>JABTXL010000002.1:2938262-2959222 GCA_025134845.1 Neodon shergylaensis
TCTCTGTCTCTGTCTCTCTGTCTCTCTGTTTATGCTGTGTGTGTAAGCCATGTGTGAATGTGGGTGCGTGTGTTGAGAGGACAGAAGAGGGCTTCAGATACCTTGGAGCTCAGTTTATAGGTGGCTGTGTCTGACATGGGTGTAGGAACTGAACTCAGGTTTTCTGGGAGACCAGAAAGAAGGCTTAACCACCATGCCATCTCTTTAGCCCCACAATATGATGAATGCATTTTTATTTTTTTTCTGCTTTTTTTCGAGACAGGGTTTCTCTGTGTAGCTTCGCCTGTCCTAGAACGCGCTCTGTAGACCAGGCTAGCCTCGAACTCATAGAGATTCACCTGCCTGTGTCTGAGTGTTGTGATTAAAGGTGTACACCACCACTGCCTGCCCGATGACTGCATTCTTACAGCAGGACTACTGCTCGAACCTAACAGGTGAGGAGAGTACAGGAAGACTTGGGGTTTGCAGGTCTTTTATTATCTATTGCCCAGGCTTTAAGGCTTAGCTTGGCACCAGGACAGAGACCTGGTTCAATTTGTTGTGCAGGCTTTGCATCTTCTGGATGTTGTTAATTCGACTTAGTTTCCAAAGTTGAATCGTAACCATTGCCTCATGTCTTGAAAAATTAAAACTGAGCCAAAGTCACATGTTCCTGTCTAGGAGAAAGGACAGTACCTCCTCCTTGGAGCCACCCCTCCTGGGAAGGTTTAAGAGTCAGAGGTTATAGAGTCCTGTGGTAGGGGACAGGCAGGCAGAAGGGCAGCAAAGTTCAATCAGCACCATGTCTCCTTCTGTCTGTAACATGTGGTTGTCAGGGTTAACTAACCTCTTCTGAGACCTATGAAGATGACAGCCCCTCTGGGCAGTTAGTGGGGGTGGTGACACCAGGGATAGACTCCAGGAACCACTTGTTTCTTTAAGTTAAAGACTCCTCAGCATCATAAGGTTACCCTGATTAATGAGGTCCTCTAGTTCCTCCCGCCCATCTGACAGAGGGAGGCTGGCTTCAATACTGACTATCCTCTGTGGAGCCACTGTGGTCCCTGGGGGAGGATGGGGCTCCCTGCTTTCTCTGGTTCACAAATTTTATGGATCAACACGTTCAGCACTTGGTGACTTAGTTAGGGCTTCTATTGTTGCAATGAAACACTAAGATCAAAAAGCAACTTGGGAAGGAAAGGGCTCACACATCCACAACACTGTTCATCACTCAAGGAAGTCAGGACAGGAACTCAAACATGACAATCCTGGAGGCAGGAGCTGATGCAGAAGCCATAGAGGATGCTGCTTACTGGCCTGCTCCCCATGGGTTGCTCATCCTACCTTCTTATAGAACCTAGGACCACCATCCCAGGGATGGCATCACCCACCATGGCCTGGGCCCTCCCACATCAATCACTAATTAAGAAAATGCCTTACAGGATGGAGGCTTTCTTTTTTTCCCCAAGACAGGGTGTCTCTGTAGCTTTGGGACCTATTCTGGAACTCACCTGGTAGACCAGGCTGGCCTCAAACTCACAGAGCTCTGCCTCCCGAGTGCTAGAATTAAAGGAGTGTACCACCACTGCCCAGCATGGAGGATTTTCTTAACTGAGGTTTCCTTCTCTCTGATGACTTTAGCTGTGTCAAGTTAACATACATTATACAATGCAACTGACCCCTTGGCAACTTGACACAAACACATCACCATTAAGCCACAACCTTTCCTTTCTCATTCATCCCCAAGTTCTCATATTAAAAACATAAATACCTTTAAAGCTCCCACAAACACATTACAATTCAAAATCTCTCAACTGTAAAATAAAGAATAAGTTAAACAAGTGCTTACTTCAAGAGGGAAGAACCAGGGTATAGTCACAATCAAATCAAAGCAAAACCAAACTCCAAAAGTATACATAAATCGATAAATATCTGGTTATAGATCAATATCAGTATAAATGGCCCCAATATCTGGGATTCACTCACAATCTTTTGGACTCCTCCAAAGGGTTTGGGTCACTTCTCTGGCTCCGCCCTCTGCAACACACACAGCTTGTCTTCTAAGTTCTAGTTAGCTCCTCTCCACTGCTGCTGCTGTTCCTGGTGGCCATCCGTGGTACTAGCATCTCCAAACTGCTGGGATTTTCCACTGTAATGGGCTGCATGTTCACCAATAGCCCCTCATAGGCTCTCCTCACGGTGCCAAGCCTCAGCTGCTCTCCATGACCCTTCATGTCTTCAAAACCAGTATCATATGGGTGACCCTTACACTACCAAGGTTCCCTCCTTTCAGAAGACTTTAGCTTGGGTCCAGTTGACCTAAAACTATCTAGCACAGTGGTGGTCCAGGAGACATGAGGCCCCTGGGGAATGGCCAGGTCATCTGCCCTCCTCCCTGGAGAACATCAGGCTTCAGGTTCTGAACAGGGAGGGTCTGAGTTCTGCCCCTTTGTCAACCACAGAGAAAATACCTTCTCCTAAGAAGGACTGGAGTCCCTAAAGAGAGATCCATCTTTATTTTCATGTTTAGAGAGATCCACACCTTTTCTTTATTTTGATGTTTCACTTCCAAAATAGAGTGACTTCTATCATGGAGCAACAAGCTACAAAACTAGATGCAGGTAAAATTTTCCCAGAGGCGTCTCCGTGCACGCACCAAGCGCCCTGCGTTATGGTCTCTGTGCAAAGGATTCTAGCAGGCAGATTGCGCGTGAAGTGAGCTGGCGGCTTCACTTCGGTGGGAACTGCCAAGTATTCGGATCTTTCAGGAACTCACCCAGGCGTCTGGGGATGGCTCTGTTTTTATTTGCATATGGAATTCTGGGGGCTGACTCACTCTCTGAGCCGCCCAGCTCTCCAGCGCTCAGCTGGCCTCCCTTGTGGCTTGGGGCTTGTGCAAACCCATGCTGAGAAGTCGGGGCCAGCCTGGGGTCACGGGCTGGGACAGCTGAAGCCCAAGGCCTGCTTTGTTCTCCACGAACTAAACAGCCAGGAGGGCAGTCTTCACGTCAACATCCACAAAGCCCCCGCCTCCGTGGAGGATTCCAATAAACGAGGAAGGCTTAGCTTTCTGTTTAGAATTCCAGCAACAAGCGACAAATGTTTGAAAAACGTTCCCAGCGCAGTGAAAGCAAAACCAGGCACCCAGATCAATAAATCATTAACTTGAAGAACGGACTTTCGAGGCTCACTGCCTGGCTAGCTTTGCCAAGTGACAGAAGGGTCACTGACTTCATTGTTGAAAGGAAGTCGGTAATGATTTCCCGGAGCACCCGAGCACTCTGGGCCGCGCTTGCGCTGACGGTGCATGGCGCAAAAGCGAGGCTATATCGCCCCCTCGTGGATTCAGCGTGCATAACCCATGATGCGAGAACCCGCCTAGCAAAGTGAATACCAATTGATAAGGAAACAGAAATCAGGGAGCGTCTCGGAATGACAGTTTTATTTTTATCTTAAAACTTTATTGAAATGTAATTTTTTCCGGTAAAAGGCAGCAGCAATATGTACAGAGCACATAACATGTGAGAGAAAATTACTGACCGCAACAACACAAGGGGCAGGCTCAGATTGGACTGGATGGTTGCACACACACAGAAATCAGCAGCATGCCACAGAACTTATTCTAGAAAAGCAGAACTAAATGAGTATATTAAGCACTATGAATACCCCTTTTAATTTAGCTTACTTTCCGCTGGTTTATTACAACATATTTGACAAACTGAATGGCATACAGCTATAGCCTTTAACTTGACACGTACATGCTGTGTATAAGGAGATCAAGTTATGTGGCATATTCAACATGTCATATACTTTTTCCCCCATGAGAACACTTAGTCTCTTAGCAATTTTTGCATCTTCAGTGGCGTGAAGCTCGCCTGTGAGTTTCGCCCTGAACGCCAGGGACTGAGTGCCAGTTCCTGCTGTGCGTGTATGTGTTGAGCTGCCCGGCCTATTGTCTGAGCTAACGGTGGCCCCCGACCTTTGCAGTGGCCCCTGACCTTTACGCTGCCCCAATGACGTCTGATTTGACCAAGCTAATTCAATTGGGTGTCTGCCAATCACTCCTGAGGGACAGCTGCCTAAAATCCTGTCTCTGCTGTTTAGGTGATCGGTATTGTACTAAAGCCACCTGGGTGACTAATTTAGCAACCTCTTGTTTGGGTTAGCACTGTGGTTAAGAGGGAGCCGCCCACTCCAAACACCAATAACAAGTCCCATTCTGTCCCTTTCATTATAACCTAGAAAAATGGAACACAATAGAATGTAGGCCGTTCGTTTGAAATAATCATCTTTCCATTTGAAAACCTAAACCATCTCAATACTTTTGTCCTGATTTGCATGGAATTAATTGGTGTAATAAGGTTTCCGGGAATACTGAAAACCCGGGCAAATTATCAATACCAAGTAAGGAGCCGTGAGATGGCTCAGCGGTCGAGGCATGGGCTGTGTGAGCATGTGCAGGCGGGTCCCATTCCTAGAATGCGTATTAAGGTGAGCGGAGAGACCCGACTCCATGAAGTTGTCTTACGACTTCCACACAAGCGCAGTGGTGCCCCCAACCCACCCCACGCAACAACATCGACAACAATGTTAAGAAACTTGAGTAAATTATGAACCTGATGTAATACATTAAATCATGAGCTGTAAGGGGGGAGTTATAAAAATAGTAGCAAAATCTTCTGAAGGAAAGTAGTCATACTCCTGAAGGGTAGCCTGAGAGTAATTTATTTCTGCATAAAGTAATCGTGACTATAAATGAACAGGCACAGGGCCCAAGTGAGCACCAGTCTGGTTTCAGAATTTGATTATTTTAAAACAAATTCTAACAGCCATGCGTTTGCTATAGTGTGGTGTAGGACGCATAACAAACATGACACCCGGGAGGTGTGAAATGTGTTCAGTGAATAAATTTGAAATGTGTCTGCTTGATGGAAAGACAGATCGGGTATCTATCAGTAAGAAGGCAGCGACTTCTCCCTGTCTAATCGAATACAAGTTTAGAATCGACCTGTGTAGACTGTGGGGTTCATCAGTTCTCGAAGGCTTATAAAGATTAGTTGGTCTTTTGTTTGTTTGTTTGGTTTTACGAGACAGGGTTTCTCTGTGTAGCTTTGGAGCTTGTCCTAGACCATGCTGGCCTCAAACTCAAACTCACAGAGATCTGCCTGCTTCAGTCTCCCCATGCTGAGATTAAAGGGATGCGTGTGCCACCACCGCCCGGCAAGATTAGTATTTTGAATGAACTGCTGTAAAGGGATTACATTCCCAAGTGTTTGGTAACCAGTAGAATCAAAGCCCTGTTAAAGAGACAGTGTGATATGGCATGCTTCTGTCTGTAACCACGACTAAAGGTTCTATGGTGATATTTAAGATAATCATCAGTCTGACTACAGGGTAAGGTCAGTTCAGACACCCTCTCCTCTATTGCTTAGGGTCTCAGCTGGGTTCATCCCTGTGGGTTCTTGGGCATTTTTCTAGAGCCAGGTTTCTTGCTAACTCCATAATGGCTCCCTCAATCAAGATATCTCTTTCCTTGTTCTCATATCTGTCCTTCCTCCATTTTGACCATCCCATTCCCTCAAGTTCTCCTCAACCCTCTTCTGCCCCCCTCTACCTCCTGCCCCCTGCTCCCAAATTTTTGTCTGATTCCAATTTCCAGGTGAGTCTATATATGCAGATCTGCTGCATAGCTAATTAATAAATGAGCTTAATAAGCTTGCAGGACTCAGATCAAGTTATGAAAATAAATTATAGCCACTGTAGTGGTGTATTTCTATTATCCTGGCATCTGAGACCGAGGCCAGCTTTTGTTACATTGGGATACCGTGTCTCAGAAAAACAACAACAACAAAATTGTACTTTTTTTATCTGATTAAGTAAAGAAAAATAATTTGTGTGTCTGTCTGTGGATGTGTGTAGATGACCTTGAAGGCCAGAGGCATCAGATCCCCTGGAGCCTGACTTTCAGGCAGTTGCGAGCTGCCTGGTGTGGATGCTGGGAACTGAACGAGGGCCCCTTCCAAGGGTACTATGTGCTCTTAATCCCTGCGCCCTCTCACAGGCCAGTCTCATTCCCCACTGTATTTTCATGTACTAACAATACACAAGCAAAAATTTAAGAAATACTGTTTATAAATAGCACAAATTTAAAACTATTTAGTGACAGATATGACTACCGTATGCAAGGATTGTGCACTCAGAATGATAAAGCATGGCTGAAGAAAACACGACCAACACCTAAGGAAGCAGTGGCCACATCAAAGTGGCCGCATTCAAGGACCAGAGGCATGTTATTTTTTCAAACTGGTCAATACCGTACTAATCAAAGCATCGCAAGCTTTCTCCATAGAAACTGACGAGTGGGCTCTAAAGCTCTTGAGGGAATAAGAAGGACCTTCAGAGTTTGCAGAGTCAGAAGAGCTAAACTGATGGTGGCATCTGCATGGAGGTAGGTTCTGTCCTGATGGAGCACCTCAGTCCACTGATGGGGTTCTGTCCTGATGGAGCACCTCAGTCCACTGATGGGGTTCTGTCCTGATGGAGCACCTCAGTCCACTGATGGGGTTCTGTCCTGATGGAGCACCTCAGTCCACTGGTGAATGGAGCTTTGACGGAGCACTGAAATCAGTATATTGGAGGGGAGGATCTAATTTCCTGTAGGAGGGTGTGGGATGTGGATACACACTAGGTCACAGACCAGATGTTTAGTCCACTATGAACAGAACAGAGAGCAGCAGTCTTCTGAGACGAGGATGGAGCTGAGAGCAACGAACCCCAGATATTTGCATTACTGAGTTTCCTGATTGCACCAGGAGAGCACCCTGAGAAACTGACCTGCACCAGGGAGCTCTGAGCAAATCTACTCTCAGGGTGTTTGCATGATGACAAGCCATGAAGTGGCGAATGTCCCAGAATACATTAAACAGCTTGTGCCTACACATCTGGAAAACCCAAGCTCACTCAAACAGACACCTCAACTCCTGTGTCATAAGACACTATTTAAAACAGCTGAAGTCTGACAGTTGGTAACTGGGTGAAACGTGACTGAGAGAGTTGCACACTCTTCATTTTGGCTTTGATTTATTTATATACTTAGGTTGTGGTTCCTTTTATAGGAACTCAGAGTACAGAGATCCTAAAATGAATGGGAACTTGCCAATTTGAATGATCAAGCAAAGACTGTTGAAATTCTAGAAGAAAACAGGGGAGTATGTTCTTGGCCTTGGTGGAGTTTTCTTCCTCTCTCTCTCCTTTCTTTCTTTTTTCAAAATTAGTTTCATTTGAAATTTATAGATTTTCTGTTTTGAGACAGAATTTCCTTACATAGCTCAAGATTACAGACGTATATCTGTGGTCACACGTTTCCCGCTCTACTGAAAAATGACCATATGATACAGAACAAAAAATAAACCTTACATTTAACACCCTTGTGCGGGCAGTGAGGAGGAAGTAAAAGCCTGCGACTTTGTTAAAGGAGGCCTCGTTCCTGAAGAAGACGAGATGGCCAGGAGGATGGCCTGCATGAGCTGCTGGAGGATGCTTTCTCACAGGTTTCTGTCTGACTCAAGCTGCTTGTGTAGTGGGGAGATTGCCATTCTTTCTGACATGGGTGAGATGGAATCTCAAAGTAGTTTTAATTTGCATTTTCCTGGTGGCTAAGAATGTTGAAGACTTTTCAAAGTTTTCATTGACCACTTGTATTTTTTTTTTTAAAGAGCTTTCTCCTTTTTTCTGACTGCAAGATTTGGGGTTTTGATGTTTGATTTCTGCGGTTCTTTATGTAGCCTCTTGTTTCTCTGTCTACCGTGTAGCTGGCAAAGACTTTTCTCCTGTTCTGTGTAGCCTCCTGTCTCCCTGCCTACCAGGTAGCTGGAGAAGACCTTTCTCCCAGGCTGCAGGCTCCCCCACCTTTGGTGATTGATTCTTTGCTGTGAAGCAGCTTTTTAACTTCATGGAGTTTCATCTGTCAATTTTGGATAATTTCTTGAGCTATTGAAAAAGTAGGTTCCCACCCCTGACTGGGGAGCCACGCTGGGGACTGAACCTAGGCCCTTGCTCATGTTGGGACATGTTGTGCTGCTCAGCTCCAGCCCCTATGCCACCACCTACTGCAACATGACAGCCACGTTCCTGTTACTGACAGCGCTTAAACCATGGCTGCCACATCAATTGGACATATTTTGTCTTAAAAATCAAATCACTTTAGGCATTATCTTTTATTCCCTATCTCTGTCTATTTCCTCTTGGTGTTGGTTTGAATATATAGCTCATATATTTAGATGATCTATTAGTCAACAGGGTGTGACACTATTTGAGAAGGATTGGAAGGTGTGGCTTTGGCCTTGTTGGAGGGAGAGTGTCGCTGGGAGTGGACTTTGAGGTTTCAAAGTTCCACATGAGGTCTCTCTCTCTCTCTCCCTGTTGTCTGTGCATCAGGATATAAATCTCTCATGGTGTTCTGGCACCATGCCTGTCTATTTCCTGCCATGGTGGTCATGGACTAACCTTCTGAAACTGTAAGCAATCTCCCTAATTAAATGCTTTCTTTTATAAGAGTTACCTTGGTCGTGGTGTCTATTCACAGCACTAGGGCAGAAACTAAGACAGTGCTCATGGAATTTACTTTCTTTTTTGAAATATTAAAACATAGATGTTGAAATCATCTCCGAGTCTGTCTTTTTCACTAGATTGTGACTGATTCTAACATGGAGCTTTTCTTCTCTATTTCCCTGCTCTCAGCAAATCCTTTAAAGTCTTTCAAGGTGTTTTTTCTTTCTTTCTGTTTGTTTTTCCCTTGGAATGACCAGTTGAATTGACTCTTGCTCCAGCGGTAGGCATTTTATTAGTTCTGATTAGATTACCCTCGCCATTAGTAAGTACAATGTCTTTAAATAAGAAGTTCATTTCTCCTTGTCACAAACCTAGCGTCAGCCTCTGAGTTCTTAACCACCCACGTCTGACTTCTGTTCCGTTCGTCTTTCATCTTTGGGACTGAAAGATGCCTGCTCTACGTGCCTGTGGACAGTGTGTCTTGATACCAGGAAAGAGGAAGGGTTAGGTGGCCAGAAGGGGCAGAACCCTTCTTGTGAACTGCTACCTTTTCACCCTGGAAGCCTGCCCACGCTTCATCCCTAAAGCCCGCCTACTGCCTCAGGGATTTCAGACGGTGCCTCATTGGTTGAGCTGGTCAGATGGCTACATTGAATAATACTGGTCTTGGGTTAGAAGGAACAAGGATGGGGAACAGCTGTTGGGAAGGCTGCTGGTGACGTCCTCTTTCCATTATTCCTTATTAGCAATGCCAAGTGTCTGTTAGCCTCCATTACATCATGATACGCCAGTCACACATCTCTTCCATCTATTCTATTTCAGACCATCCCTTCAGATGTAGGATATGCACTGATCTTGTCACTAGCAGCAGGAGATATGGCCAGCCAGGTAGCCTGATCATTTCTTTCCAGGGACCCTACCCTTTCCTCCACCCCACCCCCATCCACTCCTCAGAAAGGGTAAGGCTTCCCATAGGGAGTCCACAAAGTCTGACACTTCACCCTAAGGCAAGACCAAGGCCCTCCCTTCTACATATAGGCTGAGCAAAGTATCCCTCCAACTAGAATCTTCTCCTAGACAACAGTTCAAGCCCTAGGATAAATCCTGGTCCCACTGCCAGGGGCCCCACAGACTGCCCAAACCTCACAGCTGCCCCCCACATTCAGTGGGCCTAGTTTGGTCCTATGCAGGTTCCCCTGCGATCAGTTCAGAGTTAGTGAGCTCTCCCTAGCTCAGGTCAGTTGTTTCTGTAGGTATCACCATCATGGTCTTGACCCCTTTGCTCATATTAACACTCCTCTCTCTCATGGACTGGTCTCTGGTAGCTCAATTTAGTGCTTAGCTGTGGATCTCTGCATCTGCTTCCATCAGTTGCTGGATGAAAGGTTCTATGATGACAATTAAGGTAGTCATCTATTGATTACAGGGGAAGGTCAGTTTAGGCATCCTTTCTACTACTGCTTAGAGTCTTAGCTGGGGTCATCCATGGGGATTCCTGAGAATTTCCCAAGTGCCCTTTAATGGCTCCCTCAACCAAGATACCTTTCCTTTCTCTCCCTCACTGTCCTTCCCCCTCCTTGATCATTCCATTCCCTCATACTCTCCTCTTCCCTCCCTTTCTCCCCTCCCCATTTCATCCTCTGTTCTCCCCCCTTCTAATTTTCTCAGGAGGTCTTGTCTGTTTCCCCTTCCCAGGGGAATTCATGTTTGTCTCTCTTAGGGTTCTCCTTGTCACCTAGCTTCTCTGTGGTCATAGACTATAGGCTGGTTATCCTTTGCTTTACGTCTAATCTCCACTTATGAGTGAGCACCGACCATGCTTGTCTGTCTGGGTCTGGATTACTTCACTCAGGGTTGTTTTCTGGATCCATCCATTTACACGCAAATTTCAAGATGTTACTTTTTAAAAAACCTCTGTGTAGTACTCCATTGTGTAAATGTACCACATTTTCTTTATCCATTCTTTGGTTGAGGGGCATCTAGGTTGTTTCCAGGTTTTAGCTATTAAAAATAATGGTGCTATGAACACAGTTGAACACACATCCTTGTGGTATGAATGTGCATCCTTTGGGTATATGCCCAAGAGTGGTATTGCTGGGTCCTGAGGTACTTTCCCACTTTTCTGAGAAACTGCCACACTGAGTTTCAAATTGGCTGTCAGGATACAAGATCAACTAAAAAAAAAAAAACCAACAACAACAACAACAAAAAAACCAGTAGCCCTCCTATATACAAATGATAAAGGGGTTGAAAAAGAAATCAGAGAAATATCACCATTTACAATAACTACAAATAACATAAAATACCTTGGGGTAATGCTAACCAAACAAGTGAAACTTTTAATCTTTGAAGAAAGATAGCAGAAGACATCAGAAAATGGAAAGATCTCCCATACTTTGGGATAAGTAGGATCAACATAGTAAAAATGGCAAACCTACCTACCAAAAACAATCTACAGATTTAATCCAATCACCGTTAAAATGCCAGCACAATTCTTCACAGACCTCAAAAGAACAATATTCAACTTCATATGGAAAAACAATAAGCCCAGAACAGTAAAAAAAATCCTCTACAATAAAGGAACTTCTGGAGGAATTACCATCCCTGACATCAAGCTTTATTATAGAGCTACAGTAATAAAAACAGCTTGGTATTGGCATAAAAACAGGTGGACCAATAAAATTGAAAAGAAAACCCTGATATAGATCCATATACCTATGAACACCTGATTTTTGACAAAGAAACTAAAATTATACAAAGGAAAAAAAATCCATCTTCAACAAGTGGTTCTGAGATAACTGGATGTCAACCTGTAAAAGAATGTAAATAGATCCGCATCTATCCCCATGCACAAAACTTAAGCCAAAGACCTCAACATAAATCCAGCAGCACTGAACCCTGCTGATGAGAAAGCGGGAAGTAGCCTTGAACGTGCGGGCACAGGAGACCACTTCCCAAGTATAACTTGCTGGACTCAGTTCTTTCCCTTCACTGCCCGGGTCCTAGAAGTGGAACTCGTGTTGCTAGGCTTGGTAGTGAGCGCCCCACCCTCCGAGCCAGCTGGGCCAGCCAGTGACTTCCTAACCTTTTGAGATAAGGTCTTCTGCCCATCAGACTGCTCTTAAATAAACAAAATAACTGTATCAAGGATGACCTTGAACTCTTGACCCTTCTGTCTCCACTTCCTAGGAGCTAGAATTACGGTCCTGTACCACACCACCACACCAGGTGGTGTTAACATGTATAATTTCAAATGTTATTTTCTGTTCATTAAACATGACAGAGTTATTCACTCTCTAGGTGAATGTTTCCTGGAGGAATAGAGGGTCTGTGGGTAGATGCTGGCAGAAGAACCCAACAATTCAGGCAGGAGGAACAGACCCCCAAAACCCCATCCTAAGGACAGAGATTTGCTGTTATAATCTGAATTAATAATGGCGTGCTGTACAATCATGCCACAGTGAGATAGGATTTTGCCTACTGATTAACCAACAAATCCAGCAGATGGGGCTCTAATATTTTTTTGGCCCAGTGACTGAAAAAATTAGGTATTTACTGGTATCTTTAGAGGAAAAAACACGTATACAGCTACCATATAACCTCCTAGAGTATCTTCCTGAGACAGGATTAGGAGTTCCGAACAAACATCCCCGTTGTTTAACATCTTCTGAGCCCCAGGGGGGACTTTAAAGAACGAGGTCAATTTGCTGAAGAACGAGGCATCCAGTACAGTGCAGTTCAAGTACTGAGTTAAGGAAATCAAGACACATTGATACACGAATGGCTGCCTTATTGCCGAGTGCTCTTCCATCTCCGTCTCCGGACTTGCTGACATTACTTAAGGTGTGAATTGCTTCAGATTAGGTGACGTCATTACCAAACCTGTCACAGCTGCGGTGCTCTCTGCCCACTCTAGGTATTAGGATAAATTGTGCTTTGAGTACTGGGGAAAAAAAATGAGATTTTCTTTTCTTTTCAGCGCAGGATGCTAGGGTCTCCACGGGGCACATTGTGCTTCTGTTTTCCTAAGAATTTGATTTCTGAAGCAGGGCCCTCTTCTTGGACTCCTTCCTATGACTCATATATGTTGTTCAACCTGGAGCTGATACCAGCTGGGATGACAGCAGACACGAGTCCTAACGTGGAGTGGGCGGCTGAGGCCTTGGCTGTGTTGATTAGGGTTTTGTCACAAGCTAGAGTCATCTGGGAAGGGGGACCTCAACGAGAAAATATCTCCATTAGGCTGGCCTGTGGGCAAGCCTGCAGGGTATTTTATTGATTGCTGATGGGTATGGAAGTGTTCAGCCCACTGTGAGTGAGTGGTGCTGTCCCTGGCAGGCACTTGATTCTGGGATCTCAGAAAGCAAACTGAGCAAGCCCTGGGGAACAAGCCCTTAAGCTGCCTTCTCCATGGCTTCTGCTTCCCATCCTGCATCCAGGATCCTGCCTTAGCTTCTCTGATGATGGACTGTCACCAATAAACCAAATAAAGGCAAGTTGATTTTGGTTATGGTGTTTTATCACACCAACAGAGAGCGACAAAGACGGCGGGCTCAGGACCGAGTCAGGTTTTGTATACGATGCCATCTAATGAACCCAGAGCTGGACCAGGGTGTGTAGCTTGGTGTCCCAGGATGGCCAGGCATGAGACATCACCACCGAGGGCCACAGGGTAACTGCTGATTCTCACTCACCAAGTGTCTTGGAATATTAACTTGTTTGTCTTGCAGACGACTTTGCTCTAATCACTCATGTCTGAACACGCCGGGCTTGCTCTAGCCCAGTGCTGACTGTTGTTGTCCCGTGGGCAGGGTTTGGTTCTCAGGACACTGCTTGGCTCAATCCCATGTTTCTTTCAGGTATTTGTGGAAATTCCACTCCCCATTGAGGTATTCCTTTGCCACCTTGTTGAAATGGCCACGTGACCATCTATGGGGCTGGATGTGTTTCCCCCTCTCACTGGTAGGCAGTAAGCCCCAGCCATCCTGTGTCTACTCCCCACGGTGCAGGGTCACAGTTCCACACAGCCATATCCAACTTTGTACATGTGTGTTAAGACACATACGTGATTGTGTGGCCACTGTTCTAATTCACTAAGCCATCTCTCTGGCCTCGCCTCCTCATATCCCCAAACAAAGGCTTAACTCGCTCAACTCTACTAGTTTTGTAGTTTTGATGTATTTGTGCAGTGGCCGGCAACTGAAAGTCTAGAAGTAACGCATTGTGCTATTTCATGGAAACAGCATGTTTATTTACTATCTCAACTGCACGTGCTTTTAGGAACATCTAACAAAGTTGTCTTGTTTAGACCATTCCAAGTGACAGAGATGTGAGATTAAGAATTTGCAGAAAAAGTTCAAGACTTTTACTAGTGTTTCAACAGAGGCACTGGGTGAGTTTGTTAGTCTGGTTTTGTGTTCAACTTCTTTAAAATGCTATGTATTTCTGGACCTTCACTGAATCGCAGCTGAGCACACAGTGAAGGACGTAGTAGGAAGGGGAACCAGTCCTGTGACTTCTCCAGCCCTCCTCTTGCTGCAAGGGTACTGATATTTCTGGGCACGAGAATGGATCACAAGATACACAACAAAACCCACTGTAAGCCGGGCGATGGTGGCGCACGCCTTTAATCCCAGCACTCAGGAGGCAGAGGCAGGCGGATCTCTGTGAGTTCGAGACCAGCCTGGTCTACAGAGCTAGTTCCAGGACAGGCTCCAAAACCACAGAGAAAACCCTGTCTCGAAAAACCAAAAAAAAAAAAAAAAAAACCCACTGTAAGAGTTTTATTAACAGACAGGGGGAGGGGTTAGGAGGTAGAGCACGGGCCTGTCTGGAAACGTGCACAGGGGCTTACCTAGCTACGGCGCGTAGATTACATGACCACAGTGTGTGTAGATTACTAGGGTTTAAAGCCTGGGTGTGGTTGCGCAAGCACAGCCGTAGGACCCTGAAGTGCTAACGCCTGGGGTGGCTGAGCATTTTGCCTGAATGCTGGCCGCAGGTGAGCTCTGGACGCAGTGGAGATACCAACAGGTACCCACCTGACTTGGCCAACTGCCAATCACAGGACATGTCCACTCAGTCCTTGAGCATGTCCCAGCACACTTGCCTTTTCTTAAATATTGATCTGTCTGAATCTGTCTTTACCACTTGAGCTCCATGAAGATTCAGCGGATATGTGTGTGTGTGTGTGTGTCCATGTGTGTGCACTTGAGGAGGTCAGAGGCCAACTTATGGAAGTTGATACTCTCCTCCCACTGCGAGTTTTGGGGTTAAATATGTCAGGCATGTGCAGAAATTGCTTTTTTTTTTTTTAGCATTTTGAGAAATTATTCTACCGTTTCCCATAGAGGTCAGCCCATTTTATGTTCTTGCTCACAGTGGGAAAGGGTTCCAATTTCTTCACATCCTTTCCAACCCTTGTTTTATGTATTTTGGATGGTAGTTTTAAAATTTGTTTTGGTTTTAGAGACCCTACTGATAGGAATTTTTCCTGAGACATGCATCTGAAAATGGGTAAAAAAAAACCCTTACTAAACATATTTCAATCTAAAGCAGTTATAAAACACATTTTTATAAATATAAGTATGTAGATAAACTACTTAGTTCAAGGGGAACTATGGAAAATCTGGTGAGGGAGACCACAGCAAGTGAATTGTCAACTACTCTATGCTGCATTCTTGGTGTATGTTGGGTTAAGTTTTAATTAAATGCTTTCCTTCCTAAGAATTGCCTTGGTCATGGCGTCTCTTTACAGCAATAGAATACTGACTAAGACACATGGTTTGCTCCTCAGCAGATAAATACAAAACTCTATTTAAAAACTGTAACATAATATGACTGTATTGTTACTGAATAACTAATACAGCTAAGGAAACTGATTGGAAAGTCCAACCTGGCTCCTTTAGCATTGACACAAGGTCAAGCCAGCACAGGTTAGCCCTCATCCCAGATGCAGGGAAACAATGTTTTTGTTTTCTTGCCTTCTTAAGTTATTCCCAAGTTGTTTTGTGAGCCCTGCTGTTCTCCCCAGAAAGCATTAGAACCGGAACAACAAACCTTTCCACACTCTCCTGGTTAGCATGTTTTGAAATACAGGCCAGTCTTATTGACAGATAGCTCACCCCACTTTAGAGAAACAGAAAAGATTAAACTTTATTACTTGTCAGATTTGAGCAAAAAGACAATACACCATTTCTCATGTATTTTCTTTTACTTAAGGCAGTTTTTAAAACTTTTATTATTCTACCTAAATGTGCATAGATATAAAACTAGCGAGAGCATTCTTAGGTTTACACCCCTTATAAAATGATTCATTATGATAAGATTCATAAGGTTAGCACAAACAGCAATTTAAACAATGCGTGGTTGGTGGGTGGATAGCACACGTAGGGTGTGGGGGATAGCGTTGTTTTGCTGGAACTACGTTGCAATTCACCACCTGAGTTTAATAACAAGGTTTCTGTGCTTGTACGCCCGTGGGCCCTGTGGCGAATCCATTTTTCTCACCACGTTATCCTGTGTAAACTGTGACAAACCCGTATGTGTATAGTCAGTGTAATATCATGATGTTTTTGTTTATCGAGAGTTGCTTCGTTTGTGGGTGCCTCTCCATCCTCCAGCATAACTATAGACGGAAATGGGAATGTGAGTGCTGAGACCTGGAGAGGTTCTTGATCACGAGGAGATCATCTAATACAAGCCATGGCGTGAAAACACACTGAAACATCAGAGCCTTTGCAGCTCCCTGAAAACAGGATCGTAAACCCTTGGGTGTCCTTAGGGTACGATGAGGTGGACCGTGTATAATGTTCTGGTAGTTTGCTCTAGACAGTATCGTGTGTTATCTATGCAAGCATCACCTCGATTTCAGATGGAGCAAGAAGCGTTCTTAACATTTGTTCAACTGGAGAAGACAATGTTGGGTGTGCGAGGCCCTTCTGTCTATGTGTTGCTTTCATTGCTTAATGAATAAAGAAACTGCCTTGGCCTGTTGATAGGGCAGAACTTAGGTAGGTGGGGAAGACTAAATGGCATGCTGGGAGAAAGGAGGCGGAGTTAGAGTGAGACACCATGGAGCCGCCAGAGTTGGACGCAGAACCTTGCTGGTAAACCACTGACACGTGGCAATATACAGATTAATAGAAATGGGTTAAATTAATATGTAAGAGTTAGCTGATAAGAAGTTAGAGCTAATGGGCCAAGCAGTGATTCAATTAATATAGTTTCTGTGTGGTTATTTTGGTTCTGGGCAGCCTGGACAAAAAAGTGGTTCCCTTTACAAATGTTGTAATTGGAGAGCTAATTAATATGCAAGTGGGCACGGGCTAATTTGCCTTTTCTAGAATCATTCAGATTAGCAATACATCCTGCAGAAAGAGACAGAGTGAAGGCAGGAGGCTGGGTCCCGTAGAGACCTCAATGAAGGGCACTTCTTTGACTTTTACCTGGGAAACTGGACACAGGTAAGACCTGAGTAAAGTCTGATGCTCAGTGTGGCCTGTTCTTGGGCACAATGAACCTCTCGTAGCTGGTGTCTTTGGGTTAATCTGGGCCTGAGGGTGTCCTGCACCAGTGGTTGTATCACAGCTGTGAGAACACCCCATGGCAGAGGATACTTTCTGAGGTCGAAGATCAGCATCCTCCCTCCACGGAGGCAAGCATGAGGCCCATCCCTGAAGCTTTGCTCCTCTTGACCATTGGCTGTTGTTTCACAGAGTAAACTGGGATCAAAACACTGAATGATAGACCTTAAGGATATAAATATAAAGAGCTGTTTAGGAGTAGAGCTTGTGACTAAGCTTGTTAGCATCACCCTCTGCTCAAGGGTACCATGCATGCTTTCATAAGCCATCGAGGGAAGTGGGATCTCATGGCTCCCGTCCCACTGTGACCATTGTGGGAAACAAAGAGGTAGATGAGTGGCCGAAATTGAGTTTGTCATGTCCAACATATCTCAGTGGAGAATTGCGTGGTGTGAATAAATGTTCAAGAAGTTTAGAGGGACATTTTAGACTCACGACCCATCTTCCTGTTGACATCCTCCTCCCTAATTTTTCAGTGTGTGTATGTGTGTTCTATGCATTTGTGAGCATGTTTGTGGGGGCCAGGGGTTGATGTTGGATATTTTTCTCTGTCATTTTTCTACTTCACTGCTTTGAAACAGGATGTCTCAGTGAACCTGGAGCTCACTGGCTATGCCGGCTGACCCAAGGTCCCTCAGGACCCTCCCTCTCTGTCTCCCAGTGCTGGGATCATGAGCAGAACTGTCACACACACCTGTTTTTTTACGTGGGTTCTCAGGATTTCATTCAGACCCTTGAGCATCAAGCACCTTGACCATCTCCCCAGCTCTTTCTTCTTCTAGGCTCATTTCCAAA
Source organism: Neodon shergylaensis (assembly GCA_025134845.1). NCBI lineage: Eukaryota > Metazoa > Chordata > Mammalia > Rodentia > Cricetidae > Neodon > Neodon shergylaensis. Next base: position 2,956,172 of record JABTXL010000002.1, read on the forward strand.
GCTACTTTCCCCTGGAGTTTTCCGAAATCCTCCCAGAAAGGAGTTCAGCTGCTTCTCAGCCCTTTGACCATTTGAGGGACCTTGCTTTGCCTTGTGGCATGATCACCAGTTTGCATGTGAACCCACTTAAAGGCTCTACAACTCATGATTTCCTGCAGTTTGAGTTCTCTAATTCGCTCCAAAAATTTTAAACAGAAGTTGTCAGAACTTCCAAAACTCATGAGCTCTACATTTATCTTTTTTATTTTTTGAAATGAATATGCATATATGTTTTATTGTACGATGTTATAATTGTTCCAGTTTATTGTAAGTTGTTGTTAATCTTTTATTATTCTGAATTTACAAATTAAACTTCTTTATATATTTGGGGCTCAGTATCACTTGTTTGATTTAATAACCTGTGATGACTGGGGGCAGTGTTTCTACCTACACACAACATCTCTGTCCAAGCTCCTTAAGGAAGCCATGGTTTAGTTTGCTTTAAAAATAGTAGACTCTGATATGGCTCTTCCTACATTCTTAGTTTCGGCTGATACTACTGCCCCCTGTCTTCACCTCTTCCACTGGGCACTGGATTTCTACACACAGATTTTGGGTGGAGGAGACTGGTTGGTCTTAAACGGTCTCGCTTGCCTGGACTGTGGTCGACTCTCATAATGCAGGCAGTTGGCATATGTTTGCTCAGCTTTGAGTTGGCTCTCCCTGGGGCAGCGAGAGAGAGGGCGAGCCCAGACAAGCAAGCATGTGGACAGTGGGCTGGAGCTACTCATATAACTAGGGCCAAACATGAAGAAGAGCAGCACATGGATGCTATCTCTTTAGGGGAAGAAATACAAAGAGATCATAGCCAATATTTATAATTTCTCCCAAGGCTGTTGAAGAGAAGTTGTGCAAGTTTAGAGTACTCACAGCCCAGGCTAGCATCAGGAATGTGGCAGCAGCATCAGTTACTCGTGACCTAGGAGGTTCAGCTGAAGTTGTGTAAGGAAGCTTGGGTACTGCTCTTCCCAGATTACCTGGGTCCTGTTAGATAACTACCCACCTACAACTAAAATTCTTTAACTCGGGAAGCTTCTATTTTGTATTTTAAAGGGAAATGCAAGGGATGCCTAGTTCTACCTTCCTTCTGCCCCTCCCCTCATGGTAAATATCAGCGTATATACACACCTTCTTTAGAAGTCATTGTGAGCCCCAATCCTTCCCAAGCGTCCAGATGTACGAAGTGTTTATAGTAAGCAGGGTCGCCAGGAAGAGTTATGTGGCTTGCTTCTCAAGGCATTGTCTACTCCGAGGGGTGACAGCATTTCTAATTCTCCAGCGTTGCCTCGGCATCAAGAGGTGAGGAATAGAATGGAAAAAGGAGCGCTTTAGTGTGTGTGGACTTGTTTTTGTGTTCAATAGAGCCATGTGTTCTGTTAGGGTGGTATCAATGTCCACTCTTCTTCTCGTTGGCGAGTGGACTTAGAGAGAGCTGGACAGTGTCCCACTGAGCACAGTGCCGGAGGGAGCTCAGTTAATAAGCTGCCATTCAGCACTGCACACTAGACCTGTGTGGGAAGTGGGTGGGTGTGAATAGAGCAGCTGTCCCCGGCTGGCCAACGACGTCATCCTCATCTGCAATGTCGCCATCAGCCTCCTTTCAGGATCTTCTCCCCCTTCCTCCATCCTTTCTTGCCCCCCTCCCTGTGTTTCTACCATAGGTACCTAGGAGCTTGCACAGCCAGATCAATGTCACTCGGCAACGTTCTGGCAGCACGCGGTCACGTTAGAAAGATAGAAGGTGTCAGTGTGATTCTGAAGAAGGCAAGCACAGGTCATTGTCTTGAGGCCTGAAGTCTTGACATGTGAAAATATTAATGTGTGCAGTTATATGGTGCAGCCTAGTTCATGGGCTCAGTGTTTCAGGTTTTGGTGAAAATTCTTGTTTTCTGGAACAGCAAATGGGCTTATAAGGCAAAAGCACACACACGGGGACAGGATACGAGAGACCTTCAAAGGCAGGGGGCTACTCTTTTTTATTTGGTGGAAACAACTCTCACAGACTATTCTGAAATCATGATTTGGGAGCTTGGGGCACAGTTGAGTGAGCACTACTTGGGACAGGGAGTGAAGGAGCCGAGTGGTTGTTGAAGCATTTCTTCTGGCACAGCGTCCCCTCCGTGACCTGGCATTCAAGTCTCTGCAGGTTCTGACTTATCCACCCCCAGCTCTCTGGCCTTCACTCTGTCGCTCAGGAGCTGGAAGGTGAATCAACAGATACAGTGGCCAGGGGGTGAGTGAGGGGGTGCTGGCTTGTCTGTCATTGTGTTTCTCACCTCCAGGAGAGTCCAGAGTGTGTCTTCTCTTCACCACATTAACCAGACAGCCTGTGGGTCATGAAAACCAAGTCACAGACTCAGACACAGAAAGCCCTGAAGGTTGTCTTCCCAAACCCTGGCTCATTTGAGTTTAAATTATGGTGGTCCAAGAAAGTCATGGTCTATTTTCTCTTGCTGAAACAGGATCTTGGGGCCTGGGTAATTTGGAATGGAAAAAGGTTTATATCAGCTCACAGTTCCAGAGACCAGGAATTCTGGCGGCTGTGCTGTTAGCAGCTGCTCGGTTGTATGGTAAAGATTTCATATGAATTCAATTTATGGTACACACACACACACACACAGACATACACACACAGATTCTAACTGGCATCCATGTCAGGCAGAGGATCCATGGCTTCTCCCACTCTGCCCTTCTTCCCAGCAGTTAGTTCTGTCTTCTCCACCTACCTAAGTTCTGCTCTATCAGACCCTTGCAGTTTCTTTATTCATTAACCAATGAAAACAACACATGAACAGAAAAACCTCCTACACCAGTAGTGGAAGAGTTACATCCTGATCCATGGGGGTGGGGGTGAGGGAAGGGGGGGGAGAAATAGAGAGATAGAAACAGAGAAAGAGAGAGAGAGGAAGAGGGGAGAGAGAGGAGAGAGGGGGAGAGAGAGAAAGAGAAAGGGGGGAGAGGAAGAGAGAGAGAGAGAGAGAGAGAGAGAGAGAGAGAGAGAGAGAGAGAGAG
>JABTXL010000002.1:2959232-2975175 GCA_025134845.1 Neodon shergylaensis
GAGAGAGAGAGAGAGAGAGAGAGAGAGAGAGAGAGAGAGAGAGAGAGGAGAGAGAGATCGGGCCTGTTAAAAGCTTCTGAAATCTCAAAGCTCACCCCAGTAGCTCATATCCTCCAACACATCTCCAGCTCCTACACCTTCTCAGGTAGGGCCACTTCCTGATGATAAGCATTCAACTATAAGAGCCTGTGGTAGCCATTCTTATTCAGACCACTGAGGTCTTAATTATTTTTATTAAAAAAGACTTCCTTGTGCCTTAGAACACTGCTAACCAGATCACTTCTCCAGCCATTCATTCTGCAAAGCCTGGCTCCAAAGGCGGTGCGTGTTCTGTAAGGGCTGCCGGATGGTCCCTGTGCTGTCCCTAGGAGACTCAGCTTGCTTTCCTATCAAATGTTCCACTTCGGGCTGGCATTTCAGAGCTTTCCAGGGAAGCAGGCTGCTCTGGGGTGGCAGCTAGACATGCCCACAGACTATTCGGCCTCATTAGGGAGACTTTGGTTCTGAGGTTGGTTCACCTTTCACACAGTCTTCAAAAATTCTGGTGTGTGTGTGGAGCAGAGGTCAGGGCAGTCACCCCAGAACATCTTTAAATTGAAGAGTAGCTGTAACCTCTTTCCTTTGGGCTCATTTAAAGTTAAATTTACCATAACTGGGTAAAACTAAAATAGAAAGGCCGTTGCCTTCATATAAGTAATTTAAAAATAATGCTTAAATAGCACATGAGATATCCTGGTTGTGAGGGCTATTCATTTGTTTAGGAAGTTATGTTACAAGAATGAAGAGGAGATGGCTCAGTGGGTAAAAGATAAGGGCCTGAAGTTACGTCTCCAGCATGTATGCTAAAAAAATAAAAGCTGAGCCGGGCGGTGGTGGCGCACGCCTTTAATCCCAGTACTTGGGAGGCAGAGGCAGGCGGATCTCTGTGAGTTCGAGGCCAGCCTGGTCTACAAGAGCTAGTTCCAGGACAGGAACCAAAGCTACAGAGAAACCCTGTCTCGAAAAACCAAAAAAAAAAAAAAAAAAAGCTGGGTTTGGCTGAATGGGGTCTGCAAACCCAGTACTGCAGGGGCAGAGACGATTTCAGGGCTTACTGGATCTAGGTTCAGTGACAGTGATAGACAGGACACCCAGCCGCTCCCTCTGGCTTCTCTGTGTATGTGCGCATATGTGTGCACACTCCTCCATATGTGTGCACACTCCTCCACATGTGCATTGCTTCCCCACACCAGAAAGTTGAGATGGTGAGGGTTACACTCATCCTTAAAGTCTGAAACACACTTTGAGGAACTGGAAATCTTGACGGTTTTCTTCTAGGACCAAGAGTCTTGCAATGCAGATCTGGCATCTACACTCACAGGAGACCTGTTGGGGTGGACCTTAAGGGCTCCGACCAAATGTATCTAAAAGTTCCTGTTGAAACTGAATCCCCACTGTATTGAGATAGGAAACCTTAACGAAGTGGATTCTTCACAAGAGCGTCAGGCTCGAGGGTAGATCTCTAACTCCGGTAAAGCTGCAGGGACTCATTAGCAACTCTTTGTGTCCCTCTCCTCTGGGTGAAAACAGCAGTAGCTGCAGGACACAGAGGGCCCTTACCAGTCACTAAAACTGCCCCCATTGCCATCTTGATCTTGTACTTCTCGGTTTCTGGAATGATGGGATGTAAATCTGTGCTCCTTAGAGTTCACCCAGCCTCAGACTTTTTGTTATGGCAACATTCATGAATTAAAAGTCGGTCTGTGTTTGTTAAGACCCAAAGATTTCGCAGCGGAGACAAGGATATAAATGTGGCAAAGGCTATGACAGGGTTATGAGTCATAGCCAGGAACCTGGGGCTGAGAAAGGCTTCTTTGAACTTGTATTTAACTTGAGGAAAGGGAAGTAACTCATCTTGCGAAGAAAGAAGGAAGGAAGGCACATTCCAGAAGAAAAGTCTTGGCTTGGGGAAACCAGGTGGTACGAGAGTGGGTAGCAGATGTGGGAGTAGCCAGACTCTCAGGATGAGCAAACACGAAGCCTGGGGACAGTGACTAGCAGTGTGACCAAGCAGGGGCAGTTTTTCCTGAAGTCTTATCTTCAGCTGATCATTCCTGCTAAGTTCTGTCAGTCTGGGTGTTGCCCTGGAAGCACTGTCATTGGACACTGGGAGGGGAAGCTGAACACGGTGGCCTAGGGAAGGCAAGCCTGAACCTAATGGAGGAGGAGAGGGATGGAGATGAGAGGATGGGCCAGGGAGAGATCCCTGGGTATCAACTCACAGGTAAGTATCTCCAGCTGTGTGTGTAGGAACCGTCAAGGATCTGCCCTAGTGTGGGACACAGTATTCCAGTGCCATCATACATTGGGCATGGGTTACAGCGGGTCCCTACAAGTTCATGTTGGGCTTCACCGGCTACTGCAGTGGTGTTAATATCCTTGCCTCGTACATTGAAGCCGTAACCGCTGAGGACTGTATTTAAACATAGGGTCAGCAGGAGGCCATTTGGGCACCCTGGCCTCCTGAATTTGGGCTTCCTTTCTCAGTCCTCTATCACATTCTTGTCAGTCTCCAGGTGAGCTTCTGTGGGTCTCCCGGTTGGGAGACCGGCTGTCCAGCACAACACAGTGCAGGGCTCTGTTTGGAACTGTTTCATAACAAAAGCTAAAAGGAGACAGGTACTAGAATATTTTTCTTGGAGCATCAAAATAATGTGTTAATTTAAGGGGAAAAAAAGATTCACAGGTGACCTTGTATAATATTCAGCTTTTGAAATGCCACACACAGCCTTTATCTGGTTTTTAGCCTTACTGGGAAATGATTGTACCCAGCAAAGATAAAAGACTTCCAGCTGGGATAGCTATCCTATAATTAGTGATGTGTCTTTAAAAGGGAAACTAGAAATTATTGGAGACAGTGATGTAAAAATCTCTACATGTCTACAATATGTGTTTTGCTAACATGACAGGCTGAGCCCTACATATAGTACTGAACACACACACATGCAGACACAAACACACACACAGACACACACAGACACACACACACACACGCTGGCTCAGCTTTTCTTGGGGTACTAGAGAAAGCTGTTTTCCTGCTGATCTCAGTAGGATTCACAGCAGAGAGCTTCTTAATTTTATGAATTTCTGCCCAAAGCACTCAGAAGTTTTTGCCACGGTGCTATGTACGATATGGTGGAGGAAAACGGTGAGCATTATCTCCAGTTGACCATAGAGGCCGTAGACCCTCCTCCTTCCCCTCACCAGGCAGCTCATCCCTCCCTTCCTTGGTGCTTCTAAACCATGCGGCTTGTACCATGGCTCCATTTCCTGTGCGGTAGTGATGAATTTGCACACCGTTCTCCCCAGGAGGTCACTGGCAGATGTGTTGGTGTTTTGCTCACTAGAGAGGTTCCCCACACAACTAGTTAGGGAGACTGAAACAAAAAATGGCTGACAAACAGGTCTCTGTAGGGGTCTGATTCTCTGTAACCAAGTGTCCCAACAGGACTGTCAATCAGGCAGGGGACTGGGGACCTGTCTGAAAGCTAGGAGGACAGGGTGGGCCGGGAGGACCTGCGGAACCTTGCCAGGTCTGTCCCCGGAAATGAAGGGAGAGAGGAAGAGGAGCAGGGATCTTCAGTTGATTGGAAGCTGTGGGGCAGGAGTCGGGTGGGAGCCAGCCTTGCCTTCCCTTGGTACTCAGCACACCCGGGAGCTGTGTGATGAACACCGCTGTGCTGGAGACACCTGAGCAGACAGGTGGGTGGATCACCCTCGTTTGACCTCTGCCAGGTAGAATTGAAAGCAGTGGCAGCTGGGGCTATGGGACTACTGTAGTATAGTGGTACACACACCCCTGTCCTTTATATATAAAAATTGTATATATTCATATATACTGCATGATACTGTCATGTATTACATAAGGATGCGTTCATACAAGTAGATATTGTAGGCTGAGCATTCTCTGCCCCAATACTCCTTGCCTTTCTCTTTCGTATTTCTCTTTTTCTTTTGCCATAGTCTCACTGTGTAGTTCAGGCTATCCTGGAACTCACAGCCCTACTGCCTTAGTCTCTGGATTCCTGGAATTGCAAGCATGCGCTAGCATGCCTGGCTCTGATAGGCTTTTCTGAGGGACAGCTCAGGGGCTCCCTTCCTAGCTGCCACTGCCCTGGGGGGTTCTCTCTACACCATCTGGTTCCAGCTGGCTGGGATATGGCAGATTCTGTTCAGTTCCCAATCATCTCTCTTCCTTTTATCTTCAAATCCAACAAGTTTAGGGACAGAGCTCCTCAAATATGCTCACGCTTATTGCGCCAGCTGGGGATGTTCTGTTTATTTTGGTAAACAAGAAAAACGAAGACAAGCGCTGTGTGAGGGAAGAAGAGAGATGGAGGAGCAGAAAGGGCTGGTCTGGACGGAGTGAAGTGTTAAGGGTGTGGAGGCCTGATGTCAGGTAGGGCCATATACCCACTGCCTGTGTTCTCGAGGCCCAGGTCAGAAGGACTTAAGGTGTCTCTAGTCACAGGCCCAGCAGTGACCAGTGCTGAAGAGGCTGACCCCAGGAGCCTGGCTCTTTATCTCATATCTTAAGTCTTTGGTGCAGAGCAGGGCCTATGTTGTCAGACCGGCCCAGTTTTATAATAATAATAATGCTATAATTATCATAGATATAAAAATATAATAGTAAGAATGAAAGAACTTAGGCTGCTTTGCATAAGTATTAGTTAATCTCATTACTTGGATAAAATACTTAGCAAAAAGGAACTTACAGAGGAAGGATTTACTTTGGCTCACAGTTTGGGGGGGTACAGTTCATCATGGTAGGGAAGGAATAGTGTCTGCTGGCTTCACAGTTGCAGGAGGACATGGTGGCTTGTTTGCACCTCGGTAGCCCAGGAGGCAGAGAGAGACAAGGGCTGAAGTGGAACTAGGCTATAGCCCTCTAGTCCTGTCCCTCCATCTATGTCTCACCCCCTAAAGGTTCCACAACCTCCCCAAATAGCACTGCCAGCTGGGGACCAAATATGTAAACACAGAAGCCCACTGGGGGACATTCTGCATTCAAAGTAGACAGGTGTCGCCCTTCTCTCCTGGTCACACCTGAACTCCTGGTTCTGGAGGGTTCCCAAGGTGTTGGAAGCCACATAGAAAGGAAACCATAGAAAACTTAGCACGGAGGTGGTTCTGTCCCATCTGGATGTGTAGGCATTTGTCAGCTGGCTAGAGCTGTCTCCTTCAGAGGGCTGTGAAGTAAGACCCTGTTCCAGATCTCTCCCTTTGGTTTGCATGTGGTTACCATCCCCTCTTCCTGGCATGTACATGGGCATCTCCACTTCGAGTTTTCACTTCATCTTCTTGTGTGTCAGACGGTTCCTGGCTGTTGGATGAAGAAACACCTCACACCAACGATTGCTCAGGGAAATCTTCCTTTGTGTATGGACAATCTGACTTACTGAGTTATGGCCCACACCCATGGCCTCATCTTAGCTGATGGAAGTTAAAATGGCTGATATTTGCAAACATGGTCACCTGCATTTCAGAGGCAAAGATTTCAGCATATGAATTTGGGGCATGGGAACATGATTCAATTCAAAGCAACCTCTTAAAAAAAGCTCCTTTTCTTTCTGTCTTTCTGTTGGCATAAATTAGATGACCTGGCTGTGGTGAAATAACCAATAGTATAAACTCTAAGGTTTCTGGATACCGGCTTTGTTCTTAGCCCCACAGAATAAATGCTATCTTTGTTTATTTGTCAATAAATGTCCTAAAGATAAGATACGATGCAGGCTGTTATAAGGTAGAATCAATGGATCTAGCTAGAGGCTACAGTCAGTGACCATGGCAATAAGTTTCAGTCTGAGGGCACATCTGTGTCTTTCGTGGGGAGACTGGTCTGATAAAGGGAACATATTTATTAACTGCTCTTCTCAGGTCTCATTAGTGGAAATGTCACCAGGGGTAACTCAAGTTTTTCTCTTGGTGAAACAGACATTCACTTTGAACGTGAAGCATGGATTAAAACCCTTTCCAGGCCAGCAGACGAATCAGCCACACAGGTTGGCTCCAGGGCTCTCTCCTGGTCTCAATGACACCGCAGGTTCTTCTGAGAGCTGACACTCAAGCATGCTGCTCTCTGGCCACAGCTAACCCCACTCTTGAGTCCTTCCACTGAAGAAGTTTGTGAAGATTCTTTCCATGATGAATCATGTAGAACTAAGGTCATGATTATGATGCCACATGATTGAGGTTGTCACTCTTGTGCCTTTCTTCTAGAAAGAGTAGCTGATGGCATCAATCCCACTTCATCCACTTCTTCCCAGGGGGGACCAAATATTTGTGGTATAATCAAAGGGACTTCCAAGAATAGCAGAGAGCCTGATAAAACATCTGGGAATCACACAAGGAATGTGACACGGTGACCTTGAAATGAGCTCGCCCAGTTTAGAGGCGTCCTTAGTGGAGAGGCTGTTGCTGTAACAGCCTTTATGGCTGCTCACAAACCTCCTTGCCCTGTAAAAACCTCTTCCAAATATGCAGGCTTATTTCCTCTCTCTGAACTGCTGTGCGGAGGCCAGAAAAGAGGTCTCTGTTGGCTATTGGGGAACTAGGATTTCATGAGAAAAAGTAAATGGGGAAAGGCGGGGCATGCATAAGGGCATTTAGGGGGCCAGGTATTGGGTTTGTTGGCTGAGAAAGGCTCAGAGCCATTCACTGCCGCAAATCTTCTGCTTCCAGGCCCATGGAGGTTGACCTTCACCTGTCAAGAGGATGCCAAAGCTGTACTCTTTGGGGAAAATAAGCATTCCTGTCAATCCAAGTCCACAGGGAGATTTTGTGGTTAAGAATGTGGAATCTGTGCTATTCCATCACTAACAGCAAAACGGGCAGAACCTGAGGATATCAGGCCCAGTGAATTAGAGGCAGAGATATATGTTACATGTGCTCTGTTGTAACAGGCAGAAGCTGACACAAAGTGAGTGTTAATGTAAAATAGTGATGACCAGAGACCGGGAAGGTTGGGGGGTAAATCATGGTTGTAAAGATACAGTTCCATAGGAGAGAGATGGCCTAATGTTCCTCAGCAAGAGCGATGCCAGCATCTTACAATAGCCTGCTGTATATTTTATGAATAACTCAAAGAAAGGAACTCAATGACTCTAACCCCCAGGAATAACAAGCAAATGGAAAACTAAATTATCCTGGTTTGCATATATGCATTCATGAATGGTTACCACACGGTACCCCATAGATATGTATAATAATGGAGCTTGGATCAAATATCAATTTTTCTTGAATTGAAATTTGACCTTCCCATGACCATGGGCCATTTGACTTCTCTGAGCTTTCTTAACTGTTAAATTAAAAGAATACTAATACCTATTTGTAAGTTCTAAGATAATGTATTAGTATTTGCAAAGGACCAGGGGCATTGTTTCACATGTACAACGTCCTGCAGAGGTGTGTGTGTGTGGGAGCTCACATGTTCATATGTGTGCAGTCAGTCTGTGCTGGGTTCAGGCGGTACCTCTGGCTTAGGGCAAAGAGCAGAGGCATCTTGCTGGTGACCACTTGGCCAAGTGGTCTCACTCGTGGGTCACAGTGCCCCAACCTGGGCTACTCAGAGACTTGTGCATGTTTCTTGTCATGGTCCCCAGCATTATCCATCAGGGGGTCCCCTCACCTCTATATCTCCCTTCTTCTGGGTTCATGTCCTCGTGCTAATGAAACACATCGTCTTGGAGCCTCCTAGAAAGGGTGCCTGGGGTGTCTGGGTAAGATCTGGAGACATTGCATTTATGAAAATCTATTTTACTCTCAAAGTTAACTGACATTGAGCTGTAGGGCATTCTAAGTCAGAAACCCTTGTCATAATTTCCTCTGCGGGTTGAAGGCCTTGCTCTCATGTCCCTTTGACTCCTGTGTTGCTGTGGAAGCAGCAGGAGCCATCTGATCCCTGACTGCCTGTGACCGGCTTGTGCAGACTTTGAGACTCTGTTATCCTCATGGTCTGAAGCTTATCGCTGATGTGAGAACATCTGGCAGCTCTTTTAGTCAGCTGTTAGGAGAAAGTGGTGAGTTCCTGCGATGTGAAAACTCCTTCCTTCAGCTCTGTCTTTTTCTTTCCTTCCTTTCTTTTTCTTTTCTTTCTGTTTTCTTTTTTTAAGATGAGGCATTCTGTGTGTCAAGCTTCCCTCAGAGTTGGTAGCTAGATATTTCCTTGCAATATTCCCTTGATAATTTCCTTTTTATCTGTTTTATCCAGTTTTAAATTTCTTTTTAAGATTAAACGATCACACAGGCCTGTCCACATTCCTAAACTTCCTTTCATGTTTCTCCACACCCCAGAGTTTGTCAGTCTTATCTCCCAGCAGTTTTTTCACTTTATTGTGATTTTTTTAAAAAAAGAAAACAAACTTTTTTTATTTTACATACCAATCCCAGTTCCCACTCCCACCCTTCCTCCCATTTCCTCCATCTACCGCCCCCCACACCTAATCCCTCATCCACTCCTCAGAGAGGGTAAGGCACATTGCTTTGAGGAAGGTCCAAGGCCCTCCCTACTGTAGCTAGGCTGAGCAAGGTATCCATCCAAAGAGAATAGGTTCCCAAAAAGCCAGTACATGCAGTAGAGATAAATCCTGGTGCCACTAGTGGTCAGTGGCCCCTCAGTCTGCCCCAGCCATGCAACTGTCAACCACATTCAGACAGACTAGTTTGGTCCCGTGCTTGTTCCTTCCCAGTCCAGCTGATGTTGGTGAGCTCCCATTAGCTCAGGTAGACGGTTTCAGTGGGTATCCCCATCATGGTCTTCACCTCTTTGCTCATATTCTCACTCCTCCCACTTTTCAACTAGACCTCGGGAGCTCAGTCCAGTACTCTGATGTGGGTCTCTGCCCCTCCCTGTCTCCATCAGTTGTTGGATGAAGTTTCTATGGTGATATTTAAAATATTCATCAGTCTGACTACAGGGCAAGGCCAGTTCGGTCACCCTCTCCTCTATTGCTTAGGGTCTTAGCTGGGGTCATCCTTGTAGATTCCCAGGAATTTCTCTAGTGCCAGGTTTCTTGCTAGCCCCATAATGGCTCCCTCTATCAAAATATCTCTTTCTTTGCTCTCATCTCGTTCCTTCTTCCACCTCAACTATCCCATTCCCTCAAGTTCTCCTCAACCCTCCCGTTCTCCCCTCCTCTTCCCCTTCTACCCTTCCTTCTTCCCCCATCCCCATGCTCCCAATTTTGTCAGGTGATCTTGTCTTTCCAGGTGGATCTACGTATGCTTTTCTTAGAGTTCACCTTGTTTCTTAGCTTCTCTAGGATCATGAACTATAAGGCTCAATATTTTTTGCTTTACAGTTAGTATCCACTTATGAGTGAGTACATACCATGTTCATCTTTCTGGATCTGGGTTGCTTCACTCTGCATGGTTTTTTCTAGTTCCATCCATTTATCTGAAAATTTCAAGATGTCTTTGTTTTTTATTGCTGAATAGTACTCCATTGTGTAAATGTACCATAGTTTCTTTATCCCTTCTTCAGTTGAGGGGCATTTAGGTTATTTCCAGGTTCTGGCTATGACAAACAATGCTTCTATGAACATAGTTGAGCACATGTCCTTGTGGTATGATTAAGCATCCTTTGGGTATATATCCAACAGCAGAATTGCTGGGTCTTGAGGTAAGTTGTTTCCTAGTTTTCTGAGAACTTACCATACTGATTTCCAAATCAACTGTACCAGTTGCAATACAGGAGTTTACCCTTTACCCCACATTCTCTCCAGCATAAGTTGCCATCAGTGTTTTTGATCTTGGCCATTCTTACAGAGTTGTTTTGATTTGAATTTCTCTGATGACTAACGATGTTGAGCATTTCCTTAAGTGTCCTTTGGCCATTTTAGATTCCTCTGTTGAGAGTTCTCTGTTTAGGTCTTTACCCCTCTTTTGATGTCAAGTTTCTTGAGTTTTTTGTATATTTTGGAGATCAGACCTCTGTCTGATGTGGGGTTGGTGAAGATATTTTCCAATTCTGTAGGCTGTCATTTTGTCTTGTTGACCGTGTCCTTTGCTTTACAGAAGCTTCTCAGTTTCAGGAGGTTTCATTTATGTATTGTTGCTCTCAGTGTTTATGCTACTGGGTTATATTTAGGAAGTGATCTCTTGTGCCAGTGTGTTCAAGTGTACTTCCTACTTCTATGAGGTTAAGTGTGGTTGGCTTTATGTTGAGGTCTTTGATCCATTTGGACTTGAGTTCTGTGCATGGTGATAGATATGGATCTATTTTCATTCTTCTACATGTTGATATCCAATTATTTCAACACCATTTGTTGAATATGCTTTCTTATTTCCATTTTTTATATTTTTTGCTTCTTTGTAAAAAATCAGGTGTTCATAGGTGTGTGGATTGTTATCTGGGTCTTTGATTTGGTTCCATTGGTCCTCCTGTCTGTTTTTATGCCAATACCAGGCTGTTTTCATTACTATAGATCTCTAGTAGAGTTTGAAGTCAGGGATTGTGATGCCTTCAGAAGTTCCTTTATTGTACAGGATTGTTTTGGATACTCTGTGTGTTTTGCTTTTCCATATGAAGAGTTCTGATGGGCATTGCATTAATTTATAGATTGCCTTTTATAAGATTGTCATTTTTACTATGTTAATTCTACCCACCCAAGAGCATGGGAAATCTTTCCATTTTCTGGTGTCTTCTTCAATTTCTTCCTTCAAAGATTTAAAGTTCCTGTCATACAAGGAATCAGATATAAACTATAAATAAAATATCTTGGAATGTTTGTAAATTTCTAAGAACCATTTTCCTTTCTTTCTTGAATCTTCTTAAAAACCAGCATTCTGTCATTGTTTTTAGATACAAACTTTTCTTATCTCTCTAAGGAGACAAAGGCTGCTTTAAGCTTCCTTTTCTCCCGGAGTGGTATATGGAAATATCAACTAATAATTTTTGGATCCTGGATTGAAGCTTTGGCAGTCTGGCATCAGAGCTGGCTCTTTGGACCATTCCACTAAAATGCCTTTGTTTAAACAAACACTGGATGCTTGCCAGCCACAGGAGCTGGTTGGACACAAACATCACATCTTTCCATTCTGAAACCCTACCAAAAAATAAATGAGAAGATTAAAAACAAAACAAAACAAAGACAAACTCATGAGAGAGAATAAGATGGGTAATAAAAGCAATAAAATATAGGAAATTGGACTTTTATAAGAAATCAGATAATTCAGGCAGAAAGCTTAACACAGCCCACACAGAAGTATTCCTGTTTTCTATAGAAAAATCTGATGGATAGCTATAGAAAACAGGAATAAATGATCACAATCTACCCATCGTGTAACTCAGGGGTAGATGACATGTTAGAAACTCACAGCCCAGTTCAGCTAGCAAATTCCCATAGAGTCCTGTATGAAAACAGCATGCAATTACTAAAAGCACAACTTTTCTATTATGGTGAAGTTAGATAATGGTCCACACTGGGCTGGGTCTTATTGTCTTGATCTTATCTCCTGTCCCTGTGATCAAATACCCCAGAAAAAGCAAGTTTAAAGGGGAAAGGATTGGGCTGGAGAGATGGCTCAGTGGTTAAGAGCATTGCCTGCTCTTCCAAAAATCCTGAGTTCAATTCCCAGCAACCCCATGGTGGCTCACAACCGTCTGGAATGAGGTCTGGTGCCCTCTTCTGGCCTGCAGACATACACACAGACAGAATATTGTATACATAATAAATAAAAAAAAAAGGGGGGGAAAGGATTTACCTGTCCTGTAATTCCAGGTTCAAGTCGATTGTTGAAAGGAGGTCAAGGTATCAGGAACTTGATGCATCTCTGTCACACCCACAGTTAAGAGTAGAGAGAGCATGCTTTGTGTGCATTCTTGCCAGTGTTTGGTTCATGGTCTCCTTTTATAGCCAGGACCCATTTAGGCTGGGTATTCCCATACCTATTAATGGGTTTAAGGCTATCCGTCAGGGACACGCCCACAGGCCAACCCAACCTGGATGGTCCCTCCTGTGTCAAGTCGATGACTGAAACTAGCAATCACAGGGATCCCGACAAAACCTTAGTGACCTTAAAGACTTATTATTGATGATGGATATCTAGTAGTTAGCTACAAATCAAAGCAGAATCAAGTAACGATATTAGCAGAGCTACAAGAGACGGAGTTCAACTGCAGGCTCGGCAAAGGGAATGACTGAAACCAATCAAAGCCAAGACTTCTCAGGTGGAGTGGCATTTGAGCTTGGTGATTCTGAGATTGGGCCAGAGGTGGTTTCTCTGTGTGCCAGCTGGTTTTATGTAAACTAGACACAAGCTAAAGTCACCTGGGAGGAAGGAGCCTCAATCGATAAATGCCTCTACAATACCCAGCGGTAACATTTTCTTAATTAGTGATCAGTGGGGGAGGGCCCAGCCCGTGGTGGGTGGTATCACACCTGGGCTTGTGGTTCTATAAGAAAGCAGGCTGAGCAAGCCATGAGGAGCAAGCCAGTAAGCAGCACCCTCCATGGCCTCTGCATCAGCTCCTGCCTCCAGGTTCTTGCCCTGACTTCCGTTGTTGATGAGCAGCAATGTGGAAGTGTGAGTTGAATAAACACTTGTTTTATAGTCAGTGTTTCACTGAAGCAATAGAAATCCTAATGAAGACACCATTTGAAGAATCATAAAGGGACGTCCTAATATGAAAAAAGAAATGGTCCATGCAGGTCTTGTCTGGCATTCAGAAAGGTTCATTTCATCTTTGGCTGTATCTACAACAGAGCTGAACAGTTTAAATGTTCTTAAATTAATTCGTTGGCTGGTATTATTTCACAAGCAAACTAATATTATTAAGGATAAAGATCATCTCCTTTCTTCTTACTTTTTCATACCACACTTTATCACATCATATCATTATGTCTGTATTTCCCTTATGATCAATTTGTCTCGCACGGCCAGTACACGTTAAGTTCTCTGCAAATATTTGATTGATACAGGAATGTTTTCCTACTTAGAAGAACACATTTTAATGTGGGAAAAATTCAAGTGTAAAGGGAAAGCCATAATAAAAAAACATTAGAATTCTAGGACTGCCAAAAAAATATTCTTGAACTTGGCTACGAGTTTTTAATCTTTTCAGTGGATGAGTCTAGAAACTAAACAGAAAACAAAGCCCACATTATCAACAGCAGGCATTTGTATTTGATAGCAATCGAAAATTGAGCTACTCAAGAATGGCTTCCTTCTTCCAAGGTGCTCCCATGAAGACGTCTGAATTTAGAGTTCTAAGAAAGAACACTGGTGGTGTTCGATCAGTTGAGGGTTTTAATGGGCACTAGGACTCCCCAGACCAAAGAGCTCTTTGCTTCCTGTTCTTCAGATAATATTAATATCTTAGTGGCTCTGTTACAGGATGAACTCGTGGAATCATTAAGTTGGCCTCAGAATTGGGGTCCAGATAGAGGAAGCCTTGTATGTCTTTCTTAGCTACTTTCTAGAAGTCAGATTCTATAACAGCACTACTTTACAACACGTAAGAACAAATGCCAGCTGTCACGTCCTTCACTTGCTTGACCGTTGTCCTGTGGTACAGGGAGTCCGTGCATAAACATGTTCCATAAAACCAAAGCAGAATCTTTGTTTTTAGAGGATTTGAGCAGGGATGGGATCATGGTGGATGCTTTTCTCTGCCTGGAGAAAGGCTGAACAAATCTTTATGCTTCTGAGGGCAATAATGTGAAACCTCATAAAGAATACGTCTTGGCAGACCAATTTAATTTTTTCAGGGACGTTATCCCAGGCTGGTCGATAGAGAGGAAGCCAAGTTTATCATCTGCCCAAACTTTGCAAAGACTATAGGTCTGTGCTTATGAGAACATTCATCAGGAAATGGAAAACAAGTGCTTCAGGGCATCCGAGTGTAAACGCTGTTGGGATGGAGCACAGCACTTCACCGAGCTCTGCCTCTGCTTCTGTGTGGGATACGACATAGCTCCTGGGGCACTGTGTGGGAGGGCTGGGGTGTGACATGGGTTTCTGTAAAGCCAGGGGTGTCATCACCAACAGAAGGGAGGGGCAATGGTATCTGCCGCTTGTCACAGTTCTTCACACGTATGATGTATGTTGCTGGGATTTTATGGCGAGGTGTGGCCAGCCACCCCTTCTTTCAGCACTTCTAACTCCATGGTTATGATTTTGAAGGGTCTTAGCCATTTTGCGTCTGAGCAAAGCTTTCTTAGCACCAAGTGCCCCTTATCCCTAGTTCCACTCTCTTGTAACATTCTCGTACGGACAACATTGAGAAATGAGTGGCCTCATCCACCTTCTTTTGTGTTAGCTGTATTTTCTTAAGAACCACAGTACTTCTTTTCAAATATTCTTTACAATCTCGAGCAGTGTTTTCCACATAGTAGGTGATCCGGGAACTTGAGGTTGAGACACTTTCTGGAATTCTGATGGGAAAATCATCCAATATTCTCATTCTAACCAGAACAAGTGGTGTCCACGGGACACTGTACCTGAGACATGCTCACTAGTGTACTCTTGCCGGTGGTCAGGGAAGTTACTCTGTTTCCTTAGAGATGAAGAAAAATAGCAACAAATGAGGTTCAAGGAAGTTGGTGGTCTTGATCAGGGAGCTAGGGCTATAATTGTTGTTGGGTAAGGAATGCACATCTCAGAAGGTGAAGCCAAGTTGTCAGTGGAAGGAGGAAGGGATGATGTGTGTAAAGCAAGAGGCTGTGCATCTCAGTGGGTGGTGGATAGTAGTCTAGACCGGTCCAGAATGTGGTCTTGGCCTGTGTTTACAGTTGGCTTTGCTGGTGTGATCTATCACTCTATCAAGTCACCATGGAGGCAGAGCATCCATTTCTCAGGGAGAGACAGGGAAAGGGAGGCCTTCACCTTTAGCTCATGCTCCTTGGTATTCAGGAAAGAATGAGCTCATCCTGGAGGGTTCTCAACTAAGCCTCGGAAGAGAGCAAAGTTTGCCTGACTTTGTAAAACCTCCACATCTGTTCTCAGCACGGATGAAAGGTCCCCTTCAGTTCTTTGTACAGAGGAACGGTCACGTTTTAGAACAGAAATTGTCAACCTGTGCATTCAGCATGACTGCTTGGAAACCCAGAGTGCTTGGTGCTTTGCCCTTCGTTTCTTCCAGGAAAAATTCGCCGGTGTCTGCTGACGGCACAGCTAAACACGTGCCTGCTGCTAAGGTCTCTTTGACCTTTATTCATGAAGATGGTGAGAATGGTCTTGATGGTGAAGAGGGAGCTTTGCTCTGATGTTGCCTAGCAACCAGCAACTCATTTTCCTCCTAATTTGGTGCTTTAAAAAAAAATCTATGTTATGCTAAATTAATCTGAATCCAAGGCACAAGACTACAGTCTGTGTTTGTGAAAACATGGAAGTAAACCCTTTCGAGCCCTTAGCTCCCTCACTGGGACCCTCTGAGACTGCCGTAAGTGTCCCAGCCAGTGGTTCGGCTCCTCCAGACTCTCCTGAAAGCTGGATACCGACTGGGACAGGATCAGTTTTCTTTCCTGGGGTCCAGATTTTGGGCTCCAACCCCTGAGTATAGCCTCTTTATCAGTCTGAACTCCAATTTATTTTCACCTGAGTGTTCTTTTTTTTTACAATTTGGTTTGGTGGTGCTTGACCTGGCTCTTCTGTGTGGTAACAGATGACCCTGGGTGTATTAGTCAAGACACTTCAGGTTACAGTCTTAGCTTCACTAGGAAGCTGTGAGTTATGAGAAAAAATGCTTAGTCTATTAGTTAGGCTATGTTCATCTATTAGTTAGGATATGTTAGTCTATTAGTTAGGCTATGTTAGTCTATTAGTTAGGTTATGTTAGTCTATTAGTTAGGCTATATTAGTCTATTAGTTAGGCTATGTTAGTCTTTAGTTAGGCTATGTTAGTCTATTAGTTAGGCTATGTTAGTCTATTAGTTAGGATATGTTAGTCTATTAGGTTATGTTA
>JABTXL010000002.1:2975185-2999516 GCA_025134845.1 Neodon shergylaensis
GTAGCTCTGTTTCTAAAAGCACGGAGTATCATGCTTGCCCGTTCGCATTCTCTAGTAGAGACTTATTTTTGCCACCATAAAAACTATTCCTTATTTCTTTTAAAAATTGTACAAGATAAACATGTATTTCTACAAGATTAAACACCTTCCAGAATAAATTCTTCAGTTGGAAATACAGGAAAACTCTTATCAGTTATTGCCCCAACTACTTCTTAAACACATGATGCAAAAAATAGATCACTGTGTCATACAATTTCTTTTTGATCAGGGAAAACATCTATTTGATCACAAATATAAAATCACTATACAGTTATATCTAAAGTGCTACTTCATTTCACAGATAAGTAAGCAACTTTAATGAAGAAGAATATAACAAGTATGGAAAAAATTCCAAGTTGATCTGTTCCTTACTCCTTATATATTTTTAAAGAATACAACCCTGTAAATCTACAAATAGACAGTTTTAACTCCTCCCTTGTCCTTTGACAGGTAGGGTTTGTGGCAGTTTGGAAGAGGACCACGGGCACTTCCTTTTTCCTGACAGCTGGTCAGCCCACTTTGATAGTGGATAAACCCATATTCCACATGTTGTTCAGTTCCATGTGGACAGATGGAAACATTTTCTCACCTTCTCTTTCAGATGATGGCTAATGTGTCTACTTGAATTAAATGATTTTCAGATGTCTTTCACCTTTGAGTTCTAGTGAAGCTGGCTGTGGTTTAGTGTATTAGCTACAATGAAACAAAAGTTCATGGAATGTATTTGACCTCATTTAGTTTCCTTCCAATTTCTTTGTAATGCTATGACAGAAGCTGAGAACATTTGGTCACTGATTCTAACTCTAACATTGTTACTTTCCAGAATAGAACATTGAAAAAAAAAGTCCATAGAGTCTACAGATTGTTATCCTGCAATAGCCATTTCTCATGGCTGGTTTCTCTGGTGTGTGTGTGTGTGTGTGCGTGTGCATTGAGAGAGGATCTTATTATGTAGCGAAGACTTGTTTTGAGTTTACTGTGTATCCTAGTCTGACTTTGAAGACTTGGTGATCCTCCTGCCTCAGCCTCTTTTCTGCACAGATTGTGGTCATGTGCCACCACGTCTGGCTGTATGGCGATTAACGTGTTGAAAATTACTCGACTTCCTTCCTGTCTAGAGGTGGGTTCTGTGCATCAATTTTGGATCCGGACAATCTTACATTCCATCATCAGTAAGATATGGGAAGATGATGGATGGTTTCTCAGTCCAGGTTATAAAGGCTGTGCCTCCTTGTCTTGCTCATTGGAACACTCTGTCCCATGACTCTCGGTTTCTAAGTGAGAAATTCGTTTACTTCAGGGCCACTGTGCTGTGAGGGGTCATACCACGTGTCAGGGCCACACACTGAGGCTCTTGTACCAAAATTAGTCTCATCTGAGTCATCTCAGCCCAGGTACTAGGTTTGTGAATATAGAATCCCTAAAAGATTCTATCCTCTGGAAAGTCCAGTTTTCCCAGGGATGAGAAAGTGTGGAATGGACACAGGAAGTCCTACCTCACCTTCTCTGAACTTTTGACCTGTGACCCTGTGAGCCTAGTAAGGGGTGGCAGCCAGGACCATGGTAATCCCTGATGCCTTGAAATGTGGAGATGATGATTCTGTGCATGATGATTCTGAAAGGAACTGGAGTATGTTTTATTATGCTTTTTGTATATTTACCAGTGGAAAATTTAAACACATTTAACAGCCAAATCTGCATATTTTAGGCATTTTCTTCAATGGGCTACATTCAAAATGGTACAGCTTTGTCTAACTACTTCTTTATTCAACGATCTCCACAGATAAAGGCTTTTGTGCCTGTGTGCCGGAATCCCACCTTCAGGAATCATTTAAAGATGCAGACTGAGTGATTAAAGGCCGTCATTGCCACCAGTGCTGACAGGTGCTACAGGCTGTTAGGTAATTTTGGCGTTAACCTGAATGGGTAAGAGTTTAAGCAGTGAGGTTAACAATAACGAGTGGCCGAGGGTTAGCAAACGACAGTTGAAAAACCACGTTTACCCCGCTGGAGATTTTGCAAATAAAGCTTTATTGGAACACAGCCATGCCATTCCTTTATGCAATGCCTATAACCGATAAGTGCCACCATGGCTGGTAAGGAGCTGTGCCAGACAGCAATGAGCTGACTATAAATACACTGCCAGCCGGGCCCTTTCCAGAAGAGCATTGCCAGCCTGAGTCAGGTGACCTGAATACTTCACCTAGCAGCTACTGAAACATCAAGAATCAGTGCTGACAGCAGCAGAAATTCCTGACCTTGAGTGAGCCCCTTAGCCAGCTATCCAAAGGCTCAATGAAGCCCCAAGTGTTGGTGTCAGATTTGGGGGTGAGGGAGGAATCTAAGGATGCACACACAAACAATGATGTTGATGTCCCCAACTGGGATCAATAGGCCATGAACTGGGTAGTTCATGGTAGACACCAAACAAGGGAAGCCCAAGGTGCTGGGCTCTTCTCTGATTTTCTAGCTGAGAGATAATGGAAAAGACTCTGTTTGCTCTGTCAGAGTGAGGAGAGAGGCCTCAGGAGGCCTTGCCAACATATCTCAAGACATATTCCCTCAGCTCCAAGGAGCTTCATGGGGGCTTGAGCCAGTAACCTGCCCTGAGCATCTTGCTTCCTGGACCCAGGGACTTCTGGACACCACGGTTTTCTGTGGATTCTGACTCAAAACTTGGAAGCATTGGATGGATAGACCAACTTAGACACAGCTTTTCTGTTTAAGGCTTTCTTAGCACAGGCTTATGTCTTGCTGTGAAACACCTCCGTCTAATACATATCATCTACTCTCCACTGGGTACGGCAGTTAATCCTCACCACATAGACGCCATGCTTGCTTCCTGTCTGATGAGCTAGATTCTATGCATGTTTCATTACCCGGCTGCTTACATTCTCAGTCCTAGATGATTGGCTCTTAAGTACATGGACTTGATGCTCCTGCAGTCTCCTGGTACCTCCTTGGTACTCCCTTGATGCTGGAGCCTGTGCAGAGTCTATTTCTTCTACTCTTTGGTGCACCAAGCATATTCTCTAATAGTGACGTGGCCAGCAGGAGAGACTGTTCCTCGTCTCCTTCTACAGAGAGAAAAACCAGACAACCATAAAAAAGACAAATCTCTCCAGGTTTGGGGGTGATGCGTGATTTGCTACAGCTTCACAGATGACTAAATGAATGATATGTGACATGTTGTGGTGTCTACATGGTGGCAATCAAACCCAGATACTAATCACTTATAGTCAAGGCCTTCTTCACTATAGTGGATATATACATACATATGTATGTAGCCTTACACATAACGCACACATATACCTGTCTTCTCAGAGTCATGGCTGTGCTAAATCAACTCCATGCAGCTTATATGTGTTGAATACTTGCCAGCCCAAGCTAATTGAAGTCGTATGCAAGCTGAGAGTTTTGCTTCGTGCTTACTCTTTGGAAGGCTGACTGAGGGTGCAGGCGGTGAACAATCCTCACCGAGAGACCATTTCTTTTTGCTGTTTTGCATTGGATTTGTGCATATTCATTCTGTTTTGTGCCTCTGAATGATTTCCAAATGGAAAAGAGTTGCTACATGCCCGGTGTGAGTCATGTCTGGTGAAGTGGGCACTGTGAATTCCAGAGGCAGCAGGGCTAGAATGCATTTATGAGAGCAGAAAGTCAAGTTTGGAAGGAAGCCTGTTTCTTGAGGAGGACGGCTGATCAGGGGCACACAGTGTGCTTCCGCTGCTGTGTGGGTGTAGAAGATCATCTCTAACGTTCATCTTTATGGCTGCACTTTCATGGGGATGTGCATATCTGTCTGGAACCAATTACTTGCTGTCCAATTTCAACCAAATATAATTGGCATCAAGTACTTGGATTGATAAATACCGAATATTTTATTCATATCGCATTGTGGAAGTTGGTGTGGATGCAGAGGCTAGTGGAAGAGAAAACCCACAGAGGTACCCTGACAAGGTGAATCTTGAGATAGCAGAAGGGACAACTAATGATAGAGGTGCTCAAGGACACCTTTTTGGGAAAAACAGAGTTAAGACTGGCATCTGAACTGGGCCTGCTGGCATCAACATGCCTGCCATCCTAGTTACCAGCCACCCTCAGTGGCTGAGGCAGGGGGATTGTGCTTTCAAGGCTGTCTGGGCTACAGAGTAAGTTCAAGGCCAGCCTGAGTAACTTAGTATGATTCGATCGCAAAAATGAAAAGGAAAAAGGGTGTGTGGGTAGGGTTAAGGCTGAGCCCCAGTGGCAGAGAAACCTTGGCTCTGTCTCCACACAGCCCGACAGTGACATGATTTGGCTTTTAAAGTTTTTCTTTTAAAATATTTTATGCTCCATTAGAATGGTTCCAATGTAATTAGTGAGACTTTGGATTAAAATCAAAGCTTGCCAAATAGTATGGAAACCAGAAATTAAGGTTCATCTTTTATGGGAGCTGTGGACATGGCCAGACAGGGCTGAAGCAGCAGTGGGGAATGGAGGTGGAGGGACTGTATTTGTTACTCTCCTTGCTATCAAAAAGAATTACCGAGAAGCAATTTAAGAAAGGTTTTCTCTGGCTTATGGTTTGAGGGACTCTATTCTGTCACAGTGGGGAGGACACAGAGGCAGGAGTGGGGCTGATTGGTCACACTGCATCAGCCATCAGTAAACTGAGAGTGAACAAGAAGTACTAATGACCTAGAAACACTCAAGACCCACCCCAGTGTCCCACCCTCCGGCAAGGATCCACCCCTCACAACCTTCTCATGAAGCTGCGTGGGGAAATGCACGCAGAGCAGAGGAAAGAGAACCAGGACCGAGAAGAGAATTAGGAAGCATGGCAGCAGGGACAAGGGGGCACGAGAAACTATTTAGAGGATGGAGTAGGGGGACTCTGAACAGCCTAAGTGGCCGGCAGAGAAGGGTCCCCTGGAGCCAACGGGGCTCTTGAGACAGACAAGGTTGGATAGTCTTCCATCTCAAGTTGCCTGCAGTCCCACAGGGTTAAGCTGGCTCTGCCTGAGCTTCATGAAAAACCCAACACAAGTTCAAAAACACTTTGTCCAAGAGGCAGCTGTGTCAAAGATTAGCCGAGAGTTGCATCTGAGGCTGGACAGCATAAAACAGGCATCCAAAAGTTTCCTAACAGGGCTTGCTCACCCGCTCACCTGTGAGGATCCTCAGGACAGGGTAGCCGTGGTGACACTTTTCCGTGGTGAGTGAGTCCCCACAGCCTTTCATTCACGTGTTGTTGGGATGGGGGGTGTTGCACAGACGTAAGTGGGCTTCAACTAGAAATGTAGATTTGCTCTCACCTCCCCTACGCTGGGGTCTTGTGTAATAAAAATTCCTTGTTGATGTTCAAGGACGGAGTCAAAGCTTTGGCATGATCACTAGGTTTTCAGAAGCTGAGAATTTTGGATCCATGAGTTTTGGGGGGTTACAGTTTGCTTTGTTTTGTTCACATATTTTGCAATGGTTGCACATAAACAGACAGACGAAGAAACAAATGAGGACGCTTTCAAATCAGCTCCTCGTGATGCATTCACTTTGGCCAGGCTGGTTAATGGTATGGGTTTTGATGTGAATTCCTCTAATTCTTGGCCCCAAAGTGCTGATTTTTGTCAGACATGATTTATTGGAGTGTTTGGACTCCTTAATATCTCCCACATTGGAAATTGCTGTGTTTGGCAGTGTGCTGCTTAAGTTTAAATTAGGAATTTGTTTCTATCAGCTTGATCAAGGCTTGGAGGAAGTCCTATAATTTGTCTCCTGAAAAATATCTTTCAACACAGCATTTGTGGGGGTCTACTACATGCAAGAAATCCTTCCAGGGCCAAGGGAGGACCAGAGATGTTGGCTCTGTTTGCCAAGCAAACGATTACCGGCAACACGAGGGAGGCAGGGAGCGTGAGAAGTCAGGTGAATCAGAGAGGCAGGAAGTACTCCTGGATCTCAGAAGGAATGAGAAAAATGCCGGTGGAGGCGGTCAGAGAGCACCATTAGGCACTGGTCGGTTAGGAAGAGCATTTTTAAGGTGTCGTTTCGATTTTAGCAGCTTTATGGTACCACTTAGAAACACATATTGGAAGTGTAAAGTTCAATATGTTTTGGCCTATGTATGTATCCATTAAATATCACTAAAATCAGAGCAATGAGCATTCTCATCACCCTGACGGTTTCCTCATCCGGTTTGTAGCGGTCTATTCCATACTTCTGCCTGCAAGGAGTCTCCTGTTCCCCCCTGGTCACTTTCCTTTGCTGGGCGTTTCTCTCTAGTGTCTTTTACATGGGACAAATTCTTGAAATTCTTCCAAGTTATTGCCTACATGTGGTGGTTTGAAAGAAAATGGCCCCAAAAGGGAATGGCACTATTACGAAGTATGGCCTCGTTGACAACAATATCTCAATCTTACTTAGTTTTCAAAAGGGACATTAAAATTATTATTGTAGATGAGTTTTTTTTAAACAAAACAAGAACTTCCAGATCATATCAAACTGTGCATCATTTGTGTCCTAAAAATTTCTTAAGTGACCTTAGCTGTATTACTGAAAGGGTGTGGATCCAGATGGGAGGGAGGAAGGGAGGAACTGGGAGGAGAGGAAAATGAATAAAAATATATTGTATGAAAAAAAATCTACTTTTTAATAAAAGAAAAAACTAAATATTTGCTCATCTTATGGATTTAAAGTATGCTAGGTGTATTCTATAAGAGGAAGCTAATAACGTATGGAAGGACTTCAATGATACTGAGCTAGACTGAAGCCAGCTTGGTACGAATGGGTTCTGCTTCGCCTTGCTTAATCAATCTCTGTAGACCACAGGTTTAAACCATGAATGTTAGTTTATACCACGAAGGCTGGCTGATTAACTGAGACATTTGTGGTAGCTTCTAACGAAAGGATAGATTTTCATGAAGAATTGCCCATTTGATTAAACTATTGTTGGGGAGGAAATAAGATTGAGTCGCTGGGAATGTAGGCATGTAACTCTGTGGAAGCAATCATTTCTTCAGTTAGGGATATAGTAAAGTGTGCCTTTTTTGTACTAAAAAATAGAAACCTACCCTAGGAACTTTTTATCCTATCAGGCTATGGCTCTTACCTAGAATTTTGGTATGCAGATTTTTTTATGAGTTTCTCTTTTCTTCACCCTTCAAAGGAGAAAAAACAATTTGCTAAAAAACAAGTGTCATATTTACATGTCATTGAAATAATCTGTAATAATCTGCAGATGTGTATCTATAGGGTTGTGTGTGTATCTGTAGTTGTGTATCTATAGGTGTGCATGTGTGTGTATCTGTGTGTTTCTGTAGGTATGCTTGTGTGCATCTGTAGATGTGTATCTATAGGTGTGTGTGTGTGTTTGTATCTGCAGGTGTATGTGTAGAAGCCAGATCTGCCTCAGGTGTTCCTCCTTTTCTTCACTTGTTTTGTGAGGCAGAGTTTCTCCCTCAGACTTGGGACTCCACAGTTAGGGTAGATGGGATGGCCAGCAAGCCCCAATGATCTATGTCTTTCTTCCTCCCATATTCTTTCCAAGTACCTCCATCATTAGATTTCTTCCACTTTGGATTTTCCCTCAGCTAACAGCCACTAGACTGGAGTTGTCTCCTCAAAAATTCCATGCAGAAGATAAGTGGGAATTGGCTTGTTTTGATGAATGATCAAAATGTCTCATTTAAGAACCGTTGATTTCTTCAGAGAATTTATTTTAGTATATCGCATCATAAGACAGTTATAAGGATAAATTGGTGTATATGGTTTGTTCCTGGAACACTCTGTCCACAGTGGGAGTAATCTGTGAAAAGACTATTTTTTCCTCCTTGCTTCTGTCTTCCGACACTGATGTCTTCACCCTCCCTCTCCTGTCTTCCAGCCGTGCCTTAAGCTGGCCCCACTGTTTGCCTGGTCCTTCCAGGCTTTGTTTGCACACATTAAGGACTCCAGTTTTGTTTTACTAATTAAAATTATTGATCTTGACTGGATGTGCTGGTATATGCCTTTAATCCTAACACTCATGAGACAGAGGCAGGAGGATCTCTGTGAGTTCCAAGACAGCCTGGTCTACATAGTGAGTTCCAGGATAGCCAGGACTATATAGTGAAATCCTGTCTAAAAAAAGAGTCTAATCAGTGTACATATTCTAACTCAACTTTTCCTTACCCAGTACAAAGAAATTCTTATTTCTTCACTTCAGTTTGGTTTTGACACATCCTGGACACTTACTATGAGGAAAATGGAAGTAAAGGCTCATTTATTTCTTGTTATAGTTTGAATGCTGAGTCTCCCTCAAATGTGTGTGTTGAAACCTTAACCACCAAGGAGATGGCATTAAGAGACAGACCTTTGGGAGCGTAAATGGAGTCTGCTTGTTCATTTCCCAGTTGCCCAGACACAAATAATCACACAGAAACTATATTAATTACAACACTGCTTGGCCAATACCTCAGGTGTATTCCTACCTAGCTCTTATATCTTAAATTTACCAATTTCTACTAATCTATGATTTGCCATGAGGCTGTGGCTTACCGGAAAGGTTCTGGTGGTGGCGTCTTTCCCCTTTGGCAGCCACAAGGTGTCTCTTTGACTCTGCCTACTCTTTCTATCTCTGTTGTGATTTCCCACCTGGCTTTTCTCTGCTAATCCATGGGCTGAAACAGCTTCCTTATTAATCAATGGCAGTAAAACATATTCACACATACAGAGGGGAATCCCACATCATGTTACATGGGCTTTGTCCTCATGAAAATCATCAGGACCCACAGAAAAGAGGCCTGACCATTGGAGGAGGTAAAGGTTTGACCTTTCTCTTTCCGCATCTCAGTTTTCCCCATTCAGTGCCCACCTCTAGCAGTGTTGGAAGAGAAGACAGGGAACAGCAGACAAACACTTAAGCATCTTGTATCAGTGTTACCTTGTGATGGTGACTGGGAGTTTTGTGTGCTCAGAAGCTGATTTCTGTAACTGTGAGTGTCTGGGTGGCTCTCCTGTTCAGACTACCAGAGAGAGAGAGAGAGACGTGTCTCTTTCTTCATATGAAGATCCGTGTGCCAAGTAAGCCTTCACTGGACCCTAAGCCCAGCTGTTTCTTGACCTTGAACTTTTGAGCCTCCAGAAACGTGAGCAATGCACTTCTGCTACGATAAGCCTCCCAGCTTAAAACAGTCGTTACACTATTGTGGGCTTCATTTCCTTTGGGGGGCCATGTGGCAAAGGGAACAGAAGTGGCAGGCAATGTTCAGATGACCTTGATTGATTGATGTGCAGATGGCCTTGAACATGAGGGAAGGCACTTCTGGGAGTCAGCTTCAGAGAGAGAGAGAGAGAGAGAGAGAGAGAGCGAGAGAGAGAGAGAGCGAGAGAGAGAGAGCGCTCATTTTATTGTTCCAAGGGTAAGGTATATAAGGGTTCTTAGGGTTACAGGTGGGAAGGCTAATTGGTCATGCCGTAGCACCTCATTATCATACAGGCAGGAGGAAAGAGTGGGGATTTATGAGCTGAGTCATACAGGGTTGCAGGGAGCTCTGCATAGGGTCATCCTCCAAATAAGGTCAGGCAGAGAAGAGGAGTTCTGCTGAGAAGAGAGTCCCCAATTTGGGTCAAGCTCAGTGAGCTGTCTGGACATGGTGAGCTGCAACCTTGCGTGCAGGGTTCTCCAACACAGCATTCTGAAAAGACTAGGCTGCGTCATTCTCTCTACCTTCCTCAGCACCTTCTTGCTACCACCTTTAGGCTTAAAACTGGTGCAAAGGGCAGAGTCTCCCATGACCAGAGCTATCTAGATGGCCAAACGAGGGCAGAGTCTGAAGCGGAGGTGGACATGTACACAGTGGGGTGTCCCAGATTGCTCTAGAGTGACCCTCTGGAAAGTGGTTAGATGAAATAATCTTGAAGGGGCCCATCTCTAGAGAGTTTCTCAACACGGTCACATAGTTCTAATAAAACAGAATCATGAAGGATACTCGTAACTGGGACCGAGAGATGATTTGCTTTCATGGGGCTTGTGTCAGAAGAGTGGAGCCAGGTAGCAGTCAGTAGACAGTCTCTTCTGAAGAGACCCACCCAGCATGAAGTGACATTGGCACAAGGTGAGGTGAAACTGTGTCTTCTGGACACCAAGGGGTCGTTGCACTCATGAACTCAATGGTCAAGCCAGTCATTCCAGTGTGGCTAGAGGAGGGGACACATAACCCTTCACCCTTAGCTGGGAGGCTAAGTGACAGCTGATGGCTTCTAAGAGCCGGAAAATCAGTTTCCTTTAGGAGTGTGGTCCCTGGTCGGTTGACCAGCCATGCTCCGGTGGATGGCCCCACACCTATGCGTGTATAAATTAGTGGGCTTAAAAAAGAGGGCATAGAGTTGGGAAGGGGACGTGTGTGAGGTTCTGGAGGGAAACGGAAGGTAAATCGAAGAGAAATACATTGTGTGCCTGTGTAGAATTCTCAGGAAATAAATAGAAATAGTACTCGCTTGCTAAGAAATTCACTTCTCTTGGCCTCCCCTCCTCAGACACCTTACTACCAACGTGGTGCTAAGTGGAGAAAACAGATAGTGGTAGGGGCACAGCATAGAAAGACCTATCAGAAGAAGCAGGTCTCCGACTGAGCCAGCCCTGGGGGCCTGTAGGAGACCTAAGTCCTGTTTAACATCAGGGACACAGACTCAAAGTCCTAGGCACTCTAGAGGCTGAAGTAGAAGGGATTCCAAGTTCAAGGCTTGCCTGGACTGTGATGAGTTCAAGGTCAGCTTGGATAACCTAGTAAGGAAGAGCCTGTCCATTCCCTCATCCCCCAAATTAAGACAAAGAGCAAACAAACAAACTGGACTGGATTTTTGAAATAAAGTTGCTTATTTCTTCTGAGTAGAGATTATTTAAAAAAAACAAGCAGCTGGAGATATAAGTGCTCACTGAATGTTCCAGGTAATTGTTGATGTTTTCAATTTGCAGCACATCCGGTTTTTCATGCTTAGACCCTGTGGTGAATGGCTTCAGGGGCAAGGCAGGAGGGAGACCCTGGAGGATATCCTATGTAGGTAGTGGCTGGAGCCCTTTACTAGGGCGTAGACGAACGCCAGCGAGTCCCATTTCTAAGAGATATTCCTCTGGGATTGAATATGGTTTCAGTACTGACTTCCTCTTGGATAAGCTGAAATAATCAGGGAAAATGAAGAGGTTCAGGTACCTTACTAATCAAACGCCAGAGGTGTGGGGGAAGTGGAAGCTTGACTTTCAAGCTTCTTGAGATGCTTGGGGTATAGACAGAAGGAAAGGTAGGGCTCCTAACAGCCGGCCCCCACCCACACAGTGGGCACCCTAGAGAAAAGCATTGTTCCGCTACAGTAAGTACTTTCCTGCCCTTGTGAGAAGCGCTTGTTCCGCTCCGGATAGCCGATCGCATGCGAGTTAACCCCCTTTGCGGACATTGCTTTCTGCTGACGACTGGGCTTTGCTGTTGTTGCTAAGGCATATTTTGTCTTAGAAAGGGTTTTAATTTCCAGAACTACTGGAAGGCAGCACAGAGAGCCATGTCCCCTGCATCCAGTTTCCGTCATTACTGACGCCTAGACATTTCTCTGACATACTCCTTACTTGGTGGAAGTAATGAGGCAGTGAGGGTGCTCCGATGTTTCCTAACAACAGCTTAATTCTGCTCATTTTTACTTCCCCGTTGGTGAGCTTTTTCCACCCCGGGATCACATCTAGGACACCCGATTATGTTCAGAAGCAAGTTCCATAGGCTCTCATTGGTTGTGACAGTTTCTTAGACTTTCTTTAGTTTGGATGACCTTGAAAACTTTGAATGTTAAAAATTAACCTCCCGCCTGCCCCAAGGAGACAGGAACAGCATCCAGAGAATGACATCCGTCTCCTTCTGGAGCTAAGGCCCTGGTGAGCCGAAGAGGGCTGTGGGGAGCCTCCGTGGTGTAAGAGGTCTTTGTGGACCCCTAGGGCACTGCTTTGTGAGTTTCAGGATCGAGACAAAGTTGTCCCTGCCACTGTGGTTGCTGTGACCAGTGTCTTTGGTTAGTTGTTCATAGGTGACCCTGATGAGGGTGAGGGTCGTGTTCAACCCACTACAGGTGGGTATCTTGGGGTAACCCTGCAAGCCATCTTTCCCTCAGGTGTACGGACTGATCTTAGGGAGATCCAGGCTCCAGAGAGAGGAGTAAGCTAAACTGATGATTTAAAACTGAATTTTTGCCAGGTGTTGGTAATGCACACCTTTAATCTCAGCACTCAGGAGGCAGAGGCAGGCAGATCTCTGTGAGTTCGAGACCAGCCTGGGCTACAAGAACTAGTTCCATTTAGGGCTGAACATCCCAAGTCTCTGATTCTCTGTACTTTGTCCAGTTGTGAGCCTCTGTAATCACCATCTCCTGAAAAATAAAAGCTTCTCTGATGAAGGTTGAGAGCTATACCACTCTATGTGTATAAATATCAATATTCAGGGTACTGTTTACTATTATTTCCATTCAGTTAGGAGATAGTAGTAAGTTTCCCTCTAAGTCATATAGCCCACATAGCCCCAGGTTCTTTGCCCAGTTAACAGTGTCAGGCCTGAGTTTTGTCTTGTGGAGCCGGTTTTAAATGATCCAGAAGGTGATTGGTTCTCCTATAGATACAAACCACTACTGTACCAGTAGGCTTATCTTGCCAGGCAAGTTGTTATTGTAACCCAAAGAGTTCACAGCTGGCTAAGACTGTTGATGGTTTTTCTTCCTCAGTAAAGCACCGATCACCTTCTGGTGTTGTGAAAGCTAGACAGTGGGGATGAAGCTTCCTTATAAGCAACAGGTTTCTTTCTGCATGTCTTATGATTGTAATGTAGCACGTAATGTCTTCAGCCATGAGTCCTACCATCAGTTTCTGGAAGATGACCAAGAACAATGGTGTGACGAGACTTGATTATGAAAATATCTCTCACACTCTAAGAGACAGGAAATTTTACTTGACCTCCACAGCCGAGTTAATAACACACCTTGAGGTCACTTAGGAAGAAGGTAGGAGTCTTGGATGTTAGAGGACAGTGTCTTCCAGGCACATCGAGATGGTAGGAGAGGAAGGTAGACACTAGTCCCACCCCCTAAACTTTTTCATTTTATCCTCTCGATGGAGGACTGCTGTCACTGGGTACATTAGCCACACTCCAGGACAGGCCCAACGCCCAGGGCTAGTTGGCCACACAAAATGAACTCCATGTTGTTGTTGCTGTTGTTTATTTTTGTGTGGGCTTTTGTTTTACTGATTTTTTGTTTGTTTTGTTTTTATGTTTTGAAAGAGAGAGAGAGAGGGAGAGAAAGAGAGAATGAAGAAAAGATTTGGGGAGGATCTGGGAGGAGCTAGAAGAGAGGAAATATGATCAAAATATAGTTTATAAATTTTAAATAAAAATAAAATAAAACTGCATTTTCTATATATTTTATTTTGCATAGCTCCAGTTCCTAGCTATTCAAATATATTAATTAGTTCTGTAAAGCCTGGTTTTCATCAGTCCCATCTAGTATGTATCTCATCTACTGCCTTAGGGTTTCTGTTGCTGTGATAAAACACCACAGCCAAAAGTAGCTTAGGCAGCAAAGGGTTTATTTGGGTTAAACTTCTGCATTGCTGTTCACCACTGAAGGAAGTCAGGGCAGCAACTCAAACAGAGTAGGAACCTGGAGGCAGGAACTAATGCAGAGGCCATGGAGGATGCTCTTACTGGCTCTCTCCTCATGGCTTGCCCAGCCTGCCTTCTTATAGAACCCAGGACCCCAGCCCAGGGGTGGCATCACCCACAGTGACCTGGCACCTTCATGCTCAACCACTGATTAAGAAAATGCTCTACATGCTTGCCTGCAGCCTCATCTTCTAGAGGCATTTTCTCAATTGTGGTTCCTTCCTCTTGGACGACTCTAGCTTGTGTCAAGTTGCCATAAAATAAGGTAGTACATATTTCATTTTATTTTTCTCTAAAAGTTCAATTTTAGTTTTTTTTTTTTAAGGAAAATACCATCTGTGTCTCTACTTAACTCTTTGAACGTAAGCTATAATAATGGTGTAATGTCCTTGTCTGTTAAATCAACGTCTCAGCTCTGGTTCAGTGGCAATGGAGTGATCCTACTTCTCATTATGCATTATACTTTTTTATTTCCTTGCGTACATAGAAGTTTTTTTTTAAATTGGATTCCAGACATTGTGAGTATTATTTTTTATAATTCTTATAAATGTTCTTGAACCATATTCTGGAAAAAGTTACTTGGAAACAGTTTGAACTTTTCAGGTCTTGCTTTGATGCAGGACACAAGAAACACTCAGAGCAGCCAGGATGTCACAGCCTTAGGTAACTGCCAAGCATCCCCGACTTACCCACCAGTGTGGCCAGCATCCAAACTGTTGATGGTGTAAATTGTTAACGGTAACAGTCCAGACATTGCCAAGTGTTCCTGGGGGTAAAAATCACACCTAGTAGGGTTTATTTTGTTTCATCTCTGAGCCAAAACCCTCTGAATACTCACTATGTGGCACTGTTCTTAAGGTCAGCATGAAAACAAGCCCATTATTAGAGCTGTCGGGAGAAGTTTCCTCAACACCCTTACTCTGAAAATCTATCTGCTCTCTCTTTCTAGATTTCCAGCTCAATCTTCTAGACTCAAGGATCTGCTGGGCTTCCTTTGAGCCATATTTCTCTGTTATTAAGACTGGAAATTCCCAAGTCAGTAGCTAGGAAAATCGCACTGTCACCTTCTCTGTCCCCTGTCTTGTGACCCCTCCTTCGTAGCTGCTACCTACTAGTTAGCAGTTATTTCTCCATCACTTTAGAATTTCCGTGTTTGAGATGGGAGAGTAGAGGTAGTCACTGCAACTTCATTTTAGCAGAAAGCAGAGCTTCCTGATAATAAAAAATAGCATCATAAATGATATAAACCCAGAACATTAAAAAGGTAACAGACTTCTACAAAACAGCCCAGTAAAAATTATGACACTTTAATATATAGCATTTATTTTTTTATTTATTGAGTTATTGTCATTAAATCCTGAGAAATGTTGAATGGATATTTTTTTTTCAGAATGGGTTGATAAAATGGTACCTGTATTTTATTTAACTTTCATTTTTTTGAAGCCAAGTTAGAGTCTGTTAAGAAGAGGCGTTGGGGCTGGAGAGGTGGCTGAGAAGTTAAGAGCATATAATGCAGGCCCAGCCTGGTGGTGCATGTCCTTAATCTCTGTAAGTTCAAGGCCAGCCTGGTCTACAGAAGGAGTTCCAGATCAACCAGGGCTGTAACACAGAGAAACCCTGTCTTGAAAAACCAACCAACCAGCCAACCAACCAACCAACCAACCAACCAACCAACCAACCAACCAACCAACCAGACACACGAATAAAATAAGAATGTTTATTGCACTTGCAGAGGAACTTTGATTTGGTTTCCAGTATCCTGGGATTTTCTGGCCAAGGCAGACCTCCCTCACCTCATCTTGGCCATAACTTCCTGGTTTCTACTCCCATTTTATGGAACATCTCGGGTTTTGCTCACTGGCTGAAGCATGTATTAGCTGTAACTCTTGCTTGTATTTAGTGGCCAATCCAGGTCTAGGAAGCTATTCCGTTTCCCAGGCCCAAGCTGAGCACCCATTCTCAGCTTAGGGGTAATTTTTTCTCACTCAGTTCTGAATGTACTGCTTCAGAATGCACAACCAATCCCTCTTCAGTAGCCAGAGAGGTGGGGATGAGGCACGGACACCCACAGACGCCATGATGAGAGCCGTCTAATCTTCAGGCACTGCACTGCAGGCTGTTTTTCCTGTAGGACTGTGTAACAAGGAGCCTCCTCTGACAGCTTTCATACCAGTACACACATTCACACATACGCTCACACACGTGTAGCGTTATGTCGTTAGCTTATCACCAGCTCTGCCTGCCACCCTTCGCCAGTTAGGAAGCCAAGTAGGGGTGAGAAAGAAGATTGCTGGTGAGTGTGTAACTGTCAGAAGCTAAATATAGGCCACGCCCGTGGCGGAGAACCATCACGAATCCATCCCTCCTCAGCACATTGCGCATGCCTGCCTCGCAGATCTGCTCCCGGCCTCCTTACCAACATCCCTTCCCCTTTCCTCTTTCTCACTGTAGTGATGTGGCAAGCAGGCCTGCTTTTCATCCCATCTGGCTCCCGCATGGCTAGCTTAGCCCCGGAAATAACAGCACACAAATTGTATTCTTTTAAACGCTGCCTGGCCCATTATATCTAGCCTCTTATTGGCTAACTCTTATGATGTAGGTGGGTCTTCTATCTATCTGTTGTTTCATTGGTTAATTAATAAAAAAAAACTCCCTGGCCTGATAGGTCAGAACATAGGTAGGCGGGAAAGACAGAACAGAATGCTGGGAGGAAGAAAGCAGTGAGGCAGATGCTATAGCTCTCCTCTCCAAGATGGATGCAGGTTAAGATCTTTCCTGGTAAGCCACCATCTTGTGGTGCTACACAGACTATTAGAAATGGGTTAATCAAGATGTGAGAATTAGCCAGTAAGAGGCTAGAGCTAATGGGCCAAGCAGTGTTTAAAAGAATACAGTTTCCGTGTAATTATTTTGGGTAAAGCTAGCCGGTGGCCGGGAGCTGGGAGGTGGAAAGTGGCCCGCAGCTCCTTCTATACTCTTACATATTTGTTTAAGCCATATCTAGTAATCTGTGTATCGCCACACAGTCGTGGCTTACCAGGAAAGATTCAGCATATCTGACCCAGCGGCTGGTTCCATGGTATCTGCATGACCCTGCTTTCTTTCTCCCAGCATTCTGTTCAGTCTAGTCCACCTATCTAAATCCTGCCCTATCAAAAAGCCAAGGCAGTTTCTTTATTAACCAATGAAAATAACACATAGACAGAAAACCCACCTACATCAAGGGATGATAATGAAATAAAATGAAAAAAAAAAAACTAAAGATAGAACAAGAAGGAACACATTAGAATTGGACAAAAGCAAACAGAAGGGAAAAGAGTCTGAGGGAAGGTCCACAAAACAGAGACCCACTTGTTTGCCCATTCAGGAGACCCATGAAAACACTAGTCTGGAGGCCATAATATTTATACAAAGAACTTGTAGGATTAAAATAGAGAAGAAAAAATTTATAAATAAAATGTAAAATTGAGAACAGACCAAGAGATGAGTGACCAGTCCTCCCAACTGGACAAGCAAGTTCAAACAGTCTCTAGACCCTAGATTCAATACAATCCCCATCAAAATACCAACATAATTCTTCACAGATCTCAAAAGAATAATACTCAACTTCATATGGAAAAACAAAATTCCTGGGATAGCCAAAACAGTCCTGTACAATAAAGGAACATCTGAAGGCATCACTGTCCCTGACATCAAGTTCTATTATAGAGCTACAGTAATATAAACCACTTGGTATTGGCATAAAAGCAGACAGGTGGGCCAATGGAATTGAATCATAGACCTTGCTGTTAATGCACACGCTATGAACATATGATTTTTAACAAAGAAGCTAAAGTTATACAATAGAAAAAAGAAAGCATCTTCAACAAATGGTGCTGGTATAACCGGATGTCAACATGTAGAAGAATGAAAATAGATCCATATCTATCCCCATGCACAAAATTCAAGTCCAAATGGATCAAAGATCTCAACATAAAACCAATCACACTGAACCTCATAGAAGAGAAAGTGGGAAATATACTTGAACACATTGGCACAGGTGGCCACTTTCTAAATATAACCACAGTAACACAGACACTGAGAGAAACAATTAATAAATGGGACCTCTTGAAAGTGAGAAGCCTTTGTAAGGCAAAGGACACAGTTGATAAGACAAAAAGGCAGCCAACTGAATGGGAAAAGATCTTCACCAACCCCACATCTGACAGAGGACTGATCTCCAAAATATAAAGAACTTAAGAAATTAGACATCAAAATACCAAATAATCCAATTTAAAAGTGGGGTACATATCTAAACAAAGAATTCTCAACAGAAGAATCTCAAATGGTCTAAAAACACTAAAGGAATTGCTCAACATCCTTAGATAGCAGGGAAATACAAATCAAAATGACTTGTATTATCCAGATATGACAACACCAGGGGACAGTTGGTTCCTAGGATCTGGGACCAGTAGCTGTGATGAATGAGGAACCACAAAATAGGAACTGAGATCTTCATGGTGAGCACACAGTGACTCGTGAGGAGGAAGCTGGTGAGCCAGCATCCTGGCTCCATTCTGCCCTGTGACCCTCCTACCTCCATTCTCTCTTCATGAATTCTCTTACCAGCCAGATCTAACTGGATGTCAGATTTTGGCAAGGGAGCCTGTTACTGCAGTCCAAAAGGCCAGTGTGTATGCACTTACAGTGACTCCAAAATGTATGCACTTACAGTGACAAACATCATCCCATAGTCTCTATGGAACAGGATTCAGACAATGACAAACATCATCCCATAGTCTCTATAGAACAGGGTTCAGATGTCTGAAGTTTGCCTTAGTTCTATTGAAGGTTGCATTTGAAGAAGTTAACTGAGGCTGTAGACTCCAAAAAGGATGGAAAATTGAACAAGATCCTTTGCTCATACGAATTTCAGCTGTAGACCTCATTATCTGTTGTAAACAGAGACTGCTCTTTTGTTTTCCCGCTGCCCAGACCCAAATAATCACACAGAAATTATATTAATTACAACACTGTTTGACTTATTAGCTCAGGCTTCTTATTAGCCAACTTGTACATATTAAACTAACCCATTCCTATTAATCAAAGTATCACCACAAGGCTGTGACCTACTGGTAAGGTTCAGGTATTTGTCTCCTTCGGCAGCTACATGGCATCTCTCTGACTCCACCTACTTTCTCTCTATATATATATCTCTGTTCAGATTTCTTGCCTGGATTTGCTCTGCTAAGTCATTGGCCAAACAGCTTTATTCATCAACCAATAAAAGCAGCACATATACAGAAGGGCATCACACATCATCTCCCATTTTCTGTCTAATGAAAAAGGAAGGCTTTAACTTTAACAAATAATGAAACAGTTATCAAGCAAGAATTTTATTTATAATATTTAGTCCATTTACAATTGGCAAATTAAGGAAAATATCTATCCTATCTTTGTAATTCTAAAGTTTTATATTTAATTTATCTCTTATTTTAACTAAGGAAAACTATAACTATCAGTCTTCAACCCTTTGAAGATCTCAGAAGGATATAACATTGTCTAAGTAAACAGAAAGTGCATTGTAAGCAACTTCCCAAACTCTAGAATTGACAAAGACATCTCGTTGCCTGGACAGTCACTCAAAAAACTTCTGTAATGTTGGGCATCCTTCTTCAGCCTACAGGATCATAGTATCCAGTAGACTTGGAATTTGGGCATTGTTTTCTTCACACTGCTTCCTGCTGTTTGTTGGGTGAAATGTTTTTAGGGTTCATGGAGAGCTTTTGGGGGAGTCTAGTTCCATCAAACCACATTAGCCTGGAAGAAATGCACAGGTTCTTGTTTTCTGTGGAAACAAAAGCAGAGCCTCTTTTCCAAAGTAATATTTTCTTAGACTCAAATTTTGAAGTCAAGATACCTTTATGTTGGTTTAGCTTAGCAGCCCATACAATGGAATGTCTCTCTGTAGCTTTATTAGCTTGTTCATGGTCAAAATATTTAAAGAAAACACAATAATATACATAATCCAGACTCTCTGTGTATTTTCTATCTTTACATGACTTATTTTTTACTTACTTTTTAATATTTATTTTATTATCTTTACTCCTTTAATCTATGGTTGTCTGTACTCTTGTTTATACTCTGCTTCCTCTCCCAAGCCTACATAACAATTTTAAAAACATTCTGTGTCCCATTTAGCGGTTTATTTTTGTCTGAATCTGTTTTTATTGTCTATCTGTAATCCTTTTCTGACCAGAGTGCTTCTTAAAATGCTGAGCGGCTTGGTTAGAACTTGATGCTGAGGCTTTGCCTGTTGACTCTACCCTGTTAAACATAGCAGAGATATTCACTACCTCTGTGAGCCATGATCACTGCTCCAGCTCCAAGGACACAGTGGGTCTACGTCACCATTAAGCCATCAGTAGCACGTTGTTCACAAAACTCATTTCAGTGTAGGATCGCCAAAAGGAGCCAGAATTCCTGCTGCCAGCATGATCCAGGAAGCCAGCTTTTAAAGGAGCCCTGCAGTTTTTGCTGCTAATGCTGAGCCAGGAAGCCATCTCTTAAAGAAGTCACACCTCTGCTCACTGCCAGCAAATAGAGCCTATCTGAAAAAAAAATGCAGCTACCAAGAAAGTTCACGTGACTCCTGTTTTGGGGGGTCTAGAAGCCCTGTCTTTTTTTAAAAAGCTTTTTGAAGTCATATTTGGATCCATGCCTCAGATGGTGGGTGCCATTTTGTAACTGGAGACTGTTCATTCTTTTCCCAGCCACCCAGACCCAAAATAATCTCACAGAAACTATATTAATCACAACACTGTTTGGCCAACAGTCCTAATTTTTTTTAAATATTTATTTATTTATTTATTTATTTATTTATTTATTTATTTATTATGTATACAATAGTCTGTCTGTGTGTATGCCTGCAGGCCAGAAGAGGGCACCAGATCTCATTACAGATGGTTGTGAGCCACCATGTGGTGGCTGGGAATTGAACTCAGGACCTTTGGAAGAGCAGGCAATGCTCTTAACCTCTGAGCCATCTCTCCAGCCCAAGTACTAAATTTTTAAAACATTTAAATGCCATATTCTGAAGGTCTCTGAAAGATTTGAAGAATACCTAACTCACTGACATATATCTCTATATATCTAGAAAACCTAACTAACATGACTACAATCTTGACTATTATTTAGATGACTATCTATTAACCTATATTTCTTAATTATACATTACATTTTGAAATGAGCTACATAATCACAATACCTTAATCAAGATCAGAAATACATATACATATAACAAAATTGGCCTTAAATTTGTATCAATAAACCAAAATCCATATCAATGCCAATCATTTACATCCATATCATCCCCAGGAAGATGTGACAGAGCAGGTATAGGTAGATGTGGACGTGACTAAAAGCCATTCACCTGGTTACCTAGGAAACAGAATGCTAATGTATTTCCCCCTCAGTTTATGTTTTGGTATAAATTCTGTTTGGAGAATAAATGAGAGGAATTTTCAGAATGTGAACTCAGGGGTTTCATGAGGGATCGCTGAGAATCTCCCTCCTGATAAAGCCATGTGAGTTGACTCAATTATTCCTGTGCCTCCACGCTGGTCCAGAGAGATAATTTATGGTCCGGGCTGCCACCAGACCACGACAGGTACGGAAGAAGCTACCTACTTCATGCAGTGTTTGGAAGCTTCTAGGGTCTCCCTATTGATCTTATTTTTTAAAAGAAAATAACATGACCCAATTCTGGTGCTCCCAATAATGCTACACACTACTGAGTACAGCTGCTAAGGCATTGTTGAATAGATGTGAGCATCACGAGGGTGAACTTCGTGTATAAGCGAGTTTCCTTTGATTATTTGACATTGCATGTCGAGAGAGATGTCTTTGTGTTTGCAGTATTGTGCATGTAAACAACAGTGAAGGTGCATGGACCCTGGGTAGATAGGTTACGGGAATTTGCCTAAGGCAGGTATTTCCATCAAAAACAATCTACATTGTCCGTCAGCCTTAGGGTTTCAGGCAGCACAAAGAAAGCAATCAGCAGTCTGTGGACAGAAACCGCAGGCACAGCCCCAATCAGGAGGTTCACACTCCGCACATTTGTGCTTTTCTTTTCTATTTATTTTTGCAGTGCTTGGGATCAGAGGCACCTATTTTTTGACAGCATTTATTGTAGCTGCATTTTGCGGTGATGGCTGCTATTATCTCTGCTTTTTTCCCTCTGTTCACAAAGAACTGCTCAACGGAGCTGGAGTTCACAGAGGAATGTGCTGGCAACCTCCGGGTGCACACTATTATGCCAGCATCCTTGTGCCGCCCGTGACTGCTCAGCTGTCTTGCCCAGGCGTTAACCTCAACATCCAAAACTACATCTTGTCTATAGAAAGAGTAGTCATGACACAGCTGTCCCATATTCTTAAATATTGCAGGGATGAAGATACCTAAGCAGTCACACGAGACCACCTTCCTGGCTAACAATGATCCTGGAGGCCCCTCCCCCACAGCTTTCTCGTACATTGAGAAGTCATTGGCTACCAGCTGTGCTCAAAAGTCTGGTGCTGTTAGCTGCTCAATATCTGAAGACTTAGGGGCCTATAGTGTGCTGTGTCCCCTCTTTCTAGAGGGATTCAGAAGAAGCTGAGTGTCAAGTAGTCCAGCCTGCCTGCTGTCCAGGCCACCCAGAGAGCCTTGGGTCTTCTCCACATTAGTTCTCCAGCTGATCACACTGCAAACACTGCCAGCTCTCCGTCACCATGCTCCCCTGTGCTAGAATGCCTTGTATACTGTATAGTGAGACCAACTCCTGCTCATGCCCCAAACCCATGGCAGCTCCCCTTCTGTGGGTGTTCTGGTGTATGGGATGAGTGTAGGCTCTTCTTTGAGGTTTCTGAATCCTCCCTACTCTGCTCATTCAAGGATGTATTTCCTCCTCAGCTGTTAAAAATAAATACAGCTCTTTTTGTTTTTGTTTTTCTGCAGTGGGGTAAGTTGAAGGATCAACCTTCAGAGCAGCTGTGCAGAGGGGCTCAGAAGTATGGCGTGAACTACGAGGCACACAAACCCTTTGTCGAGTTTCAGTTCTGCATTAGAACAATTGAGTTCTTCAATGCCAAGCCTGCTTGCTTCTCTGTTCCCAGTACCCACCAGAGAAGCTCCTCAGGCATATTTGAAAACAAACAAAAATCTTCCGACCTTTGTTGAAGCTCAATTAGAATTCTTCTCTTTTCTCTTTTCCATCACGTCTCTTACCTTTCTAGACCATTTCAAATGGTGCCCATGCCTTGTCTAGGACCCCTTTCCTGCTGGACCTTCACCTCTGTCCTCTTCTTCTTGTCACCTTAATTCAGCATAGAGGGCCCAGGCGAGCTTTGGAGCAGCACTTCTGTCCCAAGGCCTTGTGCTAAATTATTTAGGCTGCTGGAGTCATCTTAAAAGATGCAGAGAACCTTTCAAACCATCCCCTTTCTGCAAGATACTATGTCAGCTCTGTACACGGGCCTGGCCTCAGTTCTTCTAATCTGTTGTGGGAGCTCGATCAGTTTAGCCAATGACATTTGGGGGTGACTTGGCATGGGTGTGGTTTTCCCTGGAGACATGACCAGATGCAACAGAGGAGGAGAAGGGTCACATGATCTCTTGGGTGGTTGGAGCTGGAGCAAGCCTTGCGGTTGGTCCTCATCGCCTTGGGGAGATCGATGAGACAGCAGCATTTGGATCAGCGGCGTCTGCCTTGTTCTGTATTTGTGAATCTGCTTTTCATTTCACCCCTTAATAAACCGTTGAATAGACTTTTGTGGGTTCACACTTCATTAACCCCCATCTCCTGCAGCTTAGTTAAGTGTAATGTCCACTTTGACCCGCCTTATCTGTCAATCTCCCTGCTTCACATACTGTCTAGACTACAGAGGATGCCATCCATCCTTAGGAAATGTCTCTCTCTTCTCTTCATGTAAAGTCCTCATTCTTTGAGATTCGCTGTGATGTCCTTTTGCTGTGACGTCCTTTACCCAAGCAGAGTTGATCACTCTTTTGGAGATCAGAGCAATGCAGAAGAATTTTCCTCTGGGTCAGGATTTGTCGCGCGAGACCGCCGTGATTTGTTTGTGTGTTTCTCACAACAGCTGAACTGAACGGTCCAGCATTATTTACTTTAGTAATGCATTGTTTCATACGGTGCCTGGGGTGTGGAATCAGCAGTGAGCACAAACCTGCTGCCAGTTCATTAAAAAGATGACTCTATTGAGCATAACAGACTACAGTATACAAGACATGCTGTCAGTGTACAAGATGACATAGGCCTGAGGGGTTTTGGTTATGTGACAATCTTTGGAGCATTCTCTGAGACCATTACTTTCCCACTTTATGTATAAATACATAGGCATAGAGATGATTTCACAAATGGCACCTGAATCATTTTTTTGTATGGATCTTGAACTTAGGACTGATATGTGACCTATGTTTTCTTCTTTCTTTCTTTCTTTCTTTCTTTCTTTCTTTCTTTCTTTCTTTCTTTCTTTCTTTCTTCCTTCCTTCCTTCCTTCCTTCCTTTCTTCCTTTTTCCTCTCCTCCCCTTCCTCTCTCCCTCCCTCCCTCTCCCCCTCCTCTTCTTCCTCTTCTTCCTCTTCTTCCTCTTCTTCCTCTTCTTC
>JABTXL010000002.1:2999526-3011018 GCA_025134845.1 Neodon shergylaensis
TCCTCTTCTTCCTCTTCTTCCTCTTCTTCCTCTTCTTCCTCTTCTTCTTCTTCTTCTTCTTCTTCTTCTTCTTCTTCTTCTTCATCTTCATAAGACATGGGCCAAAATAATTTCAGGGGGCACAGCCCCTTTTCTTTTCCTTTCATTAGATAGGAATGAGACACGAGTTGTGGATCTGGGGAAAGGGGTCCCCCACGTAGCCAAAGTTCTGCTTCCGGCTTGTGCAGCCTGCTGGTCTGGTGTAATTCCTTAGCCCCAGCCCCTACTGTAAAGCCCCTATTTAAAGAGCAGCAGGATGTCTTAACCAACAGAGGGCCCTAGACAGCCTTAAGAGGCAGCAAGGTATGTGGTGACCCAGAAAGCCACAGTAGTCTTTTGGTTGCTGCTGTCTCCTGTTGGCCAGGAAAAAAACCCTTT
The DNA here is from genome assembly GCA_025134845.1 of Neodon shergylaensis. Taxonomy (NCBI): domain Eukaryota; kingdom Metazoa; phylum Chordata; class Mammalia; order Rodentia; family Cricetidae; genus Neodon; species Neodon shergylaensis. The sequence continues at coordinate 2,999,944 of JABTXL010000002.1, forward strand.
ACAGTTAACAGGGGCTGTAGATAGGTTGTTCCCCATTGCACGGAGAACTGTGGGGCCAGGGCTTTTCCCTATGTGTGCTAAGGAAGGGCTTGCATCCTCAAAAGGACTTAATTGCAATATCATTTATGTTGCAGTTTTGGGCTCCACCCCTTTGTAGACATTTTCAAGCATCATGGGAAGAAAATCCTGAAAGGGGAAGATCCATCTACTGTGCTTTGTGGAGGCTCTCCCTTCCCCATGACTGTGTCCCCACCGTAACAATATTCACAGAGCTTCAGGTCCTCAGTGCAGAACCCGCTGAGCTGTCATCTGACCTTTGGGGCAGCACCCCACCCCCCGCCCCTCCTGCCCCATCTTTTGCTCTCGCCATCTGTTCTCTCCTTCCAGAAGACAAGGACGAAGAGACCTTTGGAAACTGACTTTACACTTTCTCCCTTACAGCTCTGTGAGGAAGGAAAGACAGACTATAGCTAATTCCACAGATAGGGAAATGGAGGCTCAGGATGCCACATGAAGCCATACTCTCCCTCTGCTGGCCATCGTGACATCTGCCTTCCCACCCGTCTGCAGGAGAGCATTTTCTTTCAAGGATTCCCCAAATTTCATCAGGAATGCGGGAGTCTAGTATAAGAAGAACAAGTCCCTCCAACTTAGGAAGAAAACACTATTTTTGGTTTGTCTTTTCTGGCGTGCTGTCTCATCTTTGGCTTTAGGCTTTGTTTCTCTGTTAGAGTTCTAGTATGCGGGTCTGGAGATGGGCTCATGTTGACTCAGGTTAGTAAAGACATGTTGGTGCTGACATTTCCTGTCTCAGTGCCCTCCCCAGTTTCCTTATGATTAATGGTCAGCCCTTTCCTCCTCCTCCCGTGTTTCTGCCTTCTAGCTAGTTAGGTGAGATTCAGCACGGGCTGTCTTCCGGCCATTCTATACTAAAAATAACAACGAGAAGAGTCTTTGGTTAAGCTTCTGCCTCCCTCCACTGCATTGCTTCGGGTCTTCGGGCTGTGCTCACACATCAGGTGAAGGCAAACTGTTGGGTCTCCTGAGAACCTCTTCCAACCACTTGGGAGGGCAGAGGTGGGGGCTCTGTCCATCCTGGAATCATCACAGGTGGCAGTTGTGACCTTAGGACTGCTTCACTTTTGTGAAAGCTTCCTGAATACCTACAGTCCCAATATTTGGGATGTCAAGAAATATTACAAGTTTAAGGCCAGCCTGGGCTACATAGTAAGACCTTGTCTCAAAACAAAACAAATACAAACAAAAACTCAAGTCAAACCAAAACACCTCAAAATGTCTATTCCTTGAGGCTTGCCATGTGCAAAGCAAGTTATATACATCAACATCTCATCCTCGTAAATCAACCCAACAAAGTAGGCCATGCTAGCTTCACTTAAAGACAGAGGAACAAAACAGCAATGTTAACTAGGCTGCTAAAATAACAAAGCCACCAGTAACAGTATTTAAATCTGCAGTGAACTTGGTTGATTTTTGAGAGCCACTGATTTGGGTTTTAATTTTATTAATAGTAAAAATTATAATCACTCATATTACAAGTAAGCCATTGCTGTAGGATGGGAAGATGTCAGGACTAGGAGCCCATGGGTGATGACATCAAATGGACTTGGCCCCCAGAGGATTTTAGTTCAGGAGAATAAGCTGACCATCTCTCCTCTCATACTGAAGATGGGAAGAATTCTTGAAGAAGATACCACATGTATCCCACTCAATCCCAGCATGACAAGCTTCCTCTTCTATTTTGGCTGTATCAGCAGATATTAGATATTTTCAGGCTGAGTGTTCCTCCTCAACCATAAGCACAAATTTCACTTCCACACTGATGAACGCTTCATTTCTACCGCGTTTTCCGTAAGCTGCACACGGGGTCTAACAGAGGCTCTGCCACCACCAACACCTTTCTGTAGTGAGGAGCGGCAGGCTGCATTCTGCCTGGCTCCCAGCCGCCTGGCTAGCTTATGCCTGAAATAATTACATGGAAACTGTATTCTTTTAAACACTGCTTGGCCCATTAGTTCCAGCCTCTTATTGGCTAGCTCTTACATCTTGATCTAACCCACTTCTAATATTCTGTGTAGCACCACGAGCTGGCTTACCAGGAAAGATCTTAACGTGCGTCTGTCTGGAGTGGGAGAATCATGGCGACTGCCTGACTCGGCTTCTTTCTCCCAGAATTCTGTTCAGTCTACTCCGCCTACCTAATTTTCTGTCCTATTAAAGGCCAAGCAGTTTCTTTATTAATTAACCAATGAAAGCAACAGATAGACAAATGACCTTAACCAAAAGACAGATGACCCTTCTCCATCACCTTCCTTTACCTAAGCACCAGTGGCAATGCTTAGCCAACCTCTGCGGTGTCAGTAGGTGGCAGTCTGGCTGTATACCCACTGTGTCCCCGGAATGAAGTGGGATTCCAGAAGCCAGGTGCCATGGACACTCCCATCACCCTCCTTTGTCAGATCTTTTGGGTTCTAAAAACAACACATTCTCCAAATCCCAAAACACAAATGCTGTGGCTAGCCATTAGAAGAAACCCTTGGCTTCTCTTAGTTGACCTTTTGGGCATACTCTGCAGGGCCTTATATTCATAGCACTGTGCACCGCAACCATCTGAGTCTTGGCCTTGATAGCATTGCTGGATCTGCTGGACGCCCACTCAAAACCAACTCATCTGGATCAGGTCTCAAAATGAACCCCTTTCTCTTACCTTCATAGCAGCTTCCTATTTCCCGCTCAGAGACTCGACACAGCTATGTCCTGTATTCTAGCAGTTCCTAATCTCCCAGGGTCATACCATGGTGATGAAGTCATTGCAGTTCTCCATCGTAGCTGTCGGTGAAGACATTAACGACACACATCTGTGGGCAATGATGGCTGACAAGTGAATAAAAGAATTAGCTGTGAAAATTCTCTGTTTCCCAAGAAGATAGACCCTAGAGATGAAATCACGGGTGTCTTACTGGAGGAGAGGGACGAGAACCTCATATACACAGGCACGGGCTGTGTGGATTGTACCCTTGTCTAATCAAATGACATCATAATGGACTTCAGTCACCGAATATGGTTCTAGAGAACCTTTTTTCTGAAAGATTATCTATTAGATATTAGGTTATCTATGATCTATTCTGGAGTCACCCTACTTCCTAGAAAGCACAAAAGTCAATTTTTAGACATTTAGAGACACCATATGGACTTATAATCTACAGCACCCAATTTCTCTAAGCCAATAGATTAATTAATTTTCTTTGACTCTATTGGCACTCCATCTGATTTGATCAGCTTGATTAGGTGAATTTCCATTTAGTTTGGAGTTTGGTCTAGAAGCAAGGAAATGATCAAACAATTTAATGACCTGGGTCAATTTCCTCTGTCTTCCCTTCAGGATGTCACTGATTGGTGAGTGTCAATAAGATCCTTCAGGAAGCATCCCAGACTCCCCTGGAAGCCACTTTATTCCTCTCTAGTCAATGATAAGCATCTATAGCCTTGAATTAACCTTGAACTAGAGTGTCTGCTCTGGGTATCAGGAAGCGTTTCTGTTTCCTTCCTGATATCAGGCACCTGGAATTTGGCCTTTGGAGATGGCCCTGAAAGACTTTAAAGGCAGTCTTTAAAGTCTCTTTGACTTCGCATGGATAAACCAATGCTTCTGTCAGGTACACGTTAGAACCATGGTGTCGCTGACACTCACATCAAGGGAGCCACGAGAGCTGTGTAGACATGCCCAGAAGGGAGGAGGATTAGAGAGGAATCACTGTAAAAACAATAAAAGAGACACACAACTGCCTTCCAAGCCCCCAAGGCTCTTTAGGACCCACCTCGCAGTCCCCTCTCCATCCTATTTCCTGATTTGATGACTTGGATGTTCTGTCTTTTCTCCCTAGATTTTGTTTTATATGAGACTTTAATTCTTTACTAGGAACATTTGTGTTGCCTAATTATGGGCCTGTTTATCTCCAGCCTTTGGAAACCCACCAGACTCAGTAAGTTTTTATTTGCTGGATGAATAAATGAGAAGAGAATCAAACAGAATCTTGCTATTTCAAGGCATAGACTTTATCTGCTGAAACAAGTAACATGAGAGACCATCGAGCTAGACATGAATGGGGGAGCCTGGGAGATGACTCAGTGGGTCAGAGTGCTTGCTCTATGGGTATGAGGACTTTAGTTTGAATCCTTGGTACCTGTGTAAAAGCCAAGTATGGCTCCACAAGCTTGGTACCTGTGTAAAAGCAAAGTATGGCCCCACAAGCTTGATACCTGTGTAAAAGCAAAGTATGGTTGCACATGTTTGTCACTGCAGCACTGGGAATGGGGTGGGAAGTGGAGACAGGAATGTCCCAAGAGCTCCCTGGCAGCCAGCCAAAACAGTGTGTTCCTGGCTCAGTGAGAGAGACCTCTTCTCAAGGTTCTAAAGCAGGGTGATATAGGAGAACACCTCACATTCTGCTCTGGCCACGGCATGTGCACATGGGTACATAAACTCTCATACTCATGTACATGCACCACACACACGCACACACACACAAGAATGCACACGCACACATACACACAGAAGTCCAGCACTTAGAAGGCAGAGGCAGGAGGCTCTCAAGTCTGAGGACAGCCTAGTCTACGCTATGACTTTGGGAAAGTTTGGGATATGAACCAAACCCTGACTTAAAAGCAAATAGTACCAAAAGGTCAGAAACGTTAGCTGTTGTAATGTGTGGACAGCCCTCTGCAATGGCAGGCATGCCGGAAGACACCAGATGTCCATGACTGAGGACAGTTCACCATTCATTGTGATGGGAGAAGTCAGACCATTAGCATTTCCTGTGGTCCCAGGCCAGAGTTTCTCCAGGGGCTGTAAAGAGGGCAAGACAACATCTTCACACCTCAGGATCATAGAAAAGGAGAGAAGCTCTGAACTGGGGACCCAGATATCTTAGGCTGGGCAGCAAACGGCACATGCATTGCCCTAAGGAGGCGTTGTCTTTCTCCTGGGCCCAAACGGGCTTTGCTCCAGATGAAGACATATCTGGGTAACTATGGATATTCTCCTAAAGATTGTCCACTGAGTGATAGACATTTCTGAAAAGACAGGCCAGGAAAGGGCAGCCAGTAGCTCTGCTCAAAAGACACGGGGAAATGTAGGCACCCATGGGAGTTCTCCCTTAAATGTCTGCCTTCACATCTGCTTTCACTAATAATCTTTGATCACGCCACAGTCGCAATGCTTGTTAGATGGGATACTTCACTTCTTCCATTCTGTATCACATACTTCCTTCTCTGTAGCAGCCTATCAGGAAAACAGCCCATTCTTACAGGGATGGCCTGTGAGCAGCCACATTTCTGGAACCTTGGAGTTTTCTCTCTGAAACCAGGGCACCCAGCGGACAGCAGGGGTCTGTTTTTGTTGTTGTTTTTTAATATACCACTTTAGTGAAAGGAATTTAAAGCATTTTTAATAGAGAAGTGTTTGGCAAATTATGGGCAATGATCTGGTAATCCATTACAAAATCTATCAGATGGTGTTGGCCTATAATTAGTTATAATAATTAAAAAAAACCCAACAAGACTAGACAATATCAGAGGCATAGTTAAGATAATAGAAAACATTTATATCATATCAGATTTATATAGATGTGAGTCGACAGGGTTGCAATATTAAATGTTTGATTGTTATCCCAAACTTTAAAATCTGTCAAGGAGGATATCATAAAATCAAGAAATTGTCATTCATAAATGTCTTGATAACTAGTGGGGAAATCAGATAAATGAACAAAATTAATTACAAAGGGGGATGGAAACTTGGAAAGTTGGTCGTTAACTTTCCAGATGACAAACTTGAAAAAAAAAAAACCCAACAACTAAATCTAACATGGCCAACAGGATGAATGATAGAATAAAAAGTTCAAATAAAAATCCCAGACCAAATCAAAGAAGTGTAACTGATTAGCATGAACTTTTGACTTTATTACATTGGTTAAAAGTTTGCCCACTCGACTCTGCCTTTCTAGACTAAGGTAGGGTATGGGTTTCTTTATTTATCTCATAATTCATCGCATCTGCAGAACTCTCTTCAGAGAGAAACTCACAAATGATATTGATTTATACAACTCTCTGGAGAAAGCATCTATCCCGTTGGAAGGTGTCTGAACATGGCCTGTGATGTGGAAGCTTTTACCTGGCTCGGAAAACACTTCAGTAATATGTATTAGTCATGTTGACCATTTCTGGCAGTGCACACACTTGTCTTCGTGTGTTTGGAAGGCATTGGCTGCAGAAGAGAGGAAATGGGGGTTCACGTTGTTTTAGACAGCTGTCATATCTATGGCATATCATAGGCATCCTTCAGGAAGTAGCAATGGGGCACCAGGCATCTTAACAGAAGCCTTGCAATGTTTCCTTTCATGATTCAATAACAACCACTTATCAATGCCTGCCTATGTCAGGTAAGATGTACAACATTCTATTTGGCTGATTTTACTTAATCTTTTCAACAATCTTTTGGGGAAAGGTACACTTTTCCTGCCATTTGTGAAGGCGGAAGTGAGTCTCAGAGAGACAGTCACTTGCTTGACACAACGCGGTTGCTAAATGGTAGGTATTGGCTCAGTGTGAGGAGTTTTTAGTCATTTAAAGGGCTTTGAAATGGGATGGCTTATGGCTTGACGAAATGACATTGACTATGGGACCAACCAAGTAGGAAACATCCCTTATTGGTCAATTATGTCATTGACCTTGGAAATAATTTAGTATAAAGGGTCTGTGAAGAGCCAAGATGACCAGAAGTTGAGGTTCAGGTGAGTGAGGCAGGTGTTTGGTCTTAGGGGGACTTCTGGGAGAGATGGAATTTGTATTGATACTTGAACACTCATGAAAGTGAGAGAGAAGATGAGCACAGGGCGGGGCCTGTGAAGGGAACTGCCCAGTAACAAGGTCAGTCTGTGTCATGGGTCTTGTCCCCTGTGGAGTCACTGGGCCTTGCTTGTCTGCTGTACTCTTTCATTAAGCTTTCTTTGGTTTGGTTTCCACCTGTGCCCCCTAAACTAACTCAAGATGCAGCTGCTCCCTGGGTATGCTAACGATGACAATCCTGCCTCTTGTCTCTTGGGCAGGTTCCCTTGTCCCCAATTTTAATCACTGGGATTAAAGAGGTAAAAATTCATGTTTCTACCGAAAACTCAAATATTAACTCCATCTTGATTGCCCATCACTCTTTCCATTTGGTTAGCTTTTTTGACTTGTCCAAGTTTCTTTGTGAGAGACTTTTGGTAAAGTCTCTCTAGAAATCCTTACTATAATAGTGCCCAGCCTGAGCTTGGGGAAATTTGCAGTGTACAATTAATTGCTTTACCTTGCATTTATATCTGTTATTTGGTGTGCACTGCTGTCAAACAAATTGTTAACAACACAAAAATTTAATGTGATCTACATTTATGAATTTATGCTGTGAAGGTCATAAGTTTCGGTGGGCTCATCTGGATTTTCTGCCTAGGATTTCACAAGGAAAAACTCAACCCAGAATGTGGCAGACTGCCTTTTACCTAGAGGCTTTGGAGAGGACTTTGTTTCCAAGCTCATCTGAGCTGAGACAGGCACTGTGGTCTGAAGTTGTCTTGCCATGCACCACGGCCCTGTGTCTGCCCTCTGTACGCTAGAATCCAGTTCGCAAGCTTCAGGCAAGGGGCTGGAGGTTGAGAACACAGACAGACGCAGAGACAGACCGACACACAGACCTTTTTACACTGATACCAAAGCCCCAAGAATGCCCCCTTTATTGTGTTCAGGGGCAGATTATATAAAGATAGCCACGCCCCAGCCAAACCCACCAGAAACCACTCTCCTGCCATCAGGAACTCCTGAAGGTCTCGTGCTCAGAGCAGCTGTAGGCACTCAGATCAGGGGATTACAAGAAATTCAGGATCTGGGGTCTCACTGCTCCCAACATTGTCTACTGACATTGTGTCCGCCAAGGGGATGTGTATTAAGTGCTGCTTTCAGTTCTTTGATAAAACACAGGAGGAGGCGACTGCTATCTAGAATGTCACTCCAAACTGAAATATTCCCTCTGGAAGAGCGGCTCCCAAGACTCAGAAAAAAAAAAGAACTGGCACAATTCAAGACATGTATAGCTCACTAATCTCAGGAAGGTCTTGAAACTTAGAAAACTCACAAGGTCCTTTTATCAAGGTTATATAAAGTCTAAGGACCGCTGGGAGAGATAAATGCTCCCTACCTGTCAAGCTGCCCAAGTAGTAGGAGTCGCCCCAGAAATGCAGCTTTCATAACTTGTCTCCCATGCTCGAGTGGGCCTTTTGGCGATGCAGCTGGCTTTAGGTCATCCGTGCCTCTGTTAGTAGCTCCTCACTTCTTTTCTTGTAAGAAATCTTAATAAACTCATTGATTCACCAAGACTTTGGCCTATTGTTAGCTCCTTATCTGAGGTCAATGGATGCTTTTTCACATCTTAGAAAAAGTCACACAACAGCAGCCTTGGGGAGGAGTGGATTTATCTTGCTTCACAGTCTGAAGGGCGCTTGCTGTCTGGTGATGGCCTGGCCATCTTGGCAGCTTACCTGAACTCGGCAACCCTTGGTTTCTTTGCTGAGTCATGGTGCACAGTGAGCATTCACACAAAGCAGAGAGACTGAAATTTCCCTATTGGCCTATGGCAGGTTATGACTCTTGACCTCAATCCAGAGACGTTTCCTCCTTTTCTGGAATTCAATTGAATGTTCTGGGGACCGTGGAAGCTCTCAGCGTATGCCTCTCGCCCCCTTTCTAGGTGGGCTTACGCCTAGCTAAATGATGCCGAGGTTCCTCAGGTCCTCCACCGCTCTGTCCACAGAGACATCCACCATGCATTGGCGCTGCCGCTGCTGGTCACACGCAGATACAATCCCTCTCAAGAGTCCTGCACCCTTCGTGGTGCTCTGTGAGGGGCAGGGATAGGTTCCTTCAACCAAGTCCCGCTGGCCCTCTGGTGAGCTCTGTTGCTTTGGTGGGACCAGAGCCCAGAAGCAAGGCCCAGACCCGTCATCTGAGACCTGCCGCCACGTTTCTCTTGTTGCCTGATTCGCTCACCGCAGGCATGCACCATCTGTTTCCTGCCTTCATCTTCCATGAGTCCTGGAACTTCTTTCTGTATCGGGAAAGAGCTCTTTCACTCCTGGCTGTCACGTTGTCCAGACTTTCTAGTTCTCCAAGGACATCTATCTTTGAAACTGGAAAAACAAAGAATTCTTTCTTTCTCTCTTATTTGCGGATTCACACCGTTCCCTGAAGCAGTGACTCCAGCCTGACTTAGCTGTACGTGGGTGGGCGAAAACAGACACTCAGGGGAAGACAGTCTAATATTTGGGCAATACCACCCATCCGTTTTCGCTGTACTTGGCTCCATCCTCCCCACGGATCTTTTCATCTCGCTGTTGTTAATCTTTCGGTGTGGGCAGTTCTGTGGGTATTCTGACCCTCTGTGTGACTAATGTCCTCTGGTCACTTCTTCCTGTCAGTTTTGCTTTTCTGCTGAGATGACAAACTCATTAGTAATTTCCCCCAGTTTGCCTGTGCTCTTAGGCAATGAATATTTCAGAAACTGCTGACCGACTCATGCCCAGAGGGGCTGACCTCTATGCTGCCCTCTTGTCTTCATTTTCTTTGCTTTTGTCCTCATTGACAAAGGGCCACTCACAAATATTTCTAAGTTTATATTATCACATGAGGCTAATTTTCTATACATAAGCATTTTGTATTAGTTAAGTAATATAACTAATATAATTACAGATTATAATTATATTAGTTAAGTAATATCATGTGCCTCAGTGGCACCTGACAAAATCCGTGTAAGACATTTAGGTCTATGAAAATGACTGTGTAGTCGGTAGAGTGCATGCCTGAACACCTGAGTTCAGTCTACACCACTTCTTAACCTCTGCTTGATGGCAATGTCTGTGTTTGTACTCAGGGGATAAGGCAAGAGGATCAAAAGTTCAAGGTCATCTTAGGACGTGTACTGCAACGCCAGCCTGGGCTATCTGAGATCATATCTCAAAAATGCTTATTGTTTCATATTATCAGTGTGTATCAAAATAGTCAGAAAGGGTTTTTTTTTAGAAGTATACCAACTATAAAATCATTTTTCTTAGTCTCATGAAGTTCATCTTCTTAATGGAAGCCCTTAATGGAAGAATAGCAAACACCGTAGACATCTATACAGTGGAGTCTTCTAGGCCTGAGCAGAGAATAATTTTTCATGTTGGATTGGATTGGGTAAAGCTGGACCTCTTATTTCTCATCCATCACGAACGGAGCTTGGAACAGCAAATAAAAGACAATACCTGCTGAAAAAGAACAACTCTTCTTGGACCCATGGGAGAAACAAGATCACAGCACAAATGGCTGTTCCCCAACAGAAGGGACAAAGATGGATTGAATCATAACCTGTCAGATCAGAGATCTCGGCATGGACCAAAATGATGCTTGGGAACCTAAGACCCCCAAGTAATGATTTCTGAATGACCAGTGTGAGGGTTAAAGACTCCAGAGGGTCCAGTGGTAGAGCCCTATACTCCTGTGAGTACCAGGAGCCTTGCAAGGCCCTGATGGTGAGACTCTGAGGAAAGCACCTGGTACTTCCATCAGGAGAAGGGAAAACGTACCTACTTCCATCAGGAGAAGGGAGGCATGGAGGGAGGGAGGGATGAAAGGAGGAAGGGAAGGAGGGATGAAAGGAGGAAGGGAAGGAGGGATGGAGAGACGAAGGAAGGGAGTGAGGGATGGAGGGAGGGAAGGGGGATCTCTTGGGCTCACAGTTTGAGGGTATAGTTCATCATGGAGGGACAACACGATGGCTGGAGTGTGAGGTCACATAGTTCCCGCTGACAGGACTGGGAGAGAGAACTAGGTGTTTGGCTCACTTTCTCCTTATTACTCAGTCTGGGCTGTGGACCATAGGATAGTGCTGCCCACATTCAGGGTGGATATTCCCTGCTCTGTTAAGTGTTTCTGGAAACACTCTTATAGACATACTCAGAAATGTGTTTCCATGGTAACATGTGACCATAAATCCC
>JABTXL010000002.1:3037639-3104418 GCA_025134845.1 Neodon shergylaensis
CCACAGGCTCTCACCTCTCCACCCCTTCTTCCTGGAGGAGCCACAGGTTCTCACCTCCCCCCACATTCTTCTTCTTGGCTGTTTCACCCTGACTAAGTCCCCTTCACCTTTATTGGCTTCAGGGAAGACAAAGGAGCCTGGTGTGGCTGGAGCATGTGCACCCTAGGGGAGATTCAGGGAGGGCAGGCAGAAAGTGAGGAGAAGCGGGTCACACAAGGCCCTGTACACCTGGCAAAGAGCAGCAGGAGGAGCCTTGGTGATCCTTAATCAAGGGAGGTGTGTGGCATGATTCAGAATTTTAAAGGCACCCTCTGATGGTGGCTACAGCATGGCGTGGTGAAGGGAGGGGAGGCAGGGAAGCAAGTAATGACACAGATCCTCAGATCCTCAGTAGGGTAAGACTTGGGTGTGCGCTGAGAAAAGGAGAACTGAGGCCATTTGCTGAATACAAAATTTAACATGTCATTCCTGATCTTATTTGTACCAGAAACCCCAGAGAGATACACTCACTATTACGTTAAATTATTTGGGTTTGGTTGTGTGAAAACTCTCAACTTGCTGAAGAAAATAGGGGTGACTAATATAAAAAAACGACGCAGAATTAGACCCCTCCAAGAATTCAGATGCCAGAGTTAGCAGCAAAACATGAATTATGTATGTTTAGGACAAACGCAGCATTAGGGAGGACTGAGTCACAAGAAAAGAACAAGAAAACATCAGAAAGGCAGGTCCCGGCTCTGTGAGAACCAAGAACTGTTTCTTAAATGTTTCTATTAACATATATTATTTATACACAATAATGCGTCTCATTGTGGCATGGCCTATGTGCGCATAACACACGTGTTGCCCTTTCTTGCCCCGCTGGCTTGCTAATCAGGATACGTAAGTGGTCAATACACTATGAAAAGGTGCTCAGCTTCCTGTTAGGCGAACAGACATCCATTGATGGGGTTTCAGTTTCTACCCCTCATATCAGCCAATGTCTGGACAACTCACAGCATGCTGTACGGCCATGCAGTGCCATGGGAGGTCCTTCTGGAAAGTAACCTAGTCAATGCAATATATGTGTACCCTTCGACCCAGCAACTCCATTTGGGGGAGCATAGTTTATACAGAAATCAACCACATAGAGATATTATAAGGACAATATTGTTTGTGATGTAAGGTAAAAAGACTATCTGAAGAAAATCAAACAGCTGAGTGAATTCCTTCCTACTATCTTCAGCTATGTGACTTTTTACAGAAGGCTGCATTGCGCCTGCATCCGTGTCTCAGGGAACACTGGGGAAGAGTGGGTGGGAAGATTGCAAGAGCCCAGAACCAGGAAGTCTGCTGTGGAGCAGTCTCGCCTCGAAACAGCTGCATGAATGAGCCTAGAACAATGCCCACATTGTAGACATGCTAACGTACAATGGTGAATTTTGTGGGGGTCTCACCCCTGGCCAACAAAAATGTAAGCAAATAATAACTGGTGGGTGAGGGAGAATTAGCTTCTCCCAGGGAGGAGCCCCCTTATTGGTTATCCAGAGCTACAAAAACGAAAGAAAGCTGTTAGAGAGAGGTCAGAGTAGTTTAGAAACCCATGGCCTATCCCATGATCCATTTGATTATTGTGTAGATCCCTTAAAGCTCATCATGTATACGACTAAATACATTCATTTGTATGTGCAAAGAAAAGATGTAGGGAGATACAAAAGTATGTCAATAGTAGTCATATGCCACACACTGCGCCCCCGTGTCTGTGCTCTGTGCACTATTACCCAGTTTGTGAGCTTCGGGCAAGAGGGCTGGAGGTTAAAACACACAGACACACACAGACAGAGAGACAGAGAATTCCTTGAATTCCCAAGAATGGCCCCTTTATTGTGTTCAGCGGCAGATTATATAGAGATAGCCACGCCCCAGCCAAACCCACCAGAAACCACTTTCCTGCCATCAGGAACTCCTGAAGGTCTCGTGCTCAGAGCAGCTGTAGGCACTCAGATCAGGGGAAAACAAGTTGTTTACAAGAAATTCAGGATCTGGGGTCTCACTGCTCCCAACAGCCATATCAGGATCGTGGGCTAGGATGGCGTGGGAGATCATTATCTTTACATAGCTTTGCCAGTCATGATGTGATATATAGGCCATTCTTTTTATGCAATAATTCGGCAAATTCCAGATACATTTTCTCTGTTGTCCTTTGTTCATGATGTCATTTTGTAGTTATTGTTTGCCAAGGGAATATGGATCATGTGTAGCAAATACGGACAGTTCAATCCATCAGGAGAACATTGGTTAATAAATAGAGTGGGGACTGCTTTAGCTCACGATTATTTGATTAGGACTCTGTGTAGTGGATGGGCAAGATGAGAAGTCAGAGAAATTCCTCTTAAGAACTGCTGGGAGATGCTGGTAGGCATCCCAAGGACACCTTCTTCCTCTCCTCCCTCAGAAGTCCAAGGACTTGCTTAGAGCTCTTGAAACCAGTAATGGAAACTACCTAGGTTGTGGTGGTTGGAAGGAGAATGACCCCCATAATTGGCCCCAATATTTGAATGCTTGGTCATTAGGGAGCAGTGCCACTTGAGAGACATTACAAGGTGTGGCCCTGCTGGAGAAAGTGTGTTGCTGGGGGTGAGCTTTGGGGTTTCAAATGCTCGATCTAAACTCAGTGTTTCTCTTTCTCCCTGCTGATGTAGCAATCTCAGCTGTCTCTATAGCCCCTGCGTGCTGCCTACCTTCCCACCGTGTCAATAATGAACGAAACCTCTGGACTCTAAGCCAGCTCCAGTTAAACGTTTTCCTTTATGAGACTTGCATGGTCATGCTGTCTCTTCACAGCAATAGAATACTAACTAAGATACAGGTTAACTTCAGTTCTTGCTAAGATTTTTCCCCCAATGAATATAACCAAAGCAAGTCCTTTGGAGCATTTCCAGCAGACACTGGCATAAACAAACAAACAAACTAAAACACTAAAATCTCAGCAAATCCCCTTTTATCCATTCTGAAATTTACAGTTCTGGTAAGATTCCATGTCATAAAATTTATCATGGCTGCTGTTTGAAGTACCTGGTTTAGGCATGTTCGTTTGGTTGTGTAACAAACAGACCGACCCTTCTTAGCCTTCTAAACCTGAGATTCTCCATCCACTGCTTTCTTCACAGGCCCTGGAGCCCACCACTCCACTTGCTGTGTCTGGTCATTCAGCTGCTCTGCATAGCTCATAGAATCGTCATCATAGACATCTGTCATCTATCATCTATCATCTATCCTCTATCTATCATCTATCATCTATCTATCATCTATCATCTATCTGTCTATCTATCTATCTATCTATCTACCTACCTATCATCTATCTATCATCTATCTATCTATCTATCTATCTATCTATCTATCTATCTATCTTCTATCCTCTATCTATCTGTCTATCTATCTATCTATCTATCTATCTATCTATCTATCTATCTATCTATCTATCATCTATCTATCTATCTATCATCTATCCTCTATCTATCTATCTATCTATCTATCTATCTATCTATCTATCTATCTCTATCGATCTATCTATCATCTATCCTCTATCTATCTATCTATCTATCTATCTATCTATCTATCTATCTATCATCTATCTATTTTTTTCATGACTAACTTACTTGACTTAGGACAACATTCTCAAGGTTTATCCACATTCTGGCATATATCAAGATTATTTTTTTTCAAAATTGAATATTGTTCCATTATATTTGAAAAGCATGTATATATATATGTATATATATATAGTTTCATTACATTCTAAAAGAATATATATAAAGAATATATATTTATATATGTATATAATTCACACACATATATGTGTAGTACATATTTTCAAAAGGTTCGGTTATAAAATAAAAGGTGCCATTATTTAAACCCTTAAATAACTTATATTTGTCCCTACATTCATTGATTGGCATTATATGACTGCACTACTGGGTGCTAAGACAGTAATGACAATGACATAGTCACTGCCCTAAAAGTTCTCAAGTGGGGTTGGCTACAATCCACGGCCAGATGGCTTGTTTGAGCCATGTGCTAGAACAACACAGAAAGACTCTGTTTATACCTCAAGACCTCCTAGTTCCAGACATCTTTTAGAACTAAGTCTCTTGCAAAACCCTTCCTCTTCTTCCTAGAAGAGCAAAATGGGCAAACAGCATGGCATTGGGTCCCTTGGGACTAATCTTAATTTGCTGCTTTCAGCTGTAATTCTGCTTCCTTCACAAAGACACCCTTCCTCCATGGCTGTAGACAAGAGTCATTAATTGTGTGATCAAGTGAAGTTCTAAGTGTTCTAAGAAGTGTGCCATTGTCTGTCTTTTCCTGTTGCTCTGGCTAAAGTAGCCTAAGGGAGAAATGGTTTATTTTTAGGTGACAGTTCCAGAGGGCTAGAGGCCATGGTGGCGGGGAAGACATGGCAGAGGTCAGGAAAAGACATGGATGCAGGAGGCTGGCTGGTCACATTGCACCTGTACTCAGGAAGCAGGGGGAGTGGTCAGGAAGTGGGGTGGGGCTATAGCGCCTCAGAGCCCAACTTCCTCCAGGAGACTCCACTTCCTGAAGCTTCTGCAACTGCTCCAAACAGCATCACCAACTCGTGACCAAGTGTTCAAACTCAGGAGCCATTGTTGCCAACATTAGGGCGTGTACTTACTAAGAGGTGATAAGTCGCTAGAGGTTATGATCTCATAGGACTCCTGCTGTGTTCTGTGCACCTGCTCCGTCACTGACCAGCTGGCCATTATGCAGCCAGCAAGAGTCGTTTGCATTTTGGTCATTAGAAGCAGCAGGCAAAAGTCTCACATGATCAAAGGACCTGAATGTCAGAATGCACACTAAAGTGTGGGTCAGGTCTGGGTCTTCAGCGTGAGCATAGCACTGGAGCCGGCTTCACCGTCGTGGAGTTCTCTGCCTTGTTCTCCTGTGGGTTTGCTCAGCTGTGCTCCTCAGACGTTGGCCCTGAGCTGATAAACAAGCAAATTTGACCTCTACATAGGTAGCAGGACAGGAAGGTGGGATCAGTTCCTGTCGCACTGTTCATTTCATCGTCTATCAATAGCCTTGTTAGTGCACACAGACTCTTGGGATTCCTGAGGAATGGAGTCATTTGTAAACAAAACACTGTCATTTTGAGCCATTAGAATGCATTATATGAAGCATAATAGCCAAGAGAAAGCTGTCGGGAATCAGAGGAAGCGGAGCAAAATCTTCAGTGTTCTGGGTCTCTTGGCATTTACCCGCCATGATGAACTCAACCTTCCTATTATCTGAAGTAAAAGTAATATAAGCATTCTTTCTCTGATCAGGAGAAAGAAATTTGTGTTAAATTTGTTGAGATTGAGCAATTTGGACTTTTGTTTGTGGACGTGGCAGAATCTAGTTATTTTCAATTTTCTCCCATCAAATGTTATGTAAAGGGAAGCTTGCCCTCCATGTTTCTGTTGTAAGGAAGGGGTGAGCACTTTTAGCCAGGGGAGAACAACACCTCTCCAAGTCCTCATCAGGGGACAGTAGCTACTTCCGAGACTCACAACTGGTCAAAGAGCAGAGCACAAACAGCTCTGGAATACTCCGCCACCAAGGGGACGTCTATATTACACCCGCTCTCCAAGACCCATTAAAGAGGTGAGGCTAGAAAGGGAACATCTACATTACACCCGCTCTCCAAGACCCATTACAGAGGTGAAGATAGAAAGGGACATCTAAACCACACCCACTCTCCAAGACCCATTAGAGAGGTGAGGATAGAAAGATCATACTCAGCCGCTAATGGGACATCTACATCGCACCTGCTCTCCAAGGCTCAAGGAATGGAAAGACTGTAGGAGCAGGGGTGGGTGAGGACTGGGGTGAAGCAGTGTGCCCTAGACATGACCATGATTGTACTTGTGGATCTGTAGCTGTGGTCGCTTGCATGAGATCAAGTCAGTCAACACTCCAGCATGGATGGGGGAGGGGAACATGAGCCCCAGCCCAGATTGACAGTTGATGGATGCTGGGAAGGGAGAGTATGTCTTCTTTCAGGGTGTGGCTTCTGGTGAGATGGCCATGCTCCAGTGGGTGGCCCTACTCCCATGTGTACATGGACAGCACAAATTAGACTCCGTGGCTTGGATGAAAACAAAAAATAGGACATGAGGTTGAAGGGAGAGGGGCAATGGGGAGTCTGGGGTGAGTCGGAATGGGAAGTAAAGCAAATGTGTTGTAAATACAACACATACATGTATGTAATCATCAAAAAGTCAACAAAAACATCATATCTAAAAGATAAAGAAAGGGGCCAGAGAGATTGCTTGGCAGCTAAGAGCATGTATTGCTCTTACAGAAGTTCCCAGCACCTAAATTGGGTAGCTTATAGCTGCCTATAATTCCAGCTCCAAAGGATCTGAGGCTCTCTTCTAACCCCATGAGCATTACACTGAGGTGTGTGTGTGCACATACATACACACACACTTTAGATTTTTAAAAAAAATATTTAGAAAAATAAAGAAAGAGGAACACTCCTATGCTCTGGACTTGGCTCTATAGGCTAACTGTGATTACACATCTATTATCATGAACTACTGTAATTATTGCTTTGTCTGTGGGAGAGTCATGGTTTGGATGGGGTATCAAATCTAACATTGGATTCTATGTGTTAGTCCGTGTCTCAGATAGGATAAAAAAAACCATGATGATGTCATCAGGGGATTCTTCTGTGTAAGAGAAAATGGACAGAGCAGCAGAGGAGGCTGTGGGAGTTGCTGCTCTCTCATGTGATTCCAGAGAAGACAAGGCAGAACTGTTGATAGCAGAATCATGGTATGGTTTAGGAAAGGTTTGTTAAGGTCATTTGTGAATCTTTGGCCCAAAGCCAATGGTCAGAGGAGTCCTGAATCTCCCAGGAACCTCTGAAAGCTCATCCACACTGGTGGGAACAGTCATGGGAAGGTGGCCAGCCTTGGTTAGTTACATGCCTGTCACAGAAGGTCTGTGTTCATTGTCATGGTTTCCATGATCTTCAGCGGTCATTTCAAGTTGTGGAGAGTTAAGGGCTGCCTGGCTCGAGCATCATCAATACTGGGTGCTGTGTTTTGTCCTTGGTTGTTTCCACCGAGTTCTGTGTTTTATCCTTCGAGTCAGTGGCCGTCTCAGATCTCTTCATGGCCTGGATGGTCCCAACACATGATCTTAAGCAAGTGAAGTAGACATCATTATGCACAAAAGTAGCATTAACTCCCACGAAGCATCAGTGCTGTGAGTTAGAATGACGTATGCAGTAGGAGCTGACACATAGTAGGTCCTCAGCTGGAAGGCTAGATGCAGCTAAGTCTCATGAGAAGCTGACTCCCCCCTTCACTCATGGGATGCTCTCCCCGTCCTGAGCAGGATCATTCGATCAAGAACCTAACAGTGATGTCCACATGGTACTGCACCCTTCACCTCTGCTGTACAGGCTCTTGGCTCTTACCCTGTCCAAAGACCACAGGATGTGGCTGTGTCTGCATGTGCTCAGATGGATAGACCATCAGCTTCCGGAAAGCCTCCATGAACGCCGACTGTTTCTGAGACCTATCAGCTCACCAGATCTTATGAGGTCTCGTTGAAAATGCAAGGTCATGAGACACTGTCTTCCAAGCTTCCTGCTTGCTTCAGGGGACATCAGGGAATGCATCACCGCAGAATCCTAGCTTCTCTGGTCCTTAAGAGGCTGCATTTTTTATAAATAGGACAAGGTCATTTTACATTGACTTTGCTGAATCTTAATCCAAGTATTTATTCAGCTCCCCTGGGGACATTCAACCTTCCACTAATACTTCCTGCTTTGCGGTCCCTTGCTTTTGAGTCATGGCTTTGGATTTGTCCAGTCTCACAGTTACTTTTCCAGGTGACTAGTCTTTCTACACATTTTCCTTTTTAAAATACTCTTAAAATTATGTCTTACATTTATTTTTTGAAAATTTCTTCCATGTATGCAACGTATCGATCTTCTCCATCCTCATCTCCTCAGCCACTGGGACTCACCAACCCATCTCCCTCCTGATTTCATGTCCTCTTTTTTATTAGTTATTATTATTAATAGCTCCTATTACCAATTTGGGTCAACATGCGGCTTTGGAACCTTTCTCTGGGGGCGTGATAACCTGCCACGGGCCATACCTTCAAAGAAGTGTGACCCTCATTTTTCTCAGCAGCCATCAGTAGCTTCACAGCTAAAACTGGGGTCAAGGAATATCTTCCTCTGTCCATGCTAGAATTTTGATTGCCTTACTCTTACACTTGCACAAATAAACATAGCTGCTGTGAGTTGATGTATCAGCTATTCATCTTTTAAAAGTGCCATTATTATTATTAGTAGTAGTAGTAGCAGTAGTATGTGTGTGTGCATGATGTGTGTGCATCAGAGGACAATTTTGGGGGGAAGTTGGTTCTCTCTTCTCACCAGGGGCTCTGGGGATCAAATTCAGGTCCCCAGACTCACTTGGAAAACACAGTTGCTCATGAACCAACTCACCAGCCTCCTTCTAGACATCTTGAATTCAGATGAGAGAGGCCCTGTCACCTCAAACACCTAAAGCACACCAAGGACACTTTGTCGAATCTTCAGAGACTAAGGGAAACTGTCACTCACAAAGCAAAGGCCTAAGAGGCAACCGATGGCATTTCTCCTAGGTAACTATACGCAATCCTCTGCGAAGGGTCCGTTTGAGTTGCCTCTTGCCTTATCCTCAGGCAGCTCCCATGTCACCTGCTGGTCACTAAGCCTGTCACAATCCTGCAGGAGCCTGTGGTCCCCACAGGATAAGGGTCCCACAGGACACGGAGACTCACTGGCCCCTCTGTGATGCTCATGAAAGGGCAGGCCTCAGGGATGATGGGCGAATAGGTAGTTACGGATTTTAGCTGAAAGGCTCGTGTGAAGTTGGCAGCGGAAATGTGAAGGGATGCAAAGGCCCCTGCTTCTCCCTGCAACTCCTCGATTAGGAGAAACCAGCAAACGCTCATTAGTAAGAGAGAAAAACCTCCAGACTGGATGTAGGACCACGGATTACACGTTTTAAAAACTGCTAAATCTGGTCTTCAAATAATAATAGTTATAATTATTTTTTTTTAAGGTGAAGTCTCATCATGTAGCCCAGGTTAACCTAAAATTTGCTGTATAGTCCAGGCTGGCTTCAAATCATGATTCTTGTGCCCGATCCTCCTATTGCTCTGAGATGATAGGTGTGAGCCAATATACCCAGCTCCTATTCTTTCAGTGAGAATTCTAGCCTTTCTTTAATGTACAGTTGTTCAAGTCTCTCTCCCTCTGCTGTGTCAGACGTTGGTGAACTGGGCAGAAGGCTGGGGATGGCTGAACTCTAACTGGATGTTCTAGATGGCAGCTAGGGCAGATAGGAAAGCAGCACACGGGATGTGTGTCCATCCCCTCCGGGCTGTCATTACTCTTGCTGTTAGTGAGCAGAAGGCAAATGGCATACACTGACTTGGATAATGCTGGTAATTACAGCCATCACATGGCAAGCGGTGAGCAGCCTTTGTTCAGGAAATCAGAAGAGCCCAGTCTCCAGTGAGTGACATTTTTTTCCCGCAAAATCACAGCCTTCTACATACGGTGCAGGGTGTACGCTGTCTGAAGGTCCCCAGGTTTTTCTGTTTCTCTTAATCAGTAGAAACAGGTTGTTGGACCCTTTCTCGTTTACTAAAGTTGGTGTCTTTTCAGAAGGATAAGCCCACAGGTGTAGTTGAGAATGTGTTGTGTGCGGGGCATTCTGGGAAAGAAAAAGGAATCTATGGGCTGTCCTGGCTCCCCTAGCCAAAGGAACAAAGGGCTGGAGCTTTCTTAGACCTTACTTTGGACACCACACTGCCCTGGGAACAATGTGGAGAAGATGCTCCATCGGCTTTCTGCTTTAAACTGGATCCAACAGGGGATGGAGAGAACGTACTTTCTTCAAAGGAGAAAACATGCCTGTGTCTTGGAGGAGCTGGGACCACTGGTGGGGCTTTGGGTTCTGGAACATTGTCAGTCCTGAAAGTCTGTCGCGCCCCACCTCGACCCGTAAGGAATGACGCGACCACCGGAGCTCTTCTCACTGCAGTTTATTCCAGGACCTTTTACAATTCTCTCTCTCTCTGACCTCTTCCTTTCCTCTCTCTCCCTCTCCTCTTTGCAAACCTCTCTCTCTCTTTTCCTCAGGCAAACCTCTCTCTCCGGGCAAACCTCTCCCAGCCCTTAAGTAGGCATGGGCTGCCAATCCCGGATTGCCAGGTGGGCACTGCCCATAGGCCCACGCATATGCAAGCAGCTGATGATCATTGCGTGATCATAGCATAGGTCAGGCCTTAGCCATCTCAGGAGTTGATTATACATCTCCATCAGGTGTGACACCACGCAGCTCGCTACAAAAGTCCCTCGCCTTTTGCATCCTACCCTTTTCTGTTTCAATGGTGTCAGTGAGACATGGGATTTGGGACTTGTACACAGGCTGTTTGTGGCCCGCAGAGTAGTCTGTCGGTAGAGTACTAAGCAAAAGTCCATTTTCAAAATGATCAAGGATCACCATTCCTGAAGGGCCAGGCATCAGGCTGCTCCATCACAGTGAGCCTCCCGAAGCAGAAACACTTCCCAGTAGCCCAGGCTTCCCAGAATGGATCTGTGCTGAGATCAAATCACTACGTGAATATTGTGTTATGGTCTCAGAGAGTTTCCAAAATGTCAGGCGTTCCCTCAGGAGCCTGTGGTTTGTGTTCACAGGGAAATCAACTGATGCTAGAGAAGACAGCTTTCAAGATGTGGATGTGGGTGCTTTAAGTGTGTATACGTCTATAGCTATGTCCTCTGTGCATGCCTGGTGCTAACAGGGGTCAGAGAAGGCATTGGATCCTCTGGAACTGGAGTAACAGATGAGCATGGGCTGCCGTGTGGGTGCTGGGCACCGAACCTGGGTCCTCTGGAAAAGCAGCCAGTGCTCTTAACTGCCGAGTTATCTCTCCAGCCACAACAATACTTTTTATTGTTTTGGAAAATGACCTCACTATTTTAATAGTACCATGAATTGTTTAACATAAAACATGCCCCATGATATAGGAGTGGAGGCTTCACTCCAGAGGACCAGATGGAAGGAAATTTTACTGCAGTAGTCTGTCAGGTGCATATGTTTTGGTATGGTTTTACAGTGATGTGTGTTCGTAGGATGATGTGGAGCAAATGCAAGCTCATGATGTCTGTCCTTCTCATTTCCTAGTGAGGAGGAGAGAGGTGGTCATAAGAAAGGACATCATGGTACGTCTTTGTATTCATATTTCTATTTAGTTTCCTGAAACAGTGTTGTGTGGGTAGACGTTAGTGATTGTGATGTGTTTGTTTTCTAAACCTGTTTCTGTAGTAGCAGGGATAAATGGACCCAGGACCTTGCACACACTAGGCAAGCTCTCTGCCGCTGGACTACATCCCTAATCCTTGATTTATGTATTACCCAGAAAGGGTTAGTATACAAAATGATCCCATTTCAGGAAGTCCTTTAAGATTAATAGGTTTGCTGAGGATATGAGTTGCTTGCAGGATTTTGGAAAGCCTAGAGCAATGAATTCTGGGACCATCCATTACTCTCAGAATAATCTAGAAGCAGCCCTTGGGGAAGTTAGTATTTGTTTGTCTGCCTCTGGAACTCCTGAGCATGTGTAAGAGCCATCACCATAACCACAGTCCCAGGGTCAGGAAGTTAGAGCTGTGGGTTTCTGTCCGTCTTTCTCTCTATGCCCACAGCTGGTGACTGGCCAGCTGGAGAATGTAGAATGCTACAGCTGCCATCACCAGCGCCTCGCAAGAACCAGGATAAGAGATGCAGGCAACCTTGCTGCCCCTGGGCCTCCCAGAAAAGCAGCCAAGATGGCAGGGAGGCGACTGATCTCCATATCGCACTGGCCTCTGGATTTAAATGAGGTTCTCTATGCTGGAGGCCCAGATGCAGAACCCTCCTGCACAGGCATCTTTAGATGGAGTTTTAGGCCCTCTAGCCTCTGAACATAGCAAGACATCCCAGAAACCCTGCTTCTATTTTTTTTTCCTTTGCTCAATGTACAAAGCACTCTGTTAGGGCTCAAACCCCTGCCTCAAAACTGAGTCCTTAGGCAATAAGGACCAGGAATCTGTGCTAGCATTCAGACCGACTACCCGTTTCATTACTCTGACAACAAAACTACAATCTCCTGGGTCCTCTGGGTGAAGACTTTCAAGCCTGCGAGAACTGTCACACTGTTCCTGCAGCACAGACTGCTCCCCGCTGTCTGTCACCAGCTCGATGGAACTGAGACACAAACATACTTGAATGTCATTTATAGTAATTATCTGTGTGTCACTGTAGCCATAGTATCTGACAGGAGCGGGGGGGGGGGAGGTTTACTTTGGTCCATGGCTGTGATACTTTAAATGAGAATTGTCCCCCATAGGCTCATGAATTTGGTCACGCCATCTCCAGTTGGTGGCGCTGTTTAGGGATGTTATGGAAGCTTTTGGAGGCTCCTTGCTGGAGGAAGGACATCCCCGGCAGTGGGCTTTGAAAGTGTATGTAGTGTTTTCCCGCATCCAATTTGCTGTCTCTGTTTCCTGTGTGTGTGTGTGTGTGTGTGGTGAGATGTAATCTCTCAGCTTCCTGCCTTGGCCCCCTGCTGCCAAGCCCCCCCCCCCTTGCCAAGAAGGACTCTAACCCTCTGAAACTATAAGTCTATACACTCTTTCTTCCTTATGCCTCTTCTGGTCACTGTCCGTTTATCACAACAATGCATAGCTTCCGTTTTCAGTTGATTGTGGCAGGACAGACATCGTGTATGGTTTGGAAGCTAGGGGTAGGAACGGACAGTAGAGATTCTTCTCATTGTAGCAGACCATGAAAACTGACAGCGACGGAAGAACAAAGAGCTAGAAAATCCTTCAACAACCTGTCTCTAAGGACCCACTTCCTTTAGCAGGCTCCATTTCCTAAAGGTTTTACAAGTTACCAAAATAAGCTATAGCTGGGTACCATGTCCCTGGAACATGAAACATTGGGAGTACTTCAAACTCAAAATATAGTACCACGATGCTTCAAATGCATTATATTAACATGGATTGAAATGAAGATAAGTTGCTTCTACTAGGATTGTATTAAAGTTTTGTTTGACTAAACCACGTTTTCAGATTGCATTGAGTCTCCCTTATGGAGGCATTCAGATCCTAGTATCTGATACCTGTAAGACCTGCTTTGAAGTAACGGTCTCCATGGATTCTGGTAAGCACTTTAGTGATTGAACAATCGCCCAGCCTCAGCGACTGTGTTTGTACCAGGAAGCAGAAGGAGGTCAGGAGAGAGACATGCACCACAGCAGGGCAGCCAGACAAAGATGGAAGCAGAAACTGGCAGAGATGCAGCTGCAGGCCAAGGGATGTCGAGTGTTGATGGTCACGATGCAAAGTCCTCTCAGCACGCTGATTGCACAGATTTCCCTTTCAACCCACCTTCTCTTCTTGGTTTCCTTTCTTGTCTTCCTTTCATCTCTTCATGCTTGCAATCTGACATTTAATTATGGAAGCAAATTTAGAGTTTGTGAAACATGGCTATGAAATCACCTGGAGCTTGGGATTTATCTATCGTTGTGACCTGGCTTACCAAAAGGAAAATAATTAGGGACATCAGAGAAAATACTAGAAGCAAATACTTTCCATCCGTGTATCGTTCCCGCTACTCATGATGTCTGTACATTAAAACACTCAGGGTAATTGTGAAAGTTGTGTCAGAATGTGTGAGCAAGATATGTGTTACTTTATATATAATGTGATAATTTATCACACAGTGACATTTTAGTTGCTAAGAACATCTTTTCTCCAATATGACATCTTTCCTAGAAAGACTCCGAAGCTGCATGTGACAGTGTTATAATCATTCTCATACTGACGGTGACTTGATGCTGGGTTTTCACACTTCCTAGGCAGTCAAGCCACGTGGACTCTCCCATGCTGAAACGTCGTAACCGTGATAATTAGTCTCTGTACAGAGAGACCGAGAGGGAACTGAACGGTGCTTTTGCAATGCGTTCTTCACGTTGACACAGCGGGCTCAGGTAATCATTTTGACCCTAGGATATGAGTAGAGAAAAATACACTTTCAAGTCAAACAAATAATGCATTACATCGGCTGCCTGAGTTCATCCCAATTAGCTGGAACCCTGTGAGGTTATTGATTTCTGGTGTTGTCTGCATTCACCAACGGAAACCACGAGAGTGTTGACTGTTCCATGGCAGAACGTGAATATTTAAGATGCTCAAGACTGAAAATGATGGGAAATTCTAATTAGAATTTTTGTTTTACAAGAGTGAATATATCATTCAGAGAAAGCGCCAGGCCTTAACCAGCGCATGGACTCCCTGGTCACTGGCCATTGCCAATCAGCGGTTAATTTCTCATCAATCCCCTTCATTACTCTGCCTGTTTCAACTGAACTCCCCGCTAAAGTTGCAGAAATATCAGGCAACAAAATATCATCCTTAAAATCACCTCCTCTGGAGGGCTCTCTCACTGGCCAAACGCTCAGGTTCCCCTGGTACCTAGCTGCTCTTCTGTGCCTTTGGTAGACAAGTGGAGTAGAAACCCAAGCTGATCCCACCTCTGCTGGGCAGTCCTGTGCTACAGTAAGGCATAGGCCTTCATTTTACAGACAGCTTGGCTTCAATAATGAGCTACTTTGCCAAACATCACTGGTATGATTCAGGAGCGTTAGGTTTTCCTCTCAAGTCGTGTAAGGTCAGAAGATTGATGAATGTCTTTCGTTTCAAAGGGTAAATGCCTTTTTGTCCACATTTGCAAGTGTCTTCAGGAGCACCAGTGTGGCAATCCACAATGCATAGGACACCCCAAGACCAATTTCATAACTTTGAAATATGAGTTTTTTGTCATTTGAGGCAATATGGTATTTATAAGTTATTTCAAGATGTCTCCAATTCATTTTACAAACCCTGGAAGCCAGAAAAAAATGAATTTAAAAGAGAAAGAACGAGTTCCTTTTCCAGTGTGTTACAAAGGTCAAATATTGATAGTGCTTCCAACTTTCAGCACTATCTCAAATATGCAATGACGAGGACTGGAGGTCTCCCCACTCTGTCCTACCTGACCCGGATACCTTACTGGGAAAGCTGTTGCCATTGGCAAACTGAGAGATAGGTCAGTCAGCGGAAGGGGATGCTCTTGTGTGAGGGTAATCTAAGGCGGCTGAGACTATGGGGAAATTGGTAATTACTCAGGCAACACAGAATCTTAGAGATGCAAAGTAGCTAAGGGTGAGTCAGAGGCCATCAAAAGCCAGGCTATAAAAGTCAGAGCTTCTTGTTTGGTTTTGTGTGAAGAAGTTCCTGACTCCTCCAGCAGGAGGGTAGATGATAATATTCAAGAACTTCAGAGTGTGGTGATCTGGTCTGTTATACCAGTGTAGGAAATTCTGATGCCCAGACACGCAGCAGGCACAGGAAGATGTCCTCAAGATGAGGATAACAAGAAAGGCTCATTGCAGCTTCTGGGCAGGCAGAGAAGGGGAGGAGGGGGAGATCCCACTGATGGATGCAGGCGGGGACACCGTTGGAGGAGAGAATAGCTTCCACCGTTCTGCAGCCCAGTACGTTAGCTGTAGTCAGCAACAAGTGTATGTTTCAAAATAGCAGATATTGTCAATATTCTCATGAAAAGGAAATGACAAATATTTGAGGCAGTGCTCATACCAGGTGTCTAGACTGATTTTTATACACTACATGCATAAATTCAAATATTATATTACTCCTTAAAATGAATAGATATTTACTCAATCTCCAAACTTGAGTGTTTATATTCACATTATTTATACTCATTTATATTAGTGGCATCGATTATAAATATGATGCAATCTATTTTAGAGATCATCTCTGAATTCCAGAATAGACTTGCTTATGTGTGTGTGTGTGTGTGTGTGTGTGTGTGTGTGCAAATTCCCTCCCTAGAACTCCAGACTAGTCGCAGATATGAGTTCTGTGTTTTCATTCTCCCATCTCTAAGGTCCAGCAAGGCCGTTTGGTCATCCTTCCTGCCCAACCTAATTAATGCTTGGGAATGACCTGATTGACATGTGATGACAAACTCCTCCCCAAGCCCCTGGACAATGGTAGCGGGCAAAGTCCCCCTCCTCACAGAGAAACAAAAATACCCGAGTGTCCTCTGGAGTGACTTGGCCTTGTAGCTCCTTGACAGCATACGCCGCATACACCAAGAACCCTGGTTTTCTGTGACTGAAGCAAGCTCCGTGCTGCAGTTCTAACCAATGCTGGCAGCGCTCTCTTAAGACACCGCTGTGTGAGAGCCCTCCATTCCTCGTCAGAGTTAGAAAGGGAGCTTGCTTGTCTACGGCTAGAATTTATAACGGGAAACCATTTTCTCTTAAAGCTGGCAATGCTGCAACGCTCATCTGCTTCCAAGTCTTGAGAAGAGAAGTAAAGAACCGCTAAGCTAAGTCAGCACCTGCTAGGGAGTACGCACGCAGACCACTGTGAAGACGCGTGTGGAGCGGTGTCAGCTCCACACACACAGGGCTGCGTCTCCGTTTGTTTGCTCTCAGCGTGCTAGGCTTTACTCCCTAGCTCTTCAGATGCAGCTTCCTATTGTCCCAGATCGGGGGCTTTTCACTTGCTCTCCGTACCAGATGGCCGTGCTCAAATCATTTTCAAACTGAATATTTTAGCCCTCAAAATATAAAACATGAAATGGTGCGTATGGGAGCCAGGCCCGCTCCGCTTCTTTCACTATTTTCTGAAACTTATTTTTAGGATGTATCATCAATCTGGACATTTTCACAGATATTTTTTATCACTTCAGCCTGTTCTGGACCACTTACCAGTCCGGTTGCTGTGGCCTGGCAATGTTTTAAAAATTCTTTCCTTTCTAACAACAGGGCACTAAAATTTAAGCGTGTGCGCACACCCTTGGGGCATTCCCGGTGGTGCACACAAAGGTGTTTTAGCTTCTAACTGTCTTGATTCTTCAGTGTCATTACCCCAGGTTTTAGGTCCCTGAGGACAGGGGGCTTACAACTGAAACCCAACTCTCAGAGCACTGGAGAAACGTTGAGTGGCCCAGCAATGGCAAGGAGCCCTGATCCCACTCAGAGATGGGAAACTGGGAGGAGATAACATAACAAGAGGAATCATGTTCATGCTATGGACGCCTCGGAATCTTCATGACCCCTTCTTCAGCCCCAGCATGAGGGCTGCACACATGCACAGTTCCTCCTGGCTTTTGTCTGGGTTCTGGGGATTCACACTCAGGTCCTCACGCTTGCCTGGAAGCGCTTGGTCACCGACCGAACCATCTCTTCAGCCCCACAGATCTGTTTTAGCAGCCCCTTGGCTGCGAACGAAACCGGAGAACCCTGTTTCAGATGTACAGAACTAAGGGCAGCTCCCACTCGTGATCCAGCAGATGGGCCCGGCCTTTGCCAGGCAACTGGCACAGCGCTGAATTTTCTCTCAGCGGTTAAATGCTATCTTGATGAGGTGAAGGATGGTGATAAATGCTAAAGGTGAGAACCAGAAACTTCTTGATTTAAATTAAAATTTTAATTTAAAGATAAAATAAAATTAAAAATTAACTTAAATTAAAAAGTTTTAATTTAAAAGTTTAATGGAACACCTACGTTGATCCATCGGGGTTCAGTCAGACAATCAGAACCACAGGGAGGCCCTCAGGCACTCCCACACATACGTGCACACGTAGGTAATAGTTAATCTTATATGTCACCTTGTCCACTGTTGCATGGCCAAGCATCCATCTAGGTCTTGCAGGTAAGGCATTATTTATATTTGATTCATGCTTAGGCAGGTAAACACTGAGTGAAGCGAGCTACCATTCTCAACATGGGGGGGGGGCGGCTTTCTGATAGGTCATCTGAGGACCTTGAGAGAAAAGCCTGAGGTGTCCTGAGGAGGAAGGATGTTGGCCTCGCGCAGCTTCCAGAAGGTAGGCTGTAGTGTTCACCGATGTCAGAATTCCCCACTTGCTACCTTCAGACTGATGGCCAGGGCTCTAGCCACTAACTCTTTAAAATACATCTTTTTCTGTGCGTGTTTATATACCACACAAAGACATTACATGTGCACATGCATAACACACATATGTCCTATTTGATGTTTTCCCAGAGAACCCTAGTATACACACGTGTAATCTGTCTTATTTTGCCAGGCTACCATAACAAAGCATCCCGCACTGGATGCCTGTAGTGGCATTTCATTTGTATTTTAATAAATAAAGCTTGCCTAAAGGTCAGAAAAGCAAAGCAGCTGGCCACTGGCTTTTACCTCGACCTCAGTGCAAAAATGGCAATCCTGCCTCCAGGAATCTCTTAGGGAAGCTTTATTGATTAAAATACAAATGAAATGCTTCCACAGATGATTTAGGCAGACAGATTTGCTTTATCACAGGCCTGGAGACTTGAAGTCTGAGATCAAGGCATCTGCAGTTTTCTCTCCAGGTCCCTCTCCTTACAGATGGCCACCTTCTGACTGTCTCTCTCTGTCTTCAGGCCCCTCTCTTTTAAGAACACCTGACAGATTAGGACACACCCCAGCACCTCATCCTTAGCATAAGCTGCCCTTCGAAGGTCCTACCCCCGAACACAGTCACCTCGTTTCCTTCATTGTTATTACAAACCTAGGACCGAGACATGGGGCCAAGGGGCCACAGCACCTCTGCTGGCTCACAGATGCAGGCCACGCCCAGCAGGTAAAGGCTGGAAGTGTCCCCACCCCGGAAACCCGTCAGCCCAGACATCTTAGATAGTTTTGGAAAGAGCAGTGGACATGCCAGCTCAAAATGTATGAACTTCCTTCTGCAAGCACACCTGAAGGTCATGGGATTTGGAGTCAGGAGACCCGGCTGTAAGCTTTATTCTAACCCCAGGTTCCCAGGAAGGTGTTCGTCACGTGATGCGCCATCTCTAACTCTGCGCTGGCATCTGTAAAATAAAAACACTGCTGTTGGGGAGGGCTGGCGGGCTCCCGTGATGTAACACACCGGAGCCTTTTGCTGTTTTTCTGTCATCTTTAAAACTGAAGACAGCCAAATCAAATCCACCCGGCTTTGTGTTGTTTTTTGCTGATGGCGTGTTGGTGTCAGCTGGCAGACATCTGCGATCTTTGGTGTGGGTTCCCTTTCCTAAGCTCTTCTTTTCCTCTGTGCTGACCCAGTGACAGAAATAGAAAATCCGTGTGCCGCTTTTAGGCAGAGAGTGAAAGAGGGAAGCCCCGAATGACGCTTCTCATAAAGTCCAAAGCGGTGCTTGAATACGGTACCCAAGACTCCTACTGCACCAAAGCAATGGCCGTTTGGATTTTATGGGCTGTCCAGGTGTCATTGCATAGCTCTGTAGGGACAGAAACTCGAGTACCCAGGACTTCCCCTGGAATTATTTATATTGGAGCGAGAATCTGTTTATTTACAGCTGCCTTTGTTACAGTTTCTAAAGTATATATTTCTATTCTGTCTGGAGAGGGATTTCTCTGATATTGGAAGGGAGGAAATTGGATGGGTATGTGTGGGGATGTGTTCTAAACACAATGTATTCATGTACAAAATTATCAAACAACAACAACAACAACAATATTAAGTGCTGGAGAGAAGGTTCAGAGGTTTAGAGCACTTGCTGCTCTTTCAGGGGACCTGAGTTTGTTATGAGCATCCACACCAGCTAACTTACAACCACCTGAATGTCAGTGCTCCTTTCTGTCCTCTGTGGGCACCTGTACACATATGCTGTGCATGCCCCCATCCAAATACACACTTACAATCTTATAAAAATATCTAAGAGCGTATTTAGTAATGGTTGGCTATCTCAGCAGGTGCCTGGTGTCTTCTCCATGTTTCTGGCTTTGAGCCCGACAGCAGGTTGCACACTGGACAAGCTGAAGCCAGCAGCTCCTTGACATGGAGTTGCCATTCCAGCCAGGAGACATAGGCATGTACTGTTGAAGCCAGCTAGTGCCTGATGTTCTCGCAGCCAGAGCTCAGGCACTGGCCGTCGAGGGTGAACTGACTAGTCACCGTTTGCCACCTAAGGTTCTGAACCTCAGTTTCCTCAAGGGCCAAGGAAGAGCAGCAAGTGCTCTTAACCACTGAACCATCTCTCCAGCACCTACTTTTATTATTATTGTTTGATAATTTCATACATGAATACATTGTGTTTAGAACACACCCACACCCATCCAGTTCCTCCTCTACCAAAGTAGTCTCTCTATAGACAGAATGGAAATACATACTTTAGAGACTGTAAAAAAGGCAGCTGTAAATAAGTCTGGTACATCCTTATTCCACATGGCACAGGGCTGCCCGACCCAGTGTTTGCCATGGTGGTGGAAGTGCCAGGTTTATCAAGCACTTCCCTAAGAGACCCCTAATGCTGGTCAGACCCACTCTGATTTACGTTCTGACCCATTTCCCATGATTTGGAGATCCCATCATTTTTTAAAATTCTCTCATTTAGAGCGAACAAAAGGCCTCCCTGTTAAGCTGTGAGCCGCTTACAGGGCTTTCCTAAGAGGCATACAGGTGGGGTACCCGGCTGCTTCTGATGGTTTTCAGTCTCCTCGTTGCCTCCCAGCTGCCCTTGAGGCTGACGGCAGTCAGGTTGGAAGTTTGTTTATTACCCAAACTACCAGAGTCTTCTGCATGTGATCTTGCACTCTCGAGAAGAAGTGTGACTCTGAAATCCACCAAATAATTAATGAACACAGAGTTCAGAGCACAAGGCACAAGACTCCTGGCTTCCCTTGGAGAGAACGTCAAAAGCTTCGTAGGTGTCGGGCAGGGGCCTCTAAATTTTGAGAGAAGCGCTGCCTTTTAGCAGGAAAATATCTTCGTAGTTCTACTCAATGGCTTATATATGAATTAAAATGAATACACAGGGCTGTGTGCTATATTGTCAGAAAACGGAGGTCATGATAAAATAGATTTAGATGAAGTCTATACCCATAGATACATAGATACACATGCTTATATAATGTTTTGTGATTTTCCTGCATTTGGTTGCTTATGCTATAACTTTAAGTATTGCCTAGGAATCATTCTTTAGACCTTCATCCTTGGGGTTCATGGGCTGACGTATGCCACAACTGCACAGGATGGAGTCGACTTCAGGTCTTATTCTAGGGTACAAGTGAAGCTCGCTTGTTACCTGGAGGGGCCGGAAGGAGCACGGCCATCCTCCGGGTGCCTGACTTCATCTTCCTCACCTCCGCTTTGTCCCTTTGCTCAGGCTCTTTCTTCGCTCCCCCACTGCAGGTGACCTTCCCAATGCAAATAACAAGGCTTGATAACTCAGCCAGCCTGGGCTCAGGTGTGCTGAGTACACGGAGTCCAGAAGTCAACAGGCAGAGAATCTTGGGTCTACTTCAGTGCTGGGGGGCAGGGCTGGTCTGAGCCTCTCCCTTCCCCTCCGCTTTCCTCTCCCCTCTCCCGGTCCCTTCCCCTCTCCGCTCTCCTGTCCCCTGTACCCCACCCCCTCTCTGCTGTTTCTCTCCTCCCTGCTCAGTTATTCTCTTCTTGATAATAACAGTCCCAAACAATACAGCTTTAGGTGGTGTCACCAACCAGAAACACCCAAGGATAGCTCAGCAGAGAGTAAAGTGTAATTTTGAATTTAAAATTAGCGATGGGGCCTATTTCAGGAGTCCATGGCTGTGGGGTGACCAAACGCTCAGGCTGAAGCTGATTTCTTACCGTGTCGCAGTCAGAGATGTGTGCGGCGGCTTAGTGGGTTAAAATAAAAGTGTTCCTGGGCTCATGACTCAAGAGAAAAATGCCATTGTTCCTGAAATAAGCATGTCTGAACACATTTTACACAACCCAAACAATTTCTGGCTAACAACGTGATTTAAATATGATTTAATTTTATTTTAAAATACTCAGAGAACGTACGTGAGTTTAGTGGCTACTTGGTCAAAAAGAGTACAGTTTGAGAGAGGGCTTTCTTCTCTCTTATTAGAAGAGATGATGTTTACCAGGTAGGCAGCTGGTGCAAGAACTGGAGGGCCTATGGGCGGGGCCAGGCAATGTGTGAACCTGGGCAAACCTGCCAATCAGTTTTTAGAGACGGCTATGCTTTCCTGTTCTCACGTGACATTTCTCAAAGCTCTTCCAGGGGACAATCACATGTCCGCCTCCTTCCCCAGATCCTTCAGTGGCCACCTCACGCCTTGCTACTCCGTGTGGGTGGCTCATGGGTGAGCCTTAGCAGTGCCGCTCCAGAACTCATCAGAGCAGGCGGTGCTCAGGTCCCAGCCCAGATGCCCTTAGTCAGAATCAGAGACCAAAGTAGACCAGCTTAAGATGCTCTGGGCTGACAGATCAGATCCTAGCTCCTGGCCGTAGAGATCCTGCTTGTGACTCGGTTTAATGCCTGCTGTTTTGGGGGGCTTAGGTGCAAATGTGGCAAATACACATGTCTGTCCTATTCTCTTTGCTTGGGGTCTGGTTCTGCTTCCTGTGTAATGCTCGCTCTTTCCCTAAGGTGGCATGCATGCACCTGCCCACTTACTCTTTTCTCCACTCATGTATGCATGTATGTATGTGTATGTACATGTATGCATGTATGTATATGTATGTATGTATGTATATTTGATGGTGCCTAACGCGTGTCAAGCGTCATGACTCTCTTAAATAAGTGCCCATTGATACAGATGGTCACTGCTGCCCTCCTAAGTACCAGACATAACTATGCCACTGATTTTTAAGGCTCTGTTGATAATGTTATTGATAGTGACTATAGGAGGCAGGGATCCTGCTGTGGTGGCTCTTCACATCCACCCTACCCCCATCCCCTGCTTTGCACTTGTGCAGACTTCCAGGTCCCCAGGGAATGTCTTTGAGGAATTGTTGCTCTCAGAGGAACCAGTGATTGCGCCCGCGCCACCATTGGTCATCTCTGAAGTTACTCACGACCCAGTAGAAAGATTATCTCTTCATTGATTGCTGTACCCAACCTCAACCACCGTGTGCGTGGATGGGGGGGGGGTCCGCTCTCTAATCCACCCAAGGGTCTTACATGGGCCAGTGGTAGTCATGACGTAAGCCCATGCTTACACATACAGTGAACATATTTGGAAGCCCATGTGCCACCGATGACACTCATGGCTGGGTGCACAAAACACGGTCTCCTGTCAAGCCTTCCCCAGCTGCAGCTGCGCTACTTTTCATCCGAGCTGTGTGTCTCTTTGTTTCTGGCCAAAGCTGGGTTTCCTGCTGGCTACTCTGCCCCATGGTGAGGGGCACTGTGGATAGTTCCAATAGCAGAGACCAGTTAGTGGCTGCCACCCCTGGTGGTGGCAGGAGGTTGTCACAGAGTGGTCATGAAGGGGAGGGCTGGACAGGAACATGGAAGGAACAGAACACACATGACTAGGAAGGAATAAAGTAAGAAATAGGAGCGAGTGAAAGAAATTGAGTAACGGGGAGGCCTGTGGGAACGAGGGCCATCAAGGCAGTCTGCCCACGTGCAGCCCCAGCCTTGCTCATTAGGAGTTATGCAATCTTCAGAAGTCGCTGCATTTTTCACATGTCAGTGTTTATTGCAAAGCGGGAATCAAAATAATACCTACTTTACAATGTCCGAACAACCTAGTCATCAGATTCTTAGACCAGTGCCTGACACCTCATAAACGCCATATTGCTTGGCATATAGAAGCTTCTCAGATGTCTAAAAATGAAACCGAAGGCCTCATTCTGCTTTGCGACACCGGGCATCTTGGTGGTAGCATTGATGGTACGTCTTTAGGCCTTGGGGAAAATCCTTAAAAGATGGAGCCAAAGAGAAACAGCTGTTCTGCTTTTGAAACGATTTGCGGAGCTCACATGGTTAAGCTTAATGACTGGGTGTTCTCAGCTCTGGAGAACGATGTAATTTGTGTCATTACTGCTACAAAGGGTGACTCTCTGGTGAGTGTTTCCTCTCGGTTGCTAAAACTCCAGCTCGAACAAAGGCAGTGAACGCGAGCACAAGCCCAGGGATGGAAAGGCTCTAACGAGGGGGTGGGGAAGACGGGTTGGTCTCACCAGGCTTCAGGACAGAGTCAAAACAACATCGACAAGGCCTTTTGCTTAGGCAAGTATTTTAACTTTTTAAGTATTATTTTGCGGGTGGGAGTTTATGGCTCTGGAAAGTGGCCAAGCGGCCAGAGGACAGAAGGGAACCACATCCTGATCTCTTCTGTGCTTCCTTTGAAACGTCTCTGTCATTCTTCCTCACACCAAGAAAGGGATAGCTTCCCATCTTACAACAAGACACAGGTTCCAAGAGGTGTGTCGTAGCGTGACCAGGTTCATCCAGTCGGCACATCAGAGGCTAGAGCCTGTCTGCCTGAACCTAAAACTGTGTCAAAGTCCTGGCTGTTCTCCCACCATGGAGAACATTTTTTAAAAAGTACTTTATTGAGATATTATCATGTAATTCACCCCTTTTTCATAGAAAATTGAATGATTTTAGTATATTCATCATTGTGGAATCAATACGAAAATCATTTTAGAATATTTGCATAACTGTCCTCACTGAGAACTCCTACATCTTTTAGCTCTTATGAATATTTACAGCTTCATATTTTAATTGAAGTTTTTTATTTGTCTATATATAGTGTTCTGCTAGCTCTCCCATCCCCCCTTTACCTCCTTCTTCAGGGAACAGACAGTCATGAGGGACAGTTTAGACAACATAGAATTGATATGGATATCCAATAGGCCAGGATGGCTAATGCTAGACACCTGCGTAGTTCTTATTCAGCACAGAATGGCTGGCCCCTGATGTCCTGGCAGCCCCAAATAAACAATTGATGTAATCTGTTCTATACCTCCTCCTGGAGGAGTGTTAATCTCATGAGGGTTTCATATAACTGACCTTGAGGTCAGAGAAGTGACCCTGAGCCTTTTCAAACAATGCCATCTATCATAAAAACAAACCTTGTCTTTTAATATTGAAGAACTTCAATTATCTTAAAAATGACTCTGGGGGCAATGACAAGAAATTGGGTTCATTCACATGAGCTATCTTAAGTCCAAGAAGAAAGACAAATATTCCTAAGCTTCCTCCACGCAGAAAAAAAAAGGCTGTTGAACAAAGAAGAGAACAGGACCGACACTGGGTCCTCTCTTCTATTTACAGATCTAGAAACCAGAAAACAGAAATGTCTGCAAATGGTTGAGAATATCATTTGAATGCGAGAACCAAAGAAAGCAACTCTTAAACACACTAGACCCCATCTCACTGAAGGACACACTCTTATACAAATGGTGAAATTATTCCAAACAGACAAAATTTAAGGGCAGTCTAGATCACAGAATAAGAGAAGAGGAGGAACACATAAAACAGCAGTCAGCGATGTTCTTGTAAGTGTATGATTAAGTCTCAGGATGATGATGATACTGTGAAATGCCCTTGAGGTAATAATTCCCTATCAGAAGAACCAAACCAAGTGTCTCTCTGTGGAACGAGAGCTGGGTTCCCAGGCAGCGAGCACTGGTTTGTAACTACAAATGAGTATCTAGATTAGGAGTCCCGTCATAAGTAAGTCTTTAATTGGTCCAGGCTAGGTCTGGAGATGGTCTGAGTCCTTTTGTGTGTGTGTGTGTGTGTGTGTGTCTAAGTGTTTCAAAGTTGATGAAAGGTAGGAATAGGGATCACATCTGCAATCCCAGAGTGCAGGGAGATCAGGAATTTGAAGCCAACCTCAGCTACATAGTTAGTGTGGGGTAACCTGGAATACATGAGACCATGTCTCAACAAAATAAAACAAAACAAACAAAACACCCTCAAACAAAAGCAAAACACAAAAAGAAAAGCCAGTAGCCTTCAAAAATGGAACAAATCTGACAGAAAACCCTTGCTTTGATTGGGTTGGTGGCCTAGAGTACAGATCAATACAATTATTGATATAAGGAGTATTGAAATTACTGTGCAAATACACACAGACACACCTATGGATGGTATTGTGACTTATAAAACCAGAACGTTATTAGGTGAGAAACAAATGGAGACAGTGGAGAGACAGGTTGAATAAATTATATTGTTAATTTCTAGAGATATGTTAGATTTTGTTTTTACAAGCAAATTTTTAAAAAAGCAAATGAAGAAAATAAGTTAGAATGAACAATAAAACAGACTGTAAACATAACAATAATAAATAATAACAACAATAAAACAAAATATACTAATAACAAAGGAAGGGAGGATTCTTTCTTTTATCAAAAACTAGAAACTTGGAATGTCACAAATTCTAGCTATATGTTGTCCAAAATAAGTTCACCTAATATGAAACAGTCAAAAAGGATAGAAAATAATGTAATACAGCAAGATATTTTAAGCAAAATAGAAGAAAGGGAAGAGCAGATACAGAAACACAAAACCAAATAAAGAAGAATCTGAGGCCTTGAAACACGTGAGAAAACAAGAAAAGATAAAATCTACAAAAGGCGATGGTAGAGATGCAGTTTCTCTCTCTAAGGTACACGGCAACGTTACATAAGGCAAGACAAGCAAACTAAAACCCTAGAGGAGGCTCCGGACGTTTTGAGGCCTTGTGGGGATGCCCCACAGATAATCCCAATAAAGAGGAGCTGACAACAGGAATCCTTAAAGCATGAAAAGTTCTGCTTCTGCTGGCATTGACTCAGAGTATGGACCAGGCTAGTGTCTGGCCTGATCCTGCTATCAAAACATGTGATTTACTTGGCACAGCTTGGCTCAGGTCTTCCCCACCACCTCACAACATTGGAGCAGAACTCTTATGAAACATAAGACTGTTCTAAAAATAGCAAATTGAAAAATTAAAAGGGAGAAAAGTGACTTCATTCCCCACAGCAGAAATCAATAGTCTGTTTATACCCTTTGGAAGGCGTGCTGTATTTGGAAATAATTCGAGATTGCCTTCTGCCTCTGATTCTTTTATGAGAGTACATAGATTCCTTCCCTCTACAGCTAACTTTGGAGCTGGACATGGTAAGAATTCTTTCTTGTTTTGGGTTTGTTTTTCCTCCTGTGATCTCTTGAGGCTCTAATCTTTTTTTTTTTATTTATTTATTAAAGACTTCTGTCTCTTCCCCACCGCCACCTCCCCTTTCCCTCCCCTCCCCCAATTAAGTTCCCCTCCCTCGTCAGCCCAAAGAGCAAACAGGGTTCCCTGTCCTGTGGGAAGTCCAGGGACCACCCACCTCCATCCAGGTCTAGTAAGGTGTTGAGGCTCTAATCTTAAGGTATGCACCATCTGCAGGTGTCTTCTATGACAGGCAATCAGAGACTCCACTCCTCCCTCCTTCTCCCTCTTCCCTTCCCCCTTCTCCCTCCCTCTTACATTTCCACTCTCTCCCTCTCCCCCCCCCTGTCTCTCCCCCCTGTTTCCCCCAGGAGGTGAGCAGCTCTCCTCCACACTCTCCCTAAGGTGGTTACAGAGATACTTGCCTCACCCAAATTCAAAGTAACAGGAACACGTGTCCATGGACGGAAACTAGAATCTAAACTCTCTGATCTCTGAGTAACAGGACAAGGTGCTCTTGTCCAAGCCACAGTAGAAGAATGGGGTCGATTTCATGTGACATCCTACAGCAAAGGAAGCTGACTTTTCGGGTGACCCATGTATAAAAACGCAAAGCTTTAATTAAGTCACAGTTGGTACTTAAAATACCACAAAGCCACTGGAAGCTCATCAAAAGTTAATTATGTTTTCACCTGAAAATCCATTGACACCCAATGAGAGAGCTGGACCATGAGAGAATGCCAGGTTCCACAAAATAAGGATTTAATTTAGGGGACTATCCGCGGAATCCAAGTGAAATTTCTACAAACAGCAAGATAGGAACAAATACACTGTAAAAACAAATCAGCCATGTTTTCACTGGAAACAGGATAAGGGGATGGGAAAGGTGGGGGAGATGCAAGGAACCAACATGACAGATTTAAGTGCCATGGTCAGAAAGGAGGTCAACATCCCCTCAACCCCAAAGATACTTGCCTAGCATAGATGCTCAATAAATTCTTTTAAAGGCAAGTAAGACGATGAACTCATTTCTGAGATGCTAGAATTTTCTCCAGCTGCCGAAGGCTGTTAGAGCACGTAGCCAGGGAGATGGCTCAGATGGTACAGTGCCTGCTCCGTAAGCATGGAGACCTGGGTTTAATTGCCAGCACTCACGTAAAAATAACACATTGAGTGCAGCAGACATATATGCAGTCTCAGCCCTGGGGAGATGGTGACGGAGGATCCCTCGGAGCCAGGGCCAGCTGGTCGAGCCCAGTCAGTGAACCCTGTCTCAGGAAACAAGGGTGGTAAGCATGGAGGTAGACATCCATGCCATCTCAAACCTCCATGTAAGGATACACACATGCAAAGACACATGTATGCATAAGTAAACGAATGAATAAATAAGCCTAGGAATTAGGAATTTTAAAAAATATGAAATATATGATTCAGGGGAACTATCTGTTGACATACCACAGTGGGAAAAAGAAAGCTGGCGCACTGGTGACATTCGAAATAATGCCTTCACAGTAAGTCTCTGGGGACGGTATTGAGATATTCCTGCTACTTCTCTTGTGATTAGTATTTGTCTGGTTTATCATTTTCCATCCAGTCCACCTTAATCACTGATCTATGCCAAAAGCCCATGATTACTCTTTAAAACACACCTTACAGTGCTGTCCTGGAAACCAAGTGCTAAGCCCGTGAACCTTTCTTAATTTATGATTTAGATTCCTGTTTTTTCTGCTTATTTTTTGTTTGTTTTGTTTTGTTTCCTACATTCTAGACTTCATTTCTTCCCTGTTTACATCTTCTTGTGAAATTATAATAACTCTCCCATTCTCTTTTCCTCTTTTATTTTGGGAGTTAAATACACACTGTCTCCCCCAAGAGGGCTGCTATTCATTCTCATTCCCCAAACTGACATTCAAGTATTTCTCTCCTCTCATGATATGATCACCACGGATACTGGGAGGTTCCTCAGTGGTTCAGAGCACTGGCTGCTCTTTTAGAGGGTCTGCGTTAGTTCCCAGCACCCACATGGAGACTCACAACCAGCTGTAACCAGTTCTAGGTCAATGACTTCTCTGGCCTCGGTGAGTTCTTGCATACACATAGAATACATACATTCATTACAGCTCATACATATATACAAGAAAATAAATTAAAAAATGATAGCCATATACAGTTATGCATTTGTTAGGACTGCAGGCGCATACCACCATGCCCAGCTTCTGTCAATTTTTCAAAAGTTAAAAATGAAACAAAAGGCTGAATGAACACCATGAACACCTTGGTGCAGGGGGCGCTTCCCTCTGTCTTCTGCAAATGCTGTTGCTGCTTTGTGTGATGGCCAAAAGGATAAGGATAAGTTTGTTTCTTTCCTCCGTTTCTTAAGTTTCTCTGACTGACCTTGAGGTCTGCCAGCAGCTGCATCAGCATCCTGTTCTGACCTCATGGGAGAGGGATGTGAAAGTCCTCTGGTGATAAGAGCTACTTCCTGCCTAGAATCCGGGCTAGTGCGCATCTATGTAAACTATACGTACACATCTCACTCTGAGCGATCTATGTTGTTTCTTCAACACTGCAGGACCGACACTGTCAAATGCTTTTAAGGAAAAGATGGCCTTCTGACACAAGGTCTCCTGGAGTTTGTCCTTACCCATTTCTGTGATCAACTTCTTATCATTCTATGTCCTCCAACAAAAGTGCGTGGCTTGACTTTTCCATAAAGGAAATTCAGGGGGCATGCATTTCTCTGAAGAGCATCTTGGTTAGTAAACAGTTAGGCCCTTAATATTAGAGATGGAGCTTATGGAGCGAACATAAAGGAGGATAAAATCTCTTGAGTGTTTCTTTCTCAACACAGAGAATCTAGATGCAGAGACCGAAATAAACTTGTTTACAAGAGATGACCTATCCTCCTCCCCACATTCCAGTCTGGATTAATAGCGTTCGGAAGGAAGTGATACACAGTCTGATTCAACTTCCCCCTGAAGGGGAAAAAAATCGCCACATGCTATTGTTCCCCTGGAAGTCACAGCATCAAGAGTAAAGGTGATCAGAGCATGACCGACACGCAGGGGAATTTGTAATCTCAGTCTTCCCCGTCAGGAAGACCTCGCTCCCAATCTATTTTGGCCTGGCAGGAATCCTTTCTAATAAGCCTGAGATGAGCGCAGATGGCCTGATAGTCACTCTACAGTCAACAATAATTTGCAAAATGACACTTCAATCAGGTTGTGCCTCTCCCCTCACGGATACCAATAACAGCTGAAATGAGACATTACACGCAACTGAAAATCATAGATGCACCTAAGAATTTTTGAGAATCGCTGATTATCTGATATCCTAGTTCATAAACAAGGAAGTGAATAGCAAGAAACAAATATAGGGTCTTCTTATCTGCCTCACTGTCCAGTTAGTTCAATAGATTCTTTAGTTAATATAACTAAATACTCTTACAGAAACAGGATACGTAATTAGAATAAAGGAAGCAAATCAATATATGGAGACTCTTTCCTTTTAGGACAAAAGAGAGGAAATTATATAACATGGTTTTCAAAGCTCTTTGTGGCTAATGGTGCAGAAACCCCATACATACAATCCAATCTGAGCATTTTGCTTAATCTCACTAACATTTGCCAATAGCCCTCCATGTACAATATATTATGGGATACAATCTATTTGTTCAAGACACATTTATGCAGTACCTTCTTGAAGCTACATTGGCCAATGAAGTAGACAAGGCTTGTCTACTCACAGAGCTTATATGTGAATCTGATGACAGAGGGGAACAATAAAAGAGGCCACAAGATGAAGAAGGCTAAGAATTACAACACATGAAGAGCAAAGTGCTACAGGGAGTCTTGTAGGCTTCCTGGAGGAAGGGATATTGAGACTAAGACCAAGAGAACAAGAGCCATGCAGGTTAAGTGGAAGTAAGGGGAGAGTGTTTCAGAATTATCACTAAAAGAAGGAAGCGAAAAGGAAGTAAAACATCCTGGGTTTGATGAATAAAGGCATGAATGAATGAATGAATGAATGAATGAGCAGGCCTTCTGTAAGGGGGTGCTTTATGTTCCACTGGCATTTGGAGTAGAACTGAAAGAAAACCACAAGTCCAAACACCCATTTTCAACTCAGGAGGGAAGGCGTTAGAGAGGAGGGGGAAGCAGGAAGATCAGGTAAGTCTCTTTCTCCTGATGCGGGGACTATGTGGAAATGGGTACTTCTTTCTTAGCACGACAAAGTCACGTGCTACATTTATAGCATCTACCTTTTGTGAATTTCTCTTGAGCATCATTTTGTTTCCAAAACCATAAGCAAAAAATCTGTCTACCCCAAATTACTGTTTCTGATTCTTAATGCATTGACTGTGCTTGGCCTTCAAGAGGCCACTGTGGAGGATGACAGTTTCTAGTGGGAACATGTCTGACCTTGAGTGAACCGGTGTGTTCACTTGTTTACACACCTAAACAAAGGAGCCCTGTTAAAGAAAGCCAAGCAGTGAAGGAATGATTAATATTGTGCAAGTCCCTGAGCGTTCTGACACACCCAGCCGCACTTCCCAGGAAAGACAGATGGGCATCCTTTCAAACGCTCTCCGTGCTATGCGGACTGCTTCTATTCTACACAATCCACGTGTATTTTAGGGCACAGATGCGAGTGTTTGCATCCTCTTTTGTAATACAGTTTGGGGTATTATTTTATTGCCACCAATGTAGTGCATTATCAGCAAACAATGCGGAAATTAAACTCCCTTTGTTTTAATGGTTGACACAGTTTTGAGTTTTCCTTTCTTCCTTGATTCTGTGACTGAGAACAAAGCCCAGAGTTGTAGATAATCAAACTTCACGCAAAGGAAAACAGCATGCTGGTGTGGGTCAGTAAGCAGGACTTGGATGAGCTGATATTCCTCAGACAGCAAAGGAGGAGGTAGGGGGAGTCTAAGAAAGGAGACCAACAGGAACAAAGGCTCGAAAGCACGTTGATGTAGCTTGTAACTTGGAGGTAAGATTATGGCTCATGGTAGTTCTTCAATCCCAAGCCTCTGAATGGGCTGTACAGAGGCCACCCTTGGGGCATCACTGACATCCATGGTGTGACCTGCTAACAAGTTCAGGTCATGGGGCGTTCCCTTAAAGAGTCCTCAGTGTGGGCGGGAGCTCTGCTCCTTCCTGAGCTCTGTCTCTAGCGTGTATGGAGAAGTGGGGAGGGACAGAGAGCACTCACGGTCTGCCTCCATAACACCTGAGCTCACCTAGTCTAGGTTAGGTGTGGGTCAGGTGTGGGTAATTCTTGCATGGCAGAAAATGGATATAAGAGAAATTTCATGGAGAGGCTATTAATCTCTGTCAGAGCTCTAAGATGGAAAAGCTCCCAAAGAGAAGAGAGGAGGTTGCAGACGGAAGCACGCCACAAAGTCCTTCTTTCAGTCCGCACAATGATGCTCTCTTTCAGGGACCAAAGCGCTTCTCTTCAGAATTTCGCCTCAGGCTGAGAGCTGCCAGCTCCTCTAGTTGGCCAACTCTTAGGAATTCCTCTGTCCTCTGTTGTTGAAAACAAGTTCATCCCAGCCCAGTGTTACACAAATGGATTCCAGCTGTCTGTGTTCCCAGTTAACTTTTATTTATTTATGTGTTTGTTTATTTTTGTGTGTGCATGTGTTTGTGTGTGCGTGTATGTATGTGTATACTTGTGTGTACATATGTATTTGTATATGTGTGTGCATGTTTGCATGTGTGTAGGTGTGTACATGTGCACGTGTGTGTACCATCACACACATGTGGAGATCAGAGGACAGCTTCTGGAACCTGGTTATCCCCTCCTACCACGAGTTCCAGGGGTGAGAGTCAACTGTCAGACTTGGTTGCAAGCCTCCTATTCACTGAACCATATTGCAGGTTCACTAATTTTTATTTCTTTCAGTGATATTTAGTTTGGGGCTAGAATTTTTTTCTGCAGTTGTTATTTAGGAACGCCTATTAGGAAGTAAATCGGAATTTTGTGAAATTATCAATCATTAGCTGATTTTAATACTTAAAAATAATTTTACATTGTTTAGTGTGATATGTGTAACTACACTGTTCTCTTAATAAATTAAAACTATATATTTTGAAATTCAAATTTTTTTTTGTGGGAGGCTGCTTGTTCATTCCCGACTGCCCAGACTCTCAAAATAACCACACAGAAACTGTATTAATTAAATCACTGCTTGGTCTATTAGCTCTAGCTTCTTATTGGCTAGCTCTTATATCTTTGGTTAACCCATTTCTATTAATCTGTGTATCACCATGTGGCTGTGGTTTACCAGGTAAAATTTTGCCCAGCATCCAGCATCTGTCTCTGGTGGGCCTACATGGCTTATTGCTGACTCTGCCTTCTCTCTCTCTCTCTCTTTCTCTCTCTCTCTCTCAATATATATATATATATATATATATATATATATATATATATATATGTAGATAGATATATAGATATAGATATATAGATATAGATATATCTTCCAGTCTGACTGTATTCTGTTAAGCCATTGGCTGAAGGCAGCTTCTTTATTCATTAACCAATAAAAGCAACACATACACAGAAGGACTTGCCACACAAATAATATAATTACATCATTTTCCCTTCCCTTTCCTCTCTCTAAATCTTACCATGGGTCCCCCCTCCACTTGCTCTCTTTCAAATTTATGGATTCTTTTTCTTTAATTTTATATATGTTATATAATTT
This sequence comes from Neodon shergylaensis, assembly GCA_025134845.1. Classification (NCBI taxonomy): domain Eukaryota; kingdom Metazoa; phylum Chordata; class Mammalia; order Rodentia; family Cricetidae; genus Neodon; species Neodon shergylaensis. Next base: position 3,071,416 of record JABTXL010000002.1, read on the forward strand.
CTTCTCTTGTTCTCTCATACATTACATTCCAACCAAATTTTTCCCTCCCTCTACTCCTCCCAGTTTCTCTCCCCACCTTTCCTCACCCCAGATCCACTCTTCCTCCATTTCCCTTTGGAAAAGAGCAGGCACCCAAGGGCATCAACTAAACATGGCAGAACAAGTAACAACAAGACTAGGCACACCCCCTCGTATCAAGGCTGGGCATGGTGAGCCAAAAGGAGGAAAAGGGTCCTAAGCTCAGACAAAAGAGTCAGAGACTCCACTGTTGGGAGTTCTATAAGAGCAACAAGTTTCACAACCACAGCACATATGCTGAGGACTATGCAGGCAGGGTCTGTGATTGTCGGCTGAGTCTCTGTGAGCCGCTGTGAACCCTGCTTAGCTGATTCTGTGGGTTGTGTTCTCCTGGTGTCTACAGTCCTTCCACCGAGCTCTGACTGATGATTGGCTGTGGGTCTCTCCATCTGCTCCCATCAGTTGCTAGATGACACCCCTCTGATGACAATGACAATTGGGCTAGGTACCAATCTATGAGTGTAGCAGAATATCGATTATCAATTAGAAATCACTTCATTGATTTTTTCTTTTTGCCAGTTGTGTCTGGTTCCGTCCTGGGTCCCTAGGCTGTTCAGACTCTGGTTCCTGGCTATCCAGGTAGTGCCTGGCATGGGCTCCCTCTTGTGGTGTGGGCCTCAAGTTGGGCCAGGCATTGGTTGGCCACACCCACAAGTCTGTACCACACTGACTGCAGGGCATCTGCAGGCAGGAAAGTGTATAGGTTGAAGATTTTGTCATTGGGTTTGTCCCAGCCCCACTGCTGGAAGCCTTGCCTGGTTATAGAGATGACTTATATGTGCTTTATATCCCCTACCATGAGGAGACATCGCTAGGGTCCTTCTTATAGATTCTAGGAGTGTCTTTCTTTATTCCTGCTGCAGGAACACTGCTAGCGAAGAATGGAGTGGGTAGGCAGAGAGCAGGAGCTGCTGGATAGTTCATCCTGCGGTGTCAAAATGTCTCTGTTTTACCTCATCTGCCTGAGGCACCTTCTGATTGACTTAATGGAGATCTGAGTGTCCAATAGCTAGGCAGGAGAGGATAGGTCAGACTCCTGGGGTCTTCAGACTCTGAGAGGCAGGGGCTTCACCAGTGAGACATGGAGGAAGTCAACCGTACTGTACTGAAGAGGTACAGAGCCAACCTTGCAGAAGGTAGATTAATATAAATGGGTTAATTTAAGTTTTAAGAGCTAGTTGGGAACAAGCATAAGCTAAGGCCTAGCTTCCGTAAGTAATAAGAAGTCTTTGTGCCATTATTTGGGAGCTGGTGGTACAAAGAAAGAGTGACCACAGAGCTCAGTTATTCACACGAGCTGAGATTGAAGCTAACGCTTTGAAAACATGTCTGTTCCATGTTTGACAGTTGGATAGCAGTATTGAAATCTTTGACCATCTGAGGGTAGCCTTTGAGTTCTATGACCGCCAAGGGGTATTTCCGTTACCCATTCACAAGGAAAAACATTTCAGGTAGCTGGAAGAACATTTTCTTCTCAGTAACAGGATCTGTGGTTTGACCACACAGCTGTGGTGGTCAGATTTGAAGACAGTTTCTTCCAAGTGTTTGCCTTCCCATGAGAAATGGAAGGGATTCTAATAAGCTTGACAGAGCTCAGCATTCTTAACTATCCCAGAACTAAATTTTTAACTCATTCTCCTTCTACATGCTCTTACGGTTTCTAGGCAAGGGTTTTTAATTGTAATTTTATTATAATTTTATCATAACGCAGAGTGGTGATTTGATTTTGTTTGCTGCATATGTATCTTTCCTCTTTCTTTCCAACTTGACTTGTTGTGCACTTATGCCTCCCCATATTTGATGTAGACTATTTGATGTGTCTTTTTGTATGACTTCAAGTGTCCTGAAAAAAAAAGTGACAGTTTTTCTAGGTTTAATCTTCCAAAAGCAGCAGTCTCGATGACCTACAATTGAAGACCATTAGGGGCTCCTCCCTTTCTTGGTCTACTTCTTCCATCTGGAGGCAATTCAGTTTGTTTTTTGCTACTGACTTCTAATGAGTTTGCTCCACCCGATACTATAACTACTTCTATAGCAATCTTTCTTTTCCCTGCTCGACAACAAACTCTCTAATCAGTCTTCCTCAGACTTCAAAAAGGCTATGGTCTCTAGCGTTGTTTGTGGCCGTGCATACTTTGGACTGACGAGTTTTAGACATTAGACCACCCTCCCACCAACAGGGAGTTGTGGAAGAAGACGGCCATGTTTAGAACAGTGGCAGAAGGTTCTATATATTCACACCACTCACATGAAACTCAGTTTAGATTCAGTCGTACGACACGCTTTGTAGCTTGAGTCCTCCCCAACCCTGAGGCCCATATTGGGGTCCCATGCTGATCTCAAGTGAACAGAGCCAGTTGTGGCAGGAGACACCACCACCTGTAACATCTCTATCTAATTCAGGAAGTTCCGGTTCAGACTGGCCAAGCCAATGGCAGTGGGTCTTTGGCCCCTGATAGAAAAGGGGCTCTGGATGAGGAAGTCTGCCCTGGTTATCTGTTTTGCAGAAATTCTGTCTCATTTGCAGCTCACTGGAACTTCCCACCACAAGAACTGAAAGCTAAGGACTCAGCAGACAGATGTTTTGCTGGCTGATTCCAATGTGGTAGGGTAATATTAGTTATCTGGTTCTATTTCTTGACTCGTCCAATTACGTCCCCCAAGTAAATGCTGTAAATGATCCCTGGAGGCTTCAACCTGAAGCATTTTCCTAGGCCTGCCAGCGACTTCCCATTCGTGCCTTTGAGTCCCTGCTTCCTCTTGTGAAACTTCATGCATCACTGAGACACAGAACCTGATGAGCAGTCCCGGCTTTGAGATTTTAGCGGGTCTTGCTCTGCACGGCCAGTCCTTCAGGAGTGCTTAGAACTATTGTCCAGAAAATTACCGAGTTTGAATCCAGGGAAGACTATAAAATACTGGGTCCAACAGGGTTTTAGAGATGCTTCTGATGTGTGAACAGGAGTCTTGAAGGAGAAAATGGCTCAGGCTGATTGAACGCATGAGAAAACTGTCACTAACCAGACCACACAAATGCGAAAGGAAGTGTTCTGCACCACAGTGAGGAGTCAGCAGGATGATGGCTAAAGAGGAAAACACTGGGGGAACAAGCAACAAGGATAGATTTAGGACTGACATTTAACTGTACAGTTTTTCCTGTGGGAAAAACTAAGCAAGTATTTAAAACATTAGGAAGAAACTGCCATGGGGAATGTTAGTCTTCTTCAATGCGGGGGTCTTGGCATAGGTACAAGAAGAGGGCTTGCGCTTTAACTATTTCCCAAATCCCATACATTTCAAACCATCTCCTCAGGCAGAGGGGCATATCTAAGCTGTTAACGGCGGGAGGGGAGGGATGAATAAAGTGATTTTGGTGACGAATATTTTTAAAAACCCGAGGAACAGTCTAGGATCATTTGCATGCAAAGCTAAAATAAGTCTGACTGGAAGGAGAAAGAAAACTAAAAGTGTAAAGATTGATTGATTGATTGAGTTTTTGCTACCTATAGTATAGAAAAGTGCAGCAGATCCTTAAAAAACCAGCCGGGCCCACACACATGTTGGGACAGTCTGAAGGCTGTGCAGAGGGACAACTGAGCTGGAAGACCCCTGAGTGGGAACAAGACAGGAAATTCTGAACTAATTACTGTTGACCTTGGGACTATCCCAGGCCTGGGAAATCCTTGCTCCCATTCTACCCACTAGAGACTTGTTGGCTCCCAGACAAGCGTGAGAGAGATGAGAAAAGGCCAGTCTATTCCAAGGATAAGGCTCTAGGGACCAAATGGTTACCTAGCTGCTGTCGGAGCTGTGGAGCATTCTCCTCGGCCCTGGTCTCCTCAGCCCTGGTGCAGAGGTTCCCCAGCTTTTCCTCAGTCACCTCCATATCCAGTCCTTCACTGGGGTTGCTGGGTTGGAAGGTAGGCTGTACAGATGTGCTGTCCTCACTATGCAGATGTTTTGATCTGTGCCCCGTGTTCATAGTGTCTGTACAGTACTTACCATAAGAGATAACTGACCCCTGAAAATTGTCCCCATCTTCCTCATGTGCACACATATGCACACATACACTCATAATAAATCAAATTATCATTTCAAAGTTCAGGTAAGAGGAACAAATGGCCTCTACAATAGGATCAGCAACTTTAAACCCTGGCAAAGCTGTGATTTTAGACCATAGCCTTTTCCATATTCCTCCCTCACCTGAGACTCTAACAGCCCAGTATGTCCCCCACTGCAATGGGGGCGTGTGCTCTGACTGTGCTGCATGTAAAAGCAATGTGCTCAGGTAGCTGGTAGCAGGAGCCAATAGATGTGCAGGATTTCATACCTCATAGACACTTCAGACCCCCTGATGTCAACCTCACATTCTCTGTCACCTTCTCCCCACCCCCGCATTTTAGATTATTCCCATATAGCTCATCCCATCCCGACACACTGGATGCTTTACCTTTTATTGCCATGGTTGTTGTGACTTTGATTTACTCTATGGTCCAGGTTAGACTTGAACTCAAGACACTCCTGCTTCAGGCTCCCAAGTGCTGAGACTACAGAGGAAGGCTCCACACTTGGCTTTCTTTACACATGTGCATGCATTCACATATGTGTACACATGTGTGTGCAGGTGTGGTGCATGTCCCTGTGCACACGTGTGGAGGCCAAAGACCAATGTTGAGAGTCTGCTTCAGCTTCTCTCCACCTAGATTTTCGAGATAGGGTCTCTCACTGAACCTGGAGCTCATATCCAGCTGACGGGCTAGCCAGAAAACACCAGGACTCAATTATTCCTGCGTCCCAACCGCACACTGCAGTTACAGACATGTATCATGGCACTGGGCTTTTTGCATGGATGTTGGGGATCTGAATTTGGATCCTCATGCTTGCATGGAAAGCAGATTACTAACGAAGTTATCTCTGCAATCCCGATTTACTTCTTTCAAACAAACAAAAAAAATTGCCCTTCTGCCTCTCTGTCTCCTCTGTCTCTTTTCCCCTCAAGAGCTCCTGTGCGCTAGTGTGTGTGCGCACATACATATGTGTGTATACACATGTGATGCATGTATGCACACTTGCGCATACACAAACACATTAATGAAGGCATTATTTTCGACTCTTTCATATGCTTGATGTACAATAGGTGCTTAATAAATATTTGCCGAATCAACAAAGGAATGCCCCTTCAGGTGGTGTGTTCTCTCAATGAGACTCTGACCTCCTCTCCCACCTCTCCCTGCATCTTTGCTCTGTCTAACTGTCAGATGTGTGAGATTGTCCCATGGCCCACTAGAAAGGGCTTTATTCCATGTCCAGGTGTTTCCTACATACCTCTTAGGGCAACAGTCAGAGAATAAGGCAGCTTGCTGACTCCTGGCCATGGGCTGCTTTATTATCTCAATCCTGCAGTTATCATGGACAGAAGGAAGAAGGCCATCCTCCCATGCCATTTATCCTGGTGCCCCATCCGGCCTTGAAGCTCGTTCTCGCCTTCCTAGCTGGAGCAAGCCCTCCATAAGCTTCATGCTATTTATAGTCTAGCTGACTGGTTGCCAGATATTTAGTTTCTCCTTCCAGAGCCTCACTCCCCCATATCCCCTTTGCTTTCTGTCCAGGAAGGCTGGTTTGTGTAGACACTATCAAAGGAATCCCAGCCCCCTTGCTTCCTCTGGGGTCTAGTCAATGAGAATTCCTGGCAGGAAAACTGAAGGGAGGAAGTAGGGATGGATAATTCCTGTAAGGCTGCTGTGGCCTGGCGGTACCCCTCACTAATAACCCAGCTTGCCCCAGCCTAATCATGCTGTAACACTCGCTATGGGGTTTCCTAGGTACAGGTGTGGTGACAGCTCTCTCCTGCCACCGCCTGAGGTCCCCCCTTTGTTTCTCTCCACATCCTACACCTTTGTAATTTAGCTACTTTATAAGTAAGCCCTTCCTAGATTCTGTTAATTTGCTTGTACCTTCTGTTCCTTGGGGAACCCTGATCTATGCAATGATTTCAGCTCTTAGCTGTACCATTACTGTGACCTCCAATAGAGGGCAGAAAAGTGATAGAGAAATTTCTAGAAACCTCCAATATAGCATCTCTAATTGTCAAGCCACCTGTGTTAGCTTCCTTTGTGTTGCTATGACAATGTACCCTGACAGAAGCAACCTTCAGGGAGAACGCGCTTACTTTAGCTTACAGTTCCAGTCCATCATGGAGTGGGTGGTAGGGCAGCAGGAGCAGGATGCTGGCCAGGCAGTCGGGAAGCAATGTCAGAACAGGTAGAGCCTGGCCATACACCACCTCAGCCCACTGCCCGTGACACACTTTCTTCCACAAGGGTCCACCTCCCAAAGTTTTCTTTCATACCTTTCAAAAAGGTACCAGCAGCTGTGGACCAAGTGTCCAGATGTGTGGGCACGTGAAGGATATTTCACCTTCAGACCACCACAGCATGCAAACATTTACTTACCCAGAATACCATGCTCTCTGGTGAGAGAAGTCAAGCATAGTATGTCTTGAAGCTACAGCAAGTGTCTGTAGGGTCTGGCCATAGCAGTCAGATGATAGGGCTGTGGCTATGACTGTGTGCCCAACAGGCCCAATGTCCCCCACTCATGATGCTGAAAATTCTGCACATCAAGCATCCTAGCTGTGTGTTCTGTCCCCACTCGTGAGAAAAGTGATCTAAGCATTATGGGTCTCTTCCAAAACAGGAAGCTGAATCAAGTCGGTGCGCATTTGTAAAGTGGTGTCCTTGGGAAAATGTGTTAAGTTCCAAAGCATCTGTGGTGGTGGTTACCATTGGAGGACACCCTCTATTTGTCATTGCTTCCATCCAATTGGCTTGATTATTCGTGGAAGAACCTCCTGCCCTGCACACACTCTCATGGTCCGTATTGATTGATGCTAGACAGAATCCAGAATCGCCTAGACATTACATCTCTGGACATATCCATGAGAGAGTTTCCAGACTAGCCTAATGGAAGTAGTGAGACCTACTGGCAGTTTGCGCCATTCCATGGGCTTCAGTCCTTGTCTGGATGAAAGACAGAAAGTAAGTCAGATGCCAGCCCCCATCTCTCTGCTTACTGCTCCATTGCTGTGACGAGACACTGTTACCACGGCAACTTATAAATGAAAGCATTTAATTGGAGGCTTGGTTGCAGTTTCAGAGTGAGTACATGACCATTGTGGTGGCAGGCAGGCAGGCAGGCAGGCACAGCACTGGAGTGCGGAGAGCTTACTTCTATTCACAGGCAGGAAGGAGAGAGAGACAGAAACAGAGACAGAGAGACAGAGAGAGACTGGGCCTGACATGGGCTTTTAAAAAGTCAAAGCCCCAACCCTACCCTCAGTAACACTCCTCCTTCAGCAAGACCACATCTCCCTAATCCTTCCCAAAAAGTTCTACCAACTGAGGACCAAACATTCAAATAAATAAGCCTTTGGGGGACATTCCCATTTAAAACACACCACAGATACTGTATGAACAGCTGCCCTGAGCTCCTGTCTCCGACCTTCCTCCCTGTGATGAATTACACACCCTCAAACTGAAGCAATGAGAAAAGTAACTAAGACAGCCTCCTCCTCTCCTCCTCCTCTTCCTCCCCTTCTGCTCTGCTTTTTAGTTTAGTTTAGTTTTGTTTTAACAGAAGGACCTAATATAAGGCACAGTAACTAGGTATTCTCTGCAGAGAATTTTGTATAGGGCCATAATTTTCAAATCAGGTTGAGCTCATAGACAGCAAGTGTAAAGTGTATCCGTGTATCATATGTCCAGCATCATGTAGCCAGCATCATGTGACCAGTATCATGTGGCCATGCATCATGTGTACAGCGTCATGTGATCACACATCATGTGCCCAGCATCATGTGGCCAGCACCATGTGGTCACGCATCATGTGTCCAGCATCGTGCCCAGTGCAGAGCATGCAGCGGTCCACAAGAAAGGCACAGCCTGAGTTTCTGCCAGTTCTCCATGGAGGCCCAGCTTGGGCTGTCAGTCAGTCAGATGTCTGTCCCAGCACATTTAATTTAACACTAAGCCACTTGAGAGAGCTCAGCCGCAAGTGTGAACTCACACTGCTGGTTGTTCCCTGATACAGGATCTGCTGTCAGGCTGTGGCATACCCGCATCTTCCCCACTTAAGATCTTTGAGTACTTTCTGTTGTTTCCCTTGACAGGAGGGTAAATGCAGTATCTCAGGCCCTTGGTGCCTCTAGTCAAGAACATTCTGGAAGGACAAATGGATTTAAAATGAAGATTACTTGAAATAAGAAAGAGTCTTCTTACTAATTTTTCTGCAGTGAGTATGTATTGTTTTGTAGTGAAAATAGTGATTATTTTTTACATCCAAAGGCTCATTCTTGCAACACTGCTTCCCTCCACTAAAGTCTTCCAAAGCACACTGCAGATAGACACAGCAAGTTAAAGTTATCAGGTTTGGCAATCTAGACAACTAAACAGGTGATCACTGTTTAAACCTGGTAACCTGAGTCCCCTTCCTGAGAAAGCAGAGAACGGCCTCCAGGAAGCTGTCCTTTGACCCCCACAAGTGCACCCTCCCACACGGCAAGCACCACCTTCCACGTCGTGTTGTGGGGTATCCATGTATGAAGACCACTCACACATGGGTTCAAGCAAACAGCTACCACTACACTGGGTGATCAGGACCTGATTGCAGTCCCAAGTCTTTCTCAGGGTAAGCTTTTAAACATAAAAAACCGCATCTTGGGTTTACACACCTCAGTGAGAAAGAACAGTTAGCCAGAAGCAGAACTACAGAAGGCAAGGTTAGTGCAGTTAGGGACTTTCCTAGCGCTATGGACTTTGGTGGATTATGTCTTTATTCTCGATTTGGCAGGTGCTGTTGCCTTTGTGCTGGATCCCAAGACCAGAATGTTACTTCCATCTTGGCATCAGTTGTGTTAAGGTCTGGGGGCCTATGACAATCCTCACTGGTTCTACCAGCATGAGTCAAATTAGGGATTCCTCTGGAGCAGGGGTTATATTATATTGTCTCCTTAGTAATTTAGCAGAATTTATTCTGTTTTACATAACTACATGGTCATGAGTAGTTAACCAGGGGACCAGAAGAGCAAAGATTGGTACCCATTGTCAGATTCTCAAATCTCCTTTCTCATTTTTGAAGGTTATTTTTGGACCATGGTGTTGGGAGCAGTGAGACCCCAGATCCTGAATTTTTTGTAATCCCCTGATCTGAGTGCCTACAGCTGCTCTGAGCACGAGACCTTCAGGAGTTCCTGATGGCAGGAAAGTGGTTTCTGGTGGGTTTGGCTGGGGCATGGCTATCTCTATATAATCTGCCCCTGAACACAATAAAGGGGGTATTCTTGGGGAATTCAAGGATGACCCGTGTCGCTGTCTCTTTGTCTGTGTGTGTTTGTGTATTTTAACCTCCAGCCCCCTTGCCCGAAGCTCGCGAACTGGGTGGGTGCCAGTGCACAGAGCACAGACACGGGGGTGCGGTGCGCAGCAATTGGAGGTCCCAGCCGAGATATCGGGAACTAGGGAACGCTGAGAGGTCACTCTCAGAAGGTGAGGGTGGATTGGGGTATATGTGTTAATCCTGATGTCCTTTGCTCGGTTTGGCAGCAAGTGGAAGTCAACCGAGAAAGAGGGATAAACGAACAGGGTTGTCCCCGGCCGGAGGGGACGCATGTATTGGGAAAAGATAGAATGTATATAGCTTAAAAAGATAAATGTGGGGGGCTGGAGAGATGGCTCAGAGGTTAAGAGCACTGCATGCTCTTCCAGAGGTCCTGAGTTCAATTCCCAGCAACCACATGGTGGCTCACAGCCATCTGTAATGAGATCTGGGGCAGCATACAGGCAGACAGAATACTGTAGACATAATTAATAAATAAATCTTTAAAAAAAGATGTGTACAGATGTATGATATGTTGATTGTGTTTTGTGTTCTGGATTGGAGAAAGACATTTGATTCTAGGAACTGCTAAGAAAGGTATCTTGACTTTAAAATATGGGCTTAAGATTTTGATGTTTTGGGAAGGAGGTTCTGTTTTTGTCTCTGTTTTTGTCTCCACAGACAATGAGAGCCTAAGGATTTATTCAATATTCATGTGGTTTGAATCCCCGAGACCTCCTGAAATGTTGCAGTGGAGTGGCGGCTCCAAGGCCAAGCGGCTCCAGGTGGAGGGCACTGAGGGGCTGTGCAAACCCCGGGACCTGCCTCGAGAACCAACGAGGTGGCCAGGATTAGCCGCTCTGCCCCTCTGTGCCTCCACCTTCCAGCTCAGTGGGGAGGTGGAGCCTCCCCTCTCCCCTGTTGCAGCAAACCGACCCGCATCCAAGCGTGACAGGAAAATGGCAGCAAATTGTAGTAAACACCCCTAAGAATGCAGCACCCCCGCTCAGCAGGAAGTAGCCAGACAGATTGACAATGCCCAAATTCCCAAATGGGAGGCTGCATCCAGTGGTGATTGGGGACCCCATTGCTGGCAATCTAATGCCTGTTGTTGTCATGGGCATTTATCTTTAAATCCTGTGTAAGATCAGACAACCCATGAGAATGCAGCATATGGTCACTTAGCAGAAGCAGGATCAGCTGGGCTGCTAGGGAAGCCAAAGAGATGCACGAGGGAGAAGGTGTCTTCCATGCACTCAGCTGACAAGAATGAATATCCACGGGGGTATGGCAGCTGGGGTATGTTATTCAGGGGACTGCTGAAGGAGCATTGGTTTCTGACTGCTCCTGGGGTCATGGCAGAGCCACTCCTAAAAGTCCCGAGTCTGAAATGGTCACACATCTCTGTTCACTTGAGGGGAAGAGGGTGTGTGGGAAATAGTATGAGGAACCAACAGTCTCTGGGATACTTGAATCTACCTGTCTTACAGGCTTAAGTTGCTCTCTTGTGTTCCCTAAAAGCCAGTATTCTCCTGAGGAGATGCTGTCACTCTTTCCTGAGTACAGGTTCAATCAAAGTGGCTCTGTGGTCAGGAGGGTCTTCTGTTTTATAAAAAATTTAGGGGGGAGATGTTGGGAGCAGTGAGACCCCAGATCCTGACTTTCTTGTAATCCCCTGATCTGAGTGCCTACAGCTGCTCTGAGCACGAGACCTTCAGGAGTTCCTGATGGCAGGAGAGTGGTTTCTGGTGGGTTTGGCTGGGGCGTGGCTATCTCTATATAATCTGCCCCTGAACCCAATAAAGGGGGCATTCTTGGGGAATTCAAGGATGACCCATGTCTCTGTCTGTGTCTGTGTGTGTCTGTGTATTTTAACCTCTGGCCCTCTTGCCCAAAGCTTGCGAACTGGTGCCAGCGCACAGAGCGCAGACACGGGGGCGCGGTGCACGGCACCATGGCTTTCTCAATTATCCTTGACTGATTGGCAGAAGCAACAAGTTTCTCTCAATGTCATGCACAAAACCCTTGTCTCATGAAGAGGAGACCCAGTCATCTTTGATTCTGTGCCACAGTTGACAGAACAAAGGATAGTCCACGTCGACCCACGTACTCTAACTTTCTCAACGCATCATTCCCCTCCTCCTTTGCTTTCCAGCAGGAGAGACAACTGTTCCTTCTTCCACCAAACGGGCCAATGGTATGTCATGCACAGCTTCCTGGGACCTTGTGGGCCACTCTTCAATTTGGCCACGTTTCCTGAGTCACCTATATGTTGTAGCAGGACAATTCCCTGACCACTGACCATCCTCAGACAGTTGTGGTGACCCCAGGATATCTGTCCCACAGGCACAGCGATGAAATAAGCAGACAGCAGAGAGGCCTATGGTGGGGGTGATGAGGTGCTTAACAGCACCTTGCAAAAGCAAAAGGGAGAGTCACTGGCTCCTAAGAGATCCTAGTCAACCATTCGCTCCTGTCCCCACCCCACATCCAAGGTAGAAGATTGACTTGGGGGCGTAGAGCACATTTTGATTGGAGTTTTTGTTAGTCCGTCATCCGTACTTAGGACTTTCTGGGGATGTGGCTGCTGGAGGGAACCAGTCACGCCCTCTAGGCTGACTCTCACCCTTGCTCCGTAAGTAACTACAATGAGCACATCAGTTCGCCAAGCTGGTCTCGGATGGAACCCTTTTATTTATCTGTAGGCACTATATGCAGAGTGGGTAGGTATTTCTTTACGCATCTCAAAGACAAGCAACTCAATGCTGCATCAGTGGGAACAGAGGTAATCATGGAGATAAAAACCAGATAGAAATGCCAGAAGCTTGAGGTGAACCACATAGGAGTTTACTTCCAGGCATGAACCCTTGAAGAACAAACCAACAAACCTGCTGACATCACAGAAGCTGCTTGACACACCTACCAAGTGTCCATGCTTGTTGTATCCTTTGTGTTCTCTATCTCTCTCTGTGTGTCTGTCTCTCTCTCTCTGCTTTCTCTCTCACTCTCTCGCTCTCTCGGTCTCTGCCCCCCTTCTCTCTCCCTTGCCCCCCCCCCCCCGTTCCTGATGCAGGATTTTTCATTCTTAGTGTGCTGCCTCAGGGCTGTGAAGGGGCTGCTGTAGCTCCAGAACATTCTTCTGTGTCACAGGTAAAAATGTGGAGGAAAGGCACTTCAGGCAAGTGTGGCCTGTTTCTGAAGGGGCCATGATCCTCATCCAAAGGACTTGAAGCAGCATCCATTTGGCCACAGTTCTCTGACCCCTCGGTGCAGAGGAAGGTGGAAAACAGGGAGTTATGGTCACTGAGTCAGTGAGAAGATCATGTTGATCACAGAACTCCACATGCGGTTTGCTGAGGATTGATTCTAATCGGCACACATCACTTTTTCGAGTTTATGAAAGAATATTTTTTCTATCAAAAATTGAGTTAAGAAACATCTGTGAACCTTCAACGTTTCCCCAAATCTAAGCCCTGAATTTCCCATTGGGTTCTGCATGCTCTCCCTGGTCTCTATGAGCTGACATTTGTGCACCCTGACTCCTGGAATTCCCTCTGCCTGGAATTCTTTTTTCTCATTTCATCCACTGATTACTGCTCATCCAAACGGTCTCACTTTAGACCTCCAGTGAAGTCCTTTAGGTTTAGAACACCCCAGGCTTCACTCACTATGTGTGGAGCTTGTAATTGTGTGACTGTCAGCTCCTGTCTGTCTTGTGCTATGTCAAAAGTTCTGAAGGTGAGGGTATTACAGAGTCCAGCCCCACATCTGATGACAGAAGCAGCAGCAGTAGAGGTCCAGGATCTTGGCAGAACTGGGGAACAGCCACCAAGGAGAAGACACTCAGTGTAAGTACTTGTTCTGTGATGTCCTTGCTTATCTTGGAGAATAAGTGGTGGTGTGGCCACTTCAGTCCCACTTCCTGTGCGTGGATGCGTGGGCTGGGGCACATATGTGTGTATGGTTGCAGAGTTAATGAAGTTCTTAGACATCAGGAGGAAGGTCTTTTTAACAGCAAAGATGTCGGGTGAGGGGACTCTCCTTTCTTGGGACTCTTAATTCTTCCTGTCTTTTTAGCTTGCCTCAAACTGATAATTCAAGAAAGTGTAGGTATTAGAATATAGATCGAAGACCCTCGCACAACTGGGCAATTAGCTTGGTTTCAGTGAATTTGTAAAGGTAACAGGAGAGCGTAGGAAAGAGCCCAGGAACTGGTTTACATCCGGATGTGGCCAGTCATTCATTCTGTTTGCTGCTTAAGCACCAGTAACATGTTCCATGCTGACTGTAAAAAATTTAGCAGGACCCGTTTCCTGTCTTGTCTTACTAACAGAAGCAATGACAGTCACAATGGAGATAAGGGACGAACCTGTAAGACTCAGGAAAGTGCTGTCCTTCCCCTGGTGGCTTCACTGGGGAAAAAAAAAATCTTTCTCTCAGGTCTTGAAGGATGTGAAAAAGTTACCATAGAAACAAGAGAATAGTACTTTCAGTCTGCATGTGAGGGGGATAAACGGACACAGGCAGATACATAGAGATAAAAGAAAGTCTGCTTCCCAAACGCTGCTGTTGGAGATGAGCAGTATGGAGGAGCAGAGCAGATTACAAGGGGAAAGCTGGACACAGACGGAGCAGAATGAGCGCCTTGCTCCAGCTTGTTCTGTAGAATATGTGTAAATCAGTGCGATTTCAGGCTCTGCCTTGCCCCAGGAGACCCTGGTTTTTAAAATGCATTCATTCTCTGTGTGCACGTGTAGACACCAAGGTGTGCGCTCTGTGGTGCATCTGTGGAAATCAGAAGACAACCTTGGGTCTTTGTCTTTCGTGTTTTGTTTTTTTTTTTTTTTGTGTTGTTGTTGTTGTTTTTTTTGAGACACTGTTGACAGAGGTTTCTGTCCCACCAGGTCCCACATCCGATTAGTCCCAAAGAAACACACAGAGGTCTACATTAATTATAAACTGGTTAGCCTATTAGCTCAGGCTTCTTATTAACTCTTATAATTTATATTAGCCCATAATTCTTGTCTGTGTTAGCCATGTGGCTTGGTGCCTTTTTCAGTGAGACATTCTCATCTATCTTTCTCTGTGTCTGGATGATGGCCTGGGGCTGCCTCTGGGATCGCTAGCAGTCCACTGCGCATGTGCCGGTCTGGACCTGCATCCATCCACCTCCCCACCCCTTCCTCAAGACCTGGTCCTGTCCCTCTTCCTCTGCAGCTGGCAAACCTGTGCTCACACCACCTGGCTAGGTTTGTTATCTTGTCAGTAAGGGCATGCATACATCCCTTTTGGTTTTGGTGATTTGGTCTCCAAGGCCTCTTGGGAACTCCTTATCTCTTTAACCCTTTGTAGTTAACCTATGCTCACGCACACACATACTCACACATGCAGAGACAGAAAGAGAGACAGAGACTTACTATGTGATGTCTAACGTGTAATCTAAGAATCAATATTGGTAATGAAGATCAGAATAAAGAGAACTGGTGCTCCCCCTGTCCAAATGGGAGTATATTGCAAATTGCTGCCATTGGAACCTGCTTGCTTGTAAATTTATTATTGTTTAATAAATTTGGACACCGTGGAAGGTTGCAGACGTGTTTCTGATGGCATGCTTACGGCATGAAAAGAATGCCTGGTGCTAGGAAGTAAATCTTAGAGCCGCACTGGAGATCACTGGTGCATCTTCCTTGCATTTTACAAAAGCCAGTGGTGAGAAAATAGGGTACAAGGAGCCATAAAGTGTGGGTGGAAGCAAGACAGATGTGGTGACCCTGACTCTCCGGAAGGGCACTCTGGCTTGGAGTGATGGTAAGAATGTTAGTTAATGATGGTCTTACTGCAGGCATTGTGTTTGGTTGTTTTTGAGACAGCCCCACAGCCCAGCCTGGTCTCACACCCACTAGGCAGCCAAGAGAGGATTTTCTTGAACTTCTGAGCCTCTTGCTTCTATCTCCTGCATGCTGAGATTACAGACAGAAACTTCTATATCTGCTTTGTGAAGTGTTGGGAGTCAACTGAGCTATACCCCAACCCTGCAGTATTGTTTTATAGTCAGATAAGCTAAGTTGTTGGTGGTCAAGGTGATTTAAACTTATGATTGACAGCTGTCAGTCCCCTCCCTTGTATGTGGTTGCCTGGAGAGGGAGCTGTCAATACGATGCTCCCTCATTTGACAACTGGCTAACCCATCATTATGTCAGCCCACTGCTTTTCTACTTCATAAATGCCTGAGGAAACTGTGCTCCCACTTAATGGGGTACTGTGTCAATGGAAGAAACAACTCTCTCCTCAAAGGAAGAAAGGAGATAGTTTATTATAAAGCAAAAGATGAGTGACCATGGCCTAGAAACACAGGTTCAGTTTGTTCTAAACACTGTATTCTATAAGGTATCAGTTTTATGAACTTTTATAGAAACGGAACAAAACCCCATAAATTGACATACTTTTCAAATACATCAAATAGGAAGGTTCAGCAAATGGGTAAAGAGTCTGCTATAGGCCCTGAACTATCTGAGAACATTCTTGGTTCTTTGATTAGTGGACCTGAGGGGTCTGTTTGAACACTCCAAAGGATTCATCTAATGGCCACCTAAATGTTAGGACATGCACAAAGCAGGAAGCTATGGCTGCTAAGGGCCCTAAAGGTCGCCCAAGATGACTTGGTCCTGCACCTAACATCCCAACTGTTCAACATCGCTGAAGTTCTAATTAGTCAGTCAGCCTTTGCGTTCACAGCTTTTTCCCCAGGAGTTCTTGTTCACAACTGCAGCCCTATACAGCCACAAGGCTCTGGGTATCAAGGATTAACACTATGCAGGCAACTGGACTAGGAAGCTCAGCCTGTGGGAACCTAGAGCACCCACATGAAGGGAACCATTTCTTATCTATCTGTAATTTCTATATGCACCTGTCCCCGTGGCGGCTGTCTGTAAGCCAGGTATCTTCCTGTAACACCATTCTCCTCAGGCCCTCTTAGGTCCTCAGAGTGTAGTCACACAGGAAACCACACCTGTGGAGTCAACGGTCAAATGTAGCTGGGAGGAAGCAGTCCAGTTTCTCTGGGGCTTACTTAGTCATACAGAACGTACTTGAGGCTGAGCTCCTGGAAATGGGACATAAAACTTGTTCAGCAAAGGGACCTTTGCGTTTGCCCTCATGGGGAGGCTGGAGAATGAGAAACTCAGAGCCACAAGTGCAGAGACTGAGGATGACAGAGCTCTGTTGTGACTGTGACTGGGTACACAGGTAATCAAAAAAAAAAAAAAAAAAGAATATCCTCTATGAGACCTGCTAGTCACAGAGCTGGAGACAACCCAGGCCCTAGGTAACAGAAAGGCCTCTGAGCACAGAAGTAGGAGACTCTGACTGGTCTCCTCCTCCAGATATTTTATGAGTGTGGCTATTTGTTCACCTGGAGGTGTAACTTCCTGATACAATATGGCAGTTCCAGTGGCATCTGCTTCTGGGTGTTAGCCAGGGCCACAGCTCCTCGTAGAACTTCTGGAAATGCCTGTGAGGCTGATGTTTGGGCTGTACTAACGAGCTGTCTGTGTGACAGTGTGCAGGAGGGTTAGGAGAGGAGAGAGGGAGAGAGAGACTGAGTTCATGCCTCACCCATGCTAGGAAAGCATCAATAATGAGATGTGCCTTGGGCCTCGTGCGGTTTGAGTCCCTCATAGGCTCATGGATTGGAACACTCGATCACCAGTTGGAGGAGCCTTTTGTGGGGTTATATATATGTATAGAACCTATAGGAGGAGGTGTGGCCTTGCTGGAGGAAGTATGCCACTGGGGGGGGTGTCTTTGAATGTTTATAATCTTGCCGTATTTCCAGGTTTCCCAGCTTCCTGTGCATAGACAATATGTGATTTGCAGGTTCACTGTCGGGCCATGCTTTTCCAGCATTAACAGTATCTAATTCTCAGAAACCATAAAATGTATCCTTTTAAAAAGCTAACTTGGGTGTTTTATTACAGCAACGGAAAAATAATTAATACAAGCCTGAAAGCAATATTTTTAAGTGTTCATTTAGATGAGAAATACAGTCAAAAGAATCTAAATTTTACCAAAGAGCTTGGTTTTGATATTTTTGTTTGACTTGTTACTATATGTGTTATCAAAATACATTTTAATTACTAGTAGTACATTTTTTTTCCTCCAAAATATTTCTTTGGCGACTGTAAAATTAGATGGGATATTAGAGAAAGTTGTGAATTAAAGATTTTGGAGATTAATCTTCAAGTCAGTGGGAAATGCAGAGAATTTTTAAAGTAAAAAAAAAATAGCAACCCCACTGATAAGACATGGTCCAGCAGTTAAGAGCACTGACTGCTCTTCCAGAGGACCTGGGTTCAATTACCAGCACCCACATGGCAGCTCACAACTGTCTGAAAAATGCAGTTCCACAAGATCTGACACCTTCACACCAATGCACATAAAATAAAGTTAAATCATTAAAAAAAAAAGAAAAGAAAATCCAAAATTTAAACACTACCTAAATTCAGACCAGCTTCTGTGCTGAGTATAACTAGAAAACCTGGGAACGTGTAATTCTTCCTGAGGGTAACAGTGGGGGTTCAACCCAGAGTATACCATTTGATTCCCTTGCCTTGGGGATGTTTGCTGGGATGGAGGCACTGCCGAGGGTTGGGCCAGTGTGTTTGTAGACTGAAGGCTGCAATCCAGAGTCTGGTAAGATCAGAGCCCCAAGGAGCCCTTCACTTTGAGTCATAGCCTAGAGAAAAGAGCAAACCAGAAGCCAATCATGTTCTCTGTGTGCTGGGATCCAGTTTCGGGTCATCCGACTAATGCAGAAAAGCTGAAGAAACTGGCTAATAGAAGGTGGATGCTAGCACATCATTTGCCTGGCTACACGGTGTCCTCAAATCGTTTACACAAAGACATTTTCAAATGCATTGTCTGGAACCTCATCAAAGGCACGCAGTGACAGGAACACAACAGGAAACCTGGGGTGAAGGTAAGCAGAAAGAACAAGCAACAGAAGCAGGTACGCAGGAGTCCTGCCCTGGGAACAATCAGACACGATGGATGAGCGGACTAAGGGTCTGACTGGAGGGTCACCAGAGAACTTAAGACCATGAAATAACATTTAAGAGATAGACGTTACAAAGAAGCCAAACAGAAGTTTTCAACTGCAATGTATGATGACTGAATAATTCAGCTCACAGGATGAAGGACAGCTTTAGCTGAAGAACACGAATCTGCAGATTCGTGAGATGGCTCAGTGGGTAAGGAGGTTTGCTGCCAAGCTCAACAACACAAGTTCCATTCTGAGACTCACACGGCGAGAGAACTGACTCCTACAAGCTGTCCTCTGACTTCCACAAACAGATCATGGCACATCTGGGACGTCCTGCATTAAATAATTGTGAAGTTTTTAAAATAATAGGGTTATCAGCCCCACAGTTGCTGAAGAGGGAACACTCCCAACAATCCTGAAACAACCAAAAAGGAAAGAAAGGAAAAAATAAATAAAAAATAGTATTATAATATAATGTGTGTTACCTCCCATTTTTTGAAAAAGGGGAGAAATGTTAATCTAGAATTCTATGTCCAGTGAAAATATAGAATAAACACATTTTTATTGGTTTTATTAAGCTATACATTTTTCTCTGCTCCACTTCCTCTCCCCATCCCCTTCAACCCTCTCTCAAGGTCTCCATGCTCCCAATTTACTCAGGAGATCTTGTCTTTTTCTACTTCCCATGTAGATTAGATCCATGTACGTCTCTCTTAGGGTCCTCATTGTTGTCTAGGTTGTCTGGGATTGTGATTTGTAAGCTGGTTTTTCTTTGCTTTATGTCTAAAAGCCACTTATGAGTGAGCACATATGATATTTGTCTTTCTGGGTCTGGGTTACCTCACTCAATATGATGTTTTCTAGATCCATCCATTTGCTTGCAAATTTCAAGATGTCATTATTTTTTTTTTCTGTGGTATAGTATTCCATTGTGTAAATGTAGCCTATTTTCCTTATCCATTCTTTTGTCGAGGGGCATTTAGATTGTTTCCAGGTTCTGGCTATGACAAACAATGTTGCTATGAACATAGTTGAGCACATGTCCTTGTGGCACAGTTGAGTATCCTTTGGGTATATACCCAAAAGTTGTATTGCTGGGTCTTGATGAAGGTTGTTTCCTAATTTTCTGAGAAATTGCCACACTGACATCCAAAGGGGCTGTACCAGCTTGCATTCCCACCAGCAATGCAGGAGTGTTCCCTTTATACCACATCCTCTCCAGCTTAAGTTGTCATCAGTATTTTTGATTTTGGCCATTCTTACAGGTGTAAGATGGAATCTCTGATGACTAAGGATGTTAAGCATTTCCTTAAGTGTCTTTCAACCATTTTTAGATTCCTGTTTAGGTTCTCTGTTTAGGTCTGTACCCATTTTTTTAATGGTCAATTTCTTGAGTTCTTTGTACATTTTGGAGGTCAGTCCTCTCTCTGATGTGGGGTTAGTGAAGATCTTTTCCCATTCTGTAGGCTGACGTTTTGTCTTGTTGACTGTGTCCTTTGCTTTACAGAATCTTCTGTTTCCAGAGGTCCCATTTATTAATTGCTTCTCTCCATGTCTGTTGTACTGGGTTATATTTAGGAAGTGATCTCCTGTGCCAATGTGTTCAAGTCTATTTCCCACTTTCTCTTCTATGAGGTTCAGTGTGGCTGGCTTTATGTTGAGGTCTTTGATCCATTTGCACCTGAGTTTTGTGCATGGTGATAGATATGAATCTATTTTCATTATTCTACATGTTGATATCCAGTTATGCCAGCACCATTTGTTAAATATGCTTTCTTTTTTCCATTTGATATTTTTTGCTTCTTTGTAAAAAATCAGGTGTTCATAGGTGTGTGGATTAATATCTGGGTCTTCGATTTGGTTCCATTGGTCCTCCTGTCTGTTTTTATGCCAATATCAGGCTGTTTTCAGTACTGTAGCTCTGTAGTAGAGTTTGAAGTCAAAATTCTATGTCCAGTGAAAATATAGAATAAATGCATTAAAAAATAGTGAAAAAAAAAACTCTAGAGTTGTTCAACTGCAGTCTAAATAGACTCGCCAAAGAAGAGGAAAACTAGTCTCGGGGTCTTGAAGATCAGACGTTCAGGGAGGATCTCAGGAGTAACAGAAATATGAAGTACCAGAGTGTGCAAATGTGATTAGTAGCAGGTATAATGTTTTGAGGCTCAGAAGGTTAGGGAGCATAAGCGGGAAGGAATTAAATAGTCAAAGTCAAAGTCATCTTCAGCTGATATGTTGATGAGGAAGTATATGCATCAGCTTCCTGTAAAAACATTGAAGAAACCTGTGTGCTTCAGAGATCTCAGTGCCAAACAGCTGTTACACAAAAGGTGGGCACTGTTTTCAAGCTGAAAGATTTTAAAATTAAATTGGCAAAAAATAACCACCCTTAAATAGCTTTTCTCCTCTCCTCTCCCTCTCCCTCTCCCTCTCCCTCTCCTCTCTCTCTCCTCTTTCTCTCTCTCCTCTCTCTCTCTCTCTCTCTCCTTTCACAGACAAAAAATAAAAAGTAGAAAGGGAACAACTTGGTAGGTAAAATGTTTAAATTATTAGGAGTCCCATCAGGGAAAAACGAGCCCCAGATTTTTCTTACTGCAAAGGTGAAATAACAAGGAACAAGCTGATTCTCACATCTTAAGCAATCCAAAAATGTGGTAAAGACATGAGAAGATTTGTAAACACTTTAAACCAGGCAACAAAGAGCAGTGGTCTGTGAGAGACACCATGATCGCAAATATCTACAACACCCTATCACTCCACAGGGAGAAAGCAGGTGTGGACAGAGAACTCGGCTCTTCCCTGAGGCGAGGGGCGGATAGGAGAGGATAAAGGAGCTAGGGTGAAGGTCTGTCAGAACAGTCGCCTGGAGAGGAAAGTTGCAGAAGGGATCCAGGAAATCTTCAGAGTCAACTTGGTTGGATCTTTGAGTGTGAGGTCAGCCTGGTCTATGTAGTGAGTTCCAGGCCAGCTGGGACTTCAGAGTGAGACTTGGACTCATTAAGATTTGCTGCCCTCGCGAAGGACCTGGGCTCAGGTTCCAGCACTCACGCAGAGGGATTCAACAACTACCTGTAACTCTAGTTCCAGGGATCTGACACAATCTCTGGCCTCTGAGGGCATGCAGGCACTTACACACAGACATAAAATAAAAATAAATAAATCTTTTTAAAAATGTGAGACGGCTCAGTTCAGCCAGAAGGCAGCAGGTATTCAGGAATTCGTATGTTTTGGTTTCCTGATACATTTCTCTATTTTTTAAGTGATATGTAACATTTCAATGAAAGTGAATTCAACTTGACTTATCTTTGGCAAATAATTCTTGACATACTTGTCTAGCATGTTTCAAAATCTCAGGCCGAAAGTTCTTCATTTTTAATCCCTAAGATTGTAACATTTCTGAGACGTCCTGAGACTAGAGCATGTCACAAGCTCGGGTTAGCTAATCTGCCTCCACCCAAAGACGAGGACAAAGAGAGTGGTCCCTTGGATCTCTTTAGCTCCCTGGGCCCTTTGCCTCTTAGCTTTCCCTCCGTTCACGGAACCAAGAGTTTCACTATCTGTGCTTACTAGTTTCCAAACCTTTCAACTCCTGTCTGCTCACTTCCCGTCTCCAAGACAAGTCAACACAACGTTGAATGGAAATAACCCCCATGTGCCAGCAGCCAGTGTGTGAACTGCTCTTGTATGGAGACAGTCCCCGGGCTCAGGGCTAACAGGTCAGAGATCTCAGTGCCAAACAACACTGCATTCTATGTTGATTCTCTTTCTCACAATTACTCTTCTTGCAGACTTCTGAATATGACTTGTTTTGCTGCTAGTTCTTACCCCAGCTGCTTTTACTCTCCTTGAGTAGCTTAAGGACAATGGATGTGGACATTAATACATTCCCGATTCTCCCAGGCCCTGCAGAGTTCCCATCTTCTGCTCTATGTGTACATTTTAAAAGACTCACAAGTCAACATGCTTCTATACTTGATATTTGTTTTTAAATAAAATTTTAAATAGCTATCAAATATAATATTCTAAGCAAAATAACTTTAAATGTTTGTCTTCTATTAAAAATCCAGAAATAAGTAACTATGTTTTATTTATGACACATATGGGTATCTATAAGACTTAATTTGCAAATCATCATTCTTTAAAAATACATTTATATTGTGGGTGCGTGAGTGTTGGGGGATCTGTGTGTGTGTGTGTATGTATGTACATGTGCCAAACTGCACATGTGGAGGTCCTAAGATTATTTGTGAGAGTCAGTTCTTTTCTTCCCTCGTGTTACTTCCAGGGGTTGAACTCGGGGGTCAGCCTTGTTGGCAGGGGCCTGCATGTGTTGCTCCATCTTGCAGAAACACCACTTATAGCCCTTTATTTGCAAAAGCAGCTATAGCCTAATGTGTTCTCCTGTGGCTACATTGTGTTTTCCTTAATAGACTCTCCATTCGACATCTGAGTCATTATGTATGATATACCAACTAATGCATTTATTCCTATCTTCCTTTCTTGAGTTACAGTCCGAGAAATGAGATTACCCCATCAAAGGCTGGCGACACATCCGAAGCCCCTGATGGATGCTGTCAATCGCTCTTCAGTCCCTTTCTACGTTTTGCATCTTCAGGACCATTAGGATGCAGCACTCAGAAGCGGGTGTCTCCTGGGACTCTGTGACCACCAACATCTTTGGCCTCATAGGTCATAGAGGTCAGCGGGTCTTGATCCTGGGTGATATCTAATTCCTTCAGACATGTCTCTTTTTTGTTCATGGACCTCTAAGAAACAGTAAATGCAAACTTGATAGTGTATCAGAATATTCCTTTAGGGCCTCAGATATTCTCTCACCTAAAGTAATAATTTGATAAAAGCAGACCTTTTAAGTACTTCCAGTGACAATACAAAACCAGTCAGCAGATACTGAGTCCTAAAATATAGGCATTTTCCTTGAGATTCTGACATTATGCTTACAGTGCCTCTGTTATGTTCATTCAAATCGTTCCTATACTCTAAAACAATGAAGCTTCTCAACCGGCGGAATGGGCCCGGGAGTTTGAAGAGCACATAACCAGAGGCGGCCTTTAAGCTGGCAGGGAATGAATGGACGCCCTATCAGCGCAGCTGAGGCCATAGACAATTGGCAGCATCTGTCCACGCTCACAGGGCCTCACATACAAGCTGGCCTTCCAGCCCCACAGAACCGCAACCTCCAGCTTCTGGCACCTTCGGACCACCCGACCTGAAAACAAAGTCAGCCTCCGGCCATTGTGGGTGGACTCTGAAGACCTCCAGTGGTGCTGGCAGGACCACAAAGGCCTGCCAGTTAATGCGAATTCCCCAGAACCCACCAGGCTTCAAGTTGACCAGCTATCATTAAAATAAAGAAGAGAAAATACTTAGAAGGTATTTATGCTGATTTCAAATCTTCAAGTTATTTTAAAGGCCACAAAAATGATCACTGTCCCTTCTTATGCAATGAACCCTTGATTAGTTTGGTTCAAGGGGTTCTGGATGAAGAGTGTTTGGTCTCATTATGAGGCAGTATCCACTTTTGTATATAACAAATACATCTCCCAAGTAGAAGCGACCAACAAGTCAGACTTTCATTAAATAAATTTATTTGTTAAAATAATTTAACTCCAAATACAACTGTTGAGTTTGCATTGAGTTATAACTACAATTCACGTTTCAATTGAAATGTCGGGGCTTACTCGACATTGTTACAAAACAATAAACTGTTGTTCAATTTTAAATGGTCAGTTGTATTAGAGTTCAACAATTAACTGTGAACTGTATCTCTGGGAACCCCCATATCGATAATGGTAAGTCTGTTTTCAAAATCTACTGCAGCCATTCTAGAAACCCTGATCGAGCTTTGACAGATGCACAATAACAAGTTAAACAGAAAGGACCCCCACAGTCTTTAACATCTGATTGGCTGAGGAGACAATTAAAGCTTAATCAGTGCTAAGCTGGGGAAACGGGGAACAGGGATGGAGAACTAAGAAACTAAACTCCCCCAAGAGCAGCAGACAAAGAGGCTTCACAGTCACGGCCACACTCATGCTGGGACGCAAACAGGAAAGCAAGGATCAGTAGTTTCAGCCCAGAGAGTGGTGGCAGCTGTAGTGACCGGGCCACACCCCAACTCGACAAAGCAAAGGGTGGGCGCATCAGAGCGCCTTTCAGTGGCGAAGGAAAGACCCAGAAGGCTTCCCAGAACGTGCTGGCTCGTCTCATGGAAGCCCAACAGTGGAAAGGCATCGGCTACCATCACAACCACAGCTTAAAAGAACCTGAAAGTTACACCTTCAAAGAAGTAAACCTAAAAAGAAATCTGCCTTTTGATAAAAGTAAAAAAGCAAAACAAACTTGATAATAGCTAAAGAAAAAGTGGGTCTTTGGGCCAAACCATGACATCATTAAGGCATGTTAGAACAAACTTTCATTTCTCTAGTTGCTAGCTGAATCTGGGCTTTTGGGAACTAGCAAGCGAAGTCACCCGCTCTGTTCTGTGGCCGCTATCTCATATGCCCGCAAGTGTCACTTTCCTGTCCTCGGGTGTTTTATTCCCATCTTGGCAAACATCACACACAACAGATTCACACTGGAGGGACAGTTTGTGCTGGGGAAGTAATGTCTGCACACTCGGAAGGACGGTGCAAACACAGGGTCCCAGGAACACACACCTCCACCTCACACCTTGCCAGGCTTCTCACATGTTCCCCTTTGCATGCCTGCACAGGCATGCATGATGGGAAAGTGCGGAATCTGCACAGCTGCTCTCAATACGGAGTATCATAAACTGCTACTCATGGGACTTTAAACGTCAGAATCATCTCACAAGTTAGAGGCCTCAGAAGTCAGTGCACTAACATCTGTTTCAGTAAGTAAAACAGACTTCTTGAATCTGATTTCTCAATATGTCTGAGTCGAATCAGCTTTTACATAATAAGTTTTGTTCCAAGAAAATTGTTTAGGACTTTTTGTCCTATAATGCAGTGCTTCCTAACTGGAGGAAATGACACTGAAGACCAAAAAGACTCGGACTCTCTAACACCCAGGACCTGGTTTTCACCCACATTATTTATTTATTTATTTATCTCACACATGACAAACACCACTGACCTTTTTTTCCTATCTTCTAAGCTTCAAGCCAGTGACTAAAACACTCAAGGGGATTTCAATGGCTTATAAGAGACTGCTAATTAAAGAATGTTTTCTCATACATTATGTTCTGCAGTACAGATTCTCAGCAGAGGCAATGATCTCTGAATTGTGCCAAATTCTTAGGAATAAACACACATGCACACACAAACACACTCTTCTCTCAGTTACACACGTAAGACTAAGCGGTTACTTGCACAAGACTGTGGAATCAGGGAGGTGTGGGCACCAAGTGCGTCCAGGCCCAGCGGCACAGAGTGCTGAAGGCCTGGCTGATCTGCAGAGGCGGCTCAAGGCATTGGCCAGCACTTATCTGCGGAGGTGAGAACTCGGCCACACTTCATCATGAAACTCCTGAACAGATTCTTTTCCTGTGCCATCGCTCATGCAAATGATAAACACTTCCCGGCTAGGGAACCCAAACGCTAAGCTGAAGCATCCTTTCAGAACAAAAGACCCAGTCTAGCGGTGTGTGCCACTTCAGTAACCCTTCCACGACCCTCCGGGAGGGAGCACAGGTTTGTGGCCCCTTCCTGGCGCTCTATCATAATGTATATCCTACTTTACAGCCCAGATTACTTCACAGGTTATCCCATCTGTGTTTGTTTTGTGCCTATAATAAAGCTGTTACAGCAACCCGGATTGCCCAAGCAGGTGAGCCAAGGGTCGTATCAACCATAGCCCTTAAAGGCCGCTCTCATGAACACACACAGAATGTCAAATATCTGTCCTGTGAGGTCTGCAAACGGGAACGTGTGGGTGTCACATGGCTTCATTTTCCTTCCACGATGGTACCGGTTAGTTGACTGCAGTGCTCGTTAGTAAGGCGAGGCAACCTCTCCGTCTCAGCAGCTTCCTTCCTGCTCAGTAACTGAAGGTCGTCCCTGCTGCTCTGTGAAGAGAGGGCGGGTGTGCGCTTTCAGTTCTCATGAACCCACGAGAGGCAAAGCAGGAGACTCAACAAATTCTGCAGCCGGATTGGCTTTTCATAGGACCTTGTTCTGACTTTTACTGTCGAGGACTGATAGGTGAGTGGATTTCATGTCACAAACTAGGAAAACACCTGCGATTAAGCATCAATTTGAAAAACAGAAATTTGTCAGCTGAGTGCGCAGACTCCCTGCCATGCTGTTGGTGGGCCAGCTGTTTCACTGGTGGGATACACTGGCCAGACAATCCATCAATTCCTGACTTCAGTACTCTTGTAGGAAAATATTTCTCCTTTACTTTTTTTTAAAGACGACAAAATATTTTAATTGTTAGTGGTCATAGGAATTCTTCTGGTTTTTCTCTCGTGATTATTTTTAATTTACACAGCAGTGGCTTCTGTTAACTCAGTGGCAATACCATGGTCACTTCAAATGAAATCACCCTGTAGCTCCACGGGGTGCCTGCAGGCTGCAGATGCACGGGAGGCTGAGGACAATGGTGGAGACTGAGTCACTGGACCCACGGGTACTCAGAGGCGACAACTGACATCCAGCCCAAGAGCTGCGGTGCACTGTGGATTCCCGCCAGCCATCCTACAAACTGCAACGCAGTAGACAAGGCTACTGTTGCCCACAAGCCTAGATGCGTCCTGTCCAGGACAGCCATGGTCGCGTTATTGGATGTTGCAGGCAGAACAGCAGGGGTCGTCCTTGTCAGGCTGAGCTGCATAGTTCATCTGCCTCACGATCTCGGCAAAGAGTTCGTCCACCATTGTTTTACTCTTAGCAGACGTCTCCATGAAGGGGCAGCCCCACTCTTCGGCCAAGGCGCGGCCTTCATTGGAGGACACCTCCCGCTCACTCTCCAGGTCCACTTTGTTTCCAACCAGAATGACTGGCACCTTCTCATACCTGGAAGAACACACACGTATGTAGCGGTTAGCAGGCAGGGCAAACACATCTCCTCTCTTCTATAGGGCAGTATAAATGGTCTCTTTAGCCACATGAAACATGACCTGCACAGCTGGCTCAGCCTCACCGAGAGCATTCTGAAACCACTCCCAGAGGGGATGGTAAATGGGCTTTTCAAATGATGTTTTCAATTAATCAATTATGTATCCTTTAAAGTCAATTATGTATCCTTTCCAGATATACTTGGGGAATTATTCTCAGAATCTTGGACTGACTCCTCTTAATTGAAATGCTATCTGTTCCACGAGACGCTCGTTCAGAACGTCAGCCAGTCATGCAATCATGACTCTACTGCGAACATGATTGTATTTTACTGTATTCTATAAGAACGCAAACAAATCATTTCTAAATAGCTCCTGGACAAAAAAATGAAAGCAAAGAGTGTAATAGAATTCATCAAGAAGGAAAGCTTTAGAGGCACACCCTGTCTCACATGGCATCAGCCAGCAGAAAAAGTCCATTTTTTTTTACTGTTTGTTAAGGATTAAAAATTTTAGTTATTAGCTTCATGAGATGTTGCCTCTCTTTTTCTTCTGACCTCAAACTCTGAGACCAACAAATGATAAGAAAAGAGTAGAGAACCAGAGGTCCCAAGCCGCCGGCACAGCGGGTGCTCCACGCGGAACAGGACATGACACCTGTAGGGACGAGAACACCCAGTGCTGCTCACAGCTTATGCCTCACCATGTAGCTGGCCTGGACTCTATGTAGACCATGCTGATTTGAACTCATAAGCGATCTGCCTGCCACGGCCTCCCAAGTGCTGAGATTAGAGGTGTGTGACACCACTCCCAACCCTTCACTTTAAAAGCTATTTCAAAGCATTTGTTGTTTCTGTGATTTTAGTGTAAATTGGTGTGTGTATATGTTTGGCAAGACTGTATGTAGGTCTTAGCCGATCTGACTAAAGATGGATAACCTTACAGAAGAGAGAAGCAGGCAAGACCCCACTGAAGCACAACTCACACAGCACATTTAGGAAACCGAGTTACAGGAAGTTTCCCCTCCCCGTGATTTCTGTACAGTTTCACTGTTGTCAAGATGCTTCTCCCTACTTCCCTCAGAGTCAAGTATATCCCCAATGGACACCTATGTTTTCCTTCGGCAAGAGAGCAAACCAATGGCCTAAGTGAGGGTCCACACACGCGTGCGCGTACACACACTATTCTGAGTACCCTGGCTCTAGGATAACAGGTGACAATGATAATGTAGCTGTAGCACAAAGACCCACTGACCAGCTACACACGCACATACACACAGGTATTTTAAACAGTGAGAAACTTACAATGTAAAGTAAACATGATGATATGAAGAAGATATTCAAAGCTGTCAGGGACTCCGTGCCGTCTA
Source organism: Neodon shergylaensis (assembly GCA_025134845.1). NCBI lineage: Eukaryota > Metazoa > Chordata > Mammalia > Rodentia > Cricetidae > Neodon > Neodon shergylaensis. Next base: position 3,100,312 of record JABTXL010000002.1, read on the forward strand.
AGGAAAAATCAACTTTGTTCACAGAAATTACAAGGGTTGACGTGGCACCTTACAGGTTCGTTCGGATGTCCCCAGTGAGATGGGAGGTAACTCACAGGCATCGTAAATGCATTCAGCAACCACATCAGGCTATGCACAAGGCCAGGATAACAAGGGTCCATAAGAACTGCAACACATTTCAGCGAGCAAATGTCAACTGCTTTCCCAGCTCAAAGATCCAGGAAGGCGGCCTAAGGGGTAGAAGCTCTCAGCTCTTCCCTCTCCCTTCGTCTCACTATGCTTGGAAGATAAACTCATGAGAACTCTGTGGAGGGCAAACACGGCACCTGTGAGAGAAACACCCTACTTCCAGCTGGGGGCACTGGCTCCGTGGTCTGCAGGGTGTGGTAGGAATCTCTGTTACCCCAGATAAGTGAACAGGAGCCCAAAGAAGATGATAGAGGACAGGACCACAGGCTGAGAGCAGGCAAAGAGAAAGCAGGGGGCTCAGCATATGCAAGACTCTGCTGTGCCGCAGGCTGTACTGTGGGTTTCCTTCAGTGTGTGCATCTAGTCATGTGTCTGAAGGTACCTGTGCTCCTCTGCATGAAGGAGATACCTCAATAAAAATAATACCTAAACAAAATCCTCACTTAAGCAGGATAGCAGAATAACCTTCAAGACATATTGAGGGGATACGCATGTGGGGTGTGGTGCTTCAATAATATAAAACACAGTTAGGTTGATTAATTAATTCCTTTGCTGACTCCTGCCAATCATAAATTCACCTTCTGCATTGCTGACTTTCTGTTCTACTGCGTACGCCGACGCCACAGAACATGCGCTGCTGGGCGTACCATCAGGCCCACGAACTGCACCCTCATATCTTCTCAGGAGTGTCAGGACGTTCAAAACCACTCACATTAAAATGGGAGGAGAGGTGGGAGGGGAAATTGCGGCCGGGATGTGAAATAAATGAATAAATTTAATTCTTTAAGAAAGGGAAATGAAACTATGCTTAGGTTCAATCTGGCCCTTGTCATTGGAAATGGAGGTTACTCATGCCAGAAACGTGTATCTGTGAGGAGGTGTTTGCAAGTGCAGGCCTGAGGCCTCGTCATTTAGAAACTGGGTGGAAAACGGAGCAAACGGGTTGATTCTGCTACAAGCGCCACGGCTGTGATCACAAGGAGAGAGAAGGGACAGTTGGCGGACTCGTTCCTGTAGGTGCCTTTAGGCTCCAAATTAAACCCAACAATTGAAAAATCAGTCAAAAGGCGGACAGACTTCGGAACACACAGCTTTGTCAGAAGGGGGAAGGTCACTCAAACACTAAAGCACCTCACCCCTAGCTGAATGAGGAACCTGGAATCTGGTTAAAACAGGTTGACACCGGATGTGACAAGGCCGAGCCTGCGGCTAGAATGGGAGCTGAGGCTTTAGGAACTGAGAACAAGGCGTGTCTAACTGGGAGACCAGGTATTATCTTAAAAAGTCTTACACATAGCTCTCTCCTTCCTGCAAGCCACCGAGCAGAAGAGCCCCACCACACCCCAAGAAAGACCTAAAGCCAAGAGCCATGAGATGCGGCAGTTCATGCCGATGATCTTAGCACTGGAGAGGCTGAGGTGGGAGACTCCGTGAGTTCAAGGTCAGCTTGGGCTACAGGGAGTTCTTGCCTCACAACAAAGCAAACAAAAACCCCACAAAAACCAAAGCAAAAAATGCTAAATTTCAACAATTTGCATTTCTAGAAAGCAAAGGTTATGACATTAATGGAGTCAGCATTTATTCTCCCCAGTAAGGAATTCCCCAGGAAGGGGAAGAGGGCGTCAGCCACCCTCGGTCCGCGGGTCACGAGGCTGACTGGTTAGGTCTGTGAGGACAGACGTGAAAGGGATGTGGCAGGTGGCCAGTGGGAGAAGAACGGATGAAGTGAAGGAGATGGAGCCAATGATTGCGGCAGAGTGAGGTTCCTCAAAGCAGCAAACAGAAATGACAAGTGACGGGTGCATGACGGAGCTGTAAGTCAACACTCACACAAAAACCATACACAGATAGTTATAAGGAAAACTACTGGGCGTGGGAGAGCGCGAGGTAGGGTGGGGGTCTCTAATCATCACCAGGTACAGGACAGAAGGGGCTGTAACAACAGGCCTCGCGGAGCAGTGATTACAGGGGCGGGGCGGAGCAGGAGTTATGGGATGTGAGAAAAATCCATCCCATAATTTTCATATGCACAAACCCTTCATTTCTAATATAACTCACACCTGAGCTCCAGTCTGTGACAGCTCTAATCTATTTCTCACCCCTCTACCTTCCTTCCCCTCTACACCAATTCCATGGCAGCTAACTTAAAGCATTGCTTTTACAGGCCACAACCCATAGCAAGTATCCTATGAAAACGTGTGACGGCTCCATGACAGCTGGAGGAAGGCTCACTCCTAGGCTAATAGTCAAGGCTGCTCATTTGGTCATTGGCTAGAACGAAGACAGAGGGCACAGAACACAGAAAGGAACTAGAAGGATGTTTGTTTACTTAGATATTCTGTCTGCCTTTCCCCAGCCCTGGCTCTTTGCTCGTGAGACAGAAATAGTAACTTACAATGTTAAAGACAATGATAGCGACAGCATTACTAACAGCTAGCACCTACAGAGGGCTGGTATGTGCCAGACTCTGCACTCGGCATTCCCATCAATTATCGACTAAAGTATTATGGCTAGGGCAAACTACTAGAGGGCTGCTAGCTAGTCATCCCTAGGGTCCGCAGACTGTGTTCGCACGCCAGTGCGAAGATCTGAAGTGCCGTGGCACAGCTATCAAGAAATGCGCCACGCCTGTGCTCAGCATCGTTCCCTCGTTTCTGGCTTACATTCTCTGGTCCAAGTATGTCCAAATCTAACTACTAAGACTAAAAGTCATTAATTTCCACGGAAAAGAGAAAAACAAGAGACATTATTTCCCTGATATATGCAAGCTGACAATCCAGCCTCTTCCACAAACACGTAGTTTCCCTTATTCTAAGATCTTTCTTCTCACCGCATTCTGCTGTCACCAGACAGGAGCCATGGCTGTGATGTAAGACAATGTGGGACACACAAGAGAAGCAGCGCCCCAGCTCTGCCGTGTTAAAGTATTAATACATACAAACCAGCGGTGCTGCGTCTGCATCATAGCTGTGCCCACAAAGCCATGGCCCACAGCTGTGCATGTCTGACCTGCAGCCGTGTCTGATCTGCAGCCACGTCTGACCCACAGCCGTGTCCCGCTGCTGGGGCTGCTTCTTGATGTTCACAGGTACTCGTGCAGGACAATAAAGGGATGGATTTCGAATCAGGAGTTTCCTCATGACCTTCAGGCTGCTTCAAGTGGCAGACATGTCACCGAGACCATGCAAACATATGGCCTTTCTGTGATTGCTTAAGTGGATTTATTAAGGGTCCCTGAAGACACGGGGAAAGGGGAATAGTCAAAACACGCATGCAATGACCCAAAGGGACCTTGTTCATAAATTCATCTAACATTTGCTGAGGTTTTTTTTCTATATTCCAAGGTGCTGGATGTCAAAGCTGGTGCAGAAAAACACCGTTACACTGAGATGGTCTATACCAGCTGTTTTCATAAACAAACTCAAGGCTACACGGAAGGGCGAGCAGAGGCAAAGGTTTACACACTCAGATTTTCCTGCTGACGCTCTAATATGCTATACCCTTAAAAAATACACTAATGGACAGAATTTTTTAAAAGATTTTATTTTCAATTATGTGTCTGTGAGGGGGGACGTTTCGTGTGAGTGCAGGGACATGGAGAGACCTGAAGAATGGTTTCAGCTCTCTTGGATCCAGAGTTACAGGCAGTTGTGAGCTGCCTACTAGGGGTGCCAAGAATTGAACTCAGGGTCCCTGTAAAAGCAGTGAGAGTTCTTAACTGCTGGGTCATCTCTCCAGCCTCGAATATGCTATACTCTTAATATGAGTCAATACGATCTTTAAATTATCCTGCCTGAACAACTGAATGACACTAGGTAAATTCCAGGGGCAGATGGCAGGGGGTTTGGGCCATCTTTCAAGAGTTAAGTTTCATCCATCCATCCATCCATCCATCCATCCATCCATCCATCCATCCAT
>JABTXL010000002.1:3122551-3137207 GCA_025134845.1 Neodon shergylaensis
GACCTGGGAGGGAACGGGGAACCTTGTAGCCCTGGGAGGGAATAGGGAAACCTTGTAGGCCTGGAGCTACTCCCACAGTTGAGACAAATCTACAGCCATGACGTGTAGAGAAAGGAGGGGTAAAATAAACATTGTCCTATGAAGTCTTAACATATCGTGGTCCTTCTGAAATGAAAAGGCTGGACCACAGACATGGTGTGCCATGAGTCCGTGAAAGAAATCTACTGGGCGAAAGAAGTGTCAAGAAGGCAACTTTGAGGAGATGGTTTCTGGAAGAGAAGGCTTGATGGATACGAGAGAGAAGGAAAAGCCAGGCAAAGCTCAAGGTTCTGAGAGACACAGAGCTTTAGTGTCGTTCACCAACACAGCAGAGGGGCGGGCAGAGCTGCTGGCCTGTCCAGCGGTCTCCCTCCACCATTGCCAAAGAAGCTGGGAGGGGGGGTTGGGGGGAGCCAGGCAGGACTGACTGGCCTTTAACAGCAGAGTGTCTGCCTCCCGTGCTTATCCAGAATAAGATACCTGGCTCTGTTCTCCTCAGTACAGGAAGACCACTAGGCTGGGGGTGTCTGGGATCCAGGAACAAGCAAACAAGCACCTTGTCTGTGACACCACCGAGAGGTGATTAGGAGGCAGCAAGTGTTGGAAGGAATTCTCATCTTGTAAACATTCTCCGTGCATTGGTATTATATTAATTAGGCATTTGCTGTATTTTTCTGTGTTCTAGGGATAGTAGTTGACCAAAAGAGCTTTAGTCTACCAGGAAAGATAAACATACTATCAATTACATTTGGAATAGATGTAATTAATCCAAATAAGAGAACATCAGATTAAAAGGGGTGCATAAGACAATATAAATAAACAATAAAATGTCCTTTAACAGATAAAGAATTAAAGTTGCAGTAATAGTTTCCAGGGCCTGTAATAGTTATGTATAATTTACACATGAATTTATAGAGGCCAAGAAAAATGGAGAAGGGAGAGTCCAAGATTAAGGAGTGTTAATATAGAGCCCTGCACTGAGTGAAGGGAGGCCACTTGGTTGAGTCACAAGGGAGGACAGAAGCAACGAAAACAGGATGCTGTGTGGCCTTGTCAGAGTAGGCAAGGCCTTACTGGAGGAAGAGTGTCACTGAGGGTGGCCTTTGAGGTTTCAGATGCTCCAGCCAGGCCCAGTGTCTCTCCCTGCTCCCTGTGAATCCAGATGTAGAACTCTCAGCTCCCTCTCTAGCATGTCTGCCTTCATGCTTCCCTCTATGACAATAATGGATTAAGCCTCTGAACTATAAGCCAATCCCAATCAAATGCTTTCTTTTACGAGAGTTGCTATGGTCATGGTATCTCATCACAGCAATGGAAACCCTAACTAAGACAGATTCAATCCCCAGTACCAGAAAAATAAAATAAAATTGGAGATTTAGGTGAGATATTGGTGTCTGTGTCCACATAAGCCCTATTCCAACAGTGATCCCCAAAGATGAAGTCTTTATTCTTGTGTTTATGGGAAAGACACAAGAAAATGTCACAAGAATAAATTCAGTTTTTCCTCAGAAATGTAAACCTGATTGGCAGTGGAGACCTAGCACCTAACACTGGTACCACAGGGTCCCTCAGAAGGGTGTTGCTGAGAGAAGAGAGAAACCAGAAAGGCTTAATTCTCTTCTCCTCCCTGCTCGCTGCAGTTGTCAACGTGTTGTATTGAGAAGTTGCAGGAATGTGCAGGCATGGGCTTGAATCCCAGCTTCACCTCCAACATCGTGGGATGGGATTGTATGACATGGGTTTTACACAGTTCAATGGACATGGAATGAGGTCCATCTGATAAAGTGTTCACACAGTGACAGGAGAGGACACGGAATGTGGACCAACTGAGAAAGTGTTCACAGTGACAGGAGAGGACACGGAATGTGGTCCACCTGATAAAGTGCTCACACGGGAACAGGAAAGGACACAGAATGTGGCTCACTTGATAAGACAGAGTTCAGTCCCTGGAATCCATGTAGAAGTACCGGGTGTGCTGATATACACATGTGAAACCAGTGTTGAGAAGTCAGGGACATGTGGTTCCTGTAGCTCATTTTGTAGGGTAAGAGGGACAACTGGAGCAGGAAACCAACCAATCACTGAGCACCCTGACTCTGAACTCAGGATCAGAGAAGGAAACACACCCTGTATTTGAGGCCTAAGCCAGGAAAGAAATATCTTTATCCCTGAACTCAGAGCTAAAGACATGTGCCCTGGCTCTGAAACTAGTGTCAAAGGAACACACTTTGTCCCTAGAATCGGAGCCAGTGAAAGAAATATGCCCTGGTTTTAAGATTAGAGTCAAAAAGCTAAAAAGGACTAGTGAAAGAAACACAGTTTGGCCATGAAGTCAGAGTCATCCATGCCCCTGACCAGCTAAACTGACCAATCCCTGAGCAGGGAAGAACTAACCAATCCCCCTTCTCCCTGGGAAAACTCCGCCCCTAAAAAGCCCTATAGAAGCCTCTCCAGTGCTTCAGTTAAGAGATGCCCTTAATCTCTCCCTGGCAGATGCAGCCACTCTCCTGGATTCCTCCTTCCCAAATCTCTCTCTCTCTCTCTCTCTCTCTCTCTCTCTCTCTCTGGTTTTAAAAGAGTCTTGGGTGATGACCTTCATTCCCCCAACCTGGCTATGATGCTCTTTAAGGGAGGCTGAGCAAGGCCAGCACGTGGTGCGGGGGACAGGGAGAGCAGAGCAGAACTCAGCTGTAGCGGCTCTCCAGGAGAAGAGCAGGATCCCTATATAATCTGCAGGGAGACCATCCCCCATGCACCCCAGTTTCAGGTAGCTTGGCTTCCCGATAGTCAGGACAACTTTCCTCCAGGGCTGAGCTGTCCCATTGCAGCTCTACCCCTCCAGAGCTGTCCTATTACGGCTCTAAGTATATCCTGGCTTCCCGATAAGTCAGGATATCCCTGCAACACATTCCCCTACACATTGGCCATATGGCCTATACTACTTGATGAATTCCAGTCCACAGAGTGATTCTGCGTGGGGAAAAACAGTAGAGGGAATGGTGAAATTGTCTGAGAAACAACATTCCTGTTGCCTGTGGTCTCCACATGTGTGTATGCACACATGTGCACATGAACTTGCAGACACATGCACCTACACACAAATGTACATACATACACAAAAATATTTAGAAGGCAAAGAAGAGCGTGAGGCTGCATTTCAGATGAGGCATTATTTAAAACAGTGATTTATATGTGGGCGTCATAAGAGAATTCTTGGAAGAAGCAGTGAACTCTAGGGCCTTTGATAGAAAGGACTCAAACGTCCACAAAGTAGAAAGTGGAAGAGTAGACCAAATGAAGACAGCCAGAGGCAGCTGTTTGTGATTATTATTCCTGGTAGCTGTTCTGACATGCATCATGTAAAAATAAAAAGAATCCAATTGAAAAGAAGCATTTCAATAGGCTAGGAAATATAAAGACAATCTTTCTGCATAAATAATTTTATTTAAAATGTTTCCTTAGAATGCCTTTTGTACCTTGTTATAGAAAAGTCTCAACAGCAAAATGAAACTGAGGAGTAACAAGTTAGAGATAAATATTTTAGGAAAAAAACCTCAGGTAACAGTAGAGAAACTATAATGAGAACTTATACATCACAGGTTCGTTTCCCATTGTGTATTTTCTGGTTAAATGTGGTTGTAATGATTTTCCTACTGTTATTTTCTATACCTATATTAAGAATACTTTAAAATCTAAACTATAGTACACATGTAGACACCTCTTTTATTATTGGAAGCACAATTTACTGCTCACATTTAATGACCCTGGGGTGATTTGAAAGAAAATGTCCCCTAGGGGGAGTGGCACTAACGGAGATGTGGTCTCCTTGGAGTAGGTGTGGTTCTGCTGGAGGAATTAACTACTATAAGTTGACCTTTGACCTTCACACACGCTTCCTGGTAGTCCACCCCATAGTCAAAAATAAATAATATAAAAAATTAGTATGTCTTTCATTTTTTTTTTTGTCATGGAAGCAGAAGGGGTTAGTGAAGGCCTAGATGGTTCTTTTTCCATGGATAATGTCCATTAATACCCTTCGGTCTCTCTGCCATTTATGGATGCCAAACATCACAGTCCAGACCTCTGCTTTCTGGAGAAATGCTAATTGACTGTCTTCTGTGAAAAAATGTTGGGTTTCATTCAGGAGATCAAAGCAGACCCTCCACCTCAATCAGCATTAAACATTTGTTGCAGAACAGAGAACAGTGCAGGATGGAAAAGTCTTTTATAAACAGAAAGAATTTATTAACTATGAAATTTTTTCATAGGTTCAGGTTTGTATCTATTAAATATGTATGCATTCGTATTCAAAAAAAATTAGTATGTCTTTTATTTCAAAAACCCACTGATTGTCACTGCTGCCTGGGCTGAGTCCTCATCTTGGGAGTTACCTAGGAGAAGCTGCTGTCCTGTACAGGGTGGAGCAAGCCAAGCCACGATGCTGCAGACTGCTGCCCATACTGGGCCTTCTGAAACTCGCAAGGTGTAATGGTACGGAAGAATTAAGTTTGTAGGAAGAAATAGAAGATGGGACTTTAGATGACCTGGTAACTCTGTGACGGGGGTACAGGACCCAAAACAATGACGGGAGCTCAAGAGAACACCAAGCTTCAAGCGAAGGGTTCTGTAGTGAAGGGGAGGGGAGAAGGGGTTTCTCTAGAGGCAGCATGGGCGAGTTGACTGTTTTCCTCAGTTAGCTGTCTGTGAAATGGTAGGGTCTGTTATCTCCTTTTGAAACCACAAGGTGTCTGGGGGGAGGTCAGCTATTTATCGCCTGCAGTCCCCAAGTAGCTGACTTCCTGGAACATTGAGGTCCCTTTAGGGCCCTGGTTGTGTGTGTTTAATAGGTAAAGTGGGACTACTAATCAAACATATCGTAAGTCATAAGAAATTAAAATTATTCTTTGGTATGCATTTAGTTTTAGCATTTAGCAAGGATGAACGTGAATTTGCATACTAGTGAGACTGTTTCTTTTTACAGAGAGCTAACGCTGGCCCATGACGTCGCAGGATGCAGACCACTTTTGCTGCTTTCAGAGTTACTGAAGTTTTGATTTTATAACTGTCACAGTTGAGAATGCCAATTCTAATAAATGCATAGTTACAGAGTGGCGAAAGGATATTGAGGGACATTTCTCAAATTCTTGGAAATTCTGTCTAATCCCAAGCCATAATTCTCTAAATTATCTTTTATGTGAGTCTCCAGTGAGCAATTCAAGCAGCAACTTTAAAAATAGGAAAAATTCGAACAGGTCCAATATTTAATAATTTGACGCATACTGAGGGATAATGATAAGGGAATATTAAAAGTCTTTGTTCTCCCTAATTAAACAATTACAGTGCCATGAGACATAAGATGGCATTATTCATTAAAGACTCACACCAACTTCTGCTTCGATAAAATCAGCAAGATTGTTCTGATTGGGTAAAAGCACACCAACAGTAATAAAACATCATCAAGGCAAAACCGAGTTTTAAAAATTAGTCATCAAGGATAAAAAGCAATAGGCTAATTTATAAACCTCTCGAGCATGTCCTTGATAGTTGTCATCCCGTCAACAATTCAGGAGCTCTTCCTTTTCATTGTTGTGGTTAGAAGTCAAGAATGCGTGAATTCCAGGGCTTGAAGAGGCACAGGAAGCAGGGGTGCATTTATTCCCTCCTTGGAGTCTCTCCTCTCAGCGCAGCCTGGGGGCAGCTTAGGGGACGGGGCTTGGCTGCAGGGGCTCAGGCAGGAGGAGCCCGAGGACAACAGCTGGGAGAAACAGGGAGGATGCTGCCTCTTTATCAGTCCACAGAGGCTGCCTAGTTGGGGCCTTGGCATGATGCTCATGGATTACACAATGATCTGCTTCCGTACAGAAGTTTTTAGAGGCACAGTTGAGCATGCTAAAACGGCATTTCTACCTACTCAGAACATGATGCTTCTGCGTGCCCATATGCCCAGCTTATTTTCAAATGTATTTGGGAAAAAATAGAGAAAAGAGATTCTTGGTACTGAAGCCATGGAGTAAAACACACACAATCTTTTATCTCTTTGTAGGCCCGTTTGAATGTTTTAAGATTTACTTTGGAGGACCCATGTTTGTAACACATGTATTCCTTGGCATGGAAAATGGTGTATCTTTCCAAGTTCATGGGACAGTCTGGTCTATTTGCTTTTAGCAGCCTAACTTGACTCAAGAGGACTAGACACTTGAATGAGGGAGTAGAGAGTCTGCCTGGAGCAAGCCTTTTGGACTCTGCTGCAAATAAAACTTTAGAGGGCGACAACATGGAAAAAGGTCGAAGACATTGACTTTTGCGATCAGAGCGGCGGGGGCTTGGCTCATCATGGAGGTGGTATCTCTCTTTGCTCCAGAGAGTTCCCTTCATGAGTGCCTGACACCCCTCATACAGGCCAGCCATATCCTCAGTGTTCACATCAGAGAGCTTCTATGACTTCTGACAAAGACTGAGTGATTCTGCTACAATGTGTTCTCACGACCTCCTACTGCGTTCACATTAGAAACAAATGACTTTCTGCTCTTATTTTGCCAGCGCTAATTATATATTAAGACCCAACCATTACTCAGAATCTAATTGCATCTAGCTGACGACTATGACTTCTGGAGTCTTCCAAAGTTCAAGGTCCTGCCAGATGCCCCGAGGGGAGAGAGTTTGTTGTTGCTGTAATAATGGGACACATTCTCACTTTCAGGTTCAATAATCGAGCATAGTACGGCAGCAGCAGGCCACAGCTGCGTCATGCCAAGTGAGACCTGGGCTGCCCCGTGTCTCCCAGCTCAGCCTGGCGCGAGCCCTCTGGAAGGGTTGGAGCATTTCCTGCAGCTAGTCTGCAAGTTCAGAAGGATGCCTCTTCCTTGACAGGCAGTCGCTGCTGTTCCTACGCAGCAGCCATCTCCCAGCTGTCTTCTAGAGAAACCTAAAAGCGAAACAAAGCCGTCTGGTTCCACCTTCTGACCCAGAAAGCAGGCGGAATTTCCCTCGTGAATATGGGAATTCCATACTGCCATTCCTAAAATGAAGGGGCTCGGGGACCTCCAAACGGGAACTATGTACTACTGGCAAACTTGTCTCCCAAATAGCTTTATATTTCATTAGTTTGGAAATAAAAACCCCAGACCATATAGTTAACCACCTAAATTTGGACAGTTTTGAGGGCAAACCATGATGCCATTAAGTGTAAGCCTCTGACAACAGGCCTTGGAGCAGACTCGGGCAAGCTGCAGCGCTATCATAGGTTTTTATCACAGTTCTGAGCAATTAAAAGCCCACAGAGTCATGGTGTGGTCTTGTGCCTGTTGACTGGGGCGTTCAACCCTCTATTCAGATACGGCCCTGGACTTAAGCTTGGGATCCTGTCACCCCGTGGACAGCTTCAACTCCAGTTCCTACTTTGTCTACTAGGAATGAATTTCTTTTGTTTCTATACCCAGAGATCTTTGTTCTAGCTTCCACTCTTGACTTTAACTGTGTGTGTGTGTTCATGTGTGCATACATTCAGTTATAGAAACAATTTGAGAGAGTGCAGCACACAACGCCTGTCTGCGCTCTATGCGCTACCATACAGTTCCCGAGCTTCGGGCAAGGGGCTGGACGTTGAAACACACAAAGACACACAGACAGAGACACGGGCCTCTAGTCACTGGTAAGAAGCCCTCTATTCAATAGCACCACAGAAGCTCATATACCCAACACAGTCAGGTGGGCCAACAGGTGAAAACTTTATCCTCTGATCCTCAAGGCCAAGGCAACACGTGCTTGTGAAGCAGAGCTGGTAAACAACTTTGACACAGCTTTCAGTAACTCAAATCAGAAGGAAAGTAAAGATCTCTAGCAGGGAAGAGCAGCTGGAGGCCAGGATGGTCCCAACAAGAGAGGCAATTCTCTCACCACGTGGTTCCTGAGAATCGAACAGGCTTGGAAGCAAGCCCCCTTTGAGCCATCTTGCCAGCCCTGACTTTGGTATAGTTATATTTTATATAGCTAACATTTCATGTGTTTGGAATGGGACCAATGACTTTTCTTCATTGGTTTAGTCTCCAGGATTGAGTAAATAAAGATTTATCTTCTGATATCAGGGTCCCACAATGCAAAGCCTCATGCCTTCATGAACAGAACTGACACACGGGAAACTAAAGATGGTATGCAAATCTGGGCACCCAGGGGCTTGTTTGCGAAGACAGAACAACAGCCTTGCTCTATAATATGTATATCCTGAATTAATCGGAGGCTACGATGGTTGTGAGACTTCAAAATCTAAACCCGGGGAGGCACTTGGGTTATTGTCTCGCCACGTCTGTTAGCTTCCTGTCACCATGCAAAATAGCCAAAGCGGCCTGCTGAAAAGGAAGAAAATTCTGCTTTAGCTCATGGCCACTGTTAGCCGGCTGTGCTTCTTTCAGGCTAAGGCAGAGCAGAAGGTGGTGGAGGACTCGTGGCGGGACAGCGATCCTCTACTCACAGCAGCCCAGAAGCAGAGAGAGACGGATAGCCACAGCTTTCTCAAGTGTATGTGCCTGTGACCTCACTTCCTTCTCCCAGGCCCCACCTCCTGAAGGTTCTATCCCCCTTCCTATAGGCTGCCAACTGGAGAACCAGCACTTGCCTTTGGGGTCATTTAAGGGTCAAATCAGAGCTGGGTGGTGGGGGTGGTAATCCCAGCCCTAGTGAGACAGGCAGAGGTAGGTGGATCTCTGTGAGCTTGAGGACAGTCTGGTGTACAGGGGACTGGGAGAGAGAGAGAAGGAGAGGAGGGGAGGGAAGGCGAGGCGAGGCAAGGAGAAAGAGTCAGATCACAATACAATGCTGAGGATATTCACAGAGGCAGGCTGTTATTTTTAGTAGATGTATGGACATCCTAGTGAATCAACTCTACCTTCTGGGAGCACGAAGCATGCCAGGGTGCAGATTGCAGGCTTGCCCCTATGGAGTCAGAGTTCCCACCAGCAAACCTCTGATCCCAAACCCCGAAGCTCCACAGTCTCATATTCTTAACATAGGAGGTAGCACACTAACCATGTCTTCCGGAAGAGCGGTCGGCAATGGAGAAGCACCTGCCCACAGTTGCTTGCAGGGTTCCCGGTTCTTATTTGCTTACAGGTTCAGTTGGCTGGCTCCCTGAGGCTCAGTGACAGCTCCTAGCAGTCTGCACAGGCTACACTCTGACAGGGACTGATGAGGCCTCAGGGAGTGGGGATGCACGCAGACTCTCAAGACTACTCCTTGCTTTCTTTTCTCCTTTTCTATTTGACATTTAAAAATAGAGTACATTGTGGATACATCCATGCTGGAAGGTTACAGAAGTCTCCGAGCACTGGTCTGCCAGCCTTATAGAATACCTGCCTCTGATGTCCTAAAGGAAAAATAGATGCAGATGGGTTCAGATGTCAGGACTTGCACGGAAGGATCAAGGTCTCCTTGTTCTGCCACCTTTAGTAGAACCAAGGAAACAACAAAGAGGCAAGCCCAGCTAAGACATCCGCGTGCCTACTCCATCCTCACATGTCCACGCCCCATTTCATGTGACCCCTCCCATTCTCGCCAAAACTGCAGCACTGCCCCGTGAAAAAGCAAGCAAGGAAACAGTCGCATGCATTGGCTGAAAACCAAGTATGCAGATTGGGGTACGGTGTGTCTCTATGAAGTGACTATTATCCAGCCGATAAGAAGAAGGAGATTTTCGTATACACTGGGATATGAGCATTTGTGGGATCTTTCCCCGAGAGGTAAGCAACATCTGTGTCTTCCCCTAAGGTTCCGATGACAAACCACAGTACTCTCCGAACAAAGTTCACTATGGGAACTGATAAAGCTGTCGGCCTTATTTACAGAGCGTGAGTGAGAGGCTGCTTACAGAACTGAGGGGGTAACCCCCAGAGCAGATGCACCAGAAAGTCTTTATCCATCACAGTGGCTTCCCTATAGCTGCATAGGTGCTCCCCCCCGCCCCCTGTTAGCTCTTTCCCAGCCTGTATTCTAGCACCTTCCAAGACTCCAAACCACATACAAGTAGAACAGAATTGCATACAGATGGCTGGAAGGAGGGTCTGGGATTCCAGGTGGTGGTCAGATGACCCTCCCTGACACCTCCGTCTCTGAGGAAGCATCAGCAGGTCTAATCACATGGTCTCTTACAAGCAGCCACAGCAGATGGGATGAAGATGGCAGTTGTTTGGCTTGAAGGACAGCCAATCTACAGCAACCGGCGAACCTTGACCACACTGTCCGAAGTAAAATTAGCCAAACCCAGGCGTTGAAGTGCTGCATGAATCTGTGCAAAAGCCTACTCTAGGAGAGAATGGAAATGAGTGTTTTCTGGGTATAAGATTCCATCTGGAGCAGCGAAAGGATTCTGGGGACGGTGGTGGCGTGAATTGTGAACCTGCCCATGCCAGGGAACTTGCACACCGAGGTACGGAAACGTTTTAATGTATGTATTTACCTTGATGACTGAGGAAGAAGAGACAGGAGGACGGCCATTCTGGCGAAATGACAGAGACATGCTTTTCCTTATGCACAGCTCAGAACTCTGGTGTTGATCCACGGAACAAACTTAGACTCTGAAAGCTAGAGAGCAGCGAGTCTAAGACTGGCGCAGCGGGGGTTAGTTACCTGTGTTTGCTTTCTCCTTATGTCCTAGGCTGGAGCATAGAGACATTGGCAGCCTAGAAGCACAAACCATTCTGGGAAAGGATGGAAGGAAAGAAGGGAGAGAGCGAGGGAGGAAGAGAGAAAGGGAGGGAGGGAAAAGGAAGGAAGGAACGAACGAACAAGCGAAGGAACGAACGAAGGAAGAAGTGAGTAATGGAAAGATGAAAGGAGAAAACATAAAGCAGACAGATCAAGGGAATGAGCAGGCCCAAGGAAAGTGCAAGACACTGAAGGGCGAGCGTTCAGATATGATGGGGAAGGGGGCGTCTGGAGCTACAGCGGGTGACTCCAAAGGTTTCTATGCCACAGCCTCACCCCAAACACTGGAGTTTCAAACCTGCTTGCATGGACTCGGAAGTATCCAGCAACTTCATCTTTGCCTGGTTTAAACATTCCTCATTCATTCATCCCTAACCTCCAGAGACACTTGTCAAATGGAGACTTGGTTCAGGATTTAGTGGCGTCATCCGAGGTCATGTGGCTCTAGCCATGCCAGGAAACCTCATGCCACGGTGTCAGGTTGCTGTTGGCAATATTTGACAACGGTTCTAACCCCTCAACAAAAAACTGTGGATTTCTAAGGTTCAGTAATGATCCCTGATAAAGATGAGTTGACCTTTGAGGCCGGGAAAGCAAATTTAACACTTAAGAGAGCCCAAGTGTTAAGTCCCTGCTTCTTCATGCTCAGCAGGGTAGGGGGAGCACAAGGGCTGGGTGGAGGCTCTGTCACCCTCCAGCTCGGCTGCTTTAGACTAGAAACATCACAAGTGTGATGATGATGATTGCTCTCTAGTGATTAAAAAAAATCAAATTAACTACTTACCACTGTCACGACAAAGTCATAATTTTGCAAAGTATTCTAAGAACATTCCAGAAAAACCTAGTCTGCTTTCTCACAGTCTCCCAGGCAGAACTTAACTAACCAAAGCACTGTGTGCTTCCTGTCGAGTGATCTCAAGTACCCTGTGAGGTACCCTTTTGAGGCTAGAGAATGCTGATCTTTGCATCTCTGGGGCAGAGGTCAGTGCCCCTGGTCATGGGGTCCAACCCCTCTCATTCCTCAAGCGAGGCTACAGGTGAAGTTCTTCACAGAGGACACCGAGAAGCAATCACAACTTCGCCCATTTGCTTGTCTTCCTGACAGGATCTCGCTGATACCATGACTGTGTCTAGTTTATGCTGTGGAAGATTTTAACCCTATCTGCCTTTCAGACTGAAAACCCGGCTGGTGGTGAGTGGTTATGTTACTTTGAGCCCTACTAATTTAACTACGTAAGAAGTTTAAATATCAAAACGTACTCTATGTTTTATCTTCAGAGATCCACTCAGGAGAAAATGGGAGAATATGAATGTGTCACTCACACCCTTTGTGACAGTTTTACCCTTCCCTTAAATTACTGGAGGGACTTTAATCTTCTAATCTGAAGATTCACCTTAGAGTCATGTGAGAAAAATATATACATGTCTTCTTTAGAGTTCTGGATATTTAGTTTTTGTTGTTTATTTATTTTTAAGTCCCTCATGTCTGGGAAGATGGCTCAGTTGGTGAAGTGCTGGCCACACAGGCATCAGAACCTGAATTCAATGCCCCAGAACCTGTGGAAATAAATAAGGTATAGTGGCTTACACTGGGAATGCCAACCGCATCCCAACTTTAATAAGAGCCTGTTTCAAAACACAAGGTAGAAGGGAACTGAAGCCGGCATCATATGTTGTTTTCTAGCACCCATAGGCATGCACACACGTGTGTACACGCACCTGCGCACAAACGCGCACACACACACACGTCGCTACTTAAAATTAAGGAGAGTTTTCTTAAACAACAGCACACTCTCAGGTGACAGAGATATGTGAAGAGCATATCGCAAATCAGCGTTCATGAGGTTTGTCATTTACTCCACATCTTTATTCTTGGATGTGTGCTCTTGATTATTTACATGAATTATTTATCTCATGTCTGGAATTTAATATATGTTGCAGAGCTGCAGACTACCCAATCCATCTTGAGTCTGTGCTTTGCCATCTAAGGGGGTAGTCGGTCTCAGCCATTCGTTTTATTCATTACTCCAGCTCAAGAAGGAGACTGTTGACCCATCTTACATTCTGCTGGAAATATAGACATGGTTTGTCCAGAGTGTTGGAGGCAGTGCAGCTGAAGGGAAACCGATTTGAGTGGACTAGCAAATTCTGGCAATCCTGTATGTCAAGATGGCGGAGGTGGGTAGGATTAATGTATGACCTCTGCTGAGGCAGGGACCAGAACACCCTGGCCAGTAGGTTAAAACACAATTCAATAGTCAGTTCCAGAGTCACTCTGTGTGGGTATTAACGTGTGTGCATGTGTGAAGGACATGTGTGCACACGTATGAAGTGCATGTGTGTGCATGTATGGACGTGTGCATGGGTATGTGAAGTACACGTATGTCCTTGTGCATATGAAGGTCAGAAGACAACTTTGGCTGTTATTCCTCAGGACCTGTTCCTTTTGGTTTTTATAACAAGGTCTCTCACTAGCCTGGGAGCTACTGAGTAGGCTAGGCTGAGAGACTCCCATCTGTCTCCACCCTCACCCCACCTCCGACTGTTCTAGGATTAGATGCACGAGTCCAGTATTTCTCACGTGGGTTCTGAGGCTTGAATTCAGGTAGTCATGCTTCCAAGGTGGGCGCTTAGTCAGTTGAGCTGCCACCCCACAACTGCACAGTACTGACTTCTACCACAAGATCCTCAGACAAAACGGACTAGAGTGTTCCATTGGCTTAGTCCTTACATCCAGGGACAGGCTGCTCCGGGAAACCGATGGTGAGAATTCTCTCCGGGTGGTTTTTGTACACTTGGCTTTCCTTTGAAAATGCAGAGAGTAAAGTTAAGAGTAAAGTAATATTAGGTACTATAGCCATGTTTCTGGGCTCAAGGAAGAGGCGAGATTGTCAAATAAAATGGATTAAAAAGCCGGGCGGTGGTGGCGCACGCCTTTAATCCCAGCACTCGGGAGGCAGAGGCAGGCGGATCTCTGTGAGTTCAAGACCAGCCTGGTCTACAGAGCTAGTTCCAGGACAGGCTCCAAAGTCACAGAGAAACCCTGTCTCGAAAAAAAACAAAAAAAAAATGGATTAAAAAATCTCAGGACACAGCTATTTGTATCGTCTTTTGCTCTATGCCATATTAAATGTATGTATTACTCATTCTTCATTTGAATGTATGTGTGTATATACACCATGTGTGTGCCTGATGCTGGCAGAGCCAGAAGAGAGGGTTGGAGCCTTTGACGCCTGAGTAGCAGAGAGTGGCGAGCCATCATGTGGGAGCTGGGAATAGGATGCTGGTCTTTTGGAAGACTGGGAGAGTAGACCATGCTCTGAACCATTGAGCCATCTCTCTACTCTCCTCAAATTCTTAAAACAGTCTTTTAAGATTTTTGAACAGCTAAATAGTCTTTATGAACATGTTTTGTGGGTACTCAGGTCCCAAGCCAGTAAATCATGTTGCAGATACAGAGAGGGCAGCAACCTGAGAACCGGAGGTTACGGTGATTAACTCTTCAAGATGTCCCTGCCGTTCTCCCCATCACTGTTATTAAACACCATATCCTTCTAGGTAGTATCCTGCTAAAGACTACCGCTTTCTCGCTTCCCTTACCGCTAGGCGCCTACCGCTTTCTCACTTCCCTTACTGCTAGGTGCCTACCACTTTCTCGCTTCCCTTACCACTGAGCATGGCCAAGGAGAGGTGCAGGAAGGAAATTTGGGTTATGTGGGCTGTGTGTCATAGCTATTTCTGACCCTTACCCCAATCACTGTAAAGGATCACAGCCGTCTTTCTCCTCCGGCAGTCTTGACCATTCACACAGGAAAGAGGCTGCCCCCTTGCTGTGTACACCCAAAAGAAAGTCTCTTCTGCTGAATAGTCAAGCTTCTCTCTCTCTCTCTCTCTCTCTCTCTCTCTCTCTCTCTCTCTCTCT
>JABTXL010000002.1:3137217-3161375 GCA_025134845.1 Neodon shergylaensis
TGTCTCTGACACAGTGTGTGACAGAGACAGGAGGCCATGCTCAGACAAAGCCATGCAGGCAACACAGCCAAATATCTAGACAAGGTAACTCATGCACTAGAGGCTCATGGGAGCCCCACTCCATCTTGTCTCGGGACTCACGTGGTCAGAGGTTCCAGGGGCTTCTCACCTACTGAGGGATACTCTGTCATCAAATTCACAACTTTGGAAAGTTATCCAGGATATCCAAGTGTGACTTTTGGAAACCTTGCTAGACACTCCTTTGAAAATGGTGCCGTATGATTCTGTTTCTCCTTTAAATTGTCCATTAGATGGTGACTCTAACTAACTTATTTTATAAAGCATCCAGGCATTTGTTTCTTGTGCAGGAGTCTGATGTCACAAAGAGCTAATTGGTTACCTTATCGTTCTACAAGAACACGGTTCAGCCAGTTGTTCAATTGCATTTAACCTTATGTCAACTCTATATTTAACCTTGTATTGACTTATGGTAATCTTGATGTAAAAAAAAATGTCCTCATTAACTTTAACATTCCCTGCAAGGTTATACCAGCTGGCTCATGCTCTGCATGTTTGCCATCTGTTAAGTTCTGTCCTGGCCCCGTGGACGGACTTTCTTCTGAGGTGCTCTAACTCCTGCCCATTTCATGCTTCTCCCCTTTTTAATGTAAAGAAGTTACAGAGATTGGTGCTGCCACCCAAGAAACCCTGAAAGCAGTACGGGTGACCTCTGAAAGGGGACTTACAGGGGTGGGCCTCCCAACTCTTCCCTCTGCCACTCTGCCTCTGCTTTCTGGACTGGAAACCAAAACAGCTGAACTTGACCTTATTTGTATCAGTTAACCCTTCTGTCTCACAAGCTCTCAAAACACCTTGGAACAATCTCAGATCAGTTTCACAGCCTTCAAGACCAGCTCGATTCTTGGTCTACTACAGCACCCCAAGACTCTAGGTATGACTACTACTGAGGCTGTAATTTGAATTCTCCTCCATAAAGGATGCTGTTTCCACACTAACAGATTCTAACTGGTTTGAGATGGGGCCTCAGAGATAGGAGCAGACAAAAATTCAACTGCAAGCCTTCTCCTATGTATGGGCTTCTGGTTCTCTCCCACTCTGGCTCTTCTCCTGGATCACTTCATTCTTCCTTATTATCCTCATGCTTATGTTTTTACTCTGTCTTTTAAATGTTTACTTACTGAACCCCTGTGTCTTAGGATTTTATCGCTGTGAAGAGACACCATGGCCATGGCAACTCTTATGAAAGAAAACATTTAACTGGGTTGACTAATACATAGTTCAGAGGTTTATTTCATTGTCATCATGTCAGGAAGCATGGCAGCATGCGGGCAGACATGGTGATGGAGAAGTTGAGGAGAGTTCTACATCTTGATCAGCAGGCAGCAAGAAACTGTATCACACTGGGCTTAGCTTGAGCATGTAAGATGTCAAAGCCCGCCCCCACAGTGACACACTTCCTCCAACAAAGCCACACCTCCTAATAGTGCCGTTCACTGAGTCAAGCATTCAGACATATGAGTCTATTGGGGCCACACCTATTCAAATCACCATACCATGGAGCCCCCCAAATGTTCCCGATTTTTTTTTAGGGACTCTGCAGCAAGGGGCCCTTATCCCTCCACCCAGGCCAGATACCATTCTTTACAAGAGTGCCCTGTTACCTCCTGTTTCCAGCTTCTGATGCTCTGCAGCTCCCTGTGGCTGCTGCCAGCTCAGGTGGGTGCGGCACTCCAGGCAGAGGGACTGGTCACCGCCACCCTGAAGCAACGCTGTGTCCACTTCCTCACCCGTTCACTCCGTCACTCCCTCGGGTGCCACTCACCCTCTGCTCACCTCCCCAGCCACCTCTCAGCTCACCTCTCAGCTCACAGCCTTCTAACTGCTGTTTTTCACCGGTCTCTCCAGGAAGGCAGGGTGGCAACTGTGTGCTGACCAAGTTAAAACTCTTCTCCTGCTAACTGACCAGAGGCACCCATCCCCCTTCAACAGATCCAGAACTCTCCGGCAACAATTCTCAGCATGAAAGAAAAGAATGCGCACCCCCACCCAGCCCCCATTTCACACATCTCTTTTGGGTTTGGGATGATAGCGTCCTGCTAAAAGATAAACTTCCCATCTTCCCTTACCTCCAGGCAAGCTCCAGGAGAGGCTACAGGAAGGAAATGTGGGGTGCAAGCTATGTGCCGCGTGGACCATGTGCTGTATAGCTGTGTGTCATAGCCGTCTTTCCTCTAGCAGCAACCGTGTGGAGGAGAAAGGCTGTCCTTTTGAGTGTGCAAATAAACAGTCCTGTCTGCTGAAAGGTCAAGCCCCGGCTCTCTCTGCCCCGTCCCTCCTCAGCGGCCTTGGACATCTAGCACTTCCCACAAGAGTGATTTTGATAGCCAGAAAACTCACATCCGTTCTGAAATTATCTTATTAGTGTCTGTTTCTCCCAAAGGAAAGTAAGCTCCGTGGGGTCAGGGGTCAGGCCTGCTTTACGGCATCGTTTGCCTTCTGTTGTCCGCCCAGTTCAGCAAGGCCTCCACCAATATTTGCTGAATGTTTAGCCGAGAAGCAAGGACCTTCCTGAACGTGGTGAGGGAAGGGATGGAAACACGACTTTTGCGCCTTTCAGAACCATCCAGGGGTTAGCATTCCTGTGACGGAAAGACGGGTATTACAAGCCAGAGGCTGACTATGTAAATGAGTAGCAACCTTCCCTTTGTGCACCGACTGCAAATAATCTACAGCTGGCTTCCACGCGGACGCCAGCTTCTGTCCCAGGTGGAGGACGGAAAGCAGAGAGGACTAAGATGGACCTGACTGAAAGTTACTCCTGTTGGGAGCAGTGAGACCCCAGATCCTGAATTTCTTGTAAACAACTTGTTTTCCCGTGATCTGAGTGCCTACAGCTGCTCTGAGCACGAGACCTTCAGGAGTTCCTGATGGCAGGAGAGTGGTTTCTGGTGGGTTTGGCTGGGGCGTGGCTATCACTATATAATCTGCCCCTGAACACAATAAAGGGGGCTTTCTTGGGGAACTCAAGGATGACCCGTGTTGCTGTCCATCTGTCTGTGTGTGTCTGTGTATTTTAACCTCCAGCCCCTTGCCTGAAGGTCGCGAACTGGGTGCCAGCGCACAGAGCACAGACAGGGCAATTCCAATCTTACTTTTTCTGTAGTTCGCAGAACTCCCAAGTGGTATTGTTTTGTTGTTGGGATTGGTTTTTCTTTTAACTCTTTAAAATTGTTCACTTAGTGTGTGATATAGACTATAAATACAGCATTCTCAGTCCACATACTGTTATTTCTATGTATGTTTTCAGGGATGCGCGTTTGATTACCAGTTGGCACGCTCTTCCCTGGGGAAGTCCCTGTCTCCCGCTCTCAGCGTTTCTTAGCTGCCGGGAGTTCTTTGTCCACTGTACTAGACCAGCATAATCCCTAACTGTTCTAGATATCTGCCCTTACACCCACAGGTAAGTGTAGCTCTCGACCCTCACAGAGAAAACTCCTCTTTGCCATAGACAAAGGCAATTACAGAAAACAACCTGTGATCCAAAGCAGAGCGGCGGAGCCTAGTCCCAGCCGATGCATCTACAACACACATTCTGTACCTCCACACCTGAGGCTCAGAGCGTCGCTGAAGAGAATCCAAGAGGACTGTGAGAGCCAAGAGGAACAGGGAGCTTGCTGTGAGGCAGTGTCTTCCGGACATGTCAGAGGCTAGGTCCAGGAAGACTCACCAACATGGCTACCTAAATAGGTTGTAAACAAAGATGCCACCAGCAGACATGTCAACATGGAAGGGGGAACTCCGGAGGCCTCAGTCCTAGACAGAGAACTATAAGCAAGGAAGGTGGTCTTGCTTTAGACCACTCCAAAGATCAGGCAGAGTAATGAACCCATTAATGAGTTACTGGACTTTTCCTTCACAGAGTTCCTGCCCCATGGTGGGGTCCCTACAAGCCACCATGAGACTGTTACAGGTTTGCTGGGTCTGCCCACCTTCCTTACTCAGAACGCTGAAGCTTCGGTTTTCCCTGTTTTGTCTCTTGCCTCCTCCTTTAGTATTCTTTCCCTGATACTTTGAGCTTCCTCCTTACCGTGCTGCCACCTTCTCCACAGAGACTAAACGCCTTGCCAATTTAACTCAAAAGTTAAAAACAAATATAAGCATGGCCTCCTTCTCCCCTCTATTCCCCCTTCTGGGGAGTTGTTGAGATTTAAAACTTTCTTTCCCAAAGGTACATTTTTTAAAACACTGATAAAATTGTTCTCAAGACTTTTTCTTTTTTAAACTCTCTGTCTCTGTCTCTCTGTCTCTGTCTCTGTCTCTCTCTCTCTCATTTCCCAGGTACCATGTGGCACCAGGCAGGGGTTCCCCCAGATCTCCAGAGACAGGGGTTGGTGGTCAGCCTTCACCAGCAGAGCATCTCCCATGCCATGGTTATTGCTTTAGCTCAATAGCATAGAGATGAGGAAATAGGATTTCCTTTTGTTCTGTGACCCCACCCTTGTGGATTTAGTTCCTCTCTTTCTTTCAGGATGGTATATGGGTTTTCTCTTCAACACCGAAAAACAAATTCAAGGTTTCATTCTTTTATTATTATTTTATTTATTTTTATTTCGCAAGGCTTGGCTTAGTAACAAAACCTGGACATTGTTTTAAGATAAATATCAAATGGAGAAGTAAAAATTGGAATCTTAGAGGGAAAATCTCTTTGTAGCTCACTTTCATCCAGTTTTCTTAGATAAATATTTGTTGCAGCTTTGGTACAGAGGATGTTGTACTTGGTCTTAGCAAACAAAACACTCGCAGAAGCGAAGTTGTAGATAGCAAAGTGAGACAGGCAGATTGGTGTTAAGATAGAAATATGAGGAAAGTCTATGTGGGAGGAGGAAGGAGGCAGAAATCAATTCCAATGTGGGGATTTTGGAAGATGTTGGGACAGGTTCAGATCTTAAAAAATAAATTTTTAACAATCATAAAGATGTAATATTCTGTTCTACCAGCTAACTTCCAAATAATCACACTGAGACTTATTATTAAATATAAATGTTTGGCTGATACCTTAGGCTTGTTAGTTACTAGCTCTTACAACTTAAATTAACCCATATATCTTATCCACCACGTGGCTCGGTACCTTTCTTTAACATGGCATGTTCATTTTGCTTTTCCCTTGTCTCTTGATGAAGCCACCCTTCATTCCAGCACTCTCTCTGTCTGCATGTCCTGTCTAACCTCTTCCTGCCTATTGGCCATTTAGCTTTTAAACCAATGAGAGCAGCACATCTTCACACTGTACGACTGACTATGGGGTTCAGAAGGCAACACAATATCTTCTGCATGTTGAAGGAAACTGAATTGTGTGTTTTCTTCATTATTATTCAAAACAGGCACGTATGTTCCCACTCTTGTAAGAAATATTACTCTCCACTGGCTTTTCCAGCCACGGCTACTAAGGGGGCCATTTCAATGGAGAGAAACAAACTTCTTCCAGAACAAAACTAGGAAGGCATACATTGCATATAGAAAATTGGTTTATGCCTGTGTAAGTGGGCACAACTGTGGGTGAAGAATACACTATTCAACACATAGTGCCAGGCAAATCTTTCAGTACCCTCAGGGGAAAAACAAAATGAAATTGGCCTCCTGCTTCAGTGTGCACATAAAGACAAATTCTCAGTGGAATAATTTGAAAGGTAGAATTACCAGAGATGAAAATATAGGAAGATTTCCTTATGACCTTAGGGTAAGGAAAAACTTATTAAGGCATAAAGAAAAATCCTCATTAATTTGATGGTGTCCAAAGAGAAAAAGGAAGAAATATAGAGATGAAGAGAGGAGAGGAGAAAGTATCAAATAGCCAAAAGGAAAGGAGATTTGTGTATAGGACAAATTTCGGAAGAGAATACCCAGATGGGTAGGAATTTGAGGAACCAGAAACATCAATTTAACAATTAGAATACAGAGCTAACTCATGGCAGGAGAGCAGGCTAGAAGGCAGATAGGCAGTGTCAAGGGTGGGATGATGCCACTAGGAAAGCTGGAGATGACCGTGAGGGTTAGCAGTCTTTGTTTCAAAGGCAGAGTTTAATTTCACTGGAGATGGGAATGTGAATGTTTTACTAGCAATTAGCTTTGAGAATAGCAGTGACTTCATTTTCTCCACTTATGCTCGGAAACTGGACACAGGGTTTATGAGATTCCTTTCCTAACTTAGGTGAAATTGTCAAGACCGCACCATGTTCTAGCGAAGAAAAGCAAATATGCCAAGTGTGGCTTTTCCAGGGACACGCCTGTGGCTCCGTCCCAGTTCTGAGGGGACAGTGAAATCAGAGAGTAGTGAGGTCTCAGTGTGCGAGCAGAGGTCACTCCAGGCTGGGCCACCGTGGCCTTCCTTCGTCTTCATCTCTACTACAATTTTTTTTATGAATTAGTAATCATAATGACAAGGACAACACTCACCAAATATTCCTCCTCGTTTGTAGATGGTGAAACATAGACCTCGAGAGGTTCCCTTGCTTAGGGATGAGAGTTACTAGTGATCAGAGACAGGCTTGGAGCCCAGAAACTGATTTCCACGCCACTCACCCAACCACACCACCACCCTTGTGTATGTAATGACACAACCTAGGTCACTGGTGCAAGTGGCCGATACAAGTGGTTCTGTTGTGTGTTTATCAATCTCAGCTGATGCCAATCACTGGTTAAGCTGGGCTTAGCGCTCCACCTCAGGCCTTTTCTGTTGCACGTCCTCTGCTTTACAAGATATTCCTCACAAGTTTTCTAAGGTAACGGTGCCAATTTAAACTCCCTGCAATTGGATGCTATCAAATTTCTTGTTCAACACATGTGACGGTCTGATAGATGTGAACTTGTTCACGCCAGGCAAGTGTTCCACCACTGAGCAACAAACCCAGCCTGTGCTGGATTGATTGGCTCATATTTTTTGAGACGGATCTCACTGTGGAGCTCAGGCAGCTTTCAAAGGCCTGCTCTTGCTGCCTGTTCTTCCTGAGTGCTGGGGTGGGGGGTGTGAGACACCATGACGGTCTTATTGTGATTTCAGTGTGAACTTTTCTAATTATTAAAGGAAGTGGTGGATTTTGCACATTGTTTTGTCTCCTATGAATGCCTTTGCAGGTCCCTCACCCTCTCTTATATCGGGTTGCCTTTTGTTTTCACGCGGAGCTACAGGCATTCCTTACATATTCAAACACTAAGCTTTTATACTAAGTGTCTCCTTTTGGCTCATGCCATCTCGTGCCCTTTTAGTGCTTCTGCATACATGGAAAGTCTCTTTTGCAAATTTTGCTTTTATTTATTATTTGTGTGTGCACGTGTCTGTGTGTGTGTGTGTGTGATGTTCAGGTACATGTGTACCATAACACATATGTGGAGATCAGAGGTCACATCAATTTTTTTCTACTTTCCATGAAAGTCAGGCTTTCAGACAAGTGCCCTTTCCTACTGAGCCATCTCGCCAGGCCTCTGAAAGTCTCACTTTTAAAAGAGTTAAATTTGTCAATTTTCTCCCTTAAGCCTCCGAGTTTCCTTTTAAGCATCTAAGGTCTCTTGCTCTACCTCGAAGATGTTTTGTACCATTGTCTTAGTCTGCTTTCTATTATTTTGATAAAATGCCATGGCCAAAAGCAATGTAGGGAGGGAAGAGTTTATCATACAACTTTTGGGCCATGCTCCATCACTCATGGAAGTCAGTGCAGGAACTCAGAGGAGGAACCTGCAGGCAGGAACTGAAGCAGAGACGTGGAGAAACATTGCACTGTAGTTTGCTTAATTTGTTTCCTTATGTATCTCTGGACAACCTACCTAGGGTAGCATCACTCACAATGGGCTAGGTTCTCCCACTTCAGCCTTTAATAAAGAAATTGCCCAGCAAGCACTGCTCCTACAGCCCAATCTTATTTCCTCAACTGAGGTTTCTTCCTCTCAGATGACTCTGGCTTGTGTCACGTTGACAAAAAGCACAATCATGTTCCCTCAAAGGTTTTGTTTTACACTTAAGTTTATTGTTTAAATGTGTTCTTTCTTCTTTAACACTTTCATCTAATTAGAATCGAATCAACGGTTTTCTTGTATGGTGGAGGTATGGATTTGACCTAGATTTTTTTTTTTTTTTTGGTTTTTCGAGACAGGGTTTCTCTGTGGTTTTGGAGCCTGTCCTGGAACTAGCTCTTGTAGACCAGGCTGGTCTCGAACTCACAGAGATCCACCTGCCTCTGCCTCCCGAGTGCTGGGATTAAAGGCGTGCGCCACCACCGCCCGGCTTTGACCTAGATTTTTTAATGCTGGTCTCTGTGCCCAAGATCTTCATTGTCTGCCTTCCCCTCCATCGTGACTCAGGTTTCCTTCTCTAGAGTAGTCTGCCTTCAGCATTCTGCTCTGGTCCGACCGTGTCTTCCAGTTCTGCGCTGTCTTTGTTGCCCTCGCTGGGTTCTGGCGTAGGACCACCACCCTTAAAGCCTCCTGCTTTCTGTTCCTGGATTGCTGTGGGGTGTTCACGCCCTGCCGTCTTTGGAAGTCACATGCTGTGTACCGAGTCCCCAATGACTGCTGTGAGTTGGGCCCCTCTGGCACCTGCTCTCTATTAATTAGCCTTATGAGAAACATTTTTTCTTCATGAAACCACTGAGATGTGTCTAAGACAACAATGGGATTAGCTCAATGAACTGACTTTAATCCTGCCGATTTGAAATGCACATTTGCATACACATCTGAATGTCAAACATCACAGCCTGGAAAATGAGCTTTGCCTGGTTCCTTCGCATTCTTTCTTGCGCATTTCGCTTCTTATATCATCTCAGTACCAGCCAAGAGTCCCTGTCGGCGTGGAAGCAAAGCAGGCAAGGCTCACAGTTCCCTTGCTCCTGGCAGAACGAAGAACCCTCTGAACACACATCATTCACCCATGGTCTGGTGCAGGACTTCTGTCTAAGTCCTTTTGTGTGGCACTAGCTTGTCAGGAGACTTTTATTATAAACGTGTGCTATCTTTATCTGATGGTCTAATATTCTAGGGAAGATAACATGGTTTTCTCCATCACACTGATGATGCGTGATCTGTTCCCATGAATACATTTACCTATGACTTCACTGTCTTTGTTTGAGCTGCAAATTAAACAAATAGCAACAGCCTATCTTTGTTTACAATTTTATTATTTTGTTCCCAAAGGAACTTCTAAAATAATTTTAATTTTTTGGCTGGGTGGTGGTGGCACACGCCTTTCCCAATCCCAGCATTCGGGAGGCAGAGACAGGTGGAACTCTGTGGAGTGAGTTCCAGGACAGGCTCTAAAGCTCAAAAAAGCCTAAAAATTAATTTTTTGCATTTGTATGCTTGCCTGTGTGTGTCTTTGTGTGTGTGTGTTTTTTTTTGCGTGTTCATGTGAACAAGGCTGAATGTGTGTGTTTGTGTGTGTGCACACATGCACATGGAAGCTAACGGTCCCCCCCCCCCGGGGTGTCATGGCACTCAGGGGCAATCCATCTTGCTTTGTGAGACAGAATCTCTCACAGGACTAACACTCACCGATAGGGTTAGGATGGCTCCTTACTTCTGGGATCGCAAGCAGGTACCACCACATCTGACAATCCTTGTGAGTTCTGGGAGTTGACCTCAGATCCCCATGCTGACAGGGCAGGCATTTAACTAAAAGAATTCTCCAGCACTGATGATTTTGACTAAAAAAAAAAAAACATTAAGGTTATCCCTAGAGTCCTAGTGTTTTTGTTTCTTCCTTTAATCCGTGCCTAAGACGGGCTGCTGAATACTGGCCTGGCCTCAGGCTGCCAACTGGTTCTACAGCTTCTCTGCTGGCAACAAGCAGGTCTTCCTGGTGAGTCCACTTGATTAGGGAAGATGGATCCGGCTGGGTCATGCTACCCCATTACCCCTTTGCTTCCTCTTGCTCAGCCCCACAATACACTCAAGGAGGTAGTTCTGATGATATTTTTCTAGTCGTCTCTGCGGCTCTTCTCTGGAGACCCATCCAGTGAATTCACTCCATGGTGCCCTAGAAGTGGCCTTCTGGATGCTCATTACTATAAGATACGAATGGCCGAGTTGTCTGCTGAGATAGGCCAGTTCCTGATGACTACCCTGCTTCACCTAAGTCCATTGCAAGGCAACTTGACACCCATCCCAATTAGCCTTCCCAAGAGCAGGGCTGAGCGCTTGGCCCGCCCGTGGAATGACGTTCACAGAGAAACTCATCATAAGCAGTGGACACTGAGCATTGGCTTTGTCAAGGGCAGCGACTGCTTACACCCCAAGCACAGTCCTAAGCCTTTTGTGTGTAGTAACGGATTTAATTCTCACAGCCACCCCACGAGACCAAACTTTATCATCAAAGAATGCAGCCGGGAATACCCTCATTTGCCTGAGGTCACACAGGGAGAAAATGGACGGCCAGGCCTTGGGCTCAGCCAGCTTGCTGCCACATCCATGCTTGGAGCTACTTGTGCTGCCTTGGAAGGTCGCGGCATGAAGTGAGATCTACACTAACAATCAACAGAGGGTGCCATGCTCACCAACCGGAAAGTGACAGTCTGTGTTCTCAGCCAGCCTCGCTCAGGCCTTGAGTATGTCGATTGATCTGTGTGAAGGTTTTGATCACAGGGAAAACACCTACCATGTGGTTTACGTTTCTATCACAATGATGACTGTTGGAGGACATGGGATAATCCACACATTGACCACGTGCACATGCATTTTTAATTACTCCTTGATGTCTTAATGGAAGCTCTTATCAATAGTCCATTACCAAAGTCGCTAATTCCCAAGTGTGGTCCATTTAAATTTGCAAACAATACATAACAACCTAGAGAAATCTTCTCAGTCAGCTTTAAAACCACTTTGACTGGCTGTGAAAACTGTATTCTGGAGTTCGATAAATTTTGCTTCTACCTTAGATTTGACAAATGTAAACTTGGTATATTTGAATTTGATGTAAAGATACTTGACTTGGTTTTTTTTCTGGTTTCTTTTCAAAGAAGTATTGATATGGACTTAGGCATGTAAACCACTGTGAATAAAATTCCAGACTTTAAAAAAAGTTGGATTTCCCCTCAAGGTATGTGGAAATTTGCCATATTTTAAATGGGTATTAAAAATTTAAATTAGACTTTTCTTCTCACTAGTCTTCCTTTTCTGCTGGAGTGAATTTAACACCATCTTGGTAAGACACTTTCACGGTCAAATTTCTTGGTCCAAAAAAGTTAAATTTTAAATTTAAACATATTTTCCATATCAGTTTAGGATGTCATCAAGAGCTTGGGCAGTGGGGTGTGAAAGTGATTGATCCTCACTCGGATTCCCTGCGAGGCAGGAGGCCATCATGCAAGAAATTTATTTAAGAACACTCAGGACTGACCCAACCTGTAAGGAAGAGAAGAAAGGAGGCGTGGCTGGGCAGCGGCATGAAGCTGACTCACGCCGGCCTCTGCTTGTCTGGGGAGCTGGGGGTAACTGCACCATTGCTCCAGGTTGGGCAAGGCTGTAGTTTTATATTCTTTCCCCATGCAGTGGTACAAGGGCCATGCTGAAGGAGGGAGGGAGACTCTGGACCGGGCCTTTCTCTGTAGTTTATATGATTTTAAAAGAAGCTTGTGAGCAATCTAGGATTCTGGGAGAGAAATGCTTTACCACAATACCCATAACTTCATCTTTTCTGTCTTTAAGTTGTGTTTTGCTGTGAGATAATGCTCCTGTACACCGTAAAGACTTGTCACTCATATTGGTTTAATAAAACACTGATTGGTCAGTAGCCAGGCAGGAAGTACAGGCGGGACAACCAGACTAGGAGAATTCTGGGAAGAGGAAAAGCAGAGAGATGCAGTCACCAGCAAGCCACAGAGGAAGCAAGATAAGAATGCCTCACTGAATAAAGGTACTAAGCCATGTGGCTAAACATAGACAAGAATTATTTTAAGTTGTAAGAGCTAGTTAATAATAAGCCTGAGCCAATAGGTTAAGAAGTTTATAATTAATGTAAGCCTTTGTGTGTTTCTTTTGGGACTGAATGGCTGTGGGACCAGGCGGGACAGAAACTTAGGTCTATAGTGTTTGGCTTGTAAAAGCTGATGTCTCCTATTTTGCTTTTAGCTTGTTGAGATAAGGTCTCATGCAACACAGCGTGGCTGGCCTTGAACTCTTGATTCTCCTGCATCCACTGTCCAAGTTCTAGAATTACAGGCCCAAATTACTACCTCCTGGCTCCCTTCAATGTTTGGAGTACCTTTCATTTCTTTGTGTAGAGAACATCTTCCATCTATTCTATCTTTATTCATTTGTGTGTGTGTGTGTGCATGTGTATGTATGTGTGTGTGCATGTGTGTATGTGTGTGCATGCATGTGTGCATGCATGTTTGTGCATGCGTGTATGTGTGTATGTGTGTGTGTGTGCAGGTGCTACTAGTACCACCGTACATATGTGTGGTCAAAGACCAGCACCGTGGAGCTGGTTCTCTCCCCCCTTTCTATGGGCTCCAGGGATTGCAGTATGGTCCTCAGGCTTTGTGTAGCAAGTGCTTTACATGGCCTCCCTCAGCCATCCTCACTACCCACGCCTCCATTCATGTTCCTGTTGTTTCTCGTGTAACAGGAGTTCTTACCGTGCAAAGCTCGGCACCTGTGGCTCCCACAGTTCCATCTCTGGAGCCTTCTCCACGGCGGAGCCCTCTGTAACAGAGGCAAATGCTGGAGCAGCGTAGCTACAAGTCAAGGATGACGAGGATTGGCGGCCTCCACTGGAAACTGGACCGCCCAGAAGGATTCTACCCAGAGCCTCAAGAGGAACCCTCAGAGGGCCGCTGGCGGGCACAGGGCTGATCTTCGCTTATGTTCCCGTCCTAACTGCTAGGAGTGCTTAGTCTGGACTTACTGGGTATTTCTTGAGTTGATGTAATAGGAGGCTCCCACAAAAAGAATGAGGTTCATTATTGTTATTAAACATTTCCTCTAATTTACCCATAGGCTTCTGGCATTAATTGTCACTGAGGAAACAGAAGAGGTTTCTCTGCATTGTCAATAAATGTTTGGACAGAACAAGGAGATAAATGATTATGGTGGGCCCCAAGCACTCATTTGAATACTATTTTAGGGGGAGTAACCAATGGCCAGCACCAATTGCTCTGTGTCGAGGGCTGCTCCACGGGGCTGTGCATATCCTCTTATTTAAATCTCATTACGTCTCAGTGAAATAGACTCATCTGTGAGGCTCAGATTATGGATGAGGAAAATTGTTGCTTGTTGTTCAGATGTAGATTTGAGAGTTAAATGTGGGCAGAAATTCAGCTCTTAGCCACTAAGCTATTGCGACGTGCAGACGCTAATCTTGCCGTTCTGTAGAACCAAAAGGCAATTTGTCATTAATAATATTAAATTATACTCCATATAAATATATGAGTCCTGGATATGCATTTATTCTGGGCTTTCTTT
The DNA here is from genome assembly GCA_025134845.1 of Neodon shergylaensis. Classification (NCBI taxonomy): domain Eukaryota; kingdom Metazoa; phylum Chordata; class Mammalia; order Rodentia; family Cricetidae; genus Neodon; species Neodon shergylaensis. The sequence continues at coordinate 3,150,685 of JABTXL010000002.1, forward strand.
GGTCCATCTGCATAAACCTGTTCAGTTCCTCCAGATGTCAAGAGCGCTGGGGCTAGTGCTCTTTACACTGTCAGCCTGCCGTGCGTGCGTCTCTCCCTCTGTAAACCCACGCATTCATATTTCAATGCACGGGGTTTCATCCCTCAGTTTGAGGACTCAGTAGAGGCCAGGGAAGGGGGCCCTGGCAGACACAGCACTTGGCTTGTGTGCTTATGAAAGCTTTCCAAGCAAGAGAGAAAGACTGACCTCATTTCTATTGTTTTAATGAGCATACAGGCAAAAAAATTAAATAAATAAAAATAAAAGAGTCTTTTGCTTACATAAACCAAAGGCCTGAGAAGGCCCACAGCAAAGTTAGGAGACAAAGGCAAAACGAGAGTAAAATAATCCAGCTTCTCAGCCTCCCTGGACACCATCAGACTTAGCGGAACGCCTTCCATGTGTGACCTTTGGTGACCTTTACCACAAAGTTATTCTCTCTGGCTCTTTCCCGCAGACATTCAAGTCACATCTTCTCAGGGACTCTATCTATGGGTCTGGCTGCTCTGTGATGTCATGAAACATCATTGCTGGGCAAATTTCAGCGGCTTTCATTCTGCTTTATTTTAATACCATATGGAACTTGACAAAAGCAAAACAAAACTGAGATACCCTGGAGAGAATGCACGGCTGCTTCTAATAAAGACTCAAGCTCTGTCCTAAATCTCTAAGAGTACACTGTAGTTTGTAACCACCAAGTATTTCTTGCACTGTATTTTTGTGATAGGGAAGAAAACCTATCTATTTGAAGTAAAAAAAAAATTAGAGTTTACACTTCAGTTTTAACCTCCATGCATACTGTACTCAGAACCATAATGGAAGTCTAGCCTGGAGAAGGCCACGAAGCAAGTTCATTGCAACATGGCTGTGGAGTTAGAATGAGCCAATCCATAAGAGAGTTGCCTAATTTTTATGAGTTTCTGTTTCTCATCGACAACATGAGTATAAGGAATCCTTGACACCGTGTAAAATGTATGTGAACCAAATCAGTCATGGCTTCTGCCTCATTGCCTGACAACCGCTCCACGTGTGGGGGTGTCTGAAATGACCTTATTAAAAATTACGTCAACTAGCACCTGTGAAAGTTGCATGCACTGTGCTGGGAAGACACCTCCCGTTGGCGGGCAATCAGCTTTTAAAGGGACTGAAACAGAAGAACTTGAAATTGTGTGCTGGCTGGCCAGGTCTGTGGGATGCACCAGCCCAAGGAGCCAGGTGGAGCTATGGATCTCCGCACTTGCGGGGGTTGGTGTGTAGACACGGGAAGGCACTGCAGGTCTGGAGTCACACTGTCCACAATGCTGTGTTTGCTGCTCAGAGCTAGGAACTGCCAGCATGTGGAATCACTTGCCAGTCATCAGCAGTTCCCTTCACGGACACAGCATCAACTGTTGAACCGGGATTGGAGCCCAGACCTCCGCCCTGCCACGCACCTCCTTCACCTTCTCCACCAAGAGACAGAGGGAAGCCATTATCGATTCATTCGTTGTGACTCATATTTATTCACAACGACTCAGTCATTTTTATGGAGAGAAACGCGTCCAACAACAATAGCTGCCCAATTTCTCATGCACTTGGATTCTTGAAATAGGGGAAATTATTCTTTAGGGAGTTAGTATGTTGAATATTTCTAATGCTATAAAAGCATCAGAATGTTGAATATTATTTCAGTTTGCTATGCTGCTCCTAATTCTGTAGTATTGGGAAAAACAAAAACCAAATACCCAACAAACAAACAAAAAAAAAACAAAAAAAAACCCCAAAACAAAAAACCCCAAACCCACCAAACTTTGGTAAAGGACAAAGAATGAATTTTTGGGTCTGAAATATCATTTTAATAGTTCAAATGGAAATATTTTTGACAAAGAATTACATAGGACACTTGACATCTTATATCTAAATAATTTTATGATAAAGTTGGCTGCTTTCATATCCTCTCAGGTTTGAGATAAAGTTATTTTTAAAGCCTTATTTTTATTACTTATATGTATAGGTGATCTGCCTATATGTATGTGTGTGCACCATATGCATGCATGCAGTGCCTGTGGCCAGAAGAGGGCGTCAGATTCCCTGAAACTGAATCTACACACAGTTGTGACCCTTCATGTGGGTGCTGGGAATTGAACCCTGGTCTTCTGGAAGAGCAGTCAGGGCTCTTAAGTACTGAGCCATCTCTCCAGTCCTTGAGATGCAGTCGTAGGGGTACACTCTTGCTAGCATGTGGTTCGTAGACACAGGAATCACAGATTCCCTTCCAACCCAGGGTCCTGTTCTGTTCTCAGTTTGTGTGGCCAGGCCTTCTGCGCACAGCGACTCGCCTCTTTGTTCAGCACTACAGCTCACGCTGCACTTAAGTTCCTTCTAGAAGCCTGCAGCACAGGTGGTGCTCACTTTCATTCCTTTTAATGAAACTCATGTTCTTGCACCTGGCCCCGATTTGCTTACCAATGTTCTTGTCTCTTCATTGTTAGTCAGAACCACAAACAAAAGGACTGGACGGTGGGATGCTCTGTTGCTAACTTTAAATGATGTTGAATGTATTTCCCAAGTGGTCACTTTGAATTATTTTTCTTGCTCTGAAAAGCCAAAGTCTGGGGCTGGAAAGATAGCATACTGGATACCTGTGCTTGGTGTCAAACCCCGGGACCCATATCATAGGAGAGAATCATCTCTCTCTCCACATGCACAGTGGTATGTACCCTGGCAGAAGGATGTGCAAAAGAAAACAGCCAAAGCCCAAAGCAAAACACATAAACAAACAAACAAACTAATATCAAGCTTTGTCCCGCTCCCATCTGAAGAGTACTGCTTGCTCTTTGATATCATTGAGGGCTAGCTACACAAAAGTAAAAACACTTCTGTCCAACTATTACCTGTCTGAACAAGAAGGAAGACCACACGATCCTTTTAAATGCTTCTTTTATTTCATTGGTTGTACATTGGGTGAGTGAGAACTGAATGTTACAACCAAACATAGAATTGATACAAATTAGACTCCTGTTCACGTTGTAAGATAACGAATGAGGGAATTCTTTAAGAAGTGTTAAGGAAAGATTTAGTAGAAATGTGACCAGTGGTACGTGGCTGAAAGACATGTCTGCGAAGTGCGGTTACACCCTGAAAAACCAAGAGTGAAATGGAGTCCCGTACAAGTGGAGTTAGTTTCCTAACTGCTGTAGCTGTTGAACTGACGTCTTCCTGTCTTGGATATTGGTGATTTTGTTTTTGTAATTAAACAAAGCATTTAAGATTTATTCATCATAGTCAGACTTCTGAATATAAACAAACTTTTGGCAAATAATATTTATACAGAAAAATAGTTTTAGATCCTCTCAAATCCCAGAATTATTCTATAAAATTACATTATAAATAAATAAAAAGCAAAATCTGTTGTACATATATTTGTACATCTATGCATTTGCCTTGCCTCCTCCTTATTGTAAATGGCATATTTGACTCTCTGCATATTATAATCACAATTCTGGAAAATGGATATCATAGTAAAAAATACAGTCATCTATATTTGCTGGGGGAATACAGGTGATGTTTTTGATGCTCCATTATTAAAGGGCTGAAAATAGCTATGTGCTAATAATTTTTAAAATAAAAATCATGAAATGAAAGAAAAAAAGACAGTTACAACAATTAGTCTACAAAAATATTTCAGTGATTCCCATAATTTACCTTTTAGTAGTGTCTACTAACTTCTCAATGAGTTTAAATGAATAAACAAAGAAAAAATAAGTATGAGTGTTTTAGGCAAGTTGTAGCGTAACTACATTGTTATAACTGAGAAAATTACAAATATCAATAATACATAAAGATGAAAACTAGCGAAGTGATACAAGTTAGATACAATACCTATCCACAAATTAAAACAGACACCATACAAGCACTACGTAAGATTATACTCAGAACGTGATTTCTCTTTTGATACAGTTATCAGATCTATGATGTAAGATAAATAGATAATAATTAGACTTTGACCAACATGAATTAATTAAATGCAGATTTTTTTCCTCAATCAAAAAAAATTGGCATGGTGATGCCTCTAGTTTTCAGAACAGGCGATGATACCAAAATTTAAAATATTTTACATTCAATCTCAAAAGTCAAAATACTTCAATCACTAAAATGTCCACAAAGAAAATGGATGTTTTAAACAATTACACATAATATCCATTTATAACAGCTGTTTCATTTCTTAAACAATAATTTAAAAACTATGTAGGTACTGTGTAGGCTATGTGCAACATATAAAATGTGAAATATGAAATATTTGGTACGATAGTGCTTAAAATAAACTTTAAAACAAACTTTCTGAACAAAATTTAATTGTATCGCTATTACCTTGAAGATCAACCAAGTATTTAAAAAAGTAAACAACATTAAAATATGTTTCATCCATATATAGTATATATATGTATGTGTATATATAATATGTATGTACTTGTATTAAAGTTTTTATACTTTTGAGACATAAAATATGCTTTAAGGTGAAAGAATTAAAAGAACTGTGTTTTTCCATGCTGTAGTTAGTTACAACCCTTCAGTCCAACTTTTGAAATGCAAAAACAGTAATGGATACTCTAAGTGAGACTACCGGCTTCTTCTGTTTACATAGGAATTTAGATTAAAGTCACAGTCTGTATCCGCAGTGACTAAACCGAGACGTACTTAAACTGGAATATTATACAGACCTCCCCACCTACAGCTTCCCTGTTGGACTAGGTTTTTAGAATAAAGAGCTATTCGGTAACAGGCAACTGGGGCGGGCGGGTGTGTGTCGGGGTGGAGTTTGAAAGACCAATCCCTTAGATTCAACTATTGGCGTGAGCCTTTCATTCTTGTCGAGCTGGACGAAGTCTGGCAAAATCTAGGCACTTCTACAAAGTCTCTCTTATAAAACAACTTTAAAAATATACTTGGAAAATAATACCTTCAAGACTTTGTTGGGTGGGGTATGAAGCTCATACCGTGCAAAGTTTTTTTTTTTTTTTCAATCTAAGCAACGTGACTCTAGAATCCCATGATTCAGTGCGGCATCGCCAGGCAAACCGAATCGCACTCTCTGATGTGTCCCCAGCAATTGTGCTTGAACTGCCATTCAAATTTTAGACCTGCGAGGCAGGTTTTTTCTGTTTTACTTCACTTCTCATCTTTGCCGCCGCGCTTGTCTGCTCAAGAAGTGAATCATACCCTTGGATCCAGTCGGGAAATGAAATGACGGCGCTTGGAGTTAGAATCGAACCTGCCCTTGGAATAAGTACTTAAACTAATGCTAACTGTTTATTGGTAAATTTGAAATATTCTGAGTCGAAATGAGTATATCGGCTGGACTTTCTGCATCGGCTATAGTTACGGAGATGAGACAATATTCCTAGGACAGAAACTAGGCTTAGAACCCTGTAAAAGAAAACCCCATCTTTTATGTCTCTGAACGTCGCAGCTGGTCTCAGGTAGTTAACTATCTTAGCTGGAATATACTAAGCATACCATATTTAATACTCATATATGACATAGCAGAACTAGCCTTAGGGTTGTGGTCTGTCCAGAAGAACTAAATTTAGCATGCAGTTTGTGGCAATTCTATCGAGGAGGAAACAGGATAGTATGTACAGTAACAATGTTTAGCTATTCTCAATGCAGATTCTTGGCATTCCATCCCATTCCTGTTGATTATTTCAGAATTATCTGCGGAAGAAAAAGACAAGCACCATTTAGACTTTCTGCAGGAAAAACAAGTTTAAGTCTTACTCTTTGCTAAAAAAAAAAGGCATCTGAAAGTAGAACAGTCTTCAATTTCTCATAATCCTGACACAACCACTCACTCTGCAAAACCCCCAACCCTCATGCTGAGGATTCTCTCTCTTAGCAGCTTCCCTGTGCAGCTGTGGGAAGGAACGGTGACTCAAACACACAGTGTTTTCTATGACACCGTGACAGCATGTGTGTGGGCAGGCAGTCTGTTTAGAGCTCCATCTTTTTGCTTCATATTTTTTTGATGTATGTTCATATGACTATCAAACTAATACTTTCTCTAGCCTTAAGAAAGCCTAATCAGAGAATTTATTCCTTGAAAGTTGTTTATGAACTTAACTCTAAATATGTAAGACGTAACCAGATATTAACTTATAATTCAAAAATATAGTCTTATCAAACGTAATCTTGTTTCTAAGATATAACAGCAACCAGTTTCAAAGGTAGGATATGCTTACATGCCACAGTAAAGAGGAAAGGGATAACAACCTAATTAAGTGGTTAAAAATATTCTTAATAAACACAAAAGTATAGATAAAGTTCAAGCAAGGCTTTAATAGTTTACTGCTGAATCCAAGCTGTGCTCCTCGGGATCAATCTCAAAGGTGCCATCCCTGCTTTTGCATTCCTGGAGTCTGAGTCCTGGGCCTGGCGTGGCAAACACTGCTGTGGAGCTAAATCCCAGTACAATCACGTCCCTTACTAACCATGCTTCTGTAAAGGTGAGGGAATTTGTCCTATGTGGCCGATGCCATTGAACATCAAGCTTAAATAAACAATTTTTATCAAAAGTATTTGTTCTTTGTGCAATGTTTTGACTTAACTTTGCATAATTAATGAACAAAAGCTTATGTGCTAAATAGCTAAAAACCTGTAAGAGATAACTGACGAAACCCCTTATGGTGAACATCAGCTAATATTGGTACACAACAGGCTTCAATTCCCAGTAAAAGGGCCATTTCTATGGATGTAATTTATTATCCTATGGTATCAGAATTTATGCACATGGGTATTTTTTCTTTGAGCACTCCAATGGTTCACATATAATGTTTTAGTATGTCTGAATGATGAACCTGTCCATCTTTTACTTTATTGAGGCACATAAATGTATATAGAACTGACAAACATTTGTGTAAAATGAAAGTTCAAAACTTCAGATGTTGAGGCTGTTCATTTAAGATTTATTTACTTATTTTTACTTATACGGATGCACGTGTGTCTGTGAGTGAGAATGCTACATGAGGGTGGGGGCCCAGAAGAGGGCTTTGCAGGTTCTGAACTGCCTACTTGGCTGCTGGAACCAAACTTGGGTCCTCTGGAAGAGCAGCATGTGCAGTTAGCCTCTGAGCATGTCTCTAGTCCCCCAAAAATTCCTCGGAATTTGAGGCTAATTTGGAAAAAAGCACCCCTTGTTTCATATATTGGTAGATGTGAATAGGAGCAACATAGAATTTTATATGTAATACTATCACAGGATCTAGTAGGTGAATGTGTTCATTGTATTGTCTTCGAATGACACCAGTACAGTTAGGTAATATTTATATTCTCCAAATGAATTATAACATTTTTTAAAGATTTAGATAGTCCATTGTTAAATAGGAATTTCTTCTAGTTCATCCCGAGCTTCCTTGCTATCTGTACAGCAGGACATTCCCTAAGCCTTCAAATCAAGTTCTATTCCCCATCCCCATTTTCTCCTACTGTATCAAGAGATCCTAAAAGATTTAGGGGAATCTTCTACTTCCTTAGACAAACATTTACAAACGCCAGGAAAGTCAGGCACCCTACCGAAAGCCCAGCACAGTGAGAGTGTGTAGATTTGCATTATAGACACTAACAATGATGCCTTGATCCCGTGTGTGACAGGGAGAACACTGGGAACCGGACCAGAAATGGGCTTCCAAGCTGTAACTAAAGGTTGCCTAGACTCTCCCAGGCTGCCTTTTCCCTCTGCCCCAGGAGACTCAAAAGCCAAAAGGAACTTATGGTGTCGAAATGACGTCATGACTGCTCCCTTGAACCTAGACCAGAAAACTGGCGGGTCGGAGCTGCACCTTTGTCTCTCTGGGAAGTGCATGTGCTGGATAAACAGGACAAGACAACTCTGTAGCAGCTGTGCACTTCCAGAGTTCCAAAATTTGACATCAGGGGTCAGGAAAGCATTCAGTTTTTTTCTCCTTAGAAGTTCCATTTGTAGGTGGCAGCATTTTCCCACGAAAGTATCATTCATTATCAGTTTTCTTTTCTGGGAACTTAAGTGGCTGGGACTGTCTGAATGAAGTACACTTTAGGGCAGAGATCAGCCTGTGGGTCACAACCTCCACAGGGGTCATAAGCAGATATCCTGCATATCAGGTATTTACATGACAATTCATAACTATCAAAATTGCAGTTATGAAGTAGCAATGAAATGACTTTATGGTTGGGGCTCACCACAACACGAGGAGCTGTATTAAAGGGACACAGCATTAGGAAGGTTGAGAACTGCTGCCCTACAGTGATGTGTCCCATGGAGATAGAATATTAAGGTGATGAACAGAAGCCAACCAATGCCACTCATTTTAAAATTATCCCTTTGATCACTGTGGGGGTGCTGCAGGAAGTGGGGAGGAGGGAAGTGTGTGATGGACAGGAGGAGAGAGGCCTGGGTGTTGGGGGGGTGCTGCAGGAAGTGGGGAGGAGGGAAGTGTGTGATGGACAGGAGGAGAGAGGCCTGGGTGTTGGGGGGGTGCTGCAGGAAGTGGGGAGGATGGCATCAGGAACTTCTCTTTGGTTTTTTTCCTTCTTTCCTTTATTCAGATTCTATTTTAATTGATGCTAAAGTGGTACAACTTAAAGACGAACAGGTGCATTTTCTGTGCTTTTCCACAGGCTTGCCCCAGAGAATTCCTTCCAGATCAACGGTATTTCCCCCACGACTCTTCGTCACCTCCCTACCTCTGTTTCTCCACCATTCTTCATGATAGTTTTACACCAAGGTAGATGGAAGGCTTCTTAACATACTAGGCTCATCGGTGTTAGTGGTGACCTGGCACACACACTATCAACCTGATGTGGACAAACCCTAACTTCCAGTTTGTACACATGAAACATGGTTAATTACAGCATCAGGGCTAGAGAGATGGCGTTGTGGTCAAGAGTGCGTCCAACTCCTTCGGAGGACCCCAGTTTGTTTCTCTGCACCTATGTCAGGAGGCTTACTACTTGCCTGTACCTCCAGCATCATGGGGTCATCGGCCTCTATGGGAATTTTTATTCACGTGAGCGCACATGCACACACACACACACACACACACCCTGCACACACATTGAAAGAAAACTTTTAAAACAGTCCATCAAATTTAAGCACAACAGTCTAAATGCCAATGATTTCTTTTCTGCCTTTCGTCCAAGCTGAGGTTGCTACCCAAGGTGCCCTTTTCAGGGCACTGTAGCCCACACATTCTCGGAGGAGGTAACTGAAAGCTTTCGTTCGGTCTGCAAGAGTCTATCTGCAAGTCAGATGGAGAGCTAACCTATCCTAAAGGGCCTTCTCTGTTTTGGTGTCTACACTCTTAATTGTCAGCAGGCTCTGAGAACATCTGTCGGCTGTGAGCCTAGAGTGTGCTGCTGTTGCATTCTGCAGCTGTGGCAGTCTGTGCAGTATGAACCGGCCTGCACACACCAGGTATTTGCTCACTCTGCTCCTGGCTTGAGAATTCTCTTCAGGGCATGAAATGGGCGGCCTGTTTCAGACCCATGCCAGGAACTGGGGGCAGCTGTGGTTCCAAAGGCTTTTTTGTACCTCTCAACATGCCAGCTGAGAAGGATGCTCAGAAGAACCCGCTGGAGCCCGCGAATCAGAGAAAGGGATACCATTGGGCGAGTCTGGAGGGACCAGGAGGTGCAAGAAACAGGAGACAGTGCGTACTGTCTGAAGGAGCTGGTGCTGGCCCTGAGTGGTCACCTACATCCTGCCCTAGCCTCCTCCCAATGGATGCAAGAAACGTCTGTCACCCTACCCCAGAGTGCCACTGCTTCAGCTACAACAGAAACAAAGCAAATGTACTGAACAAGACACATGCCTATGTATCTCCCTAGTGGACGATTCTCTTAAGTAAGTAGTGTTTACTGTAGCAGACTGTAAGTAGAGAGGGAAGCAAGATTCTTAAGTATGATTGTGGTCTGTCATGTATGGTAGCGAAGACTTTGGACCTAAAATATGGTTTTCAAATCCCTTTCCCACGAAAAGGAGAACACACTAAAATGAAGATCACTGATACCCACAAAATCTACAGCTCAGTTTAGAAAAAATGGACACACTGGACCTCCAGTCAGGGGTACCTTCACAATCATTTGGGGTTCCTCTGGTTGTATCAATATGTGTGAGGCAAAACATCAGAGGGTTGCAATAGAACCATCTTATTAATAAGAAAAGCAAATCATAGTAATTGAACCATATCCCTTAACTGTTGTACTTAACAGTCTGATGACTCTCCTCAGTATGCAGGTACCCTATGCTGTACCCCGCCATGCGAGCATAGCTCATACGTGATCTGATATTTTTGAAGACAAAGCATGAATGGCTCCTAGAAGCATCAAACATGTTTTCCCGGCAGACACATGTGCAGCCACTGACCAGTTCTTGCGTCCTTATGACGTGTGTGACATGAACGGCAGCAGAAGTTACAGAGAGGTGGTCTAAATTAGGTTGTGTAGAAGGAAATGCTGAGCCTATCAGGTCAGCCAGTGTACAGTCAGATCGGTCAGTGTACAGTCAGTGTACAGTCAGATCGGTCAGTGTACAGTCAGTGTACAGTCAGATCAGCCAATGTACAGCCAGTGTACAGTCAGATCACTCAGTGTACAGTCAGTGTACAGTCAGATTGGTCAGTGTACAGTCAGTGTACAGT
>JABTXL010000002.1:3161385-3181865 GCA_025134845.1 Neodon shergylaensis
TCAGTGTACAGTCAGATCACTCAGTGTACAGTCAGATCACTCAGTGTACAGTCAGTGTACAGTCAGATCACTGAATGTACAGCCAGAGCAGTCAGTGTACAGTCAGATCAATCAGTGTACAGCCAGTGTACAGTCAGATCAGCCAGTGTACAGCCAGAGCAGTCAGTGTACAGTCAGTGTATAGTTGGATCAGCCAGTGTACAGTTAGTGTACAGTCAGATCAGCCAGTGTACAGCCAGATCAGTCATTGTACAGCCAGATCAGTCAGTGTACAGTCAGTATACAGTCAGGTCAGCCAGTATACAGTCAGTGTAAGTCAGATCAGTCAGTATTCAGTCAGTATGCAATCATATTAGTTGGTATACTGACCCACATGACAGAAAACGACTGTGTGTGGCTCAGACCCACCTTTGGTTGGATTCTGCAACAGGCTTCTGGTGTGTGTATGCATCAGACTCAGTTTCATGGAGGAGACACTCAACTAAGTCAAGACTGCTGCTTTCTGAGTTGAGCAAAAGCTGTAGCATCATGAGGACAGACAGTAGCAGGAAAAGGGACTGGGAGAGAATGTCTACTGGGGAGTTAACCCTGAAACTTCCAGACAGTTAGTGCTCCCAGGGCACGAGGCCAGCAGACACCCGCCAGCTAAAAAGAAAATACGACCATTCTGTCCTAGACTCAGTCGCCAGCTATGAAATAGTCATTGTCTTGTCTCTTTCTTAATGATGATGGATTTAGGTTGAGCACCCATCACTTGCAAGAGATCTGACTGGAGTGTGAACTAGTCAAAAGCCCAAGACTTCATGTAGAAAAAAAAACACTGAATTTGAACTCATCTGTGCTGTAAACTCAACCCCCGACTCCGTCTGTCTTCATGCGGGGGGAAAGAAAGAAGGCAAGGCATCATGGGGCTTCTCTAGTGCTTCAGAGATCACCTATTAATACCTGAGATTACTACTTATGGGTGATCTTTGGCCACTGAATGTATACTCTCAGAAGGGTGAGTTTCTACATGGCTTCTAGAAACTTTCATACTCCCTACAGAAACCACTCAAGGCCAAGATTCAGAAATCTCCAGAGACGGTAGCTCAAATACTTGACTCATTAAGAACAACTTTGCTTAATTGATGTGGATGACATTTCAGCGAATACGCCTGAGCACCCAAACCACAAAACAATGAAAGAAGAGCAAGGTGTGTTTCCCTTAAATTTCCCCCATGACCAGCCATCAAATCCTGTCTTTATAGTGCTGACTTTGGGGAGGTAGATAAAATATACCTTATACAATATTTGTGTGGCCTCGCTGAACTACAAAGGACCTCAGAGGACCTTGGTCTCGCGAACTTCAAGCCGCGGAGGATATTTGCAGGCAGGTACATTAGCAAAGTCATCAGCAAACTCCTCAGGGGGGATGTGGGATTCATCTTTCTGTCCCTGCTGTCAAGGGTGGGGGCTGGGCACACAGGAGTCACCAGGATCTGGCTGAATGTCTGGATTATGAATTCCTAGGCAGTGACTGAGGACAGCGCCACCACACAGAAGACCATCGAGTGAATCAGGCGGCCGGCAACCTTATACCACAGAAGACATCTCTGCAGCCTTTCAGGATATATGAAATATCTTGGAAAAATAGATTAACTCCCCTCCCCGCCCTACCCCACTGCATTTCGCTTCTTGCCTTACACAGGTGAAAGGAATGGTTCTCCAGGCTGGGGCCAGAATACGAGGGAAACGCGGCTTACAAACATTCCACCTGAAGGAAATGTCTAAATGAGGTAGGTATTTTAGAAGGGCTTTTCCACAGCCACAGGGCCCTGCAGCTGTACAAGGGTGTTTTCTAGTTTCCGAAACAAAACTCACTGTTTACATCAAGGAGACTTGCCTGTCGCCCACCGTCCTGATAATTATTTCTTTGCTTACCTCTTTGTGCTGGGATTGAATCCAGGTCTTGCACATGCTAACTGTGCTCTGATCGTGAGGGATGTCCCAACCTCTCTCCTCCCCTTGTTCCTTTGCTACCCCACTGACTTGACTCCTGCTCACACTTTCTGCTGCTTAACTCTCTCCCCTTCTTGGCTCTACAGCTCCACGACACTTCTATGTGGCAGCCATTGCTGTCGGGCTTCCTGATGCTGCCAGAGAAGGAAAACCCAGGAGTCCTCTGATGCAACACAGACATTTGCAGAGTTTGGACCAGTGCAATTTGGTATTTAATCACAGTAAGACTTTCTGAAGGCAAACACAAAGTTGTTATGACTCTTGGTGAACTTATAATACCAGACTTAAATCATTAATTGAAATCATTAATTAAACCAATAATTTTAATGCTGGCACATGGACACTGTCAAGTAAATGTATTCTTCAGCCTATCTCATGACCATTTATTAATTAATTGTGCCAAAAGTTCTGAGATTATTGGTGGCACATTCAAGGATACTCGGAAAAGTTGTCTTAAAATTGTTTTTGAGAGCCGGGCGGTGGTGGCGCACGCCTTTAATCCCAGCACTTAGGAGGCAGAGGCAGGCGGATCTCTGTGAGTTCGAGACCAGCCTGGTCTACAGAGCTAGTTCCAGGACAGGCTCCAAAACCACAGAGAAACCCTGTCTCGAAAAACCAAAAAATAAAAAAATAAATTGTTTTTGAGACAGGGTCTCATTTAGTCCGAGGTTGGCCTCAGACTTGCTGGGCAGTCAAGAATGACTTTGAACTTTGATTATCCTGTCTCTACCCAACTACTCCTGGAACTGTAGGTGTGTGCGCCCTGGATTGTTTTCTGAGATGCTACAAGCTGAACCCCAGGGCTTTGAGCATGCTAGCAACCGCCACCAATTCCCATATACCCCAGAGTCTGAGAATAAGTCTTACTTGCTATTTTAGGGGACTGTTGTTTTAGGGGAGGAGAGTGTGTTACCACATTTAACTGACTTTCAAATGCAAATTTTATTTGTACATAAAATGTATAACATAGGGTCTTGGGAGTAAATGGTCAAACTGACAGCTTCACTCCAAGAAAAGTGAACTGAGGTTGGATGGTACGTCTCTAATACTTGGTAGCTCCTTCAAGGGCACTTTTGTTCCAACTGCTTTGTGCTGCTACAGAATGTTAACACCCTAAGATATAATTTCTCTATTTCCAGTGATGCCAATCTTTGGTGACTCATTTTTAGAAAAATTTTTCCATCCTGTTGTTAATAATATACATATATTATATATGTTGTATATATGTAACTGTCATGTAAAATATTAGTAACTGGGCTCTCTCCATATGAAAAGTGGTAGCATACCCTTATTAAATATTACCAACCAAGGCCCATACTGACAGGTTATCAGGATAAAATGTCTAAGTGGAAGTTCTTGACTCGATCAACCATCTACATCTCATATCTAGACCTGGTGTGCACTGCAGTGGGACCCTGAATCTCAGCTCTGCGGAGTTTTCACAGTGAAGCAGGGCCGAGTCTTTCTCGTGTGCTCTAAAGCGCTCGAGGTTGCCCTGGTGTGACCGCGTCAGTTAGTGCATTTCCACACCACACATAAATTGTTACAAACAACTCTCCGCTTTGCCAATGCCATACAAATGAAATCACCAGCTGGCTTTAAAAAATTGTGTCCACAACTATTATGTGGTTGAAATACGCACACACACACACACACACACACAATAATGTAGGGAAGTAAGGGGCTTGCATATGCTTGCAAAGAAGTCGCTAAACGTACACAAACCAGACAAAAGCCACTTCCCCTTACAGATGGCTCATTACTCAGGTGTGCCCTGTGTTCGGAGAATGTGGGTTTTCCTGCCACTGTGAATCCCTTCTAACAGGAAAAGGAACTCTCTTCCTGTGTGTCCTCTGTCTGACCTTCAGTGATGGGTGCAGGGCCAGCTTATTCATGGTGGTTGCGGGGAGAGTGTGGGGTTCTTCATGCAACTCTGAGAGCAAGGCCTGTCTCCCCCACGCTGGGTCCAGCCTGGCTTTTCCACCTGTGGGTGACTCCTAAGGATCATTTCCACTGTCTTCGCTCTGAGGAGGGAGGGCTGTCCTCAGATCACCTCTTCCGCTAACATTTATATGCTGCTGTAATTGAGCAGCATATGAAATTCTAATATATGTCCCCCAAGAATGGCTGGCTTCTGCATACAAATGAGGAGGGGGTAAAAGGAAACGGCAGGTTCCCCCCTGAGTCGTTTCTTTTCTTTCCCTGGTTTTGTCCCCTTGGTGTTATTAACAACATATCGAAGAGTGCTGTGTGTTTATTCATAAAAGAAGAGCTATGAGATTATGTTTGCTCTGCAGCTGTGAAAGACAGGAAAAACTAAAACCGAACCCTGGACTGGAAGGGTCAGGTGAGAGCCGGGAAGAAAAGCAGGCAGGGCAGGCCATGGCACAATGAGAGCGGGGAAGGCTGGCGTGGAGGGGTTTATAGCCACCCAGGAACTAGTCTCGGATTTTGTTCACGCACACGCGTGTGCTTACGGAGTGAATACACGCGTGTGTGCATGAGTGTGGAGGCTGGCAGTTAATACAGGCAAGGTGTTTGCCTCACTTGCTCATCACCTTGTTTGGGTGTGCGGGGAGACGCCTAGACGGGCTGTGAGCCCAGAATCCCTGGTGCCCCAGTCTGGGGTCATGGATGCTCGGCTGTATGCCCAGCTTTGTTTGCCGGTGTTGCAGATTTGAACTAAAGTCTTCACACTCACATGACAAGCACTGTACTGCGTGAGCCAGCTCTGCACACCCCAGGTGTTCACCACACTGCATACCCCAGTACTGAGTACCCACAGACCCCCCCCCCCCCCGTACTGACTGCCAAAGCAGACTTGGGCATAGATTATGGCTCATCCATCTCCAGTGGAAAGACAGACGGGGCTTTTCTGTTTTCATCACACTCTAGAAGTTGGTTCTCTATCTCCCTCTCTCCCTCCCTCCCTCCCTCCCTCCCTCCCTCCCTCCCTCCCAGAACTAAACTGTAAAGGGCACCCAGAGGGCCTGCTGTGGCTCAGGCTCCTGCAGAAAGCACTTTGGGGACTGAGCTCCCCTAAGGAATCTGTTTGGTCAGAAAGAACACAGAGAACCCCTTTCTAAAGATCCTATCTCAGTGCACAGGACTCCCCTTGCATCTCTAGGTTAACATGGGGACCTAGCCATCAAGGTCACTGCTGTTTCTACAGGAAAATGGAGCTCCAAGGCCCCGGTCAAAGAAAATACACTTTCTAAATACAGACTGCGTATGTTGAAGAAGCCCACATTTCCGTACCAAATCAAAAGCATAAAATGGGCTGGACGGTGGTGGCGCACGCCTTTAATCCCAGCACTTGGGAGGCAGAGGCAGGAGGATCTCTGGGAGTTCAAGGCCAGTGTTGTCTACAAGAGTGAGTTCCAGGACAGTTATGGCTGTTATATAGATAAATCCTCTCTTGAAAAAAAAAAAGAAAGAAAGAAAAGAAAACAAGAAAAAAAAAAACATAAAATGGGGTCGCATAAATCCTACAATCTTTAGAATATTTGCAATAATATGTGCAGGGTGAGGCTGTGATTAACTGGGTAGCCCACTCCTGAGTGGTCTCGCTGACACAGACCTTCTGGGCATGGGTGCTGAATCTAAGAAAAAAAAATTACACGTAAAAGCTTACTGAGGTCAGATATTATTAAGGCTTTCTTTGTTGTATGAATGGATAATAATCAATGTGTCTATTACTTATAGTTTTTGCTTATAGTTTTGATATGGGGTTTACCTTAAAGGTTTCACAAGCTATGAGTTAAGAACTCGAGAATGAAAAATGAATAAAAGACACCAGTGTCCAAGTCAAAACAAACCTGAAGCAGGT
The DNA here is from genome assembly GCA_025134845.1 of Neodon shergylaensis. Taxonomy (NCBI): domain Eukaryota; kingdom Metazoa; phylum Chordata; class Mammalia; order Rodentia; family Cricetidae; genus Neodon; species Neodon shergylaensis. The sequence continues at coordinate 3,167,213 of JABTXL010000002.1, forward strand.
GTTTTACTTTTTAAAAACCATCAGTTTATACACGCCTGCAAGGAAATTTCAGAAGATTTGCTCACACACATGGCGCTTTTAAAACCATGTGGCTTTCCTCACAGTAATAAATAAGATTCAGGTCAAGAAGAAAAAAAGAAAACCCACAGAAATGTGCTCCTGCTGTGTGTGTGTGTAACACACAGCCCCAAATCCTGCTCACTGCCTACCAATATCAAGCTTGGAATCTGGGCACAGTCTGGAGACAGTATCTGTTTTCACAATAGGGCAGAAGGTGTAATTCAGCCCATCAGGAATTGGCTTTTAAGGAACCGATGGCAAAAACAGCACCAAACGCTGCATTCAGCGGGATGAAGAGGATGGAGGTGAAGACTGGATAGGGAAGGGCATCCCCCTGTGTTGGAATCACCTCGGGCGCTTCTCAAAGCAGGGAGATGCTGCTGCTGTCCAACACGTTTGCCAGCACAATGAAGGCCCTGAAGCCCCATTTTAGTTGTTTGCCTGTGAGGTGTGTGTGTGTGTGTGAGAGAGAGAGAGAGAGAGAGAGAGAGGTTAATCTAGCTGCTCAATTGTGTATAAGCCTCAAGTACAGAGAAAACACCCCAGAAAGTAGATGTGAGGGACAGAGAATCTCAGCTATGCCACCAACTGGTTTGTGAGTTGCCTGAGCCTTAGTCTTTCCCTTTGCTTGTAGTGCGCTAGTACTTCTCAGTGTGGTGGGCACTCAGAGGACTGTACAACCAGCTCTCCCCAACAACCCCTCAGGAAGTCCAGGAACACCCTGGCGTAAGACAAGAGGAGGGTGTTTTACCAAGGAGAGCAGCCACATTCTACTGCTTTCCTGGCAGACGTCCCCACCAATAGTTGGGTCTTTCTGAGGTGATCTGAATCCCATAATTACTTTGACTATAATTATTTGCTCATTCTTCATTGCCTGTACCATTTATTATGTAAGGCCCACGAGCAAGGGGGCTACCTTCCCATTGGCTCAGCCCCGGAACTCCCAGCATCCAGTGTGGAGAGGGAGCAAGAAGACATACTATCACCAAGTAAATAGCAGGCTTTCTTCTTTTAATAAGGTGTCCCAGGCTAAACCTCACTTCTAATGAACTCAGGCCACTGAGGAAAAACCCACAGCTGCAAAGAGTCATCGTCCTTGTGAAAACAGAACCCCTGGGGACAAGGAATTTTATCAGGAGGGAAAGTAAGCTTAGCAACAGCCCAGGTACTCTGACATCTTCCTCGACAATTCTTAATCCCTTCTTTTTTGGAGAAGAGTTCATTTAGATCGCCTGTCTATTTAAGAACGTGGTAAAGTATACATAAGGTAACATCTGTTTAAAACACTTTGAGTGGAGAGTTGTGAGTCCTGCCGTCCCAGTCCACCTACAGAACTTCCTCTCTTAATCGAAACTGCACCAACTGGACACCGACTCTGAATTCTCTTTCCTGGACACTTGTATTTTCAGCTCTGGGGACTGAACCAGGGATTTGCACACACATGACAGAAACACTCTCTGCCACTGAGCTACACTCCCAGCCCTTGTATCCTTGAGACAGGGTCTCAAGCAGCTCATGCTGGCCTTGGCCTTGAGACCTTCTTTCTTGCCTTAGCCGTCTAGGTGCTCTGGTTTCATACAGTGTGTTTCACCCCGTGTCTGTCAAAACCGTAACCAGCTCCCACCCTTGCCTGCCTTTCCTTTCATCCTTCCCATTCCTGGCTTTGCGATGGGCTCCCGTCACCATCCTCACTTAGGAGTAAGCCGAACTGGCGGCTGCTCATTTCCCACCGGTCTCCTGCAGGGTGCCCACAGCATGGCTTCTTAACAGGGGTGCTCAGTTTGTTTACTGAGGTTGATGTGTCCAGAAGGTTCCATGGGGACACACTGGACTTCTGCTTGACCCTTTCCAGCGTTCCCCGCTGGCTTATTACTCTGGGATGGAGAAATGGCCCCTGTTTTCCCATGCACCCTACTTTTTCTGACCGAGTTGAAATTTGAATTGGCAATCTCACCAACCACGGATATTCGCAGACAAATTCTGGATTTAGACTTTAAAAAGTTTCCATCTCTGTGAGAACTTCTGAAATGGTTAAAATGTTTAAATGTAGCAGTTGAATCTTTGTTTCCAATCTTTTGGCGGTGCTGGGGACTGAACACATTCCCTCATGTCCTCGAGACAGGCAAAGGCTCCCATGCTGAGCAACAGTGCTGCTCTCTCTTGAATCTGACTGGTACAGCCAGTTCCCACACGGACCACAAATCCAATCCTTTCAAATGTGCTAGGGAGCACAGGATGTGAAGGCGTGGGAGCCCGAGGCTAAACCTGTCCAGCCACCACACGCGTGCTTGAATTGTGGGCCATTTATTCCGGATGATTTGTCCTCATCTGGAAAACGCATAAGGTACTCTGCAGAGCAATAGCGAGTATTAAATAGAACAGTGCACATAAAAGAGTCTGATGTGTACTGGAGGTGTTTGATGAGGCTGCTTTCTTTCCCTAAGGCTATTATTTTAGGATTCATAATCCTAAATCAAATTGATTTCAGTTTCTATTTAAATAGTTATTCAAATTATTCTATTGTGCATTTAAATATAGGTCTGAATGGTGCCTCTTATGTTGGAAATATGTTTGGTTTTTGGTGAGACTAACGTTTTTTGGAATAACAAATGCATTTGCTTCCCTCTCTGAAGAACATATGTTGACTGTTTCTGATGACGAAGCAAGACTGAATTTCTCTAATTTTTTTTTCATTAAAGTTTTGACTGGCAGAATAATCGTTCTGCAAACTGAAGCCTTTGATTGCAGGGGTGCAGTCTGCACCAGTGCTGGGTGAGCAGTGCCTGCCGCAGTGGGAAGTTGATATTCTCCAATGGGCAGAATTTCCCATTCCTTAGAGTTAGACACGGGTCAACCCCACAGCCAGGCTTAGTGGATGCATGCTGTGGGCAAGCCTGTCAACCTCTTTTCTTCTTGATCTTCCTCATGTCTGTGATGGGAACTCAAAGCCGGTTCCCTCCTATGGTATTGTGAGCATTCCTTCATATTTGACAAGTGTCTATGGACAATATTATATGATAATATTAAACTATCTTTTTAATTTTGGGCAGTAGTAAGAGTCGAACCTAGGACCTCATGCACGTGAGGCAAGTGCTCTTCCACTGAGCTCCAGCCTTGGAAACTATTCTAATTTCCTAGTCGACTTCACAAAATGTAAACATCTTCACAAGCTATGATTTATTAATTATTTCTAATCACTGTGATTAGAGACAATGACTATTTACGGGCACTTCTGTGCACCCATCTTGTTTAGCAAATAAACTTCTGGAGTTCAACTGCCAAGCTTTCACTTTTCATGTAGCTCCTGCATTGGAAGCAGAAGTAGCAGGGACTTTCTAGCTTTTGTTTAGCAAACCAACATACAGTCCCAAGCCAGGAACTCAGAACTCCCTGTCCAAGGCATACCGTGGGCTCTTTTTCACCGTTACACACTTCTTAGGTCTCCCCTTCCAAACTTCTTTCCTAGTTCATGTTTCAGAGTCAAGAGGAGCCCAGCAGAGAACACAAGCAGCAGGAATCTATTCAAACATTGCCTCCTGTCCTGATCCACACAACTAGAGCAGAAAGACTGTGGAATAGCTATGAAATGACAGCTGGAAAAACACTTGTAGAAAAACAAAGGGTCAAGTTTGACATCTCTGGGTACCTTTGTTTAGTTACAAATCTTCCACGTTCTAATGAGGAAGCAAAGTTTTGGCCTGTTCCAAAACAACTTGGAGTTAGGAACTTGGTGTGATCCATGCTTTGGTGGAGCAAAAGAGACTTAGATGTGGGGTTAGGGGACTGAGCTTCTCAGCCTTGCATAACTGTGAGCAAGTCACTGCAATACTCTTGGTCTTTTCACTATAAAATGGAGATTTTTTTATAAAAGTCTGGAGAAGTTGGAAATCTGGCTTTGCCTCTTAACAGTACGACCTTGGACATGTTCCCCAGCACGTCTAATGGTCCCTTCAGCGGCATTTCTGCTTTCAGAGAGAGAGTTCGTATCAAAGGCTGTGCACGATGTTTGGCACATAGCAAGTACTTCAAGCTGGAGGTGGCCTGAGTCACATCTGTGCTGTCTGTATGCTCTGGAGTCCTTGGGGTCCTTCCACATTACTTAAAGCACATTCTCAGGAAGGCGGCTGGCCACACGGAGAAGAGACTGCTCTAGGCAGATCTGAATCCTCAGGTTCTGGGTTTGCTTCCTCTGCGAATTTATGTGCATTGGGCAGGGCACTTTGCCGATTGATTCCAGCTCCTATTACAATTTATAATGTAACTTGTATCACATAAAAATGTTATCCTAGGGCCGGGGATGGAGCTCAGGGGGCAAGTGCTTGCCACGCTAGCACGGGAGTGGAGCTGGGATCGCCACCATCCATGCAAAGGCTTTGGTGCAGTGGTGCTGCTATTGCAGGCACCGTTTACAGCCCCAGTGCTGGGAGGGTGGAAGCAAGGGGATTCCTGGGACTTTCTGACCAGCCAGTCCAGTTAAAAGAGTGAGTTTCAGGTTCACTGACAGATATGACACAAACAAATAAGATGGGGAGTGGTTGGGGTAGACATCTACTGTTGGCTTCAGGCCTCAACACACGTGTTCCTGTACACACGTACATACATGAATATGCACACACACCACAGTTTGGTAAATTTGCTCCCATGACTTCCTGATCGTCACTAGAATTATTTAATTGTAGCTGGTCTTCATACCTGATGCACCACAACTAGGGGCCACTGAGTGACATCCGACAGTGACCAAATTGATGATGCTGTTTTTAGAAATGCCTCATGGAAAACAGTGACAAGGGTCGGGATTTGCTACATGAAGCTTTTCGACACGGGCTCTGTGTCTCTGAGTATTTTAGAGCAAGGTGCTACAGACCAACAGACTGATTGCTGAAGGCCAGAGAAACAGACCAAGAATCACAGCATATCACACTGGATGCTGAAGACGGATGGATTCCAATGGCCAGAACAGCTATAGTTCCTCATAAACCCCTGTCAGAAATACCATCTACACTGTTCTAGGACAAATCCAAGTCAAACTGTCAACAGGAAAATGCCATGGAGGAGGGCTACATTGTAGGTAACCTCTCTGGCTGTTGTCACTAATAGCCCATCACTCTCCCCCAGAGTTCATTTTCCCTCAGTCCTGATTCTAGTGCTTCACCGATAGAGAAGCTACCTCATGGTGAACTCGCCCTTGGCCTCTGAGCTCCCACAGTCTCTGTGGACAGAGCTTCCTGTGCCCTGGACTCCCCTGTTCAGCTCTCTTTTCTATGGATGACCATAGCCCTTTCTACTCCATGCTCCCACCCGACAGGACCAAGGCAAGGCTTTTAGCTCACCTGAGAAAAACTGTTACCCTATTTAGATCTATTGCAACTGAAGCATCTCTTTAAAAAAATGCGTGTGTGAGTGTGTGCATGCACATGCATGCTTACACACACACACACACACACACACACACACACATGAAATCTTCAGGTATGGCTGCCAAGTGCCTTAGCTTGTGAACCATCTTGCTGGCCCTGAGATTGATCCTGAAATTCTCTCAAAGCTACACATGCTGCTGGGGGCGTGTGTAAGATGTGGGGGAACACTGGATCTGCTGGGGGTGTGTGTAGGGATGTGGGGGAAGTATTGGATTCTTTTGGGGATGTGTGTAGGATGTGGGGAAGTATTAGATTCTGTTGGGGATGTGTTTAAGGGGGACACTGAATTTACAATACTCTGGATCTGGCCCACTAGAGGCTTCATATACAGCTTGGTTCTACTAAGTGATAGTGAGAACCTTCAGGAGATAAACTGTCACCAGAGAACTGAGTCTTGGAGAGGTGGCCTTGAATGGGATATTGTGACCAGTTTTCTTCTGGCCTCTCTTTTGCTTCTAGGTTGCCATGAGGTGGGCAGGCCTCTTCTGCCATGCACTTCCTTCATGATGCTGCTGCAGACCCAAAAGCAATGGGTCGACCGACTGCAGACTGAAACCCCAAACTGGGCCAAGACGGACCTTTCTTTCCATGAAGCTGATTGTCCTAGGTGCTTTGTCACAGTGGCAGAATGTTGACTGACACAGATTTTAGGGTCAGATAGAGGCATTGCTACCTAGTAAGGCCATGACCAAACCTACGCTTTCAATTCTCCAGATGCAGACGGGACAAGAGAACCCATGCTATAGGATTAAAGGCAATAACGTACAATGTAACACACCTCTGGATTCCCTTTTCCTGTTAACCTACCCTTGTCTCCACCACTTACTTATTTCATGTGTATGTGTCCTGTGTTTCTGAATGTGTGTGTGTGTGTGTGTGTGTGCACGTGGAAGCCAGAGCCCAATATCAGATTCTTCAATTGCTTTCCACTTAATGTGTATATATATTTGCAGTGTGTGTGTGTGTGTATGCATGTGTGTGTATGCATGTGTGTGTGTACATATGTGTGTATATGTGTGTATATATATACGTTGGGGCCAGATGCTGATATCTGGCATCTTCCTTAAACAGTCTCAAGCTTATCTTTTTTGAGACAGGGTCTCTCGCTGAATCTGGACTATAAGAGTCTATTAGACTAGCTGGCCAGTGAGCACCAGGATTCCGCGTGTCTCAGCTGCGGTTCCAGATATGCGCCACCACACCCAGCTTTTTATTTGGGGTGCTGGGGATTGGAGCCGTGCTCTCAATATCTGTGCAGCAAGCAGTTTGCTGTGTGAGCCACCCAATGGCCTTTACCTTCTGCTGTGAGATAGGGGTCTCACTACACCTGGAGCTGGTGTATTTGGCTAGCCTGGCTGAGCAGCAAGACCCAGAGATCTCCCTCCTCCACCTTCCCACTGCTGGACTACATGTGGGAAGCTCTGCATCCATCCATGTTCTCTGGGCTCTGGGGGGGGGGCTGCACTTAGGTGCCCAAACTTGCACAGCCACGCCATCTTCTGAGCCCCTTGTCTTTACCTTTTATATATTTTCCGAGTTGGTCTGCATCTTATCATCTCCCTGTCTACCCCATATCCCACAGAGCTCTGTCCCTGGCTACTTTAGGGATGAAACCTTACCTTGGAGCTTATTCTCCACACCGTGATCTTTACATATGGGGTTTCATCTCTAATGACAATGTCTTGATGATTTCACATCTCTTTACCAAGCCACTGACCCCCGAGCCTCTCTAGCATCCCTCCCTCCCAACTGTAACAGACTCCACAATAATCCGTAGACTCAGATGGAGGCAGTGTCCGGAGTCACTGCCTCCTCCAGTTGTCTGCCTCGGAGAGTAGCTGGAGGGGGCAGAGGCCAGACCAAAACCCAATTTGCCTGTGACCTGTGGAACATCACTTCTGGTAAATACAGCCGCAATCTCTTGGGGTCCCTCCCAAACACACAGACACACAGAAGACACACACGCAGACACACAGAGACACAGACACACACAGACACACAGACACACAGACACAGACACACACACACACACACACACACACACACACACACACACAGAGGCTTGTTACTTCCCTAACACTCAGGTAGAGGTTAAAGAAGGCATCCAGGTTTGGGTGCAGAAAGGAATGGATATTTGTTCTGCTTGGAGTAGATATTACAGAGGAAAACCCTACCCACCCCTGAGTCCTCAGACACGGGTTGAGTTCATGCACCACCGCTAGTTTGTCCTTCCTTGCAAACCTCTAGCTGGGAATAACACACACAGGATGGACTGCATACCCTTGCAGCTCCAAGCCAGCAGCCTCAAATTAGACGGGTGGAGCACGGCCTTACTACCCCAGCAAAAGCCAAAGCACTCCCAGGAATGCAACTTTTCCATTCAAAAAGAAGCCCCACCCCAAAGTCCCACTGAAATGCAGAATTTGCAGTAGAACCAGCACCAGGCAGGAAGGTGCCTTAAGGCTCCTGACAGGTTCTCCTCAGCCACAGGGAACTGGAGCTGCCCTATGTCTTCAGGTGCCATACACAAAAAGCCTGCCCAAGCTTCTCACCGTGAGGTGTGAATTATTCATGAAAATGAAGTGGTAATGGATCACTGCGCTTATGTAACTTGGCTTTCCTTAGAGAATCTCTGGATTCTTTCACTAATTATGCTTCTGCTGTCCCCGAAGCAGCTACCTCTGAGGCGGAAAGGGCCCATTGTCTCTCGGTTTCTGATTTCTTTTTGTGTGTTTACACACAAACTCACACGCATACAGGCGTGTATATGTGAATGCTAGTACATGTGTGTCATGATGTACACATATGCGGATTGGGGACTTTCGGGATTCCTTCCCCTGTGAGCAGCCTTCTGTGGTGGGGCTCCCTGGCTTCTCACAGAAAACAACACAAGAAACCTCCCTCTACATTGCTCCTCACACATCCAAGTTCCCCTAAGACTGTCAGTATACTTCCACCTCTGAAAACACTTTCCCCTGCTAGTAAATCTGGACGATTCCATTCTGCACACCAGAAGTTAGACTCAGGCGCCCAGCAGTTTGAACTAAGAGTTCAAGCAAAATGTTTAAAGTGGCTTCACCACTTCGGCAGGTTAGGAAAAAGGAGTGTGTGGCAATTTGATGCTCGGCACAGGGGCTGGCCACTCTGCTGTGTATTTCTGGAGACAGATCTGACAGGGCCTACTCCTCCCACACTGGGCCTTGCAGAACCTTTCTTGTGAAACAAACACAGGCCCTAAAATGGGTCAAGTGATGGAGAGCAGGTACCACTGATGCCTCCTACAGATGTCCGAATATAGTCCCAACAGATGGCGTCGGATAACAGAGACTTCACAAGGCTGAGCTGCGTGGGGCGTGGGGGGGGGGACACATCATCTCACCTCCGTAGCTCTGGGGTTATGTCTGCAGGTGCGGTGGGGGTAAGTTTGGCCAGCCAGTTCTTCCTCAGAAGCAGCCAGTTAAAACACAGTGTGTGATTCTGGTTACAGGCAGTTATACTGTTCTTCTGATAGGACACTATTGATGTTGATTATCAGGTACAGCAAACCTGTATCTGGCATGTCCAAAAAACTAGAATTTTCCAGCTTATCAGGTATTTCAATAGAAAGATGGGGGCTGGTGAGATGGTTCAGGGGGTGAAGGCACTGGGTGCCAGGCCTGACGACCCAGGTCAATCAATCACCATAGAAGTGTAGAAGGAGAGAACCATCTCCTGCAAGCTATCTTTCGAGCTCCACACCTATGCACACACATGCGCATGTGGGCACGCATGCATGCATACACATACACACACACAAGAAATGTAACTGAAAAAGATGGTGACATAGACATGATACATTGTATACATTATCAACCAATTTCCAGTAAACTTTTCTGAAGGCCAAATCTGTGGTGGGCTTAGCCTCTGGCCATGTGTACAAAAGACGTGGTAAAGTCTGAAGGTCATGACCACGATCATGACTTGGCACATTTTGGAGATATGATTATTAGTTCACATTGTGCCGGAAATGTCATGTGACTTCAGTTTCGAAGGTACTGTATGGGAGCTCCAGAGAGTCCTAATATTTAGGCTATAATGGTTTTTCTCCCAGACAGCTTATGAAGTAGAATGAACTAGAGTTGTTTGTTCCTTTCTATCTATACAGCTATAATGCAGAGTCAGGGACAGTGAGGTCCCTTCACATCAGAGTGTGGGTGGGGCTCTGGGTACTTCTGGCTAATCACATATTGGGGGGGAGGGGAAGGCACACTGGATGCATATGACCAATGAGGCCACCAAGCTCTGGTCTGGAAAGAATTCGGAGCAGAAGAAATGACTTCCTGTGACCACCTTTTAGGCCATCCCACATCTCTTCCTGCCACCTGCCTTGTCAGGACGGATTTTGTCATGGTGTCAAGGTGTTGAACCTCTGTCTTTGGCTTTACGTTACACTCCGTGCCTAATGCACACAGGTGAGGCTGACCGGGCCGCTTGCCAGCTGCCACTGCTCCAGTTTAGATCTGCAGATTCGCCTGTCTCAGGCCCATCTGCTCAGTCATCTGACTTCTGTTCCCGAGACTATTCTGCATGAGATCCCCAGAGTGGCCAAGAAAGGAGCTGAGTCCTTTAACCTGACATTAAGGCTAATACCCAACAAGAGTCAGACACACTCATGCCACGCCCATACACCGGCCAATCAGATCATTGGCTCTTCTCCAGCAAAACTGTACAAACCTCCCCTCCATGTAGCTGTGCATTTATCCCGCTGACCAAGGACAGCACTGTAAGCCCTGTGCAGACAAAGTTCCTGAGTCAGAGGACACTGAGCTGGGGGCGGGGACCCAGGGAAGACTCAACATTAGCTGAGCCTTTAAAGGCTTACTCAAGGGAACTAAATGACCTCTGAATACAAATGAAGAAGCTAAAATGTAAATTATCTCTTCTCTTTTCAAATAACAGAAGTTGATTTTGAAAACACCAAATCCTAAACAAACAAAACAAAAGACCGTAGCAGAGTTCTGTAATCATTTAGGTTATAGGAATTTTAACCCACATCCTTCTTTGATTAGACAAAATGTTCTAAGTTGTTTACCTATGCATCTTCTGTAATAAAGTCAAACATTTGACATACTATGTAATATACCAGAGAGCATTTAGAATCATACCTGCTACATAGGAAGTGGTTTATATTATTATGATTATTATTATTAGTCATGGTTTAATATATTGAGATTCAAAGACATTAATTAATCAGAAAATTATTTAATAAATTTACTTGCTATATTTTTGTTTACACATCTATTCCTAGAGCTAAGCAGCCTTTTCTTTAAAAAAAATTCGGGAATGTATTTATAGTCTGTCTTCTCAAGCTACTAGTCTAAGGTTGTGAAACTGTCCCGGGTGTTTGCTGAGGCTATGATTGACTGGTGGTGTGTCGCCTGGAGCTGGCGTAGAGAGCTCTGAGTGGAGGGGCCGACCCGGAGCTCTGCCGTGCCCTTTCCTCCTTCAAATCTTGTATCTAATTACAAGCCCCTCTGCAGTTTTCAGCGTTTGAAATGACGATTTGAATCAGCAGACACACCGCTGAAACCCAACTGCACTTCGTGCAAACACACATGGCTCCTGAAGGACGAGCTGGCCAAGTGCTTGTCACTCAGTGAACTTTGCCCTCCCTAGCTCCACCCCCACCTTGAATTCACCTCCTTCCTGATGTCGAGCTCCGCGTCTGTAAAACATTCACAGATCTCAAAGGTCATCTATCTGTTCATGAGCTTTTATTGACTTTCGTGGGTCACATGGGCCTGATTCGACTGGCATTTAAAGAGTGAACTTTAACAAGATGATAGCCTGTTATTTCACACTTATTAACCACCTATGAGCTTCCTGCTTTTAGGTGCTGAGAGCTCTGGTAGACGCCTGGCCCTTCGAAGTTTATTGAGATAAATAAAGAGTATCATATCTAAAAGCTTACATTTCAGTGATCTGCTTTCCCCCATATGTAAAGACCTGCAGGCCGGGCGGTGGTGGCGCACGCCTTTAATCCCAGCACTTGGGAGGCAGAGGCAGGCGGATCTCTGTGAGTTCAAGGCCAGCCTGGTCTACAAGAGCTAGTGCCAGGACAGGCTCCAAAGCTACACAGAGAAACCTTGTCTCGAAAAAAAAAAAAAGACCTGCAAAGGAGCTGACACCCCATGCTCTTTATCATCAATGTGTCACCCCAACAACAACCGTCTTACAAATTGCAAATTTGGAAGGAGTCAAGGATTGGGGAAGCCACTCAGATTTCCACTAGTTTCCCTGCTCTGTATTAAGTCCCAATTACACTTGTTAGTTCCTTCATCAATCACACCCTGACGTGGCACTGAAGCGTCTGGCTGGCCTGCATACTTCTTTCTCCCTTGCACACCTGTCTAAGCCTTACTCTACCTTTACCGTTTTAGTTCTTCCTACAAACAGCCTGAAGAATCCCTAGGCCAGGAACTATCATCTGTCACTACGGCTGCATGCGTGTGAGGCAGGCTGGGATTTACCCTAAAGCTTTAAAGCATTTCCTTATCTTGTCCCCTTCTTTCTTAGGAAAGACTTCTGAGGATCGGGAGTGCTCGATTTGTCGTAAAGTATAGGTGGAACTTTACTAAAACGGGTACTCTTATGGAATTATATCTGAAGCCTGTTTCCTTAGGAAACAGGGATTTTACAACATAAGTGGATCAAACTCACATGAATCTGGTTTTGAGAGGCAGGACATAGACCTACAAAGCAGGCAACCAGCTGCCCCATGACAAGTGAGTGAGAGGGGGGCTTTGAACCAACTTACAAGGGTGCAAAGTCTCTCTCCTTTGTCCCATCACTGTCTAAAACCATTGGATGAACTAGCCAACCAATCAACCAGCCAACTAACCAGTCATCCAACCAACCAGCCAACCAATCAACCAACCAACCAACCAGCTAACCAATTGGCAGGCAAGTCAACCAATCAATCAATAGACCAACCAACCAATCGACCAACCAATTAACCAATCATCCAGCCAGTCAACCAACCAGTCAACTAGCTAACCAACCAATCAGCCAATCAATCAGTCATCCATCCAATTAGCCAATCAGTCAACCAACCAGCCAGTCAGCCAATCAACCAAACAATCAACTAACCAGATAGTCAACCAACCAGATAGTCAACCAACCAACCAACCAATTGGCCAGCCAACTAACTCCAGACAACAAACCAACCATCCAACCAATCATCCAACCAAGCAACCAGCCATATAGCCATCCATCCATCCATCCATCCAAACAACCATCCAGCCAGCCAGTCAACCAGCCAACCAACCAAATAAACAGAAACCCAGTCTTCCCAGTTCAGGAACTTATTTGCTGCTCTTTGTAGTACTGGTTTGGAAGCCAGGCTAGTGTTCCTTGGTGGCCAGGCTTGCACTGTGAAGAGCAGAGAGGTGGAGACATGTCCTCTTTAACTGTCTCTGGTGGAATAGATCCCTCCCTTTCTGCTCAGTCTTCTGCTTTACCAGATGACACAGTAGGGTTAACATTTATTCATTTATCCTTCAGTGTAGCTCCTCCTGTCCTTTGGAGGAAGTCCAGGGCACTGGGGTCATGTATTCACTGGAGCCAACCTTGCCCTTCCATTTTTCAGGTTGAAGCTTAGAGACAGCCATCTCTACCTTAGCAAGTCTTCCCCAGAGTTTAACTTACCATTTTTCCTGCTTGCCTGGCCTTCCTCCCAGTACCCCAAACTACTTTTTTATCCTTTCCACCCTTTCTCAGCACAGTTGAGTTTATTTAAAAGAAAACAAAACACAAAATTAAACAAAAAAACCAAAATTATCCTACGAAGGGAAGGCCTCTGTATCAGGTGCTTTTCTAGTGAGACAAGAGGATATGCTGCCGTCTCTCACTTGTCCCTCACGGCCAGCAACCATGTGTAAACTGGCTGGGCAGCATCGAGGACACAGCCAGCTTGTGACCGCAGAGTAGGAAATAGTTCACTGGCTCTCCCCTTTGGGAATCGTCCCCATTGGCCTAGTGACACATGCATTAAGCCAACACAGTAAACACTCATATTCAGTTAGCTCCCGCCATGGTGAGCCCAGTGGTAGCCACACTGGTCTCCTGGGGTGGCACGGCTCTTACACCAGATCTGAACAGATCTGCCAGTGGGTACTGAGGCAAAACCTGTGACCAAGGTCATGTTCATCAGAATTATTCAGACCTCAAAGTAGACGCTTAGAACATGGAAGGAGAATTTTCATTTTTCTTCCACTAGAGAATGAACCGAATCAAAGTGGAGCTGTCTTGGGAGCACCCACTGGTGTGGTTCTACATTTCTTGGGTGGCAACTCACAAACCACTGGACAAGAAATGCTGTACTAAAGAAATTTAAGCCTGTCAGGTTAATTACACAATATTAGGTACGAAAACAAACAGTGCAACACAAAACATAGCTACATCATTATTTGCAGTAAATGTTAACTCTAAATAAGTGCAACCTGTCCACAAATGCTTGCTATAAACTAATTAAAAAAATAAAATTTGATGGATAAACATGAAAAAAAAATTCTCACCGAGAATTTTTTTTTTAAATATCAGCACTCATTTAGAGTTCGGGATTTGTGAAAGAAAGCTTTAAAAGGAGCAAACCTGATTGGCTGTGGCTGTTGCTGCGAAGGGGACACTTGTTGCAGGAGTTGTTGCTGCAGAGACAGTGGCGGACGTAGCGCTGTGCATCATGGGTACTTTCAGGAGGGGAACCATGGGAGCAATGAACAGGAGGGTGTAGCATTATGGTAATAGAAGTGGTATTTGGCATGGTGAATATCAGAGCAGCAAGCCATCATGGGTTAAACCAGCAGATGGCATGCAATCACAATGCAAAGCAAGGAAGCATGGGAGAGAAATAAAAAGGGAAAATAGCTTATTACAAGTACAATTAAAGGAAGTCTTCAAACATAATCAGTGATTCCCAGAAAGGCCAAAGCACACTGCTTTGATTGATGTATTCATAATCCAAACACAGAGTCATTCCCAATTCAGAGTGTATCGTGAGTATAACAATGGCTGCTTCTCAACACATGAGACTAGGTAATATCCAATGAAATGAGAATATATTTTAACCAAAGCAGACTAATCATAAATTCTAAGACACTGAAGGCTCAGAAGACGGAAGAAGATAAGATGAGCTTTGG
>JABTXL010000002.1:3181875-3235699 GCA_025134845.1 Neodon shergylaensis
GACCAGATCCATTTTGCCAAGGTTTACTTTCTAGACTCCTACATGAAACAGATTGGAAGCCCTGAAGACAGACTTTTGCACCAAGGCCCCGAATGTAAGAGAAGACTCCACTATTAAAGTTTCCCATCTACGGGAATGTGGAGGTAGAATATATATATCTCATATATAAGTCAACACTCTAAAAAGATAATTACACAAGAAAGGTCAGAAACTTGATTTCAAAATACATCCATGAATAGTTTTTTTTTCCAAAAGTAAATATTTCTGGGAAGCTCTGATAACTCTAACACACAGCAAAGAGGAGATCAAGGCACACCACTATGAAACTTTAAAACATTGATGAAATTAGCCTGCCTCTGTTTGCCTCATGCTAAACCAGAAAAACTATAAAGAGAAACAGAACACAAATCATTAAAAAGCACACTTGTACTTGTGGTTTTATCTCTGCAGTGATTGTTCTAGCATAAGAGGTCACACATCAACAACTATCGTTTTCTTAATTACACAAGCATAGCTTACACGTTAAGTCTAAAGCCATTAGAGCCTTCAGGTCTACTTCCTAAATCATTTTCTACCATTTCTGAAATCAATGTCAAACAGCGAAGGTATTGTACATCATATAAAAGACAAATAAAAAAAGGTTGAAACCTACCAATACTGGTAGCGGGTGTCATGCACAAAACTGACCCTGAAGTCATGCAAGGGGGGTGGAGAAAGTGAATAAAGGGAAAGAAACAGGTTAGCGGTTTAGAGTTAACATTCAAAGTGAGACTGAAGCCCAACCAGAAATCAGTAGGGTTAGTTCACACTGTTTTAGGACTGTTCACATCGTCAGTATAGACACAGAGATAGCCAACTCACTTTAAGCCAATAAGGTTCCGGGCCCACTCTCCCATTACTCCCCCCTTTCTGTTCATCTAGGCCAACGTGATTCTAACAGGGATGGCAGGTGATAGCACCACAGCACCCTCTGAAGACGTCAACGTCTTGTCCGGACATTATCAAGTCCACCCTCTCAGGCAGAGAGTGGCTCTATTTTACAGATGAAAAATCTGAGGCACAGTAACTCCTCCAAGGTCGTGTGCAATGTGGGTCAAGGGCAAGGCCGGAATCGAGTTCCATGCTAAATTCAGGTCAGATTTGGTACTCGTCAGAGTGCACCGCGCTCATGGCTTTAAAGTCTGCTTGGCGATGAAATGTGTGGGGTACCAGCAGCGGTGGAGAGATATGAACAGTGAATTTAGATTTCCTAGCCTCTAAATCAGAGCTGTGCCAGGTATGGCAGGGGAATCCTAAGCTACTACTTGGATGCTAGTAATGACTACGGAGGCTCCTGAACATAGCTCTGGGGTCTCTCTGGCTAGGATTCGCTGTGACAAAGGGGTGGCACCAACCGATGGGGTCTAAGTATTATATAGCAAGCATGCAGATCTGGGGCTCCACTAGGACCCTGGTGAGAGATTTGATTACGGTCATGTCAAGGTAACTTCAAAGGGATCAAAGAGGGTAGGACATCTCAGATTGGTCTCTAGGTTAGTGACAGTGTCAGTGTTTCCTTGGGAAGAACTACGTTATCCGTGGATGATCTTGATGTACACGCATCACTGGAGACTCCAATCAGATGTGTTGTGAGCACTGAGGGATGATCTGCTACCGGTCCTGCCCCTCAGGATGCAGGCTGAGGCAACAGAAAGATTCCTGGGAGTTCAGGGATGTCCATACGAGTGGTCTATGTAATGAATGTAGGTGTATCTGCTGAAGGTGTCAGAACCACCCACTGAGAGCTTAGGTGTGGACTCTGCAAATTGCTTGTCTTAATTTACTCTGATAAGGACTTTTGGCGTGACCTGCGTTTCGACCAGGCTGACATTACTCAGTTGGGAAAAGGCTTTTCAAGTGGGCCACCACGGACTTCTGTTACAGAGATGTGCCAGGTCATCCAACCTCACACAAGCACCCGCCGCGACACACACAGAGGTACTCACAGGCTTCCAAAGCCCTCTGGGCTGATGAGATCTTCTCCCCCAGCCATCTTCCTGCTCTTCCCCAGTGTCTAGGCAGTCCCCTACACCCAGCTTCATGGCTTCTATTTGTCCTCCAATCCTCTCCAACTGGTTTATTGCCCAGATTGGAAGAACAGTTAGATCTTCACTTACAATTCCAGAGCCACTTTGCACTTGTCTACACCCTGTATACTACGGCACTTTCTTCCCTCGAATTCTTAGTCGGACACACACACACACACACACCACACTCTAAAACCTTATGCTGAATCCTCTCTATGCATGCTGGAGTTTTTAGAACCTGTCCTGGGTTATTTTTATTTTTCTGTTCTGTGGGTCTTCCAGGTGTCTCTCGACCTATACATTTCAAAGTTACCAGAGGACTTATGGCTCCCACATTCTGTGTCCTGCCTGGTCACAGGTCTCTTCACCCAGCTGTGCTCTTTCTCACACTGTCTCCTCCATATCTGGAAACACCTGGTGGGTATCATCACCCATGGAGCGCTTTGGCTTCAGCTGTTAGGCGATGCCGTTTTCCCTCATGGCATCCCTAGGACCTGTGAGCCAGCCTGAGGCTGTGTCTGCCTCGCTGAGCATCTGTCTGCTTATCAGTCACTTCTGCAGCTCTGAAAGCCTCAAGCATTGGTGCAACTCCATCTGCCTTTCCTGCTCCCTGCCTACTCTCGGCTCCCACTCCGCTGCGGAGTTGCCTCAATTCTGGAAGGATTTGCTGGCTTCTGATGCTTAACAATGGAGGCCCTGCTAGCCCAGGCTGTGCCCACCTCCCCACTGTACCCCCTTCCCTGGTACCAGGGTCCATCTGGATGGGTCTTCATTGATTTCAACTGAACATATCATACTTTTAATCTAGTTTTGGGCTTCCCACACCCATCCCCCTCCCCGTGTCTAGAAATCTTTAGCCACTGCGTTCATCTCTCATGGGTCAACACATGTGTCATTTCCCCACCTCCCCTGCCATCTATGCTAGTTTCTATTTTAATTTCTATTTAGTTATATGAGCTCTTTGCGTTCTTGTTCATAGTACGCTAAATGTTAACAACCTATTTGTATGAATTTTAGCATCTTTCTCTCCCATTCCGCTGTGAACTCAGAAGGGTAGAGAGCCTGTCTGAGAAGGTGAACAGGGCATCTAGGGATACCTCTGTGTGGCGTCACTGCTCCAGCCAGCAGTAAGAAGGGCTCTGGGAGAAATCTGCTCCTGAGCGTTATAAAGAGCCTGGTTTATATCCCACGTGAAAGCCAGCCACGCCAGGTTCCAAAGTTCCTTCTGTCAAATCCCCCCTTTATTCTGCACCCCAGAGTGAATGAACGGTCTTGCACAGTCTTGCTCCAGGGCCTCCTGGGTCACAAAGGGTGTGACCCACACAGGACTTGCACAGCAACATTCTGGCTTGTGTCCTGGATGTGGGAAGTGCTTGACCTTGCTACTTCACAGAGCCCCTCTCACCTGCCAAGAATGATTTGAACATCGGAAGTGTGGGGCTTCTGACATGTGGATCTCTCTCTTTATGCCGGATTCTGGACCCACTCAGCTTTGTGAGCCGCATTCCCACCCTTCACCCCCGTCCTACCCTGTTCTTCCCACAGGTCCTGTGAGTACTTTGAACTATTACCGCAGAAAACCATGCTCTCTCTCTTCTCCAAACCTGCTCTGGCTACACTTGCCCAGCATGCTCTTCCTCTAGGAGTAAAATTGTACTTCTTTCTCAAAGTGCTTAGCAAATTTCTCCCGCTCTGGAAAAATCTTCCTTCTTTGCATTGCTTCTCCCACCGCCTGCTGAAGATGAACGCCTTGCCTGTCTCTTTCACCCTCAAGCCCATGCTCAAACCCGAGCTCGCCCATCTTACTGTGGACTTGTGTTTTTACCCAGCTCTTGGCCCCTTTGCATTCTCATTGTGGGTCTACAATCCGGACCATAGCATGTGTTCCAGGAGGGCTTGCTGAATGGAGTAGAATCCATACATTCTAACTTCGGCAGACAGTTTCCACCGAACATGAATAATCCTTTTACTAGTGTGTGAAAACTTTATGTAACATGTGTAGTTTCTCATGGCCTAGAAGCTTCCACACGCACTTCCAATGTAATGAAGTATTTCAAGGAGGGTCAAGGAAGGACTGCATTGCCTCTGTCGTGACCGGCAGGGCATTTCATCAGGAAGCTGATGCTATGGATAAAGCCTTCTCCAACATTTGCTTCCTCCACTGCACAGACACTGTGAGCCAGAGCTCTCTGGGAACACTCTTAGTTTTGCATGCCATTTTGTAGTGTGTACACAGCCTCAGTTTTTCCACCTGCAAAATGCACACAACTGTTTGCCACTTTAGAATTGCGACATCTTGAGGAACAATGGCAATGTCTACAGCAACGCTTGCAGCGACTCGGAATAAACTTGCCACAGAGATGCCCACAGCTATTTACTACACTGCTGCTCCTGAGACCAGGTGTGGTTTTGCCACTTTCCTACCATAGCAGAGCAAATGTATAACTTCTTATTTAAAATAAACCCTATCAGAAAAAAGAAGAAGCAAAGAAGGAAAGTCCCACCCACTAGAATGTGCGGGCACCAGCCGAAGTGGTGATTATCTCACTATGCTGTGGGGAAGAAGCCCACACCCTGTGTGACATTTTACATTCAATATTTATAGCCTGGAGGCACAGCTCCTAAAATCCAAATTCTCCTTGTCAATGGGAGGATTTTAGTTCCTATCAAAACTTTACTATGGATGGCCTTTCAACATACACACATACAAACAAATGCCCTGATCCATCTATGTGCAATAATTGCTTATGGATAACATTAACAGAAAGATTCCTTTATAAAGAATGTTTGTTAAAAATAATGGCTAACCATCTGATAAAAATGGTCGTACAATATCATTACCCTATCAGCAGAGGTTTTAAAACAACCAGGATAAATCTTGGATGATTATCATTGCCACAGAGTTGAAGATATAGTTTGTCAGAAATATATCCTGAAGCAAACAAAGAAACAAAAAACATCTCCTAATACGACCATGGAGATTTCTGCTATGGATTTAATTGCTAGAGAACTTAGGCTAACTTTATTTTAATAAAATTATCTTCTCTTCTATCAGTTCAGACAAGTGTGATGAATTTATCGGGAGTTCAGATACCACTCCAGTACACAAAACTCACATAATTATCCACTGTGATCATTACACCACATAGCAAACATGCCATAAACACTTTCAGTGCACAGAACTAAGTGGGCCACAGTCCATTCCTTGGCTTCTAAAGGCCACAGGCTGCCGACACAGCTGAGCTGTTCCTAGGGAAGGCACCAGAGGGCAGCATACACAGCCGCAGCTCCCAGGGACTAACGCTATGTTTCTCACCTGTGCCTGGGAAATACTTAAAATGAGGAAGCTTTCGGTGGTTTAGCCTCCAGTCGTTACTGGATTCGAGTATCCCAGATGCCTCAGAGGGCTGCTGAGGCCTTTGTAAGACTCAGCTCCGGGTCTACCTGGTGCTCCCGGGAGATGGTGGTGTCTGCGTGACCAGTTCCTCACAAACACACTTGCCTCTCATGTTTTTCCATCCAATAACTTTTTCCTCTCTTAAAATATGTAGTGGCCACAAGGTCTACAATGAGACACTTGTAGTAACATACAGGGCCCTCAGGATGTGCTACCCTACTGGTAATTATGTTATTTTAGGTGGGTTACAATCACAAATGTGGCTAAGCTAGAACAGCATGGAGTCCCATTAATTAATGTTGCAATAGGGTAAAAAAAAAAATGAAGGTATTTTAAGACATCACAACTCAGGTACTTTCTGACATAGTGCTTCTTGCATCTATATTTCTGTACAGTTTAGAGGTTACTAATTCATCTAAAATACTAACTCATGTGGGCTACTATTCATCTATAGTTTTTATACAAAGACTATCATGGAAGCAAGATGCAGCTATTGCCAATGCTAATCCTCACATCCTCTGCAATCTAAGGAGATGATAATCCAATCATAGAGTAGTGACAATGTCTACTTGTTATCCCGGGATGACGGAGTTTCACATGGAAAAACTCAATGGATGTTCTTCCCTACAAGGTTCACGCCACCCGTTTCTAACAGAGACCGGCCGAACAAAGATGACCATGCTTGTGAGGTGTGGGGTGTGCGTGTGTGTGTGTGTGTGTGTGTGCGTGGCTGTGTCTGAATCATGGAACTGGGTAAAATATGGGGCCGGGGGAGGAGAGTCAAGAATGGATACGTGTTATACTGTTTTTCTTCACACGAATTGATTTTTTTCATGCCACAAAAATTGCATGTTAATCTGATTTTGGGGAAAAGTCTACCTAGCCCGTGTGGGAGTCGGTGGGGTGGTGTGATGTCGTGTAAGCTGACCCAGGCATGAGAACACCAGGCCTGGCATCTGGGTCCGCAGTGCCACCTTGGAAAGTCACTTCTCATGATTGTGGGGGGGCCTCAGTTTTCTCATTTGTAAAACAGTCAACTGGATGAGGGATTCACGAAGACCTTTGGCCTCTGAGACCCCGTGGTTAGCAGGCGGTCTCGGTGAGCAGTAGGCTAAGCCAGAGCAGCCCCCCCTCATCACTCATTGGCTCAGAGATGGAAGACAAGCACTCCCGGCACTTGTAAACGTGGTGAAAGTCGAGAAGGATGGAGAGAGAGAGAGAGAATGGATATAATAACAGGAGTAGAGGATGACTTTAATTTGAAAAGCCTCAGACATTTTAGTGCTCTGGATAGAAGCGGGGGAAAAACGGTTAGTATTTATTGGAATTTATATTTTTAGGTCATAGAGTGTTAAGGTCAAATTTCAATTACCTAATAAGAAATCTTACATAAACTATTTTACAGGCCTTGGGTAAACAGAAGAAACACAAAGCTTTAACTGTTTCCTGTGTCTCGGTTAAATACCACTACACATTTGACTTTAGACTCCTCTGTCTTTAACAATCAAAGCAAGTCAACAGGTCTAGGTTGTTAGGGCTGTGGTGGGGTCAAGGCTGTCTTTGCGACGTCTAAATGCAAACTAGATTCTACCAAACAGCTTAAAGAAATGAGAAGAAAGCACATGACCGGAAGGACACGGACACAGACGTGACAGTCAGGGCACGTACCTGTGGGAATGAACGCCGCGTGTTGCTGCAGCTGCGCACTGGTCAGAGCCTGCTGGTAGTGCAAGACGCTGGGGTTGAAGACGGTGCTGGCACCGTTGCTCTTTTCCAGAGCTTGTCTCTTTGGTAAAGGATGAAGAGCACCGGGAGGAAAGGCCTGGAAGGGAAGAATTGGACAGGATGTGTCCAACTTAAAGCAAACACGTCTTCATGTCCACAGAGATCATCAATTGCAACATTCTCTTTTTCTTTCTCTTTCTTTTAAAAAAGACAGCTAAGGAGATGCCTCTGCCATGCACCTTAATTTAAAGAGCGGCAATGTCGAATGAGTGAGAATTTGTTATTGAGAGCGAAAGCATGAATTCTGTAACCCAAAAACAGGAGCATCTCAACTAAGGAAAAGAAAAACTACCAAGCAACAACAATGGAAAAAATAAAACAAAACGGCTTCAGCTTTTAAAACAGGTTAAACTACTCTAAGGGGGAGAAAGAAGCATTGGCGTTATTATTAATGTCTACTCTTTAGCTGAATGGCAATTTCTTGAATTTAAAGGTTAACAGGAATTACAATGAGCATTTCCCTGAGCTACATAATTTAAGTTTGCTTCACTCTTTTGGAACAGGTATTAAATTTTGTTAGGATACATTTACTTCCCAGATTACGTATGCAAATGAGATGACTAAACACCTTATGGAATCTCCTCCATCTTAAAATTAATAATAATGATTGGGCTGCAACCAGTATTTTACATACAAATCTCAGCTGGTTCTCTGAAAAGCTACATGCAAAGCGAAAGGTGAAAGGTCAAAGTACCAGGTCTACAGTTGCTTCGAGAGGTCGCTTCAGTGCTTTGGCAGTCGACTGAGTCTTTTAATAACAGGCAGCGAGCACATGATGGCAGTGGGCCAATGGGATTCAAGCGAATTAACATACAGGTAAACAGCAAGCAGAGGTGCATCATGGGAACGGCATTGC
The DNA here is from genome assembly GCA_025134845.1 of Neodon shergylaensis. Classification (NCBI taxonomy): domain Eukaryota; kingdom Metazoa; phylum Chordata; class Mammalia; order Rodentia; family Cricetidae; genus Neodon; species Neodon shergylaensis. The sequence goes on from JABTXL010000002.1 coordinate 3,189,980, forward strand.
ATTGTGGATAGGTGAGAAGGAAAAAAATATTCTGAATGCAATATACAACGTACAAAACACTAGGCATGCACAACAACAAAAACGTTCTCTAAAGAAATGAATCTTACACCCTAAATTAGTATTGAAGCAAAAATGCATCTACTATACCTTAGTTAAAAGCATATAAGAGAGTAAAATATAGATGTTTGAAATTCAGGAAAGTATATTAAAACAGCAGCTTGCATACACACCATAAGCACTTTTTTGTTTATATTGCTTGGGAGGGGGGATGCAAAACTCTTAGGGACCACAAGACTGAAGAACATCTGATAAGTCAGTTCCGATACAAAACAATGAAGAAATAAAGTATATCCCACCCTGAAAAATCTTTGTTTGGGTATATTTTGATTCAGATCTAACCTAACAAAATGAAGTGGCAAACTGAGACAAAAAAAATTCAGGCAAAAAATAGTCAAACACAAGATTATTTAGGCGAAACAGTTTGGGTTTGGGTCATTATTTTTTGGCTGAATCACGCGGGTGATTGTCTCAGTTCTCCCCTTCACTCTGCTAGGATGGGATTAGCACGAGGATTAATGTCCCACACCTAGTGTGATTCGAATTTAAAAGGAACTTTTCAAACTTTCCACATCCACTCTACCCTGGTTCCTGTGACCAACTTATCATCCGTTCTGTTTCTACTGCATTTATTTGAAATTATAATTCATTTCAAACAACTTACCGGGTTAGACTAAGAAAATACCCTTGGGAAAGGCATTTTGTGTCCTTGGGTATTAAAATAATTTCTCTTTAGTTATGCTATCTGTACTTTTAGCTATTATCAGTGATCAAACCAGTTAATGACAAGTGGGACCTTCACTAGAACAAGCAGTTGTTAAAATGGCCTGTGGAAGGGAGGTGAACCTTTAACTCAGAACCGTACTTTCAGGAAGAGAGTTTCCTTTAAACAACCAAGGTAGCATTGAATCTGGATTGATTTAGATGACAATGAAAAAAATTCCTCTTTTCTAGTTAATCGTTAAAAGGTAGAAAAACCCTATGATAGAATTCTGTGAAAATAAAGAAATCCAGGGAGCAGCTTCAGTGCAAATAGGAACAATGAGATATCCCCCTCTATGGCTGGCACAATAGGTAAATCCCCAAGGTCTGTCTGATAGAATTCACAGGCTGGAGTTCTGTGCAGAATGATGGCGTTTGTGACGAAAGCTGAGGTGCTTTGCCCTCAAGATGGGAACAATTAATTTGGCCAAGGCAGGGCTGCTCCTCACTTGATGATTTGGGATCAAACACACGAGAAGCGATAACTTAGGAACTGTGGAGCTTAGGGAAAGAGATGAGAAATATGTGGGGGAAGGAACTGTGGGCAGAGAATGGCCGGCAGTGGATAGAATGTTCTGGAAGGGCAGTTTGGATAAAGGCCATCCAATAACACAACACTGATTTCCTTTTTCAAAATAAAACTGAATGTTGAAAATAAAAACAGTTCAAGCTCTTATATAGTCCTTTTTATTTTGTTTTGAATTGCTGGCCTTGAATGCACAGCAATTCTCCTGCATCAGCCTCCAGAATGCTGGGGTTAAAAGCATGGGCCACAACACCTAGCAACTCCTGAGTATTGTTAAATGTTAAGTACAGTATCATGAAACTTCCCTGACTCCATGTTGGTTAAACTCTTTCATCCCTGTATAGTTTCACATTGTTAACTAAGGCAGGGAGGGTCTGTATTGTTTGGTTTGTTTTTATTTATCTGTGTGTGCACTTGTACATGTATGTACGACGAAGTGTGTGGAGGCAGTGCTCCTTCCAGCATGTAGGTCCCAGGGACTGAACTCGGGTCATCAGGCTTGGCGGTAAAGGACTTTACAAACCGGACCTTCTTGTGGGCCCTAAGCACTTACTGTGGTTTTGGACCTTCAGCTGATTTGGATTCACTAAAGAGGACTTCATGGCTACTCTCCCAGGCCACACTGGGAATGCTTACCAGATGGCTGAGTCCAAAGCCTTCTGCCCTCAACTTTCAGCCTCTGTTTCCCAGCTTCCCAGTCCTTGAAGCTCCCAGTGGGCGGGCCTTGGATGAGCCTGTGTGTCTCTAAAGACTGGTGCTCAAGGACACACTTCTGACTAACAGAGCATCCTTTAGTGAGCTCTCCATGTAGAAAAAGTAATGGCAACTACTTCTTTCTAGGGCGGGCATATGGAAGTTTAATGGCCTCTCTCTCTCTATCTCTCTCTCTCTCTCCTTCCTTCTTTTTTTCTTTCCTCCCTCCCTTTCTTCCTCCCTCCTTCCCTCCCTCCCTCCCTCCTTTCCTCCCTCCCTCCCTCCCTTCCTCCCTCCCTCCCTTCCTCCCTCCTTTCTTCCTTTCTCAGGTAGTTGAAACCTAATTTTTAGAGGTTAGGGTAACCTAGGAGTTCAGGAAGCTGAGAACTGTGAACTGAGGGCAGTGACATTTCTCTTTCCCCACTGCATGGTATATTTCCTTTATTAGGTGCAACTATCTTCTAAGATACACTGAGGTTTATTTTTTTTATTTTTCGAGACAGGGTTTCTCTGTAGCTTTTTGGTTCCAGTCCTGGAACTAGCTCTGTAGACCAGGCTGGTCTCGAACTCACAGAGATCCGCCTGCCTCTGCCTCCCGAGTGCTGGGATTAAAGGCGTGCGCCACCACCGCCCGGCTTACACTGAGGTTTTGAAGTTTGAAGGTTTCACGCGTGCTGGTCCGGGTGAGACTGACCGTTGGCGTGTTTCTCTGCACTGAATGATCTGTCAATCCTTCAGGCTTAGGTCCAACCTTAGGGATGGTGGAGCCCAGTGTGTGTTAGGAGTTCGCTTGGAACCAGGGCAGGAGGGGTTCGTTTAACTATAACTCTACTTCATGCCAGAGACTTGGACTCTATTCTTGCTGGCCTGTCTGCATCACTGAGCCTCTGGCCCACCCCACTTCAGGTCAAGGTGAGAAGAGAAATCATCCAGGCCCGCATGGCAGCTGAGGGCCAAACCCGGGCCCAAGAAACCCTGTTCGAGCAGTCAGAAGGGCTGCTTTACCGGTTTCGTATACCGAGGTGGAGGGGAAGCATGGTGCTCGGAGCTCTTGTGTGTGTTCGCCTGGGACAACTGAAACTTATCTGACTAACAGCAGCGCGTCCTGTTTCCTTGTACACACTAGTTCTTTCCATTGTCTCCCACGTTGGCTTACATGAACAAGGACTACACATGAAGATCAAACACCCTTTGTGTTAAAACTGCTGAAGAGTTACCTCTGGCTAGCTTACTCTCCCATTTGGAAAGTTTTGTTGAGAGTGGTGCTTATGTTTTAAGAGGTATTATGAAAGAATAAGGTTCAAATGGGATAAATGCTTCTTTTTTTTTCGAGAGTCAGAGATTTAAATTCTTTCTTAATGTCTGATTATTTCAGAAAAAAAGGGGAGGGGGGAAATCCGTGGACAAGAATAAGAAATTACACCATGGAGGTATGCTGTTGTCTGCCAAGGAACTCAGGTGGACGGACTGTTAACGTCTTCTACTGTGCCCAGCGTCCTGTTCGCCTTTCTAAATAAGAAAATAGAACAGGCTTTCCACGGTGTTCTGGATAACAGTGCCTGTGAGGTTCATCAAACCGTACCCAGGCTGGTTTCAGAGGAGACACCCGTGGAACCAGAAAGACATTACAGGTTCGGTAACCCTCCTGTCACTGTCACGAAGGCACTGGATTTGTTCTGAAATGACATCGCTTTGGGTTGCCTCGGAAGATGCTTCGAGATCCTGTGACTCCTCAGCACGCCAAATTTGGGCACGGTGTAACAATCCAGGAAACTATGGTAACTGGCTCTCACAGCGCCTGCAGCAACCTTCACGTGTTCTGGTGAGCGTCCGTGAGAATGTGGAGGAGGGTGCGTGGTAGAGCCAGCTACGTAGGGCTCAGGCTGTGAGGCTGAGGGATGACCTGTGTGGAGGTGGGCGTGTGGCAGAGCCAGCTACGGCTCAGGCTGTGAGGCTGAGGGATGACCTGTGTGGAGGAGGGCCTATGGCAGAGACAGCTATGGCTCAGACTGAGGCTGAGGGATGACCCGTTTGGTGAATGGACATTTCTGCTCATATCCCACCAGCCTGGGTCACTGGCTGCTGACCCAGACTAGGTCCACTCTCCCTTCAGGGACTAAACTCCAGGTTCTAGAAAACAGGCAGACATAACCGGAGGTTGGAGAAAATCAGGGCTAAGCATGGTAGTCACTGTGACTATCATGTTTTTAATCTTCACAGGTGTTTGAGTTACAGGGATAAACATTTACATATTGATCTCCAGAGCTTATCATATGTTATACTGAGAGACGGCCACTGTGACCCAGGTAATCAGCTCCTATCACTCTGACCACAGAGATAGCCACAAAGACGACAAAATCACAATGATTTTCCCCCTTAATTAGAGCCTGTGTTGAAAACATTGTTTTCTCTGTCATCAGATGTAAAAATGTGTCCCTAGAGATGTCTCAAGCCATGGGCTGTGTCATGGGGAGAAGTTGGTGTCAGCACGTGGAACTGACATGCTGGCGGGGTGGGGTGGGCTAAAGACAAGGAGAGACAGAGCTGCTAGCTGGTCACAGCCATGACATCCCCAAATCCTGCTTTTCTTCCCTTCCCTTGGGGTGTTAATTGATGCAGAAAAGTCACTGGTCAATAAACTTGGTCATTTAAGTCAAGTCATTTGAGCATTGTCTCAATACCAGAGGCCCAGTTGGCCCAGGGAGTGCCTGAGTACCTAGCACGGCTTATAAAATGCATGAATGACCTTACTGGTCAAGAATCAACACCGAGAATACTGAATTGGAGCTGGTCTGAAAGTGACCACATAGAGGACTCTCACGAAGTACGTGGAGCAGAATCCTCTACACTGAGAGACACACAAAGGACACATTTGCTCTAAAAATAATTCACTGTCCATATACATTGAATTATCTGCATGTTTTTATTTTTCCATCCCTCCTCCCTGTCTCCAAGTTTCAGAGTTCTCGATTTCACTAAAGCCCTTCCACGGCAGCACTTCTCCCTCATGTGGCCCCACATGTGCAGGGACCGAGACACTCTGTACTGTCTGAACACATGAGAAAGGAAAGAACAAAGACACTAAGAGGCAGTCTGAGAAATCCCCAGGAAGATAGAGGAACGACACACCTAGAGCTCAGACTATCAAGACCTATATACACAATCACTAAAGCCGGCAAGCCCTGAGCGTCTTTCTGCTGAGCCCCTACGACTTGGGACAGGTCTGGACTTCAACAAATGCTCACAGAAGGGAAGCTGAGGGGAGAGGAGGTGTTGGGATGTGGCAGCCCCCCTTTTATCTTGGGTGCTCATCACTGTGGGACTGTATCTGCTAGGCTAGAAAGCGTTCTCGAGACAACTTCTTAGAGATTTATTTTTATTGTGTATATAAGGGTGTTTGACCTGCATGTATGTCTGAGCGTCTCCTGCCTGGGTGTCTATGAGGACCAGAAGAGGGTGTGGGGTGCACTGGAACAGGAGGTACAGATGATTGTGAACTATGTGGGTGCTTGGGATAGATTCTGAATTCTCTGGAAGAGCAATCAATGCTCTTAACCACTGAGCCATCTCTCCAGTACCTAGACCATGCTTTGGGTGATGCCTTTCGTCTCTGAAGTCCCACCTACTCTTTCCCAGGGAGGACTGGCCCCTGTGTTCTTCCTACCCCCACGAGCCCATCGTGTTTTTCAGTCTGTGAGTGAGAAGCACTAGTGCTCCCACTAAGACATGCCAAGCTCCTCGAGAGCACAGCAACCAGCCTCCTTTATTTACTCTACCCAGCAGGTCCTTCATGGCTGGCAGGCTTCTAATGCTGGCTACGAATGATTGCACTGTGCCCACTGCAGTAAAGCAGATTTCTCAGGAATCCACTAGAAATGTCTGCATCCTAGCACCCTGGTTCTCAGCTGTGGCTGAACCCAGGAGCTGAGCCACCTGGAAACTTTGGAGGACACGCCCCTGGTCCCTGCCCAGCACACAGCTCTCCGAAAAGCTGCTTTAGGGTCAAGATCAATGTCAGATCCTTTCTAACCCATTCACTTGATTCCTCAATATGGGCAAGATTGGGGTGTGGTCTAGGTATGTGATTCTCCAATATCAACACCATGCAAAACAGCTGGGAATTGTTACATGTTATGTGTATGTGTGTCTGTGTTTGAAGATGTGCATTTGTCAGGGCAGTTAGAGCCTCCTGGAGATGGCGCTATAGGCTACTGTGAGTCGCCTGAGGTGAGGGCTGGCAGTTAAACTTTCCTTCTCCCAAAGACCAGGGCATACTCTTAACCAATGAGCTACCTTTCTCAGTTCGAACTGGGAATTTATTTTTTAAAAATTAAAGTTCTGATCCTGAGAGTCTAGGTGAGATTTAGGATTCTGGAGTCTTTACAGGCTTTCAGGTGGCCAAAATGATTGCTTTCGGTGGCCAAGGGACAGTGAGATTCAGGAGCTGTAACAGCATTGGTTCCCGAGGGACAGAGAAGGGCTAGCCTGGGTATAGGTCTTGCACCAACTCGCTCGCTTCCAGTTTCACTCTTTGACATCTCCCTGGGGCCCTTGGCAAGCACTGCCCGGGGTGAGGGCAAAGAGACAACAGGAAGAGTAGCTGGTGTCTGGCTGGGTCACGGGCTGCTGGGTATCTCTGGAGGTTCCAGTTCCCTTCTAGAGGGACTTCGGCAGCTGGCCGCATCTGTTGTTTTCCTGTGGGCTCTCTGAGTTTGACTTTTCTTGACTGCCCTCTGATTCATTAAGGCCCTAGGCCCATGATCCCAGTTAAAAAGGGAACGGGGGCGCACAGGTAGGTTGAAGAAGGGACAAAGCTCACAGCGAGGGGTTCCCTGCACCTTGGGGATTTAGTTATTGTGAAGAAGGGAGGGGACAACAGAACAAAACGAAAAGGGGTGGGGGAATGACAACAGAACTTAGGCAGCGGAGCAGCAGGAATGGCAGCCTCGTCTCCCAGCTGTCCTTCCCACCCGCAAGCACCACCCGCGGCCTGGGAGGCGGTGTGCGGTGCAGGCGCGGGCGGTGCACTTACCATGACTGTGGCCGCGGCCGCGGCTGCCTGGGCGGCCACCGCGGCCTGGTTGGCTTGGTGCTGCGCGGCTTTGATTTTGGCCTGCAAGTGTGCAGGAGGGTGAAAATATTTGCATTTCTCCCTCATGCAACGCCCCTTTATGTAATCCATACAAACGGTTACGGTGTTGTCGTTTGTGTCGATCATGGTGCTGTCTGCCGGGTGTGCAAAGCGGCAGTCTGTCTCTCCCCGGGCACAGTTTCCTCGCTGGAACTCCCTGCATACCTGAGACAAGGGGAAAGAGCAGAGCGCTGCAGAAGAAAGCCTGGTGCCCACCGTGCCCACGGAGGGGGAGGTGGGGGAGAGGACCAGGAGCAGGGAGAGGAGGAGGGAGGGAGAGGAGGGGGAGGAGGAAGGAAGAGGAATAGGAGGAAGGGGAATGGACAGGAGGGGAGAACGGGGAATAAGAGGAGAGAGAGGAGGGGGTTAGTTAGGAAATAGGAGGAGGAGGAAGGGGAATTGGGAGGAGGGAGAGGAGAGGGAAGGGAAATGGGAGGCAGGAGAGGAGGGGAAAGAGGTAGTTGAGGAGGAGGGAGAAAAGGAGGAAGGAGAACGAGGAAACACTCTTTCTACTTCCCCTCATGGTGCTTTTAGGTTCACAGAGGGGAAAACTGTTATGACCTCGAACCAAGTTACCGAAATTTCTAGCAAACTAATTTGGGTTTTGCTTTGTCCCTTTTTCTAGGGTAAATATTGAAATGGAGAATTTTATCTGAAATCTGTTCTTTACCTAAAACAACAAAGGAAAAATAATTGAACAAAGTCACCACTGTTGCTGAAAAGAATGCCATATTGATTCTCATTACTTACATACATGTCTTTGAATAGTTATCACAGTTATAAGAATCATAACGCATGAACATATCTACCATCACACAACTCACGCATCATGTGTGTGTGTGCGTCTATCTGTCTATCTATCTATCTCTACCTATCATCCATCTATCTATCATCTATCTATCTATCTATCTATCTATCTATCTATCTATCTATCTATCATCTATCTATCTATCTATCTATCTATCTATCTATCTATCTATCATCTATTTATCTATTATCTATATCTATCATCTATCTATCTATCAATCATCTATCATCTATATATCATCTATCTATCTATGATCTATCTATCATTTATCAATCATCTATCTATCTATTATCTATCTATTTATTATCTATCTATCTATCTACCTATCATCTATCTATCTATCTATCTATCTATCTATCTATCTATCTATCATCTATCTATCAATCTATCTATCTATTATCTATCTATCTATCTACCTACCTACCTACCTATCATCTATCTCTCTATCATGTACTATCATTCTTTGTTCCATTTTACAATGTTTGTGTGGCCATAGCTCTGCATTCATACACACCGTCTTTTCTCTTCTCATTTATTTTCCCTTCCCTTTCACTCTCCCCTTGCCTCCCTGCCCTCCCTCTCTTCCCTTCTCTCCCATTCAGGGTCTCTTCAGTCAGTCTACCTACCTATGCCTTATAGTGCCTGTGTGCTGGTTACACAACACACGTGTACAGCTGGGTACCCCTACTTGGATAATCATCTTAGGGTGCTACAGAGTCCTGGCACAGAAGGATGGTTTACCCATGGACCAAGCGAGCACAGTGTATAAACAGTTCTGGGAAGATGGCGCATCTGCTCACCTCCCTGAGGATGGGGACAAAGCTCGATGACTGTGATGGCTCCTGCCTCTCCTTCTCATCTTATTTGGTTTTTACTATCCTATCCTGAGCATCTAAGCTCCCTCAGCCCCAGCAGGTGGAGCCCCAAACACCTCCATCCTCAGGGCAGATTCAGGAGCCATAGCATAGCCTAAAGTTTCCAGAATGATAAAAAAAAAAAGGATTTATATTCTCTTCCTCTAGAGACCCATATACTCCAGATAGAAGCTAAGTGAAAATAATTCATTTTTGAAAATATCTAAGTTTGACATCCCGAATTCTAAATTCTAAAACATTTGCCAGGACCCATAAACATTTCTTGTCCTCAAGATTTATTTGATTAGTATCTAAATGAATGCACACTGGAAGACTATTCTCAATAGGCCTGCATTCTAAGTATATACAGACTGCCTAACAATTCTAATCAATATTGGAATTAATGGAGCCTTTCAGAAACCTATCAGGATCTTTACATAGCCATATGGGATGCTCTGTTGACTATCACTGGGATAGCGAAGCAAGGTTAATAGGCAAATCCTTAGCTCTGATTAAAGAAAAATTTTATTCAACAAAGCCCAGGAGGATTTGCTTGATCCAAATGTAAAAGTGTATGTGTGTATGTTTGTGTGTGTAAATACATGCACTCAATCCTGATTTTTATAGAATATTTGAATTTATGTCAAATTAAATATGTTATGTTAAATTAAATATGATATGTAAAAGACAACCTGTCAATAACCACATAAATCCTACTTACCAGCAACACCATTAAGATGCTGTGGCATCTGGAACATGCTGGAGTACCCATGCTTGACTCATACAACTGTTGGGAGCTGATGTGCTACTTTCTTGTCCTCTTGTCCTTAAGTGCTCCCATTTCCCTGACTGTCGGCTTCTGACCATTTTCAGAACTTCCTGGAGTCGGGTAAGAGCTCTTGCCGCTGTGCACAGCGGGGAGCATGTGAAGACCAAGAGCCAACTCTACGGCTTATATCCTGATGATGTCCATATTCTATGGGTTGACATTTTTCTAGTGTTTTGAGACAGGGTCCCACTCTGTAGCCCACACTGGCCAAGACTTCTCTGTAGCCCAGTCTGGACTTGAACCTGTGGCAGGATTCTCACTCCAGCTCCTTGGTGCTGGGATTACAGACACAGGCCACCATATCTGGTCAATATTTTCTTCTTATGCATAGAATCTATATTAAATGACTTTTGCTTATATCAAAGTTATTCTTTTAATTTTACACTAAAGAACTGTGAACACAAGTGTTTACAACTCTGTGTGTGTGTGCATGGATGAAATTCTGAAATTTCTGAAGGATGAAATTATGTCACAAGCGTTCATCCATTCTAACAGACATACATGTCTACCACCAATGCCTTTCCAAACACAAGCATAATTGAAGTACCTCCAGTTTATCAGTCCTGAGAAGCTTCTGAGTTGCAGTTGAGCCCGGGACAGTGACGGGTGGACTTCCGGGAACAATGACAGGTGTAGTTGGTAGAATCTCTGTTGGGACTAACCCAACTCCAGGGGTGACAGGCGCTAAGTAAGGAGCAAAGCTAATAGCTGTATTTGTCCCTATGGTGGGACCTACAGGAAAAGTGGGCTGTTAAAGGAAAACAACACAGGAAAAACTTGTTTAGTTCAAAACTTACCAACAAGTGTCAGTTGAGCAAAATTCCACAAATCACTAGTAAATGCTATTTGAGAAAAAAAATTTCTCCTGCCTAGATTATCCTTTGTATCAGTTATACAATTCAATTCTTAATTGCAAAAGTTCATTAGACACTCCCTCTTCTTTTTATCTTTTGATCCTCAAAAATGAAAACATCATCGATTCTTTTTTACCCAAACCATATCAACATATTGGAGAGCATCAGAGGAACACCCAAATTACCTATCATTCCAAGCTATTCAGAGTTCTAACCCAAAGGCAGTAAGACCTACAACATATAGACTGGTCATCTCTGCATTTTCCTATAGGTCTCTACAGGGGACATGAATTAAAACACCCCTTGATTATAGCTTGATAGTCAAGTTGGCCAAACTCACACATTTTCACACGCTAACTTCCTAGGGATCTATTTTGCTCAGGCTGATCAGTATGTTCCCATGTTTCATCGCTAGTATGGACATGCTCAACTCATAGGCGCTTTTGTGTGTACCTACTATGTGTTGCTAACCCCTACTATGTGTCGATAGGTGGATACATCCTTCCATTCTGGAAAAGTTGGATGAGAGAGCTTGCAGTTTCCAACTGTGAATATTTTATCACATGACCTCTAAAACCCCAGAGGCACACAGTCAGAGAAGCAATGACAAACACACGCAGTCTCTGATGAACCGTGCTTCCCATCGCTACAGTCCTCACTAAGAAGAGTCACACTGTGGGCTGGGAAGATGATTATTTTTTAAAGTTCCATCTAACGGACATCTTAATAATAATGCCATCTTTCAGAAAATACATTATACATAGTTAGACCACAAATCTTATTTCACATTTATTTATTATTTAGACAAAGAGTCCATATGCATCCCAGCATAGATGGTAACTATTACATAGCTCACGCTGGCTGTGAACTCAGCACTGTCCTGCCTCAGCCTTTTGGGATTATAGGCACGAGCCACCAATTAAGCTATGCATTTTTACCTTTGAAGAACCACTGTTAACACGGTTTCCAGGGATTTTTCTAAGAATAAACTGCACACTGAACTGGACCTAATGGCTCTTTATTTGCTTGGTTTTAAGCTATAGATTTTTTTTTCTTTTTTGAAGGTTAAGGCTTGAAGCTAAGGTCTCCCATGTGATAGGCAAGTGCTTTTCCACTGAGCTACATCCCAGACTTACAGACAAATGTGTAAACTGTTTGTTTCCACGATAAATTCCCCAATTTTTCCAGCCAGGTCATCACGTGACTTTCCAGCAGTGAGCTACACTGTTGCCGTGGGTCATAATGTTTCTCTGTTTTTACACTGTGGGTAACCTTCTCGTTGTCTGTCTAGAGTCCGGATGAATTGTTCAACACATGGGAAAACTAGCAGTCTTTGCGAGTGTATTTTCATTTAGGACGACAGAGCAATGTCTCTTACGAATGACCACATCACCATGTCGAAAGACAGCAAAGTATTGACAGTTGGTGCAGAGACTTCCAGAGAGGCTGCGAAGTCTTTGGAGAAGCGGCTGAGAGTTACAGGAGGAGATTCTAATGGTCTGGGAGGAACAGTGCCTGGTTCTCCCACGAGGAACTCTTATAGCTTTATGGTTCGGAAATAATGTTTGCTTTGGGAGAAACTGCAACACGAGCTCCGCACACTAAAAGGGGCTGGTGGTTTCGTGTGTTTTCCTCCTTGACTTTCTACAGAATTTTCCGTGGATGGGATGTGTTACCCACTGGAGTGCTATGGCGTTTCGTAACTGTCCCTTTGGTAATTCAGTACTATGGAAAAAAGTAGCCTAATAGTATAAGGTCTGTATTTTCTTTAGGATTAGAAATATCGACCTTGAGAGACCACACACATCAGTGATTCAATGGACTCATTGTATCTGAACTGCCCTGGGGGGGGGGGGCGTGTGATTCCTAAAGCCACGGGTGCTGCTGGAATAGGTCTCAGCAGTTAAAAGCCTTACTGTATGAAGAGTGTGTGACCAGATTTGGGGACCATTCTCAAAAATGAGGAATAAAAATAGGAATTAAAAGCTATATTCATACCACATGATTCAATTCAAAGAAGAATGGACAAAGCTGTATTCACACAAATAGAAACTCCCATGAGCACCTCTGGTTTGATTTTTCTGGATGTAAATGCTTTATTTTTGCATTTATTTATTTCACATTGCCTGTGCACGTGTATGCTGTGTGTGTTTAAAGGGGACCATGAGGTCACAGGAGGGGTTTAGATACCCCTGGAGCTCTAGTACCTGCCTTCATGAGCTGCCTAACATGAGTTTTAGGAAATAAGTGTGGGTCCTTTGGAAAACTGGCAAGCACTCTTAACTGCTGAGCCATCTCTCCAGCCCCTCTTTTTTTTTTTTTAATTCATGTAGATTTCCAAATCTCTTCTCCCACAGATGATCATGGTGATATAACTGCACATTGGCCCTTGGATATCTATCTATAAGTGAGAACCTCAAGATGTATTTTCCAAAACCCTTTTTGATATCAACGAACTTATTCCAATAAAATGTCAAGTTGGGCATTCAAAGCTATGCTATTTGTTCACCTGAAATATATTAATGTTCTGAAATATATTAATTGTTCATTTCAGATGATAGTGGCAACATTCCGCTAGGACATAATGCCACTGAAGAGAAAAGCAATTGCAGGATTTAGATGCTGAGAGACCTATGTTCAGATCCAGTCCTTTCCCCCTTATTTCTGCTTCCTGAGGAGGAAACTGACGTGTCTGAGTTTTAAGCTTTCTCACATGCAATGGACACGTAAAATCACTGGAAGGCTCATCTGCACAGATGGCCGCTTCTCTTCTACTTCCCACTGTCCAACCACTATAAATAGCTGCTGTCATTGGCGGCATACACGTTCACATCATCACGGTCTCTGCCTCCAATTATCTAGTGTTCCTCTAATGTGAGTGTAATCAGCACAGCAATACACTCAACAGATGTGAAACGTGCAATTTAACTGCAGCAAGTATCTGGTCTTCATTTAAAAAAAATGTACGCTGGGAAAATACTCTCTATGGCGGGAAACTCAAATGTTTAAAAAAGTTCACAGGCCTTATGAAGACAGATCTATTAGACATTAGACAGCATCATTTTAGCACGCAGAGTGCTCTTCGTTGAAGTGGATGAGTGAAAAAGACACGTGAGGTCATTTGCTGAGATGTGCGATCTGTAGCAGTCGCGGGACACACCATAGCACTCTGCATCTGTGAATGGTTCTAGCGTGTTCAAAGTGTCGTCACGCATGCTGTTTTCTCTAATCTCCCCAAACTAAGCCATGAGAAGCAAGCACAGCAGAAGGAATTACAGCCTTGCAAGTGAGAGCTGGTCAGAGAGCAGATCTTGAAAGGTTAAGCCCCAGCCAACGCTACTGAGGGTGAGTCTAAGCAAAGCATCCTGGTCTCCTGCCTCCCAGCGTGGGCTGACGTCCACTCCTGAGCATTCCCCAGATCAGGCCGCTTGGAATCAATATACCATGTCCGCATAACTTTGGAGCATAGACAGCAAGCACTGGCTTGAGCCTTCTGTAGATGAGGTGTGTGGGCCTGCTCTGAGCAGCGCTGTTGGGTCCTACTGCCTAGGAAAAGTGGCTCTGAGATCCTGGTTGAAGATGAAATGCCGGAGAGAGGGTCCATGCCAGCCACGGATCATGGCCTCTGAGATCGGTTTTCCACAGGCAGCCGAGACAGGAGCAGAGCAGGCACTCCGGAGGACCTGGGACCACACCAGCTCCAGTCTGGATGATAAGCTTGTAGTTTCTGCATGGTGCAGCCGCCAAGAGGTCTAAGACATTTTCCGTTTGGTGCCTGTCAGCGCTCAGTGCTAACACACAGCTGAAGAGGCCCGAGGGAAGATCCACAGAAAGGCTTCGTGAAGAAAATCTCTTCTGCAGGGCTGGTCTTAGTGTTTTCTTCCTCTGCGTTCCCTCCATATTCCTGCTTTTCTCTTCTTTACCTTCCTAGTACAGTTCTAAAGCAACCAGGGCTGGGTGGAAAGTAGAATTCACGGGACTTTATGGGCCACAGTCAAAATTAAATATTGAAGTCATTAGGCCTAGTAACATGAGGAAAATTTAAGGTCCTCATGTACTGGGGTGGGGTCGGGGGACAACAGGGAAAAAATGAAGTAGGAGCAGAGGGTGGAGGGGAATCAGCCAAAGAGAAGCACAAGCGAAATGTTTGCTTCCTAAGCTAAAACCAAAACCAAGGCAGCCCTTGCCTTTCCGAGGATGTCTATTGCCGTTGCTGTAATTCTCCAATCACAGCCAACTCCGGCTTCTTCCGCCTTTCAACATAGAGCTAATGCCTGCAGTTCTTGAGATACCTTCCAGGCTTTCAGTGCCAGAGAGAACCCGCTCAGCTTCCTGGACTTGGCAGCTACATGGTGATCTGCCTCTCCAGGTCCATGTTGGAGGGCTCACCTACCCCTACTGTGGAAGCTAGCAGTCTAGGGGGTCCCCTTATCATCTGTTCCTCTAGAGAACCTTGCCTAATACAAACCCTGAAATCATGTCACCCTGAGAGGGGAGGGCTTCGACATGGGTAGTGTGGGTAACCAAGCATTCGGACTAACAAGGAAGAAAAAAGCAGACACTAGCTTGGAAATATAGAAGAATATTGTGGAGAGAGTTCCATGGAATGACTCCAGGGACGGACGGGAGGCAGAAAGGAAAAAGAAGTGGCCCTGTGAAGAGGTTGAGGCTGGGAGGAGACCTCATGGATTGGTTCTCGCTTCTTTGATCATCAGTTTATTTGCTGTTGAGTTGACTCTCGTTGCCAGGTCATACGACGCTCATTTATCCTGTCAGAGTGCAGAAGGCTGCAAGCCCGAAAACAGCTTTGCCGCGCTATCAGCAAGACACTGGCAGAGCACGGTCCCTCTGGAGACTCTGGGGGAGAACATCCGTCATTTGTCTCTTCCATCTGCTGGTGGCTGCTGGCTTTTCTTGGCTTGTGACCATACCAAGTCTCTGCCTCTGTGGACACGTGGTCTTCTGTCCGGACCAACCCCACCTTGTCCATCTCTTCTATCTTATAAGGACACTTGTGACTACATTTACTCTGAGAGAATCTCACCATCTGTGGACTGTAATTGCAACTGCAAAGACCCCGTGTCTCCTCTCTCTTCCTCTCTCTCTCTCTCTCTCTCTCTCTCATCCATCCATCCACCCATCTATCCATCTACCTATCACCTATCTATCAGCATCTATACAAAGCAAGAACTGTGAGGGCCATTATTTAGTTAACTGACTAGGATACAAATTCATCTCTAAAATTCTAAGGAAAATTTGTTGGTAAGTTGTTGAATATTAGATTCAGCACATTCTGTACTCTAGTACTTCTTGTGATTTTGAAACCAGTATTGCAATATTTAAGTGGGCCATTCCTTTTTTTATGGAATAGTGATCAACTTCTGATTGATATCTGAGGTAGATACAAAAATACACGAAAAAAACTCTTAAATAGTTCAAATAATATTTAAGGCATGAATATATTTTTCTTATAAGTATGAACAGGACTGAGTACGAGGGTCAATTCTTATTAATTCTACAAACAGGAAGTGTGTAGTTTGAATGACTGAGATACATAACATGCCGCTGTTACATCGACCTGGCTCATATTAAATTTACTGCCATAGACATCAGTTGATATGTATAAGTACATTATTTTAACATTTAGGTAATTTAATAAAACCAATTTTATGTGCACATCAAAAAATGAATCTTAAATTATGCATGGCAGAGTTTTAAACGGAATCACTGAAATTGCCGGTGCTTCGATTGAGCTCCGCATGCCTTAGGCCTGCCCGTCTGGCACAGCTCTGTCGGGGCCTGTGTGATGACTTACTGATACCCCTTTCCTCCAGTCAACCATTTCTTGGGCAGTCTTCTTTTCTCTTCTGCCTGGCTCTTCCTCAGCCCTGTGCTCGCATCTGTCTATCCCCAAAGGCTGTGTCTGTTTTACCTTGGAATCACCTGCATTATCCCCACTCTGGGCAAAGGTGAATCGTGGAACTGCCAGAAAATGGCTGAGGTCTCTCCACTCTTCCTGCCCATCCCCCTCTCCCCGACCCACCTCATGGGAACCCCGCAGAGGAAGTGGTGTTCGCTGGTCACCACCTTTTCTAACTTAGCTGCGCTCACTCATGCAGACCTTTATTACAATACGGACTGATCGCTGTGGAGTAATCTTTTGTGAAAATCCACTCACTTTGGCTTTTTTAAAAATCACCTTGCTTTTGACACATAATTCACACTGTAAATGAAACCCACTGGCGTCGGACGCACTCCCTTCTCCCCGAGGGCCTTACTTCTAAACAGTTTCAAGACCTTTAAAGTGGTAGATTCAAACACTGACACCGAGGAGAAAAATATTACACAGTACATATTCATCCACTCAACTCCCTGGGACATGGAATCTGGGGTTCTTGTTGCAGCAGCTACCACACCCTTTGCAGGCTTGGGGGAGACAGAAGACGAAGTGAGGAGGCCATCTCCTGGTGTGTGGCTGCTGGTGACTTCCATTCTGATGCAGCTGCTGTCGGCCTCCAGCTGGAGCAAGCTGTGCAGAGCACCCTGGCTAATGGCCTAGTTCAACTTCAACATATCAGCTGCATGATACTGGAGAGCCCATTCGTCTCCAGTCTCCCTTTCCTCTTCCTTAGATGATGCCCTTAACTGCATAAAATACCCAATACATCTCTAAACTTATTTTAGGCATCACAACCTCTGCGACACATAGCCAGACATCACAAACTCCAAACAGAAATGTGGACCGATTTCCATATGAAGCCGGTCTGAAATGCAGAGTTCACTAATGAGAAAGAGCTGGCGTGGTGCAAATTTCCCAGGTATTGATCAGAAGTCCTTGCCCCATTTCTATTAAATGAAGAGAAAAACACGCAGCTCATTTTTAGCACCCACTGTAATTCAGAGCTATCTGCTGTAATCGCAACCAAAGCGACCGAGTCATTTTTGGAGGTCATTTTTGGTCACGCGGCACTGCCCGGGCAGTCACCCGCCCATCCTTATAGAAGGTACACTCACCACAGGATGGAGCGGCGTTCCTGGAAACATAAATTGCATCTGCTGGGCAAGCATCGCTGCTGCGGTCTTTTGCTGGATCAAATTGTTCCTCCCATTAATTTCTAGTTGAGTTTTTAAGTGTGTTGGAGGGTGGAGGTACTTGCAGTTCTCTCTCGAACAGCGGCCCTGCAAAATGGACAACCTGGGGTTAGGACTGCAGTTGGGAGCTAGCCACTCCAGTGCCAGCAATGTCATAGTCATTACGTCATTACTTTCATTTCTTATCTTCCAAGGCTGTGCGTGTGTGCATGTGTGTGTTACAAAGAACGAGTCAAATATTACATGATTATCAAGGTCCCTCCCATTCCTCTCTCTTCCTTCCCCTTCCCCCTCCTTCCCTTTCTTCCTTCTATCTTTCTTTATGTCAAACCTAGACAACTCATTTCAAATTGATGACAGCCGAGAGCAAAGAGGAAGGCCTTCGCAATCAGAGAGGCACGCTTATCTTGACCCACAAGGTCTTTGTTGCGCTCTGGTCTGTACATGCTTGAGTGATGGAAACATGAAAAGCAGGCTGCTACACACGTGTGACGGAGATGAGAGTCAGGGTTTGGGGTGTGAGTTCCAGACTGGCCAAACACAGCAAGCAGTCTGCAGCTGTTGCTGGTGAGGCGATGAGGACAGAACTCCTGGAACTGCTTGCTGAAACCCACGCAGGCGCTAGCTCAGTGCGAGCTGGGACAAACACCTGTGGGCTGGATACATAAACAGAGCTGCCACCCTTTCCCCGCCCTTCCCCAGGAAAGGAGACTCCATTCAGACCCGCAGCGTGACAGAATCAGGAGTCTTCACGACTGTGTTATTGTCGGAACATGGAAACCGGTAAAATGAGAGGAGAAAAAAAGCAAACAAACCAGCAGGTGACGGGTGTGTATACAATCAGACCTGAAAAGTAATTGCATATGGGATTGCAAAGTTCCAAAGTTTGCAAAACTACCAGTCATAGGAGAATTACGTTGATGTGTGAATTATGCAATTTCCAGAGAAAGAGCAGCAAACTGTGTTAGTCAGTTGGAATATCACCATTCCCTAAAGAATTAGTTTATTTGCAACCAGGCAAAAAAAAGAGAGTATAGGTCTGTTTATCAGATAAAAAAGAAATTAAGGCAAGCCTGGTGGAGCTGGAGGAATGAGTTTGTTTACAGCGACGCTGATGCAGAACATCTGGAGTTCTGTGTTTCCCCTAATTCCAGCTGCACTTCTGGCGTCCCTTGCTTTTCCTCTAGTGAGAATTTCCCCTAGAAGCCATGGTGACTGGCAGACCTGAGCCCCAGGCTCAGTCCCGGCGGTCTGTGCCATCAACCTGTGCCATCTTGTGGCCATCTCTACTCAACGGTGTCAACAACTGCCTCACTGTCTTGGGATAAGCACGAAAACGATTGATATTTCACAAATCTTCAGAGTAAGCAACATCAGATCCTTAGCCTCAGGTTTTTGTCATGGATTTTCCTACTCTGATTCCTGCGTGCAAACAGACATCGTAAGGCCCAGTTCACTGCAAGGGCACCAGGGAAACTGGAGCAGTTCCTAGGCTTGACTCTACCCTCCCTCGCCCTCTCTCTGATCCGCTGCACATCTTCTCCGGACAGCTTTTTGTCTTCATTTCTGAATTCTAGCTTTACTCAAGGCTCCGTGACTCCCGGGGTCCCTCCACTCCTGTGAGCTCACTTCAGTCATCTTCCACTTCCCAGCTCTCTCTTCTCTCTTGACGACCCGACCCCAGCCTCCGGGAGAGCATTCCCATGGGGCCAGCTCCTTCATCTCAGTGTGCAGCCAGTCAGTGAGTCAGCTGCCTTGATGCCTGATGTCCAGGATGAATTCTGTCGTCAAGGAAGGCGACCGAAACACACGGACGGGACCTGAAACAGCCACTTCTCATCAGCCAGAGCGCAGGGGCATCCAACACAGGAAGGTTCCCATACAAAAGCTAAGAGCCCCAACTCTTCAGCCAGACACTCTGCACTTGGCACCAGACAACCAAGTGACTGCACACCTGACGCACGTGTGGCTCTGTGTACACAGGTGTGTAGGTGTGGGGAACGCAGGGGCTGGAGAAGCAGGAATCTAAGTGTGTGTGTGTGTGTGGGGGGGGTGAAATCAGCAAAATGCCCATGATGCATCATGATGGTAGAATGTTCAGAGATATATTTTTCAATTTGACCACTATTCTTCTAATTCCATGCTTTGTTGCTATTCAAACTGACTTCAAATGACTGGAAAATATAGTTTTCTTGTTGATGTGGCTATTCCTTCTTACAACCAGAGCCCCTGAGAACTATATTAGCCATTTTTTTCTGGTGATAGAACATGGTTTACACCATTAGATCCATCATCTATTGAAGAATTCCTCTTTTCATGAGGATTAATTCAGTTTCCCGCTGTCCTCACTGACACACTCTGAGTACAGAATGGTATTGATCACCACTGTGCCAGGCAGTTTATAGGTGGTTATCTCACCTCTCCTTACAGCAGCAGTGATGACTGCCTACTTCACCGAACGGTAACCAGGACCCAAAGAATAGGATAACTTCCAGATCATCTGTTGGCTAGTAAGTGGGGCTGTATTGTGAATCCATTTCTTGCTTGACTCGATTCTATCACTTCACTGGGATATTTATTTGCAACAGTTAAAATCCAGGAAAGATAACAAATCTAGAACTTCTGCATCCTTCACAAAACAATAGGATGCAGAACAAAATTTAAATCTACTGACATGCGCATACGTGGGGATTTGGGACTGAGAGGCGATTATCTGCTTGGTCTGTGCACTGGAGGATGCTCAGGCACCGTTAGACTCATGTTCTGGGCTCACAGCTCAGCTCTGCCCTTTCCTGCCTGTATGACGTGGGTTACTGTTTGATTACTTTCTTCATTTATACAATGACAATAACAACTACATCCTCCTGTAGAGACGTTATGCCGTCAAATAAATTAAGACACACAGTTCAGAGAGCTGTCTGGCACACAGGAAGTTCTGAGAATGTTAGCAGTATCGAAGGAAAGACTTGCATTTTGTTCAGAGCAAGTGAGAGATGACAGATCTACGACTATTCTTACTAGTTTTTTATTTCTCCTATGGGATAAACTTTCGTGATAAAGGCTAATTGTGATCCTTCCAGTATCATATTTGGAGTTATTTTCAGTTCTATAATTTTTGCAACTGTTCCTATATAAACAAATATCCCTGAGCCTCTAGCTCAGTCTGGTATCAATACTTTAAGAAATGTTGGTTCCTGGATATCTGAGGCATACCAATTCAAGCACTGCGGGACTCCAGGAGACAGAATTTTAGTAAGAGACCCTATAGGATTCCAAAATCCTAAGGAAAAACTACTGTCCAAACATAAAGAGGTATCTGACACAGTGAAGAATCTGTAGAGAAATTCCCGTGAAGGCACACGGTTTCTCAGGACACGCACACAACTTTGCACAAGGAAACTGCTGATTACCAAAGCAGGTTGTCACAAATGACAGAGGGGACAGTGGGAAGAAACGGGTGCATCTCCAGAGGCCATCATGAAGACAAGGATGCAGTGGGCACTCCCCTGCAGCAGCTACAATGCGTTTCTTGTTTTTCCTTAGTTTTGATGTTTCTTTTCTTTGGCTTCTTGGTAGAAGCCTTTCTCAGGGACTGCAGGAAGCAACGCCCAACCCTGGGAAAGCTGGGCAGGCTGGAGGTGGGAGCATAGCACCGCCAGTGGCGAGCTCACAAGAAGGACTGATCTGAGTCTGCAAAGCTGGTTCACCTTTCACGAGGGAGGCCATGAAAGATTCCAGGCCAGGTCTCTCTCACCAATTCACTTGACAGATATTTACGACTGAACACCACGCTTCGTGCTTATCAAGGATGAGCACAAACAAGATATACTGTCCTCCTTTATGAAGCCTGTGGGCTGGTGGTAACGATGATGTGAACCAAAATCATAATTACAAATTACGAGGTGTGCTCTAGAGGGGAACGCTGGGATGCGAGGGTAGGAGAGGACCAGAAATGACAAGAGCTACCTAAACAGAGAACTGAAAGATACCCAGGAGCCCAACATGGGAATGGGTGGTCGCCAAAGCACGTGTGTGTGTGTGTGTGTCTGTGTATGCGTGCACGTGTGTTGTACACATATGTTGAATGTATGCTGTGCATGCTATGTGGTTACATGTGTTGTGTTTGGTATGTTCACGTGTACTGAGCATGTGTGTTGTATGTTGCTGTAAGTGTACATGCATTGGGAAGGAATGTACCATCTGAGAACTTGCATGTGGTTTTCCGGGCTGGACCCTGGAGTGGGCATGAGTAGGAGCCGGGGAGGTGAGAGACGAAGCAGGAAGAGGTGGGTAGAGTCCAGATCACAAAAAAGCGCGATCACAGCTGAAGGACGTGGTCTTCATTGCCTTTGAAAGCACGTTGGATCTAATCTATCTATTAAGGTCCATTTAACTGCTGCCTTGGTTATTCAGGTTTTACATGGCTAATTGCATTGTTGTCGGTATGACTTGATTAAAAAAATCCTAGTAGAATTCTGGTTGATTTTGTGTGGCTGATTCTACCTCCCGAATCTCTATTCCAGGAAGATTTAGACTAGAGATGGTGGTTAAAATGAAGTTTGAATTTCAAGCAGAATTGAATCTATTAAAATAAGCAACCCTGGTAGATTTCAGTACAGAGAACCCATGCTGCTCCGCCATGGGACAAAGCGAGACACTGAATGAGTGTAATACGTCTCTGGCAGAACCACAGGCTTGAGCTACCAGCATTATGCAGTCATTAAAATACGTGGCATGGGATTGAAAAATTGCAGCTTTGGCACAGAAAAGATCTCAGAATCAGGTTGGAGTAAGAAAGAAAAAAGCATAATGAAAAATGATTTTAATTGCCTTTTTAAAAAAAATACAAGTAATTTTTAGAATCTATTCTTAGTATGCTACTTGAGAACATCAACTGGACTATGGAAGCAAGAAGGAAAATATAGTAACTAAGGAGTGAAGGATTGCCCGTGGACAAGAGCTTCTACAGGAGGTAACAGACACTCTGTCCCACTGATTCCCCCGTGCTGGTGAACCTACAGTTGGAGCACAGGCCCCTAGCAGAAACAGTGAATTAATGAGGAATTATTTTAATTGTGTGTTTGCCTCGGCTACATGATGGCTCATAGATTCGGTTATGGTCCCTCGGGGAGGATGGACACCTGGTAAGGACTCTTCTGAGCTCTGTCCCTCCCAGCTCTACTTGGCCACTGGACTTTCAACAGGCATGTGTCCCCGGGAACAGGCCACACTGGGGCGGGACCAGGGGGCAGGCCTTGCAGGATGTAACCATCAGGGCAGATGATATGTGGTCTCAAAGTGATACTCTTACATCCTAGATCCCGCCACTGGCCATGGAAGGTGATTCCCGGGGACACTGAATGTCCTGGACCACTAACGTACACAGACAAAAACCACAGAAGGGCCTCTTAGATCCTGGCATTCCATAAGCTTCCTGAAACCCACAGTCAGGAAGTTTGCTCTTGGCCAGGGGTGACATTCCTGAGTTCCCGATGTGGCCTGGAGAAGTAGTTTAAACTAAGGATTAAGAAACAGACTGGGAACGGGGCTAAGAGGTCTTAAAATCCAGCTCTGCTCTTATGGCTGCGGGAACTTGGAAAGTGTGACCTACGGCCCCCATCTGTTCCGTCTGCAAACACAGATACTAACAGTTCTCTAAACGTCATAGCTTCTCAACCAAGACTCAGAGTTGATTGGCACGGAATGTTTAACAGTGTCTGGCAAGCAGTAAGCTCTATCTGAGCTTAACTGTCATAATTATCATCATCGTCATCACCATTAACCCCTTCTTTACTCAACAAGTGAAGCCACTTTATGGCATGCGTAGTTCCTCTGCAGCTGTGGCTCTGTCTGGCCTGGGCACCAAGCTCTTTAACCCTTCGCTATTCCCGTTCTCAGACCCGGTGCCAACTCTGGTAGTTATCTTTTCAAAGCGCCTTAGATCTCTCTCTCTTTAATATCTGTCTCCTCTGCTGAGACTTGCCAGGGCTGGTCCACAAAGCATGATTCACTCAGATCTTAAAGCAGTTGAGCATTACAGACGGAACAGCCCAGAGTGTGGCTTTCTCTCCAGATGGCCGTGGGAACTTTACTCGTACCTTACAGAAGCCTACGTCTTGGCTTTCTCATCTGTGAGATGAGAGCAATTCGATTCCCCGACACCAATGCTTTCTAACAGTTGTTAGAGCCTGGGGGAGAGCAGAAGTTGCTCCAAAAATATACATAAAAGGTTGAGTATGGTTTTTTAACATCCCTGTTCTTGAATCCTCCCAACCTGGTAAAAACAACAACAACAAAAAAATCCACAAAAGCCAACAGTTACAGTAAGAGGCAGCACTGGGGACGTCTGCTGGCCACGTTCTCAGAATGATGAGAAGCCAGTGTAGCCCGGTGTGAGGACATTGGCAGCCAAGGGTTGAGTCCAGATAAATTAGGGCTAGGAGGGTTTATTAAGCGCCGACAGTATACACACCTCAGATGTGAAAACCCCCACCTGACAGACCTCCATCTGATCCTTGTGCTAAAGACAGAGTTCAGCTGGTATTTCTAAAGAGAGTCAACCTCTGGTGGGCCAGGTGTTCACAGACTCAGTTTCCCTGTAGTCAAAATCTGTCAAGATTTTTGAAGTGGGGTGGGGTGGGCTGCGGTTTGATAGGGAACCACATTTTCACAGGTTCACTATTCTTAGGTGCCAGAGACAGGAAACCCAGATGGAATTTAACGTTTGACTGGAACTTCTGGTCCTTCTGCCAGCAAAGGTCCAGGGAACGGAACGGTTATTTACATCAGAACTCAATCCATAACATTACCTATGGGCCCGGAACAGCTCTGCTCAAAGCAAGGGACAGATTAGGCTTTTTAGCCTTCTTTTGAATTTAAATAAATGAATTGAGCCACAGAAGTCCCTTGTATTATTAGCTCCAACCACACAATACAGCAGATAAAATACAAGCACACAAGGGTGTTGAGATTAGGAAGGAGACAATGATAACCAGAACATCCATCAAAATGAACAACTTACGTCGCTGGCATTACGCATGGATCAAAAGCATGTCTTTTCTGCCTATTACTTGGTTCAATTTATAATGCATTCATCTTTTATAGACTTTCTATGTAATGATTTCCTGGTAAATAGCAAAACTGTCACACTTATTAAAGACCTTGGGGTGGGATATTTGCCATTGCCTCCCTTCTGGAACACGCTCCTTCTCCTGTCCCTTCCTGGTGTGTGTGTGGGGGGGGGGGGGACACACAAGAAGCTCGGAGGGAGATTCATAATGGGGGAGAAGCCATACACACCAGGAGGTGGTCGTGAGCAACTCCAACTGTGCCACACCAGGGACAGCACTGCTAGAGTTCAGGGGAGCAGGAGAAAGAATGGGACTCAGGACACATAGCTGTGTGCACTGTGTCACCTTCTCTTCCAAAAGAGCCATCCAGGTGTTTGTCACTGTTTCGCCTACACCGGCCGTGGCCTGAGGCCAGGGTGCTGCACAGGGCTGGCCACTAACCATGGAAGGGTTTGAATGCTGCTGCTGCTTCTCTCTGCGTCTGTATTTAAGGCAGATGTCCTCACTAGAGGGCTGGGGAAAGGGATGCTGTCCGTCCCAGGTGCACTCTGCAGGCAGGCTCAGGCTGACTCAGTCAACACTAGGGAACTGACGGCTCCTTTGGGAATTAGTGGGGTTGGCGCACGCCCTTATTTCCGTGACAATTTAAAATAGATAAAACAAGAAATGGAGAAGAAAGGTCAAGGGGTCAAGCTGCTTGCATTTGGCATCTCAAAGCCGACGTAAGAGTAGATTTTTAAAAATGGATTCTGATTGCCTGGCAGTCTTGTTGTTCCACAGTGTGTCACGTGACGGGACAAGATTGTTCGCTGTTGTCCTAATGGTTGAGTTTGCTCCTCCTCCTCATTTTCTATGTTAGAGCTGGAAACCTGCCCATAAGGAGGAATCAGTGAAACCAAAAACAACCCTTCAGTCTCTAGAGATTTAAGGAAACAAATTTCTGGGCACCAAATGCCTCGTTTGAAAATTTCCGCACTTCCATTTTTCTTTTCCACTAAAATGTAAGTGTCTTCTGAGCGGAGAGTAGTCGGTGTAGACCTCGATATGCTTGTCAACCTAGCAAGGAGCCTGTCTAGTGGTGACTTGTGGGTTCTTCTGACATACTGTCCATCACGTGTACCGTGCCGGGGTGA
Organism: Neodon shergylaensis; assembly: GCA_025134845.1. Taxonomy (NCBI): domain Eukaryota; kingdom Metazoa; phylum Chordata; class Mammalia; order Rodentia; family Cricetidae; genus Neodon; species Neodon shergylaensis. The sequence continues at coordinate 3,215,789 of JABTXL010000002.1, forward strand.
AGCAGGAGCCCATGAAATATTCACAGTGTGGCTCTAGGGCTCTTCCTGCATGGAGGACTGGCCTCGTTGGCTGCGTCATTTGCAGAGACCACAGCACCAAGCTCTTACACAGGGTCATGCAGGGATGTCACCAATGGCTTTCCTTCTCCTGCTCCATAGGCAGGTGCCAACCCTATCATGGTCCACACTCTCCTACATGGAATGGTAACAAGGTTCAGAGTGGGGAACAGCCAGGCACAGTGGCACAGGCTTGTAACTCCAGTGCTGAGGACATGGAGATGGGCTGGTAGATCCTTGGGGCCCCACGGCTAGCTGGCCTAGACCACTTCGAGTGTTCTGACCAATAAGAGATGTTATCTCGAAGGACAAGGTAGACAGGTGACAGCTGATGCTGCCTGCTGGACTCTCCATGTACATGCACACGAACATTTCTGTACACAAGAGCACACATGCACACTGGTAGACAGAGAAGGTTCGGAGCGGTGAAGGTCATGGTTGGTTAAATACCGGGTTCCATGTGAACACACTGCCAAGAGCCTGACCCTTCAGCCAGCTGGACACCGACGATACAGACTTAAGTCAGATTACCTAGTTGAGAGCACAGGGTCCTGTTAGGGGGTAAGAAGTGGCTACTTAGACTGGTAGTGATGGCGCACACCTTTAATCCCAGCACTTGGGAGGCAGAGGCAGGCAGATCTCTGTGAGTTCGAGGCCAGCCTGGTCTACAAGAGCGAGTTCCAGGACAGGCTACTCAGACGATTTAGCTGGCTGCCATCCCTGTCACCAGTCTTTACCAATTCCAGAGGCTGGTGGGTCTCCAAGGGGGCACTGTCTGCACAGAGGCACCAGCCTGACCCCCGGGGGAGGTCCTGGAACTCAGACACAGACAGACAGCCGGCCTTAAATGCTGACATTTCGCAAGTATGCACCGGTGTGTCTGTGTTATTTATTAAAACACAGGAATTACTATTCTAGACAGAAACAGCCACTTTCCCAAGCCTATTGTCAAGTATCTTTGCCACTTCTCTGTCTACTCCTGTGCCACCTCCAATCTACTGACCAGCGCAGGATCTCAGCTGTCAAACAGTTAAACTCAAGCCATCAGGGGACCTTCCATATAGAGCTTCCTTGCATTCTGATTGGTTGTTGCCCAGTAGGTTTGTACTTAAGGTAAACTGAGATCAGCATGTCTGTGACAAAGCCACAGGGCACAGTTCCTTGTATTAGAAGTGCAACACTTTCAGAAGAGGAGGGAGAGGGTTGGATGTCATACGGAGAGCGCTAAGGGAAAGGGGGGCTAAAGGGGGAGACTGTGAAGATGTGGGGGGAAGAAGTGCATTCCTGCTGAGTCACAGGAGGAAAAGGCATTCTTTCCAGGTCGCTGTGGACGATTTGGTGGCTTGGGCAATGACACTTGGTTTGGAAAAGTCAGGCTGAGTAGGTGTAGGGCAGGGCTTGTACCATAGCACAGGGCTGGGGTACTGGCTGGAGAAGAAGCCTAGCAGTTACAGGGAAGATGAGCACGGGGGCTTAACGGTGTCTCCATCCCTTTATCCATCCTACAGACGGCTCTGGAGCATCTGTTTTATACCAGAAGCTGGGATGGAATTGCACACGGGACACGGTGCTGTGGCCTTGCCCTTGACAAAAATAGCAAAGAGTTATGTAATACGGCGCCGCCGATCGTGTAGCAGGCAGTTTTCAAGCAACTTCTGGAAGATCACTCCGATTTAATCTTCACTACAAGCTCTTAAAAGAGGCGCTGCTAACAGCCCTGTTTTATGGGATGGCACAGAGGCACGGGGAGGTGGAGGTGACAGCGCACCAAGGCCACGCAGCTCATGGGGAGCAGACCTGGGCTTCCATCCAGGCAGACTGGCCTCAGCTCTGTGTTGCCGCCCTCTGCAGAGCCATGTTTAAGAGACTCACGGCGGGACGCTCACATCACACCTTACAAAGCTGTTGTCACACACAGTTATCTTATGACAGCGCCACAGCACCCCTGTAATCCGTTACCCCGATTTAAGGGTAAAGAAAGGTGAGTTTCAGAAAGAGACTCACAAGAGTCACTGTCCAAGGTCATATGAAAGTCAAACAAAGATGCTTTTCGGTCCAGTCCTTACGAGAAAACGTGTGTCTTCTCCACTGCCTCCTGGGGACAATGGAAGAAACTCCCTCCCGAGGAACAGATTTTTGGCTCAGCCTATGAAAGATTAGTTTAAAAAGCAGAGATGATCTGGTTATGAGCTGATTATGAACTCTTGGGTGGTCAGAATATCGGGTGTTGTGTTGAATTGTAATTTCCATTAAAAAGCCCTACTGAAGTCCTAGCACTTGTGACCCGTGGAAGTGAAGGGGACTTTACCTGGGGACAGGGTCTGCTCAGATGTGACTGGATGAGCATGAGGTCGCGTGGGACTGGCTTTAGCTTTGTCTTTTCCACTCTTAAATTGACTTTTTTTTTTTGCAGTAGTACGGATCGTGCTTGCATACGCTAGGCTAGTCCAGTGCTCCACCCCCTCCCAGCCATTATTTGACTTTTTTTTTAAAAAAAAGAAAGAAAGAGACAAGATCTCACCACGCTGCCTGTCTGCCTTGGCAGGCACTGAATCTGTGATCCTCCTGCCTCAGTTTCCAGAGCAGCTGGGAGGAGGCCCGTGCCAACAAGCCTTCAGGTCCAGCTACTTGTCAAATGGGCAATTTGTGCAGAGAGAACGTGGTGAGAAGGAGATGGCTGCTCTATGCCAATGAACAGCCAAGGTCACCAGGTTAAGTGAGAGAGGCAGGAAAGCCATCCTTCCTGGAGGCTCTGGAGGGAGCGTGGTTTTGCTGACCCTTGACTGTGGGCTTCTAGAGTGGCGTCAGCATGGATTCCCGTTGCTCTAAGCCATCCCGTGTTCCAGCAGCCCTGAGGAGCTAACAACCTCCAAGAAAGGTACATTTTTTCCCCGGGAAATGAAGGTCACGGCAGCACACTGCAGGGTCTGACTCAGTAGACGGACTGATTTCCTCAACCTGGGTAGCCAGATCACCTGGCTTGTTTAGAAATAAATGACCATGACCACTGTTGGCAGAGCTTTGGCAAGTACATGATTTTCTACCCATGTAACCAGTCAGCCTAAATGCTGCCCAATTTTTATGTGGAAAATCTAATCGGAGAGATTTATTTTAGTAACAGCTGAAGACATTTCACCGAGGATCTCATCAGTAATTCAGGATGGCCTACTGGGCCTCTCAAGATCTGTTTTGCAAGAAAAATGTTGGGATAGTGTTTAAATTCTGATTACAGAGAGTGGCTTGATAAAAAATGATCTTTGATATTAAAATTGCATGTGGGGGCAAGAGCATTCCTGTGCGAAGGAAGGGGAGGGGACTAGATACACTCGGACAACATTCTGCAATTGCTTTACACACGTAGCCAGGCATCTTGCGGTCCCTCCCGTGAAATGAGACCGCCTTCCAGGGCAGTGTGAAACACAGAGTGGCGCTGGTAGGGAAAGACAGAAGCGAAGACCATGCTGTCTAATACACTGCCTCGTGGTGCAGCCACCTAACTCATTAACTCCTCCTTATCCTTATCTCAGGTGGGTCCAAGTTCCCGGGACAGCGTGATCCAGAAAGGACCCTGAATCTGTCCTTGCTGATGCTGCCTTGGTTCTCCAGTGTTGAAACCCACAGGGCTACTTTCTTCTCAATCTCACATCCTGCCTCATGTCTGCAAGGCTGACGTACTGGATATCAGAGATCTCAGGTCTCAGGATTCCACAGGGAGTCTTTTGGTTTTCCTATCAGGTATGGTAAACTTGTCTATCACAAAAGTCCTGATCACATTCTGTGTTTTCTTCTCCAAGCCCATCTAGACTATTCTTCCTTGGCTCATCCTCTGCAGGCACCTGGGATAGTTTCTTAGACTCCTTGCTTCTGAGTATTTCTCTGACAGGGACCTGGGCAGTTGTGTTCAGCACCAGCATCTGAACCAGCATCTTTAGGCCAGGGCAGGACTAACTCCCGACGGAATATGAACAAACGCTGAGCAACACACCACTTCCTTTCCCTCTTTGGATGTCTGGAAATTGCCTGTCAAACTGATTTATTTGTAAACTTAACTAATCCATTTTTAAGGAGTATAATATTTTTGAAAAAGAGCATTATATGTACATACATACCCATATATAAGTATAGGATAGTAATACTTGGTAGCTAACTGAATGTACACCAGTTTTAATATTGATTATTAAATGATCCTCTTCAGTTGCATGCTAGGTATTATACGAAATGTTTCACTTAGTAGTGCGAGATGGAGACACCTCCATCTGACAGCTGGCAGGACACAGGTCCTGCACAAACAATCATAACATCCTCACGAGTATATGTAGCAAGAGACAGAGCCAAGACATGACCACAGCACAGTGACCCCAGAGACCCTGCTCTTGGTTACTGTCTTTTCACATGGTCATATAATTATTAAAAATTACAACGACTGAAATCTTGCAATGCACCAAGCTCAGTGTTAGCATTGTGCAGAAATGATCTTATTAAGGTTGGCGATTAGCCTGTGTGCTGGGGCTTATTTTCATTTTCAGTATGGGAGCCAAGATACATGGACGATAACTTGCCCAAGGTCACACACTGTAAGGCGACGGTCCCAAATCTGGTCCCATTCAGCCTTCAGCCCCAGCCCCAGCCCCAGCCCCTGCTCTGAATACATATTACTGGCTCTTGCCACGTGTCTGGAACCCATGCTAGGCCCAAGGGCAGACAATGGTGACAAGGGAGATGTTCCCGTCCACGAGAGGAACTCTAGATACACAGACCTGCATAGACATGGGGACGAAAAGGAAAGACACCGCGGTGATTAGTATATGTGAGTCTAATATTAGCCAGAAGGGCCCACGCAATGCTTCATAAATCAGACATCTTTACAAATTCAATTAAAGTGATGGAGTACATTTTATAAATCTGGTTAGATTTTAATACATCAAACCTTAATCATCAGAGACCCTGACAGGCTGCTCTGGTTTCTTTTATTTATACTGAAGCTGAAGATACCCTATTAGGGCAAAACTGAGGCCCTGGATTTCAGGGATGTAAATGGAGTCGTCACCTAAGAACTGCAGGCAGGCACACTCTTGCGCTGTGCCCTTTAGACATCAGCCAGCGGTCTGTTTCCAAATGCCTGAAACCTGGGAGGAGGGTGTCTCTACGAACGTGGGGCAGCAGCCCCCTCTTCCTTCCTCCATCCTGAACTGTCTGCTGAAGTCTAGCTCAGCTCATCTTCCCCCATTTGACCGCCCCGCCCCCCGACTCCTCAGGGTTCCTGAGAAAACAAGGTGTCCCTCTGTGGAGAATTTGCAGGTCTGGATGGCCCCTGACCCCTGATGTCCGCTGCTGCTGAGGTTACTATCTGTATCAATGCCTGATTCCATCTGAGATATGGTCTCCATGCTCCTCCCAATCGGAAGCTCACTCAAGCCGCCATGAATAGCCAACAGCAAGGAGCATGAGGCCCCGGGGAAGAGTAAGTCCTAGTCAGTGTTAGCTGGACAGAGGAGTTTTCAGAAGGCAGATTTCCCAAGGTAAGAGCCCTGCAAACCTGGGAGACGGAACCTACGGGTGAACAGACAGAGCCTGCGCAGATCTGAACTGTTTCAGAGGCCATTGCTTTGCACTTGGCAGTCCTTATATTGTGTGTGTAGCAGGATCTGTCAAACCAAAGACACTACCGCCAGCCGTTCTTTCTTAAAACAGATTCAATGTATTCCTTAAAGTAAAACAGACAGCAAGGGCAGAGATTCCCAGTTCATCAAGGACGTCACCTTCTACTCATCAACACAGAAGGCTTTTAAATAGGAACACAGGTTTCGGTTTAAAAAAGGCTTCCTATATGCCCTATGTTTTACATACATTGATTCTGTTTCTTATATCAACAACCTTGGGGTCCTGTCTGTTCTTCTCGGTTCTGCATCCTGAGTGACGTAGGACTGGGAAGGAACTGGCCTAAGGTGAATACTTTTGTCAGTGGTCCCAGAGCCATGAGTGATTGTAAAAATTCTAATTTAGGTCCCTACAAAGCCATGGCTGCTTCCACTCTCCTCTCTCCTGTCCGGAACTCCCCAGATACCAGGGTTCTAACTTTGGTGTTCATGTTGCTGACTCTTTCAGTGACGTGAATTGTGACTGCAAGATGATTCCCACTGTAGTGTCCTTGTGGTGAATCTGCTGCCAAGTCCATTCATTCATTCACTCAATCATTCACTCACTCACTCATCCGCTGCATATTTGATTGTGGTCTATGGCTGGCACTGCTCTCGGTATCAGAGAGAAAGCAATAACGAAACAATGTAAAAGTCTTGTCTTCATGAAACTTACATTTTAAAACAGGAAGACAGACTTTGTAACTTGAGGTTTCTCTCCCGCCCACCAGTTCCCGAATAACCACTCTGAGGCTTAATACTAATTACAGTTTGTCCTATTAGCTCAGGCTTATTATTAACTAGCTCTTACAAGTGAAATGAACCCATTTCTATTATTTTATATTTTACCACGAGGTTTGTGGCTTGTTACCTCACATCTTGCTCCCTGGTGGCTGCTGGTGTCTTCTTGACTCTGCCTTCTTTCTCCATCTATCTCTGCTTGGATTTCCCACCTGGCTCTATTCTGCCTGGCTGTTGGCCAAATCACCTTCTTTATTAACCAATGGTAATAAAAACATATTGACAGCATACAGAGAGACATCCCACATCAGACATTAACAGGATCAATTAATAAAATAAACAGTGAGGGGTCATGGAGATGTCTCCGTCAGTAAAATTCCTGTTGCATCAGCTTGAGGGACTGCGCTCGGATCCTAGCACCCACATCCCAAGCGAGGCGTTGGTAGTGCATGCCTGCAAGCCAGTTGCTGGGCAGTGGAGACAGGAGGACCCAAGCTTGCAGGCTAGTCAGTCTGGCTGAACTGATAATCTCCAGGCTCAGAGAGAGGCGGAGAATGCCGGAGGGGGGCATCTGATGCTCTCCTCTGGTCTCTGAGAGTGCACACAAAGGAATGTTCATCTGAACACAAATGCATGTACACGCACAATTACAGCAAGTATGATGATGGTAAGTCCTAGGGAGAAAAGACGGGTGAGTGCAGAATGTCTCAACTTCTGCAGTGACCAAGGTGCGAACAGTCCCTGTGAGAGGTGCAGGAGGCAGGGCCCCGGCATTCTCGGAATGGCCACCAGGGTGCATCACTGGGTCGCTCGATGTGGTAAGAGCAATACTTATATCTGTGCAGTGAGAAGAATAAGGTGCCCAGAGGGTGGGGCTCACCCGTCATCATCAGGGTTTGGCTTTCGCTCTTGTGAGATGCAAACAAAAAGAAAGAAAAAAAAATCAATGGAGGGTTAATGCACTGCCCTGAATTACCATGAGGCTTCCACGCCCTTCACATATTTTTTTTTAAAATGTATTAGCAACTTTAATAAATTATGAGGAAGTGCATTATGTCAAACTTGCAATTGCTAAATACTGCTGATCTCATACAGAACTCCATTTAGCCCTGCCTTGTGATGGGGGTGGGGCGGGGCAGAGCTGGGAGAGTCTGGGGGACTTAAATACAAGTTGCCCAGAGGCAGTAGGCTTCCTAGTTCCAGGGTGTCATCCTTCAGGTCCCTCTGGGTCCCTCCCTGAGAGGAGCAGGCTTCCCAGCAATCTCGTTTCAGCCTTAAGATACAAGTATCTGGGAAAAGGCAAGATCATTGCTGCAACCACCACTGGGAGCTGCATTGGTGGGGATAAAGCCATTCATCCATGGTGGCAACTTCGGCTTCTCTATGACAGAGCGGAGCAAAGCCCTGGGCACACCACCACCTCACAAGACAGTAGCCCTCCAGTGCCCACCGCTCAGTTTCCATCCTTCTGCTGAAGGTTTTATTCTTCTCTTTCGCTCTGGGTTTCACACCCGGAACTCCCTTGCGCTGAGGATGACCTCTGGCTTCTGATCCTCCTGCCTCTACCTCCTGCATGCTACTGTTACGAATGTGTATGACCACACCCGGCTTTTATGTGGCACTGGGGATGGAATGGAGGGCTTTGTGTGCGCAAAGTGAACACCCCACCAACTGAGCGACACTCCCAGCTCTCCTGGCATTCTTTGGTCCTTTCGGTTTGCTGCAAGGTTCCATCATCTGGCTGTCATTTCGGCTTTCCCTGCTCTGTCTTCCGGGCAGAGGCGAGGCGAATGAGCACCGGGGAACAAAAGTATACAGAAGAGCAAAGCAAGGGCCACTGAACGCTGCCTCAGAGCGGTCATGGACAATTCAGCTTCTGGTTTTTCATTTAAGCTAAAGCACGGGATGAACCATTAGCCTGGAAAACACAGGCTAGGAGAGCCACTGGACTTGAAGAATCTGGGGGCAGGGGTGGGACTAGGATAGTGTCTGCTCGTAAGACCAACGCCCTGAGGCTCTGGGCATTTATTTCTTTTTGCCACGTACACATGTGATTTCTCCAAAGTATTTATTTCTCTCTGGGCTTTTGGTGGTTTCTTTCATTGAGCATGGCTACTCCATTGGGTAGTGGTGGTTCTCCACTGGGCAATATGGACATGTATGCCAACAAAGGCCACTAGTAGAGAAAGCTTTGTGCAAAGACTCATATGACATTTCCAACGTAATAAATTCTACCGCAATGGACAAAAGACAGGTTCAAATGCAATCATTAATTGCACGTGTAGAGACTTCTAGAATGTGTTTTTCTTTTTAATCAGAGATGGTGAAAACAGCACATAGGAACTCAAAGGAAAAAAACTTCAACGTTTACAGAGAAATTTAAAAATTTTAAAAACCCACAAGTAAAACTTAATATCAAAACTGGAATGTTAGCATGAGCTCTCCACTGATACTTGACTTCTAAACTAACTGGCCGTGGTCAGAGCACGGCCAATCACTGACAGCCATGTGAAGAGGGGCAAGTCTACCATTGCGCATGCATTTCTTGGAGGTGTTTCCTATCTGCTCTGGACCATGATTTGCGGCCATGAAAACAATCCAGAAACCATCAAAAACACAGTGCAGTCATTTGCCTCCAGTCAAAGATGGTAGAGTAGAAAGAAACGGCAGAACTCATGACCCCCAAACCCATGAAATTAGTCAAAGAACTGAAGGCAGATGAGAAACATCTTGGTTTTGATTATGAGGGAATATCGGATTTTATTCGTGTCTCTCTATTCAACAGCTGAAGTGACCTTCCCTCCCTCGTTCTATTATGGTATATGACACTAACCTGTTTTCCCAGGCTTAGAAGAACTCTGCCCCAAGCATACACACCAAAACTTTTCTTCTATGTGCCATTTCTTTTCAAGCTATGGCCTAGGAGTCTTTTCTAGAAGGTTCTTATAGGAAGAGTCTTTTCTAGAATGTTTTTACATGCCAATGAGATTCATAAATGTTAAAAGTTACACTGCTTCAGCCCGACTCTCAGAGTGGATTCTTGGCCGTAACTGTAATCAAATGGACAGCAGGAATGAGAAGACCTTTCCTCTACTTCAGAGGAGTATGAAGGAGAATAGCTCAGAAAGGGGAAGAAGGGGCAGGTGAGCCAAGAGGAAAACCATTGGCACCTGGGAGCTCCCTAAAAGAGACAGATTACAAATGTGGCGGCCCAGGAGCATGCTGAGGACAGGGGATCACTGGCATGCCTTATCTCTGGCCCCGTCATGATATCTCAGCACATTCTCGCTTCAGCAGCTTTAGTGACCTCAAAACGAACACCAGGTCTCCAGTGTGACCACCGCTCATGCACATGACTGTATCTGTAGAAAGACATTCCTAAACACCCAGATCCCAGTGTGACCACCACTCATCAACATGACTTTGTCTTTGTAGACATTTCTAAACACCCAAAACTATTTCAAGAAACTCATTAACAGCACTTTCCAGATACTACATTTCCAGTTTGCTACTCTGAAATGTTTCTCTTTGTTTTTAATTAAAAACATAATTCCATAAAGCACACCTCAAATGTAGGGTGCACATGAGCTGGTTCAGCTTCATAATTTAACTATAAACATCACAAAAATGGGGAAATATGGGATGTGGAGGAATATGACCTTTAAAGGCAGAGTCCTATCACAGTTACTACCGCGACTGAGGACTCTCCCTTGACATGTCATACTTTCATAGAGATAATCTTGGTAAACACACTATCCTACCTCCTGACTGGTGTGCGTGTGTGTGCGCGCGTGCGTGAGTGTGTGTGTGTGTGTGTGCGTGTGCAACTGGAAGTGCAGAGGCCAGAGGCTGATGCCAGGCACCTTCCTCTACTGCTCTCCACCATGTCTTTCAAGACAGATGCTTTTGGAACCCAGAACTCACCAACTGGGCAAGACCAGCTGGCTGGTAGGCTAAAAACCCAAGGACGCTGTCTAGGCCTCCCCAGAATTCTTGCGTGTGGCTGGGAATCTGAAGGTGGGCTGCTGCAGTTGGCACTTTACTGGGAAAGCCATCTTGATCCAAATCCCTCTTCTGACTACTGTTAATGAGCCTCCACAAACCTTGCTTCTCTCTCGGCGAACAGCCTTGTCTACAGTGCCCACTACATGTGCTTGACTAGATGCTCAGCAACTGAGTGACTCTGTCCCCTACTCTGGTTCTTTCCAGTTCTGCACGCTCACACATGATTCCAAGACAAGCATTTCCACACACACACACACACACACACACGGTCCTCCCTCTCGGCCTCTCTCCTTCTAAAACTCCCCCAGTAGAAGCAGAATTACTGGATTAAAGGGTATGGATTTGTGCATGACTCTTAATGCATTCTGAGCTGGCATATTCTTAAACGTAACCCCATCTGAGCCCTCAGCCCATCTATGTGCTTTCCTCAAGAGCTAATCACATTACACTGATTTTTATCAGACAATAAGCACACGTTTTTCTTTTTGTCTTAACTGCCAGGAAGCTCTGTGCTAAAGTTCAAATTCAAAGAATGAGTTCATCTCAGGTGACCTGTACTCTGTTTCTTTCTCCTTTGGGTCAGTTTTCTACTCAGTTGTTCCTTTAAAAATAAAAGATGCTGAATTTTAAAAGTTCCTTTAAATCCCTTTTAAGAAGAGGTAGGCTGTGACTCTTGCTCAAATGCAGAGGCTCATATGGGTGCATATTGATTCCAATGCAGGGCTGACTGCAGCTAACACTGTGTGTTCTTGGATGTGCGGCCGAAGACGGTCCAAGGCTCTCTCTATATGTGTGTGTGTTTATATATATATATACACATATAAACACATATATATGCACATACACATATACATACATGTATGCATACACACATATACACACATACGAACACAGATATGCACCTACACACATATACATACATACACGTATGTATACATATATGTATATGTATGTACGATCATATATATGATCGGCTGCACGGCTTTATCCACAGACTCTGAGAAAGGTGAGACAGTGAAGCTGGGATTATGGGACTCTTCTGGGTCAGATCACACACTAACGAGAACTCAGACCTAGCTCTGTGCCGCCTAGGCCATGCTTGCTCAAATTTGGATCCATACAAACTTTTGTTTACTACCTTTAACATAAGAGTTTTTTTTTCCCACTATCAATATTCCCCACCTGTCCCATATTCTTTGGCTTTACTCTCAAGTTCCAAATATAATGGGATTTTCCCCCTTGCTCACACACAGAATAGCTTGCTGTCCACAGCACTCTATTACTCTTTTGGCGGGAGAGAGTCACTTGTTGGTTCCTGGCTGCTTGGCTCCAAAATAATCACACAGAAACTATATTAATTAAATCACTGCTTGACCCATTAGCTCTAGCTTCTTATTGGCTAACTCTTACATATTAATTTAACCCATCTCCATTAATCTGTGTATCGCCACATGGCTGTGGCTTGCAAGCTAAAGTTTCGGCATGTCTGACTCTGGTGGCTCCATGGCTTCTCTCTGACTCCGCCCTTCTTTCTTCCAGGATTCACTTTAGTTTTCTCCACCTACCTAAGTCCTGCCTTGCTATAGGTTCAAGGCAGTTTCTCTATTCGTTAATGGAAATCACAGCACACAGAGGGGACTTCCACATCATTACTCCTCTCTAGGCCTATCTCCCGCACTTTCCTAGTTCCACAGGGAGGCGCCATCTTCTCCTTCTCATGCTTGCCTTGTTAGTCACTGAGAACCCGTGCCTGCTGTCTTACAATCACTTCTGAGTTCCCATTCTCTAGAGCGTCTATGATCCTAAAGCCTTGGGTCCTATCCGTGATTCGGGCCTCTCAGCGGTCTCTATTAGCTTTCCCCCAATGACAACCTGTTCCTGTTAGGAACACGTACAAGGTAAAAGAAACACCCTGCCCCAGGGGTCAACAGTAACATTTCAGCGTCACTTCTGATATTTTCGTCATTTCAGCATCCAGGCTAAGCAGGGTGTCTGTTAGCAATATAATAAAAAGCCACAAGGGTTAATGTGCGATCCGAGACTCCTGATGTGTAGGCGTGAGCCGTGTTGAATGTGGGCTGGCATCATTTTTACCAGAATATTCCCTTTGTCCTCACCATTTCCCCTCCCGACCAACAGAAAATTCCAAGAAGCTCATTTCTAAAGAAAAGTAAATATCCAGATGGCCAGAGGGATGGCCTTTCTCTTACCAAGGGGATGGATTTGTTATCCAGCCAAATGTTTGAAATTCTTCCCCCAGCATGCATAATTGAGAGAAATGTGTTAATTACCCTTACATGACAGCTGGTAGGACTTCCTGAACCAACTCTAAGCAGAGGACTGATCTCAAACTCCCAGGGTAAGTCACTGTGCTGTGTTCACAGGAAGATGAGCCTCTCACAACAGGTTCTACATGGTGGGTCAATATGCAGAGTCCCCGTGAAGTTGGGCCTGTGGGTGCTGTGGCAGCAGGCCAAGGCTCTCCAACAAAAGCACCCCTGTCATTCTTTGCATGTCATTTTAATGAGCGAGAGCAGGGAAGTCCCGAGGAAATAGCTCTATTGTTACAACAGCTCCGTGCCTCCTTTGGGTCGCTATCAGCCTGAAGCAGGATTCCAAAGCTGAGGGTTTTTCTCCTCAGCCACCCTCAGGGCTCCCAACCATCATCATGGGAAACAACGCCTGCTCTCTAAGTGGTGGGCACTGCTTTGGCTCAGCATTGCAGGCATTTTGAACAGGAAGCGAAAACCTTGACCCTTGCTCTGCAAGAGTCACCGGCCTGGCACTTGCCAGAAAATAATCTAATTCTCCAAAGTTTCCAGACCCAAGATTTTATGATTCCAAGATAAAGGGAACTATTTTATCTTTATATAGAAAAATGTCATGAATATTCTTTTGTTTAAAAAAAGCAATTTATATCCACTGACTAATATAATTTGCTCCACCGCTTCTACATGGAACTCTTCAGTTTTTCTATCGTGAGCGTGTACAAGGGAGCTGTTGAATTTGCTCTTTCTTCTCCGATTGCTGACTAAGGAGCTTTTCTCCCACCTGGAGTCACATGAGCACAAGATCACTTAACTTTTCTGAAATCCAATATCAGCTCCCAAAGTAATCGCTCTTTTGTCCATTCATACATTTTTGGGGAAAGTATCTGGTTTTGGTTTAGTCTAGGGAAAATACATTAAATATTTTCCCCTCAAAACGTGTAGAAGAAAAATATACATCTCTTTTAAACAACTGGAATCAATTTAAGTCTCTGGCATACAGAGTGAAAGAGAAATCAGTGGAAGCTGAATGCTGAGAGACAAAATATGTCTTTGCAAAGTCCCTGGACTTGTGTCCACCAAGGGAAACAAAAAGAAGGGCTGTGGCATCCTGGTAGGACGGCAGGGCAAATAATCAGTCGGTCAGTCTGTCAGTCAACGTGGTGTGTGAGCGTGTGTGTATGCATGTGTGTGTGCTCTGTGGGTGTGTGCGTGCATGTGTGTGTGTGTGTGTTCTGTGGGTGCGCGGGTACGTGTGTGGTGGGGGCAGAGAAGGGCATTGCGTGTCTTCCTTCATTTCTTCCTACCTTTTTGTTAGAGACAGGGTCTGTCACAGAATCTGGGATTTGCCAGTTTGGCTAGCTTAGCTGGCCTGCACTGGCACTGTATGTAGACACAGCTATGCCTGGCCATTTTCATGGGGTGCTGGAGACTAAGCTCAGGAGCTTGCCTCTGCTTTTGTGGCGAGCACTTTGCCTACTAAGGCATCTTCCCAGCCCCCGGTCTATATGCTCTTATGGGAATATATCATGCCTTGGATACTGAGATTATGCTTCTCACTGTCTTTTTAGGAGGTTATGGGTTTAAGTAGGGAGTTCACAGGAACATACGTGGAAATGTTAAGACGTGACCCTGGATAAGAACCAAAGGTCTGAAGGTCATGTGGGAGGACCTCACGAACATCGAGAAACGTAGACAAGGCTGCTACTTCCTAAATTCCTGAGAATCCTGCAGAGAATCCATTCCCAACTAGACAGGATCTTACAGCTACTTGGCAACCAATCTCAGGCTCCCCTGAGTACCAAGAGACCAATGGCCACAGACTGCTTCCTGCTAGTGCGTGCTTTTCCCTTCCTCCTTCCCTTTGCTGGGGCTTGGAATATTTCCATTTTCCCTAGAAATAGTAGTTCCTTTCTTTCCCCCTTGAATGGTACAAGTTAAGTGAAGACCACCAGGGAGTAAAATTGTCACGCAGGTCCCGGCATTCACACTGGCAGCCCAGAACCAACCTCTCATCTTGCCAACTAATCTCTGCAATATACTGCAGCAAACACCGTTCCAGTTACAGTGGTGGCAAGAGCGACCGCCTCAGTCCATCCCAGGTGATAATGGCAGGCTTCAAGACATGGGACAGGAGACGCGAAAGCCAGGCTTTAAGACAGACAGAAAACCAGAGCCCTCGGTGCTGTTAAATACTGCAGAGAGCTCGAGGAAAATGAAGGGTTTCAGAAAAGGACCCCATAAGGAGACAATCAAATCCATTTTGGTGATCAGATCAAAGGCAATATTGGTAGAGCTGGGAAGCAGTGGGAAATAAGGCTGAGACCGTCTGAAATACCCTGTTAAATTAGATTCTTCTGGCCAGGGAGGTTGGGGGATGGAAAGGAAAAAATGGAATTTAATACTATAAAGAGAAAAAAAAAATCTCAATTCTGCCACCTTTCCTGTATGCGGGAAGGAAAAGGAAGAGGCGCAGGCTAGCCACAGACATGGCTCAGTCGCTGATAACCACGGTTTCCTTTAATCTGCTCGCACACGTGGAGTGCAGACACACACACGTGAAAGACGGCAATTCCTCCATGTGTTCTTCTTCTAACCCTGCCCAGGTTCCATCAGAACCAAGTACTGTCTGAGTCAAATGCACTGAACTTCTCATGCGAAAGCTACCAGAAGAATGCGCAAACTGTGGAGAACTTGGATCTTAAAGCGGCGAGTTAGGCCGATACCGGTTGAGCCGCGGGGCCAACTCATTTGCCGATCTCTCCTATACCTACGTATATCTTAGATTCCACCCTCACGCCCCAGCACCAGACTACGCTTAGCTAAGGAGGAAATACCCCTATTCCAGCAATGTCTTAATTACACAGAAGAGTAGTGGAGAGAGAATTTGAGAATAATAGTAATCCGTGCAAAACCTACGCTCTAACTATTAGTATTAAATCCAACAGGAGCATGGAGCCAGAACTACTGAAAAAAGGAGGCTGGAAGCCGAACAGAATGTTATCTTTTCGACAGCCTTGCGAAGGTCATCGCGGTCATTTCCTCGCTTTCAGGGGCGGAAATGGTTATGAAGAGAAAGGAAGAATGTGGGTAGAAAGCCCAGGGAACACAGAAGGTCGCCTTTCCCATGAAGCCTTAGGTGGATTATCACATGTAAGTCAGAGAGCAGGCATGAAACTCAAACACAGCAAACTAAGCAAAGCAGATTTCCTTCCAATAGTTCTTGCCCCAGGAACGGTCCACAGAGCATACTATCTCAATCCTATCCAGTGCTACATTGTATCTGTAGGCATTCCTAGAACATCCTATCATCTTCGTAAGCATAGGACTGAAGCATGTCCCTTACATGCTTACATGGGGAGATCCGTGGACCAGTGAGGTGGCTTCGAGGGGGAAGGCACTGGGCGAGACATGACAGCCTGAGTTCAATCTAGGGACCCACATGGTAAGAAACAACAGGCTCCTACTGGTTACCGTTCGCCCTACATGGCACACAAACATGTACACACATAACACATACCTGCACGCACACACTTGCGCATACACACACATACACACACCTGCGAGCGCACACCTGCACACACACTAAAACATTTTCATTTAACTAAATAACTAGAATCCAGAATCAACTATTTAGAAATTTAGCAACCGTAGCACACAGGTTGAACATGACTTATCTTGGGAGCAGAAATATTTAATATTCTAGAGGTTTTCAGACTCTAGATTACATGGAATTAGAACTCAAGCCTAAACACAGCATTTACTTATATTTCATACACAAGTGGAGGGCAGCTTTATGCCCTAGTGGTAATTTTGTCTATGAAACCAACTCGCATGGCATGCATCCACTGGTCACCTCGTGTGGCACTCAGAAAGTTTAGTTTCTTTTTGAACTTGTTGATTTGGGAGTTGGGGACCAAGGAAACTCAGCCTAGGCTATGGAACCCTCACTTCTTGGAAGGTTATCCCAGTAAACGGGTAACACAGAGTACAGAAACCAAGGGCCATTAGTTAAATGGAAAGTTAGCATAGTAAATGCACTTGCTTACAGTTTGGACTTCCATAGAAAGGTATGCTTTAAATATAAATTTCAACTCAGACAAACAGCCAGCACAGGCAAGAAAGAGACAACTACTTCACTTAGTCCCATTGACTCAATTCCTGCAAAGTTCAGGTGGATACAATATGTGATAAACCTTTCTCCCTAAACCACTTTCCAGTCAAATTAGCCAGAGGACTTTTGAGAAATGTGAACCCTTGCTCAATCAATGGTCAATACCATCAGCAATTCTGAAATCACAGAACGCTGGATGTGGGCTTAGCCTGAAGAGACACTGTTATTATAACACTCACACAATGGCCTCGACTTCCCTAGCCACTTCCTGAGACAGGGCTTTTCAGGTCAGAACAGTGCTGTTTATTCAATTATGGCATTAAATTATATCCCAGTGACCCAAAGGAGTTGATGCATATCCTAATTTGTACCCTGGGATGTGCCAATTCTGTCTCCATGTAAAATCCTGGTAGAATCGCAATTTAACAAGCTTGACAGGATATCAAAATTGCTATGTGTCTCCAAACCTCATTAAGTGGAAGTCTGTGCTTTCCTATAATGTTCAGTGGGAGTACAAGCTATTATTATTTTTCTATCTGTTTATGTAAGGCAAATGTGCAGTAACACTTTATTAGAACACGACAAGTAGCCAGTGGAAGTCATTGTGAAACAGAGCGTTCTGTGGCCACGGCGGCGACGCCTGGGAGGGTACACCCCTCACTGTCCTTCATGGTTCCAGCACTTACGGAACGTAATATAGTTCTAATAAATTTGACAAAATCGAAAACATCATGGCAGCATTCTAAGTGGGCTAGAAGGAGCTAACAGCTGGCCAGCTGCGATGTGCTTGAGTTCTGAGGTTTGTTTCTGTGTCCTCGACCTTGGGAATGTCTGACCTTAGCCCGCCATCCCCTCTGAATTTCCCCATGATGTCAACTGTCTTCTGGCCTCTACTTATGAGCACACCTGGGCCTGCCCAGCTTTCTGAGCCCTCTACTCATTGGCATTTTCTTGGGGAGCTGGTATCTGTCTCATAAGGTCTGTCATCAGAATCTTTGAACTCTTCCACAAATACTCAGGAAGTTTCTACTTGAAAAGATTTCTCCCACCTCACCCCTCGCCATCAATTCCTTGCTCTGGGCTCAAGCTCAGAGCCACATTTGAAGCAGTGAGGTTAGCAAGTGCTCCGGATTTGGTGGAATTCAAATCCCTCCTCAGCCACCCAGGAGCTGTGGTTATTCCGGGTCTCTGGATCCGTCTGCTCAACTGAGGAAGTGATAACCTAAGAACTTTCTCATGGAGTTGCTGTGAGGGCTGATGGCACTGAAGAGACCCAGCCTGGTCCTTGGATAAGGTCTTCTTGTCTGTCCACCTGGAGCCAGGTGGTGAGTGACACTCCTCATCACACATGGCGGACTTTTCTCCTGACATTCTGCTCAGAGGTCCCTGAGGAGGTGCTACCCAACCACGCTCCACAGTCAAATCCCTCAGAGGAAAACATTTCTCCTGGCATTCAGACACTCCATATTATAGAAAGCTTAGAGTATGTTCCTAGAACTGCGTCCTCTCCTCATTTGACTCAACAAAAGGAACGAGAGGAAAACATAAAGCTGAGACTTGCTTGGGTCAGAAAACAAATGAGCAGCCAACTCACCAGGCGCTCTTAGCTTCTGGCTTTCCACAGGAGAGGGGCTTTGCAAGGAAGAAGAAGGTTGGGGCAGCAGGACCGAACGGTGGCCTCTGGATAAATTGTGAGGAAGCTAAAGGCCGTGGCCATTGAGAAAACAGTGACCTCAGAAAGAACGGAGAAAGAGAACAAGCAGAAGAAATCTGAGAGGTGCAGGGTTTACTGCTTAGAGGCCAGGTAGGTCTGCAAACAGGAAGAACCAGGCAGCTCTTGTTTCTAACTAACCACAGCAACAGGGAGAGACCAGTGCTCACGAGACAGGACGGCTCCAGGACTCTCTGGAAGCATTTGTTACTGCACAGCGAATACAGGCTGATTTCCTTTCGGCTGGCGAAAACCTCCATCAGAACTGATTTGTGAAATTGGGCCAGGGAGCTGGACCGACTTACAGGGTTTCTTTTCCCTGGGGTTAAGGGAGAACACAGTACCAGGAGGAGCCTGGGACAGCACTTCCTGTGGGTAACTCGATCTTCCTGTGCTACAGCACCTCAGACACCAGGGTGACCTTATCCTAAAAGGGCCCTGTGACATCCTGCCATGGGCGTCTCTTCTTCTGTCCCCTCTACAGGCCACTGCATCAGTTGGTTGTCCAGTCTGAAAAGCTGCAAGGCACAGTGAGGTGAATAGAAACCACACAGCTCTGGAACTATCTGCAATCTTTGATCTGGACCCAAATCCTGCGTCTTACTTACTTATGTAATCCTGATTCATTAATGCCAGCCATTTCATCTAATTGAGATTTTTGAGTCTTACCCATTTTTATGTTATCTGTATGGGTGTTGTGTCTGCATGTGTAGCTGGCACCACGTGCATGCAGTACCCACAGAGGCCAGAAGAGGGTGTTAGGTACACTTGGCACTGGAGTTACAGATGGTTGTGAGCTGACAGGTGGGTGCTGGGAATCTGCAGGAGCACGCAGGGGCAGGCAGGGCTTTAATTTTCTTCATCTGTAAAATGAGGCTCACAAATCTAGAGATGCATTGAATTAAATATTCCTGACATATTACTGTCTGTGTTTGACGAATCCCTGTCTCATCTCATTACAGAAGCCTCCCTGGAGCCTTTGGGTCCTAGTCATTCCCTGCATTCTGAAGCCCCTCTTAGCTTAATAGACTGACCTCTGACTTGCACACGTCAACTGCCATTGGTATTCATTCATCTGACACGGACGTCTTGCTGAGTCTATTAGATGGGGGTCCCTGAAGGGGAGGCTAGTGCCAATGGTAATTCTAGCTTATCACTCCAAGTCCTCATTAAATCTGTCATTGTTAGGAGTGACCAATATATCTGTGGGAGCTGAGGAATGAATTGAGAAATGCTAGTACGGGTAAGGTTAGTGGCAACCCACCTTTTATTCCCCCCTTTCCTTCCTCCCTTCCTCCTCCTTTCTTTCTTCCTTCTTTCTCTTCTCTCTTCTTTCTTCTTCTTCTTCTTCTTCTTCTTCTTCTTCTTCTTCTTCTTCTT
>JABTXL010000002.1:3235709-3263267 GCA_025134845.1 Neodon shergylaensis
TTCTTCTTCTTCTTCTTCTTCTTCTTCTTCTTCTTCTTCTTCTTCTTCTTCTTCTTCTTCTTCTTCTTCTTCTTCTTCTTCCTCTTCTTCTTCCTCTTCTTTTTTAAAAATGACACACGGTTTCTTTGTGTAGCCTTGGCTGTCCTGAAACTAGCTCTGTAGACCAGGTTGGCCTTGAACTCACAAAGATCTGCCTGCTTCTGCCTCCCCAGTGCTAGGAATAAAGGAGTGCGCCACCACTGTCCAGTTCCAATTTTTTAATGGTTATAATTGGGTGATGTTGAGCAGCCAGGCTTTGGGGCATTTCACCAGGGGTTAACACAGAAGCATGAGATTCAAACATTGTGCAGAGAAGTGGAAGGGAAAGGCAATGGTAGGAGAGTCGGCTGGAAGATCAGATGGGCTGCACAGAGCTGCACCACTCTGAATCAGGCCGGAGCACAGGCAGGTGAAGACACGGGACTCAGCCATAATCTCCCCTAATCGCAAGAAGTGATCTAAAGAAAACTGATAAATAAATCCAAGTCCTCTCGTGATACCTTGTCTCATTATCACCTTAGACTAGAATTTCTTGTGCCCCTGTTTTCTACCTATGGCTATGGGAGAAGGGAGAGCTAGGGACTTACCAAATACATTCTCTTTTCTTCCTTTTGCATTCCAGTTGTGGTAGTATGAGTGGTCACTTTGCTAGAGCCTGGATTTCAAATCCCTAGCTATAAGGGAGCATTTTATGTCCGCAAGAATGGCAGAGCAGTGACAGATAAGGAACCAGGGCCTTTATTATATAAAAACCATCATATGTTCTGTGACGAGAGAGGAACAGCTTCCTGTTTCTTCATCTAAGTCGTACAATTAAATGCTGTGTAACAGTTAGACCATCCACTACTGACATGGCGGTAGCTATATAAATACAACAGAGCTATTATAAAAAACATACGTAGTTATAGCTACATGCTTTTTATATTTTAAATACAAACAGATCATAGTGCACAAGACAACACAGCAAACTCTTCATTTTTTTCTAAGTAATATGCCTTGGCATTTTTTTCTGGCCACATAAGTATACATATGCTGTAAATTATAGATTGATACAAATAGATATATAAAATCAGAAAAATTTGAACTGTTGTGATGTGGGATTCCCTTCTGTATGCTGTGAATACCATTGGTTAATAACAAAACTGTCTTGGGCCTGCACAGGGAATAGAGGTAGGTGGGGAAAACTAAACTGAATGCTGGGAGAAAGGAGGCAGAGTCAGAGAGAAGCCATGGAGCCGCCAATGGAGACAGATGTGCTGAAACTTTGCTGGTAGGCAACGACCTTGTGGTGATGCACAGATTAATAGAGACGGGTTAAATTAATAAGTAAGAGTTAGCCATTAAGAAGCTAGAGCTAACGGGCCAGGCAGTGATTTAAATAATATAGTTTCCGTGTGATTATTTTGGTCATGGGCGGCCTGGATGAACAAGTGGCCTGCTGCTACACTGTCGTGATATTGACGAGCCATGTTTTGTCTAGTCTCTCTTTGGTCTCCTTCATGGGTCAGCTATGTGACTGTGTCCACTTCTCATTGCTCCATACCACTGCATGAACACCTACACACTGCCTCTTTGTAGACACATACATGTATTTCTCTCTAGAAGTGAGATGGATGAACTGAATAGAAAGAATGTTGGTTGATATAATGTGTTTACAATGTTTTCCTACTAGTGTAAACTAGCTCCCACTTCCATGAAGGCTTAAGTCCATAATTCCATAGGAAACTGGAAGACTCTATTTAACACAGCATATCAATGGTCTTCACATTTTATTCAGTATATAGGAAAACAGAGAGAAGACATTACTAGACAGTGAACCAATATTTTTTTTTTTAAATAGAAGTAGCTAAAATGTTATACTCTAAGGGACCCAAGCTTCCAACATGGTGAAATCTGGAATCACTTGAAACATTGGGATGAGCACCTGATTTCAAACCCCACCCTCTCATTTCTCAGGATGGGAACTGTAATTCCCATCTTTCCCTAATGCTTTTCCCTCAACCATGCAGGCACACTGCGAGTTCTTTGCGTTAGGGTTTCCATCGAAGAGTGCAGGATGACAGGGCATCCACACGAGCTCAGAACGACCTTGGGCATCCAATCTGGAGGATGAGCTCTCTGGTGTCAGTTAGGTTAGCATTTGCAATGTGGAGAAGAAGCTTCCACAGCAAGGACCTACAACCTGTCCTGCCTCTTTTGCCACAATCAGGAGGGATATTAGTACTCCTCCCTCCTCCCTGCTGTAACAGAGGCTTGGTGGACCTTCTGAGCACACACTGCTGTCCTATGAACAGAACCTTGTTAGTTTCTGGACATGAGAGTGGCCTGTGAACTTAGAAAGGGGTCATGTGAAGAAGGAGATGGCCAACTTTTGTTGCACAGATGGGAAGAGAGTATGAGTTGACTTACTGACAAGTCGGAGTCATCCTGGTTTGGTGTGACTTCACATCAAGCACTGAATCTTTTAGGTGAGGTTAGTACTTAAGATATCCTTATGTTTTGATCTCGTGGCTGCCTTCCTTCCAGGTGCCTGCCCTCGAGGAACTTCTATTTTAGGAGCGGGAGAAACACTCTAAGATATAGATTCGTTAATTAACTAAGAAAAGCATTACTGAGTTAAATCCCTGCCTTAGTTAGGGTTTCTACTGCTGTGAAGAGTGGCCATGACCACAGCAACTCTTATAATGAAAAACATTTAACTGGGGCTTGCTTATAGTTCAGAAGTTCAGTCTATGATCATCATGGCGGGAAGCACACAGGCAGCCATGGTGCTAGAGAAGGAGCTGAGAGTTCTACATTTGGATCTGCAGGTAGCAGGAAGCGAGAGAACTTGCTTGGCTTGAGCATTTGAAACCCCAAAGTCTGCCCCCAGTGACACACTTCCTCCACCAAGGCCACACCTCCTCATCTCTGCCAAGTAGTGCCACTCCCTGGTGACCAAGCATTCAAATATGTGAGTTTATGGAGCCCATTCCTAAGCAAACCACACAATCCCCATTTGTGACTACCATCCACAGAGCTGAAGTTTGGTTGTTGCTTTACTTTATTTTGATTTGATTTAATTTAACATCTTCCACAATTGTATGAAGAATCACATGTAATACATCAAAAAGGCTCCACCCAGCCCAGTACATCTCGTATCTACTCAGCAAGAGACAGCTATAATTATCACATCTTTCTTTGTCTGTTCTCTCCTTTCCCGAAAGATTTTATTTATCTGCATGGTTACTTATTTGTTTGACTGCTTATTTATGTGATCATTCATTCATTCATTCAATCATTATTGCAACTGTAACATTACAGCATTTTCTTTGGATGTGGTTTTTAGCACTACAGTTTCTGGGGAAGACACACAGAGAGAGCCACAGTTTCTTGGAAATGGGAGCCAACTGAAGAATGGGGCAGAGGCTCTGCCTCCTCCGTGAACCACCGCACACCCATTGAGCAGCATCTCATTCTGCACGACTGCCTAATGGGCCCAGGGTGGTCCTCACCAACATTACTCTTTAAGTGGATCATGGGACAGGGAGACATGGAAGATGCTGGAGGGAAAAAGTGGAGCGGCTGAGGCCACGTGACCTCGTAAGATCTCTGCATTGCCCTTGAATTCATTTCTACCCTATTCCACAGTGAAGTCCAATGAAACATTTTCCCTGCTTCCTCAAGCCAGAGTTCCCTATCCCCCATCCATGGGCCTCTCTAGCACACTCTCTCCTCACTGATAACCCTCCTGGTACCCACCACCCTCTCTGACAGTCACTTGATACCCATCTCCATCTCTTGTCACACTGTCTGCAGCTTGCGGCAATCTCGCTGCGGTACCTTTTATCAGCAGACAGAACCTGGCACGCATCAGGCCCTCAGTCAATGCCCACTGGATCATGAACACACAGGTAAGAACTCAGAAAGCCAGCAGGGCAAAGGCCCTGAGATAAGGCTCGGGCAGAGAATGAATCGGTGGAAGAAATAAAAAAGCAACCCTGACCTTCAAATAACTCATATTCAACGGAACAGGAGCCCAGAAGCAGACAGAGCCCCAGGATGGGCTTCCTTTTCCCATCAGAGAAAATGAAATTGGACCCTTGTCCGCTGAAATCCATTTATCTGTCTCTTCATCCAGTTTGTGGCCAACCAATTAAGCGAAGCCACTGTTTAAATGGCAGTGAGTGTAGTTCACGTCACAGTTGATGTAGTTAACCTTTCCAGCTCTGTGTCTTCATACAGCAGTTCAGACCAACGTTCCAGAGCTCGTCTGTCGGCTCAGCTTTCCTCATTTCCTAGTGTGTGGATTGAGATTCCCGAATAGACCAGCTCAACTAAAAATAGCATTTCTTCCTCTTAACAGAACCCTTGGCAGCTAGCTACAAATTTAAATGGTAAAAGAAACCTTTTGATAGCATCATTTCTACCGCCTTATTCAACCATAGCTCTATTAATGATGAATCAGAGATGGGCCAAAAATAGATACATGCAACCTTCTATAGCCAGTTAATATATTAAGCATCATGTCACTTTTCCTAATGTGAAAAAAAAAGTTCCTCTGATTGGAGGTGGGGTGGTTTCATTAAATTCTTTTTATAAAAAGCACCTTGAAAAAACTTCCTGATAGTCAGACACCAATCTTATTCTTTTCCCTCGTGTATATATGATTTAAAGGTTAATAAGTAATTAGGAAGAACTCCCATCCCCAAATTACCAATTAACGTGCTATCATTTTCATTAAAAAATGTGATTAATTATATTGTTGCGCCAATGTCTTGAACCGGCTAATAAAAAGTTACCTAGAGCAGTTCTAAGTCTTTCAGGGACAAAGAAATGACTCAAAAACCAATCTCTTCCTAAAACCACGATTTGAGAGATCACACAAAGGAATGGAAATGAGAGTCTCCATTATTTAGTGTGCATGGCCTCTGACAGGGTTCCATGGTTTCTCCTACGTACTGAGTCATTATTACTAAGCAAACCTAATAAGATATCTTGGCAGATGTTTCATGTGGAAGTATGGCAAATCATGGTTCTTTGGTTCCTGTAACATGAAACAGCTTGTTTATAAGTGAGATCAAGCTTTAAATGATCCAGATATGTTTCTTCTGTTTCCTAGGAGACCACGAGCGCAGAGTTCTGACTGAAGCCCATTCTGCATTAAACTCTGTTCTATACCTTAAATGCTGGCATGAGCTACAGGTTAAATACACGATTTCAAAGTTGAAGAGTTCACGATGCAACTTGTACGACCAGCCCCCAAACTTGTCCACATGGAACCATCTTTAACAATGTTGCATGTTCCCTTGCTGCTTTGCCAACATTGCCTGCCTGGACCAAAAGTATTCCTAATGGGCGCATGGTGGCTCAGCTGTAAGGGTGCATGGTGGCTCAGCAGAACGGCTGGCTGATGTTTGATAAACATCAGGACTGTACCAGTCACGGCTCAACACCATTTTGATATACAGCAATCTCTAATGAGAATCTTTGTCAGGATTGAAACAATGTGGTTTGAGGAACCACACAATCAACTCTCACACAAACCATTTTCTGATGCATGGCGCAGATATTTACTGGTTGCTGGGCAACCAAATATTTCAACACTGACACCAGAGGAAATATGTACTGCCAAGCTGGGATCGGTTGCTTTAGCAATTAGCTCTGCATGGAATTGTCTCCTCGCCCCCCCCCCCCAGGTGTAGAACAAACTTAAAAAGACACTTGAACCAAAAATCAATCCCAGGCATCTACTTGAGCAGTTCCTGAGACCAGGACTTTCAGCCCTGAGGCACGCTCATCCACTTCCTTCCCATATTGAGCAAAGATGTATCTATCTTCCTACAGATCTTTGGTTCCATTCCCCCTAAGATGCCAGCTCTAAGTATCTGGAGCGAGCTCTCATGTTTTCTGATTCTTCCGTACCACACATGTTCTCACAGCGACTGTTCTCCCCTCTTGACGAATGACACCATTGTTCCTTCAGACTGTTCGTGGCCGGGACTTGAGGCTGCTGGTTTAGTGTTGCAGCCAGTGATTTCCAGGCAGTAACTGAGGCTGACACAGGAATAAGATGTTAAGGGGTGTGGGCAGGTGCTTGGACTCTTTGTTGTTGTTGCTAAGGTTGACTTGGAAAATACTGTATTTGGGCTAACATAGCTATGTGTTTTATCTGAACCTTGGAAGGCAAACGGAAGCATCCAGCAGGATATACACAATGGACTTATATGCGATGGAAGCAATTTCAGAGTCTGCGATGAGAACATATCCTTGCTAAATCGGGCCATGCACTGAAATCACCGGGGGAAGCACATGTAAACAGAGTCCTGGACTTCATTTCTGGATCTGACCAATAGGCAGCAACAGCATTGGGGGAGGCTACTGACATGGAATCCACGCATGAAGAGCGATCTTTTAGCTCAGCTGAAATCTACTCCATCCATTAAGTTATCTTCCAGGTCCGTTTTTTGATGACTGTTGCCGCTAATGTATCTATCTTTTCCCTTGAAGGCCCGCTGCTAATGATGTGTATCCAATAGTCTGACACGCAACAATTAACTGTCGACAAGGTTTCCAGTCTGTGTAAAACCCCAGCAGATCAATGAGCTCCATTGCTTTGGGTGCAGTCCTCTCACCTGATACAATGTGGCCACGACCCACCCTGTAGGTGCTGATAGAAGGGCCCAAACAAGAGGGGCCTCAGACTGTGATGTGGCCTAGCATTGCTGTACCATGAGTGCATGATTAAAGACTGTGTGTTGAGTCAGGATCAATTCCAATTTTAAATGTCAAATTCGAAGAAAGGATGTTCACAAGAGATAAAAGTCAATGTAATAAAGTTAGAAATACAGAAATGGAACAAGATACATGAGGAAAGTACCTCCCCCCAAAGGCAGTAGTTGTGTGCTCAAGTCGTGCCATTTCTCACGTATGGCATACAGAAACTAAACCAAAGGTCATGTTCATATTGAAGTCAGGTAGAACCTTAAAAACACTGAAACACTCAGCACAGGATGGCACAGCGCCGCTCCATGAAGAGCTAGTGTTAGAGACGGAAGAAAACGCACATACAAGAAAATAAACAGTGGTGTTGAAGTACATTTTAATGCTGTAGCTCTTGAGCTAGTGTAGGATACCAGGATAAAGAATTATGAACATAAAGTACTTGAATTACTTAAGCTTGAATGAATGACTGACACATTGGTATATACAGCCTGTACCTTCTGAACAGGAAATGCATTCCTTCTCGGGTGTCATGAGCAAACATCAATTTTAATCTGCACCAAAACCACTTGAGTGTGCTTCTCAAGTAAAAGATGCAAGCTTCTTATCGTCATGATGAAATGTTATAAATTAATAGTGCGACTGGAAAGGGGAAATGCCCCAGATGGCTTGCATAGTTAAGAAACACCTGTATAAGCAAGACCGAGAAAAAAATATCACAAATTTGAGAATGTTATCTAACCAAAGTCTGTGAGGTATGGCCAAAGCTGCTTTATATAGTAGACATGGTTTAAATAATAAATAATAGAATGCAGTAAATGTTCCAAATAACAAGGGTTGGGCAGGACTATGAGTTCTCCTTAGAACGGGGCAGGGGGCAAATAAGGAAAGAAAACAACAAGGATAGAATTAAATTTTAAAATCTTAAGAAGAATAAGTATATCTTTTCTAGAATTGATAATTAAAACCAAACACCAATTCTTTACATAATATAAAATCTCCTTGGGAGGAAAAAGCCACAGATAGTATTTAGAAAGAACATTGACTTAGAAGAGCAAAATTAATTCTTTAGGGTGATAAAAGCTGAAACCTTGAGGAAACAATAATTGTAGGAGATTTGTTAACCAAGATGAACTTAATGAAAAGTTCTAGAAAAAATAAAGAAATTCAATTATTTATCAAAAAGTTATCAGAACTGGAAGCACAACCATCTGAAGATCGGGGAGGACATCAAGTGACTGAGGGGGGAATTTTGATCCTGGCTACAATCTTCTAAAAATGGGTTTGAAGCTGGGTGGTGGTGTCGCACACCTTTAATCCCAGCACCTGAGAGGCAAAGGCAGGCATAGCTCTGTGCGAGGCCAGCCTGGTCTACAAGAGTTAGTTCCAGAACAGGCTCCAAAGCTACAGAGAAACCCTGTCTCAAAGCCTCCCCCCACCAAAAAAAAAGGCTTGAGATCCAATAAGCATATTCTAGGTTTTTATTTATGATTGAAGTTGGAAATTCTAAGAAATAAAAAATCAAGTAGACACCAGCATGGTGACAAACACCATTAATTCCAGGACTCAGGAGGCAGAGGCAGGCAGATCCCTAAGGTCGTGAACAGCCTGGTCTCCAAGCAAGTTCCAGTACAGCCAGGGCTACACAGAGAAACCATGTCTAGAAAACAGGAAGGGAGGAAGGAAGGAAAAAATCCCAACAAGTAGAACTTTCTGTTTAAAGTATTTAAGGAAGCAGCTGTAGGACGGATCAGTGGTTAAGAGCTTTCATTTTTCTCACAGGAACCTACCCTCGGTTCCCAGCACTCACAGGGGCAGTCTGCAACCAGCCTTGACTCCAGTCCAGCGCTCTCTTGTGACCTCTGCAGACACACACACACACACACCCAGAAACAGAATAAACAAACTTTTAAGATGTGCAAAAGGTGCTCAGGAAAGAGTTAATACAATTCCAAATGATCTCACGCTCCGACCAAGGAGGAACTGAAAACAACAGAAGGCTTCACGAACAACAGGCACATTGAGCCTACGATCAAAAGGAAGATTGTGATGGACATGCAGTGAGATTTAAGTCTGCTGAGACATAAATCACATTCTCCAGGGCTCTGCCGCTGATACTCAGCTTCTGGGCTAACGTGGAGACTTCTTTAGAGACCACCGAGGACAAAGTGAGCAGGAGGGACATAAAATTTTGCGAAAACACAGCAGAGAACATAAAATGAACCCTGGTGTGCACCCCAAACACAGTGTGAGTCTACACACATCTGGCTTGCATCTGCCACCACCACCCAGCCATGAACTTAAAGATCCAAAGATCCCCATACCAGCTTTTTGTCTGCAATGTCTTCTGCAACTTCCCCAGGTGGAGCAGTTTTCCACAAGGCAAACCAGGGCCCGCTACCCCTGCATTCAAATCCCAGTGCCAGACAGAAAATGTAAAGTCCTACCTGGTTTGGCGCCTACTCACTGTTCCCAGGCATTAGTAAAGACTTCCATCCCATCCTGGCCACTTCCTTGTTTCTGTACCTGGAAAGCCCCTCTTCCCAGGGCATTCTCCTCCTCTCAGGGTCAGAGCTGCAGAAGCAACACCCTGCAGGCAGCACCCGAGCATCTTTTCCTGCATAAAGTTGCCCCTAACATCACAGCACTGCTTCAACTGGAATGCCCTGCTTCTTTCCCATCGCGGCAGCAGGTAGGAAACACAAGTATATTTTTGTGAGGGGAGAAAACCTATATCCCCTTTACTTGCACGTTGCCCCAAATAGAATGACAACCCATGAGGTCAGCAGACTAATTCCCAACGCCTGGCTCAAGGGCACTCACACTGGCCACAGTATCTCAGGAATGAATGGTGCCTTTGAGAAGTTATGGTTATTTTCTTTGTTAAAAAGTAAACCGAGGGACAATAAAAGCTTAAAGAGTTTATTTGAACAAAGACCAATTCAGTGGCTGCGCACTTCGGATTGGTGGCACTTGGGCTCCCTTTAGCTTTCCATGAGGCCCTGAGAAGGGGTAGCTGGTGCGAATCAAACAAAGTCAAGGTCACACGAGGCTCGGCTGTCGTGTCTGCTCAGCAGCTCTCGGGGGCCTGGTGTCCATTTCAACCCAGTCTGATCTTGTGCCACTGCTGTCATTGTTTCTCCAAAAACCGTGAACTCCAGGAGAACAAGGTCCCTGGCTTTCGTTCAGGAACGGAACACAGGACTTGGCACAAAGCAGGGGCGGAATGTTTGTTTGTAGACCCTTTAAATGAATGCAGGTGTCTCACATTCTCCGGGAAGTGAAGTTTGTTCCTGGCCTCACATTCACATTCCACTTAGAACACTCTGGCTTGACTGGAACTCCTCATTAGGAATGCTGCTACCCGGTGCTTTCCAGATGTTGCGGCTTCGGTGGAGCTGGGCGCCCAGTGGGAATGGAAGCAGGGCTCTGTGAAGCAGGAGCCTCCGACAAAGCCTGCAGACGGCTAATTTTAGATCCCAAGCATCTGGGTCAGAGCCGAGTTTCACGGCACGTGTGGAAAGGACCTCTCTAGTGTCATTAATGATTTCTCCTAAGGGCTAGGAGCACTTGAGGTACTTCTTCATATGAGATTTGAGCCTGGGTGGATATTTAATAACAACCTACAGACACCGTATTCACCAAGTGAGCTTCCTAGTTTTTAAAATGATGGTAAATGTATCTTACAGTGGGGTGGGGATGCAGGTGCCTGCACACACTAGTGGATGAGAAAGTCTGAGATCAAGCACCAAGTGTCACGTCTCAACCCATTGTTTGAGCTTATTCATGAATTTATTTTGAGACAGGACTGAGTCACCAGTCAGTCTAGTAAACTCCTGCCCATAAATGAATGAATGAATGAATGAATGAATGAGTGAACAGAATGGCCCTGTCTCCGTCGCCCCTGTGTTAGGATCATACATGCCTTAACATTGCAGCTGTCTTTCCATGGGTGCTGGGAATTGAACGCAGGTTCTCGTTCCTGCACAGGAAGCCATGCACCCACCAGGCCATCTCCCTGGCGCTGGACTATCCATGTGACTTAAGCAGCCAATGACACTCTTCCAGTCAGAAGTCACAGGCACCATTCTTGTTTCTGAAAGGCATGTTCTGGGAAGATGATCATATCTTCAGTGAAGTTTTGAAAAGTCAGAAGTTGACGCTCCTGATTTAACTTGATAGGATTTTCTAGTCCACCATCCCCTGGAGATCATCGTCAGGAAGGCTCAAGGTTCAGTGTGGGTGGACAGTCTCAAGTTGTCAGAAAATGGTCTTGTCCGCCACATCGCTCCAATGCTAGCCGGTCGGGCAGGATGGCAAAGAAACAGACCAACACCTACTCACTCCCCACTCGCTAATCCGAAAGGTCAGTGCTCAAGGGGAGGATCAGTCCTCAGAGAATCGGTGCCGCCCCTGGCCACGACACTGCTGAGAACGTGAAACACACACTGCACCGTAATCTCTGAGCCGGAAGGAACCGAATCAAACCAAGTGGAAAGAATCTGAGGCTTACCCTTGGTAGGGTCAGTTCACGTGAAAACTGTGAGCTAGTGGAAGTCCATTGTCGGCGTGGCCCCTGCTGAGCCAGCCTGCCCTCCACAGCTCCAGGGTTGTGCCCCCTGACGTGGTGTGGAGTTGGCCTTGTCTGACAAACGCATTCCACATTCCAGGGTCTCTGCAGCGAAGGGAGGGGCCCAGGGGTGTCTCCATTTTAAAATGGAAGTTTGCTTGTTTGATGGGTCACACTGGCCTTATTGGCTGACAGAAAAATGCACAAGGAACTTCTAAAGTCCTCTCAGGTAGCATGGAGCTTAGTGAGGATTTTGAAAAATTAACAGAACACTGCAGCATGTATGTCATGAAAGAGAAGGCTTACGGTGGGGACATTTCATTTCAGCGCAGGCTGTACAGAATGGCTTATCCCGGCCCTTGCATCTATGGGGCAGTGGTCTTTAATAGGAGCTGGCCATGGACAAAGAACTGTCTGCTCTTTCTTTTGCCCAGGCAGGGCACTAAAGAAAACAAAAACAAAAATAAAGTCATCTAAAGATAATGACTCTATAAAAGAAAAGAGAATTATGGTAATTAGGGAAACAAAAAGAAAACCTCAGACTTTAAAAACAACTTCTGAACTGACTCTAACTTCATAGGAAAAGCAGAGGTCAATGTTCTGGTTTCAGAACTGACTGGTGACGAGTCCTTGTCAAACACCAGCCTCAGTCTGTAACGAGTTGGAGGAACTGTACAGGCCACCATGGTGGTCCAAAAGGCCCCTCCTTGCCCCCCACCCCAGTGTGTGCATTCCTGAGAATCAAACCTAGGGCATCCTGTGTGCTGTGTGGGCATTCTACCACTGAGTCACAAATCCAGCTCAATCTACGCATTTTAGTGGATTGTGACATTTGTGACAAAACAAGTCTCCATGTGTCCTGCCTGTTGGGACAGCTACAATGGCTGAACATGACCCACAAGTGTCTTGGGATGTCAACCAAAGAGTCCTACTGTGCAGACCCCCGGGACTGGTATTTACCATAAACTATGGGGAAAGCTGGGAAGCAGATAGCCGGAAAGGTGATCTGAATTTTATCATAACAGTCCTAAGTTTAAGATTTCAGGATATATTTCTTTATGTATTTCTGCATGCAATAGTTGCCAGGTATGGGATAGAAGAATGAGATCTCTACCTCATGGTTTTACCTCCTAGTGGAGAAAAAAAAAGACAAACAGAAAACACCATGTAAGGGTAAGTTCTGAGAAGGCTTTGTGGGTGGGCTGTGATATTTAAGTTAATGCCACACTAAAATGAAGAACGATCCCAGGCAAGCAGAAGAGCTGATGAAGAGGTCTTGCAGACCAGGCTCTTGTGACTGGAGAATGCTCAGGGCAGAGTGACCAGACATACAGCACCGTTCAGATCGTGTGGATGGAAGGCACGGAACATGGTGTTAGACTCCGTGTTTGGCGGTGCCCAACTCACGGCCAAGGTTAGCTGACTTCAGAGGATAAGCAAGGCAGTCTGCTGAGCGAGGCGGTACACATCCTCCAACCTGGCCTGTTAGGACTCCAGCGCCTAGGATTAGCTCACGGATTGCCACCTGGATCACAGCACAGCAGCAACAGCTGTCCCTTCCCGGGTGGCAGCTGTCATCTTCAGAGACTGTGTGTTCTGCAGCCAACGTCCGCACGTTCTATCAACTGTCCAGTCTCCGTAGCACTGAGAACGGAAACACTGGTGTGTGTCATCTCTCTGGTTTCATTTCAGTTGGCGGTGAATGACCAAGAATGAGTGAGTGAGCGAGTGAGTGAGTGAACGAGCGAGCCCTTGGTGTGTATGGTGAATGATATCAATACGTCCATTGGATACTAAAATGCCTAGATTCGCAAGTCCTTCTATGAAATGGTGTATATACAGTATGTGCACATCAAGCACCCACGTCACTTTCTAATACTGACATTCTATACTTGTATATACTCATCCCTGGCATGCCCCAATATCTCGTGGAATGCAAATGTTGGTTAGGCACACACCTGTGACATTGTGCTGATCAGGGAATGACAAGGTCTAAAAGTCTGCATGGGTTCAGTTCAGAAGCATTTCAAACTTTCTACCCCATGGTTACTTGAATGCTCCTATGGCTAAGGCAGGCTGTGGCAATTAGACTTGAATTAGAAGACTGTGTTTGTTTGTTTGTTTAATTGATTCTGGGACAGGGTATGTCACACAGGCTAGCTTCGAACTCATTATGCGTCCCAAGCTGTCTTTAACTTTGCAACAATCTTCCTGCCTTGGGCTCCCAAGTCTTCAATTACAGCATTCAGGAGGCAGAGGCAGGAGAATCTCTATGAGTTCTAAGCCAGCCTGGCCAACAGAGTAAGTTCTAGGCCAGACCGGGCTATTCAGTCAGACCCTGTCTTTAAAAAAAATCAATAAAACAAAGAAAAATATTGCATGTAGCTTGCTTTTTCCTAATAATTCTCTCGTGTAATTTTAAAATTTCTAGTATATAAACATGTTTATTTCTGGGGGCTTCCAAATAAAAAATTTTCACTTCAAAGTACTAAACTTACTAAATATGAATACAGTTAAGATAATGGGAATTCTAAAATTTACTCCAATGGTGTATTCCACAAGCAGAGTTGAGAGGGAAGAGTGGACAATATCAACTTTGGGGTCATACACTACCTGAAGCCAGGTCCTTTCTCCACCATTTAGAAGTTTGTGGTCACAAACAAAATGTTTAAATTTTTGAATCTATGCCTACGCATGTCACACTGATTTAACCTATTTGTCTAGCAAGGTCATTAGAAGGTACAAAAGTGGGCTATTGCCAGTGCAATCTGACTGTAATGATCACTACTGAAAAATTTTAAATGTCTGAGATTGCATTTGTAATCCAGATCAAAACTAGGTACATGGTTTACAAAATACCCAAGTTAATTATTGCAAATAATTAGCCTCAATTTAACCAGCCAGCAGCAATTCAAGCACTTGAGCTTCAGGTCAAAGCCAATTATATATTTTGACATAAATTTCTCTTTTCATTCTGAAATGCTTACCCAAAAATTGTAAGCCTAAATTGTAGCTTACTGTACCATCAGGTTGCTTCTTACGAGTACCCCATTAAATAACGAGACCCCTTTCTCTCATCTGAGCATTTAGAAAAAATCGGAAGTAGGAAAAGGCAGGCGTGACAACAACCGACGCAGCTGGAAAGAGCAAATGCTTCGTCCGTTTATCAGTGGGGCCTTGTTCTTCCACAGTCATGCCTGTCTGGAAGTTCCTGCTTTTAAACGCTGCTGTGTTACCTGCATTAGGGCCACAGTCCACAGTCCACGGCTAAGTATCGTACAGCTTTCCGGTGCCCATTGACGGAGTACACACCCAAAGTGGAACCCACCCCATACAATCATACACAGCAACCCTGTCTGAGAAGTTGGCATGCTTTTGCGATGAACACTTCCTACCATTCGACATCTATTATACACGACACCATTCTAGGCTCCGGGGCACCGCAGCAATCTTAGCAGACGCTGTGGTAATATTTTGTTTGTGATCTAAGAAACAGAGCTTGCCTGAGGATCAGAGTGCAGAGCTAAGTCACTAGTTAGTCACAGAGGCCAGGCAGTGGTGCTACACACCTTTACTCCCAGCACTCGAGAGATAGAGGCAGACGGATCTCTGTGAGTTCAAGGCCACCCTGGGCTACACTAGACTGACCCAGTCTAAAAGAGAAACAGAGTTGGGTGGTGGTGGCTCTCACTTTTAATCCCAGTACTTGGGAGTCACAGGCTTTAAATTCTGACACTTAGGGAGGTGGAGACAGGAAGGGATATAGCTGGGTGCAGAGAGGAATAGAAGGTGGGAGGAGACAGGAGCTCGAGGCATTCAGTCTGAGGACTAGAGACGATACCCCATCCGGTGTGAGGGATTCATAGAGGGAAGAACTATTTGCTGCTGCTCTGCTTCTTTGATCTTTCAGCTTTCACCCCCACTATCTGACTCTGGGCTTTTATTATTAAAACCATTAGACGCAAGCCCCATCCTAATGCAGCTTTGATTCCCACAGAAGAGAGGAAGTAGGTGGGTGAGATGCCAGTAAACAAGACGGTGTCATGGAGCCCAGAAGGCCTAGGGAGCGGGAGTGGCATCCCAGACCTGGTGGAGCTGTCAGAGAGCCCCACTACTAACTGCCAGGCTTTAGAGAAGCTGCTGAAGGACACGGCAGGACAAACTGCTCACAGAACTGAAGCAAGAAGACCCAAGCAGAGCAAAGGGAGAAACCAACAGCCCAGAAGCAAAGCCTGCTGGGTATGCTGAGGAGAGAGTGAAGACCTAGGTGGCTGGAGTAGCAGACAGCAGTCAGAGAAGCCAGATGGCTGGTGTAGGATGCCGACATCTCACTGGACCAGCCAGTTATCTTCCGGGAAGTGAAAAGTCACTCAACGGCCCTGAACTGGGAGAAGCAACTTCCAGCTGGGCTGCCAGAGCATCACATGGTCTTCCCTGGAACTAGCACTTTAGTGCATGTGTCTGTGGGGTGTACGTGTGTGTGCACGCATGTGTGCGCATGTGTGCATGCACTTGAGGGATGCAAGTGTGTATGTGTAACTTGACATTTTAGCTAGGCTGGCTGTCAAGTGAGCCCCAGGGATCTGCCTTTCTCCGTCTTCCTAAAGCTGAGGTTACAGAACCACAGGGCCATACATGGGCTTGGCTTTCACATGGGTGCTGGAGATGTGAACTTAGCACTGTAGAGACAGCCATTTCCCCAGCCCATTAACTAACTCTTATTTAGAAAGGTAATAGCTAAGGTTCCAAAACTTGTCTAAACAGTTTTCTCAAGTACTCCGAGGATATTTTCAACCAAAATTAGCAAAACGAGTTTTAACAGTTGGTTTCCCATTTAAAGGCTGGATTCAACTGCTAAGAAAACTGAAACCCTCAGTCTCAATAAACATTAGAGTCAATTCATGTATTTCTTTCCAGATGTTCCCGTTTGCAAAGTAGTCCAGATGAATTCCTGACAGTTACAAGGAAAGGAATCTGAACAGGAAATCCCCGGACATGGCGACCACGAGGGAAAACATCTCAGGGACTACAGAGATGGGGTCAGTTTGGTCAAGGTCAAGGCCCTGGCCGCAGATGGACTCTCTGCCTGTGCAACAGTCTTGTCCAGCTCGGCCTCAGTGGAGTCACCCGAACTTGTGGAACAGTGTTCCACAACGTAAGCTGTCCTGGAGATCGCTGATGTGATGTCAGTTCACAACTGGACTGGAACTTTCAGACACAACCCCAGCTGCCCGCACCCTCTTCTCACCAGCTGCAGCCAGGGGACAGCGGGACAATGCATGGACGGACACCACTATCAGACGCGTGACTTGTTTTTCCTAAACAGCTTTTATTAAAGCATTTTTATACGTCCCGCATACCTTCCAAACACCTCGGCAAACTATTTTTCAACACCCACAAATTTGTTTTAGCGTGTACTTATAAAAAGTTTAACCATATGTGCAAATATAACAACATGAAAAAAAAAAAGATGTGTGGTCCCTTTATTGACACAGTAGCAGAGATTCCTCTCTGTCACAAATACTCCCATAGTGTTCATAAAACATCTTTTAGCAGATAGAATCAAAATCACGGATCTTATTATTATTATATTTTGATGTTGTGACTTATTTGTAGGACCGAGGAGCTACGGCCTCCCTTTAAGGCCATCACCAAAACCAGCAGCAGTCGTGGGACACTTGCGGAAGGGAGAGAAAAAGGCGGTGCTACTTCCTGGCATCCTCAGCCCTGGGTAGGGACACAGATGTGGGGAGTCGGGCGGAACCTTGTGAGGTAAGAACAGCATCAACTCTAAACAAGAGGAGGCTGGAGCCAAGGGGATAAAGTAACATTTCTGTAAAGATGTGGGGCCGAGCCCAGAGACAGTCGCTTAAGGCTGTTACAGGCAGCTTCACAGACAGCGCCATCTTGTTTAATAGACAGTTTGGATATTCTTCACCACAAATGCTTTAGAATAGAAGTATTTCAGACTTTTTTTTTCCAGATCTGAAACCTTATTTTTTTCCCCTAATTTTGACTACAACTCATCCCATGAAGTCAGATGTAGAATCGCCTACTGGTGGAATTACAGCCGTGATTTAAAAGCCTCATCCTTTTGGCGGTCTGAATAAAGGAAGATCAACCTGTGTTAAATGAAAGAGACACGTGGCTTCGGGGGATTAGCCTCATCATTTTTTGTGCTACTACTTCTCGCAGCTGTAAGCTGTGTGGCCTGTGGTAGGGACCTAAACAACGCCGGAGAGTGAGCATGCCAGCGCCAGCCGTGGTGCCCGCCTCTGCCATTGCCACCGGTATAGGCTCTCTCTGCTGCTGAGGGCCTGAAGTCAGCCAATCATAAACAAGCCAGGGAGCACAGGGTGGAGGATGAGCAGGTGTTCAGACTGAGGCCCAACTTCCCCCTGTGCCGGGTCTGGTCGGCAGCCTTCACGTTCTTTACAGCTTGTTAACGACATAGATAACATCCCGTGCAAACTAATGTCCTGGCTGGGACCTCCACCATGGCTGCCCTTTTGTTTTATTTCATTATTTTTTCACCAGAATTCTATGTGCCAGCTCAGGTCTTGACAAGGGCCTTACAAACTGAGCTACTTCCCTGGTTTGAGACATAATTTTTGACATATGATTTAATCACCTCAAACACTTGAGAATGGGGTCGGGCCACTTCCGTGGCTTCTCAGGTAGGATGCCGAGAGCATGAGAAATACGTTTGGAGTTTTCCACAGGCAGAAACATTAAGGTGGTATGTCTTAACCATCTCCAGTACGGCAACGCCACTGTGCACGTAAGACTACCTGAGCCTATCTGGAACTCAGAGCAGCGTAATTTTAGGGCTGCAGTAAGCCTCAAAGAGAGCTAAGCTAAATCATCCCACATCTTCCAAGTAGAATTTGTCATTGGAATCTTCCATTTCTTCAAACCCAAATTCTACCAAACCCATTATGAACCTGGGGTAGGCCAGCCTCCTGGAACGTTCCCTGTCAGCCAGGAGCCAGCTCTCTGGTAGGCCCTTGTGGAACTGTGCTGTCTTAGTCCTGTGTGGCGCGCGTCTTTCTTCCTGCACCACAATTATTTGCCGCTGTGCCCTACTTTCCCGCCAGACATGAGCTCATCAAGAGGACATCGGAACCACACCGAGCTCTTTGATGGCATTCCTGACAGACAGTAGGCCCTCCGAGAACACAGTACTGAGTGTGCACTCAGTAATTTCTGCTAGCCATAAAACATTTTAAGAGAGAGAATGAAAACCCTCTCCAGAAGCATTTTAGGAAGGCTCTGGTTGAGAAGGAAAGCCACAAGAAGAGAGACTGTTTGAGATGTGAGTCACAGTGACGGGCACGTGGAAGTGACAGGTGTGGCTTCTTCACCTTTATGTAACCCAGAGAAGAACAAACGTGACTAGAACATTTGCTTCAGTAGTCAATAGCCTGGCTTTTGTGTGAAATCCTTGGGTACCTGAGTGCCATCCCAAACCAGAGACATACAACCATGTATTTTTAATGTCAACAGAGATGGGTAAAAAATTCACGTATGCCTGGTATGAGTAAGTTTGGGCAACAGCACAACACACACCCCCCAGCGGCCATCACAAAGAAAACAACCAAAGTGAATGGCAAACTCTACAGAGCGCAATGCCAAGTGTCCTCTTTGCAAGCCCAACTCAGCCTGGAGGTGCATGTAAGTAAAATGATTGTCTTACCTTGAGGGAATCAAAGCAGGCGATTACTCTTCCGTTTTCAACCTGGCAACTTTTTGGGGGGTGAGCGAATTTGCATTCTTCGTCGGAGCGCGAGCATGTTCCTCTCTGGTACTGTCTGCAGACTTCCAGGGTCAGCCACTTGGTGTCTCTCACTGGGGCAACGTTCAAGGCCATGATGAGAAGGACTTTGGATTCTGTTCCTTTCTGTTAAATGATGAAATAGATCCAAGTGCCAATGACCCCCAAAGTACTACTGTGGAAACTCCCACATGTAAGTCT
Organism: Neodon shergylaensis; assembly: GCA_025134845.1. Taxonomy (NCBI): domain Eukaryota; kingdom Metazoa; phylum Chordata; class Mammalia; order Rodentia; family Cricetidae; genus Neodon; species Neodon shergylaensis. The sequence continues at coordinate 3,254,996 of JABTXL010000002.1, forward strand.
GAAGGAAAGTAGTGAATTCCTTAATGAAGTCCAATCCAGGGAACAGGGAAGAGACAACTTATCAGCACGCGGTCATTCGCCGATCAATAGGCCCCCCTGGAAGACTGCGAGCCACAAGCCAAGCTCGCTCACTGTCATCTCTGGCTCCCAGGGTTCTAGCCACCTGGCTGTTTTGCTGATAAACCTCTCCTTGATAAAGTGACTTCGATGCAAAGGCGTTCGTTGGGAAGATAGTAGTTCTGATGCTCCCAGCTCCGGAGGATGCTGGAAAACACACCTCTCAGATCTTCGTCTTTGGGCAAGATGGTGTTTTCCGTTCCTTTGTCCTTTTTAAACTCTGAAATGACAGGATTAGACAAGTCAGATGACTTCATCCACTCCCGGGGTGAGGGTAAAGCACGTCTGACGAAAACCAACCATGCCATCAAGCAAACACAAAAACCCCACAGGAAGTGAACACAAGCGTCCGGAGAGCTGCCGCCAGCAGAAGTGATGCCGCAAAGCACCTTTAAATCACTAACCTGCTAAACCTAAGACATGGACTTGCATCTGAGCTCAGAGGCATCAAATACTTGAACTATCTACTAAGCTAGGAGCTAGAATTCGTGAAAGTATCGGCTAGACCTCCGAGCTTTCCTGTGTACCATGAGGGAAGGCGAAGGAGAAGGAAGAGGAGGAGGGGGAGGGGACAGAGGCAAGGAAGGCGTCCTAGAAGCACAACTGTGCAGCAGGATGATCTAGGCAGCAGTCCAAGAGTCAGGAGTGACTCAAACAGATGAGTGTGGCAGGCACAATAATTAGGCCCTCTGAAACAATTCCATCTAATGTGCTTAATCACCACACAGTGTATTAGAATTGTGCTTCCCAATTAATTTCACATTTAGGCCATTGATTTTATTGTTGGGAATGCTATAAACAACTGTATGGATGTGTCTCTCCTACGAAATGGAGATGATATTATTTTGGATAAAGCATGGGTTCCCTATTCCACTAGTTCTTTCGAGTTTATGGAGATGTGATGTTGGAGTAGGTAAATGGGTCCTCCTGAACTCCCGGAACCGGGCTCTCTGAACTCTGAATACTACTCACTTCTGCTGCTTGCTTGGTGCCTATCTTCCCTGCAGCCTGTTGTTAGGGAAGGGCAATGCTTTGTACCCGCTTCCCAGGTGCCTTGGTTCATGGTCTCGATTAGGATCTCAAGAAGTGCTCGTCAACCAACTGAGCTTAGAGCAGAATGAATGCAAGCTAACGCGAATCAAGTTCAGCTAAGTTTTCATCGAGACACAACCGAACAGAACCCTCTCCAGGCTGGCAAGGCGGGTCAGCAGGTAAAGGCATTTGCTGCTGAGCATCGTCTCTGGGACCCATATTGTGCAAGGAAGGAACTGACTTCTAAGAATTCTTGTTTGACTCCCACACACTGTTCACAAACAAAGTTTAAAAATTTGTAAATTTTTTTAAAAAGTTCTTTTGTATTTAGAACGTAAAGATTAAAAAGTATACCTACGACAATATCATAAGTTAAAGTGTGGATGTCTAAGGTGAGCAGATTCCAGTTGCTCTAATTTCCCAAGGATTATAAAATTAATAACATTAAAATCGGACATTAACAAGGTAAACATGAATAAAAGACTATAGCCTGTAAACTGACCATTTGCAGAAACTGCAGGTGACATCAACCGCCATATACATCAGATCAGTCTTGTTCTTCTACAAGTCACAGCTAAGGGCGCGTCATGAAGAAGGGAATAGACCAGTCACGCTGACCCCTTAAGGGGGTTTCTACCAATGGCATGCCACTCATGCGACATTGCCATAAACTTAGGATGGGGCTTGAAAGTTCCCATGGCCAAATGAGGTCTTGGTCACTTTTAACTTCCCAGCACAACGTTCCAGTGTGATACATTTACACGTGTTTGCACGCCGCTGGTGCAGACAAGCGCACTTCACTGCTTGTCCTATAGAAGGGCAGCGTGAACACTCAGTGGTCAGGAGTGGGCCTGCTACTGTTTTGTATTGAGTGTACCTCATGTCACTTCAGAAGACACTCTCTGTGCTGACTAGAAAGTGTTCATTGCACACGGTATACACGTTTCGTAACTGGCAGCCTCAAACATTTGTGTTCAACACCTCAAATATCTGTGTTCAACACATGATTGCATCAACAGGTCGCATCCAGTGATGGGCCTTCATCATCTGGGCGTGCAAGCATACCTTTGACAATACGTGTACAGTGTGATCGCCCAATGGTGCACTTAGCGGAATGCATCCCACACTTAGTGACACCGATGGTATTTCTAAACAGCATGCACTATGGAAGTTTGGAAAACAGTAATTAAGTTGTTCACTAATGTTCCCAGAAAAAGTGAGCCCCTAATTGATGAAAATTAGTCAACTCTGGGCAAATCGGACTTTCTTGCAGTTGGGGCTTTTCCTTTCTAGAGAAAGCTGCTATGTCTCTTCGCGGCAGATGGCGTCCTGTACGGTTACCTGACTTCTCCCGGGAGGGTGGGAACTGCGTTTTCCACCCCACAATTCTCTCATTTGTCTGTGAAAGTACTTGCATGGGCGATGTACGTGTGCGCACTGAAGGAAACGGGCAAGGATGAAAGCCGTGACACATAGCTCACTTCAATTAAAATATTTGAGGGAGCCAAGCAGGTTCCCACTTGTCTGCTTGGCAGTGTCTGTTAGCAACATCAAGTAGCTTAGGCGAGGGAGCTTAAGAAGATGAGTTTAATAACCAAATTTACTCGGCATCAGGTTTCCCCAGCTAGCCTGGACCTGGAGCTTCATTACCTCCACGCCACCGCCAAACCTGGTGGAGAACAAAGTGTGGGGGAAGCAAGAGCTAAGGAAACGTTTCTGCTCTCAAGCAGAGGGGCTTCTGTGATAAAGGACCTCAGACACTGTTCTAGACACATTTCGTCCATGCTCAGGAAACATTGTATAAAGCCCTCAAGCCCTAGGCAGGCTACAAAATAACAAAGATGGGGTATACGCCATCCTCAAAGGCAGCAGAGTCCCCCCGCAGGCTTCATAGGTAGGACGGAAATAGGCAAACCCAGGCACTTCTGCACAGATGGCAAGAACAGAGACCTGGTGATCTTTATTCATGGAAGCCACACATGGTGATGCTCTCGGTTCAGAGAAAGGATTCCCACTTAAGAGTTATAATAAAGCAATCAGAATTTGGGTTTCCAAATTATCATGACAAACTAGCCTCTAAAAATATTTATTCCCATTGACCAATGGAACAGAACGTATTTATGGAGTATAACCAATGTTTTGCAACAAGTACAAATTATTAAACAAGTTATCTACCATATGTGTAATTTGAATTACTTTCTTGCTTTTTGGGTGAGAACACATCTACTGCCAGCCATTTTCAAGAACTTGGTACTTTATTTTTAATCTATCAAACTGAATTTTTAAATCTTTTGACCAACTTTTCCCATTGATCCATTCTATAGTCCCTGGTTAATACAACCCTCCTTTTGGTTCCTAGGGGTTGTTTTTTTGCAGGAGGAGGGGTGAAGACTCCACATACAATTTTTTTAAGAATCTGTACATAAATATTAAATATAAACTTGTTTAAGAACAGGATTGGCAAGCTTTCGATGACAACGAAATAAAGTTACTTTACGTTAAAGCAAGGGGGTGTGCACCTAACAGGAACACACTGCTGTTGTCAGTCTGTTAATCAATCTGCACATGCATCCGTCGACCCAGCATGCTCTCTTTCCCTAGCCTAGAGATTATGTCACCAGTCACTAAAAGCACCACCTCCTTACACTGTCACAAGCAGACACAAGCAAGAAGCTGTAGGACCCTGGAAGACACGACAGCCTGAGCTAGGTTTGGCACAGGTCATCATAACTGATGAGCCACGATGACACCAGAGGGTGGAGGAGACCAAGGGACCAGGCTGGCCTGAGTCCACACGCAGACCTAACACAACACTGGATCTGCTAAGCTGCACATTGCTGGAAGAGCAAATACGCACTGGGCTGTGCTGTCCAACATGGGAGCCACCTCACTGTGGCTATATGACTATTGAGATATTTCATCCTTCCCAAACTGACCCTCGATTCAGCTACTGGAAAATGCTCAAGTATGACTGGGCCACGTTGAGTATAAGCCCCCTTTCTCTATCTGTAAACTTTATGAAATCTGAATACACACTGCACGTGTCCAGAAGAAGCTTGACCATGCAAAGCGAGGTGTGCACTGGTGGATTGTACATTGAGCTCAGAGACGGTAGGAAAAGGAGACACAATTGGGGTGACATCTTGTTAGCGAACTGGGTGTTCATTGCATGGCAAACTCCTTTGACTCCACTGTGTCACCAGTGTCCCTGATCTTCTGTCCCTGGGAAGTCAACTTCTCTGAAAGCCACTTTCTTCCGTGTCCCCAGCAGTGATTTGGGGAGCAACACACTCTCTTGTAGATGATAAATGACTGAACAGGTCACCGGGCCCCTATCAGTCCTCAAGCCTCGTCCTTTATTTTTAAGCAAATGTTGTTACTTCTTACCTTACACGAACAGTAAATACTGATAACACTATAAAAACAGACTCACTCCACTGTCCCCCACCACGTGAAAACTCTTATGGAATTTGCTTTGTGTATAGACTACATTTGGGCTGTTGTTTTGGAATCCGTTGAATTCAGCTAAGCACCAGGTCTGTAGAAAATGCGTTCTATAAATGTTGAATGAACTCCTTCTCCTCCTCCAATGAACATCTGCATTTTAATACAGACCCAATTCAAGGGCACAGGAATAAGGTTCTGACAGGGTCACCTGGCTATGACCTACAGGGATATTCCAGCAGGTGCCTGATTTATTCTGCTGTTGTCAAGCAGACTGGGGTGGGTAGCTGCCCCAGTGATGAAAAACCCAGCCTCAACCCCTGCTGTCCTCAGCCCAGTGACTTCCCAAGTGCAGGGAGTGCCTGAGCCAGCAGCACTGTGCCCCTGGGTCCTCCAGAGATCCTACATTGGAAGCCAGCAATCTGCTTGACCAGGCCTCTGGAGTGACCAGTGTTGCAAGCTTGAGAGCCACCCTGACCAGTATCCCTTGCTGCCTTATTTGGGAGGGCAAAGGAACAAAGATGGCTGCTTCAGGTCACCAGCAGGGTGTCTGTGCGTTCACAGAATCCCACAGAAGCAGCTCAGGAGGAGGAGGATTCCCTGGTGGCTATGTGTCTGGCCAATCAAAACAAAGCGAAGCTTAGATGAGCAGAGGTACCCAGGAGACCAGTTCCAGGGGAGTGTTCTCGGAGAAGGGTTCAGGCCGACATGCTCAGCTCAGGGGCTTTCAAACTACAGGCCTTTGAGGGAGGGTGGGCTCCCTTTGTAAAGGACTTTCGTCTGATGCCCCTTGGTGGTCGGAGAGAAAGGACTATTTTGTGAGGCGCGTGCGCACTTCTTCTAATCCGATACCCAGGCTTGCTATCTTTAAAGGAAAGACTAGCTCAAAGTTCAAAGCCAAACAGCTTTCTATAGTACTTCTTGAAATTCGGAAGGCCTTCCCATTCAACTCTACACACCAATGTCAACTATTTTTAGGGTCCTTTCCTCACACGGCACTTCCATTTTTCAGAGTTTATTTCAAGCTATTCTATGTGTTAGCGTCTCAGAGAGCTGTGACTCTGGACCTTATAAAAGAATTTGCTGCTGAGTTTCTTTGACAATCGCTGAATTATGCAGCCCGGTAAGTTCAGAATGCCTGGCCCTTCACTGTGGGAGAGGAGGAGGTGGCTGGCTTCCCCGGGGCTCCACACCCTCTCTGACAAGCCCAGGCTGAGGACCCCCCAGGTGTCCCTGCGCAGCAGCCATCACTTTGTGGGTAATTTGCACATTTCTGAAGGGAAAAACATCAATCATGTCCAATCTTGAGGCTGCGACTGATCAAAATTTAAGACAGCCCGAAGGGAAACTGCTGTGTGCGAAGGCACAGCCTTCCCGCGCTCTCCTGGTCACCTGGGCTGCCTGAGCTGGCTGCCAGGCGAGGCCTCCTGCTGCAGTGATTAAAGGATCCTGCAAAACAAACCGGTTCTGAGTCAGACAGCGAGGACTCATTAGCCAAGGAGTCACTCACGGATGAGGACGCCTTTAATTTTATTTTGCATACATCTAATTACAGTGAGGAGCTCTTGTCTCTTTGACTTCCTAGTTCTCATTTTACAATCTTTGGGTTTCCCATTCTTAACACTTAAATTCTTAAAATACGGATTTTGTTTTTGAGCCTAGAGCTCACCCTGACCTTCCTGCCTCAGGCTCCTCCAGGCGCCTGGGGGTTGGGGGTTACAGGTGATATCACTCTGGGCTTTCCACAGGTTGTGGTGGAGGCGGTAAGCAGGGGTGGTCTTTAAGACACACTTACTCTTTAGCCTGGGCTAGCCTGGTACATGCTAAATAGCCCAAACTGGCCTTGAACTCTGGCAATTCCCCTGCCTCAGACCGCTAGGACTGGAATTACAGGCTATGCCACGGCACATGACTTATATACATAAATAAAATAATTTTTCCTTCCTGGGCGTAGCTCGTTATCTGAGCATCCCTGCCCCCACCCCCCGACTGTTTAAAATAGCTCAGGGTGAGCACCCTCCACTGATTGACCAATAAATCAGCCATATCCCCAGCCTCTCTGGTGCAGACACAGTGACTGGGGACCAGTCTGAAGGGGCCACCAGCTGAAGCACCAGGGTTGAGGAGTCCAGTCATCACTGCCTTGAGGAAGAGATGTCAAACCAGCTCAGAGGACCAAGAGGCAGGCTGTAGTGACAGAGACAGACCAAGGAAAGAAAGCACCCAACCATCTCTTCACAGAAATAAGAAGGACAGCCATGCCATCATGGTTATCACCAAAAAGATTTGTTCTTCCAAACACCTTCAAATTATTTTATTAAAAATTCTCTATAAAATGGTGCCCTGAAAGTTAAAGGGGTGAAAACAGACTTTGCAAGCCCGGCTTCTAGTCTTTCCTCCCAGGTAACTGTGCGACAGACCAATCCCTGTGAGCTAGCTGATCAAGGGGATGATAACACATAATCCATAAATATCTGCGGTAATACAACATAATTAGTAGTATAATGCAGGGACTCTCTCTATGGTAGCTGGTCTATTTCATCTAGATTCTGCAGAGATGACTGCATTAAGTGTCAGTTTTAAATTTCCAAGCTGTCTTAGTATCACTGACGTCTTTAAGAACGAGGCAGCTTTATAAACTGAGGCAAGGCTGTGCTTTAACTTATTAGGAATGCCACCAGAAAGTACTGGGAGTTTTGGAAAAACCGTGTTAGTGGATGTAATTGTGTCCGTAACTAGATGCTGCACAGACAGACACACAGTGATAGGTGGAGAGGGTCTGTGTCACTACCAGCCTCGGAAGTCGATTGTGTGTGTGTGTGCACGCGCGTGTGTGCATGTCTGAAGAACAATGATACCTGTGTGTGTGTGGACATTTACCTGAAGAACTCTATGATGGGAGATATGACCCCTGGAACCCCTTCTCTAATGTGAGCTCCAGAAACCTTTGACACATCTTCCTTGAGCCAGCTCCCAGCCCTCGTCCTGAGTGGGGACCAAGTTCTGACTGTCATTGGTTCTATTTCGCATGCTACTCAGTTCATTGGAACATGCTTTCTGATATATTGCTGAAGGAAATGAGTCGGAGACCACCAAGGTCACCAATAGGTCAGCATCATCCACGACAAAGGCAATATAGAAGAAGATTCTCACCTAATTTTTTCTCCCCATGTGTGCCGTGTCTTTAAGTGTAAAAATCATAAAATCCGGGGTTCGTATTAATATGTGAACATTGCCAATCCACTTTCATGGCCAATTCCAGGAATGCACACAGACAGAAATCCCATCTTTAATTAGAAAAGAGAAAAATTCTAAATATACTCCTAAACCCACAGCCAGATAGAATACATTCAGCACATAGCTGTATTCAAACTGTGGTTGTTTTCCCATTGTGTTTTCTGTCCAAGTGTAATTCATTTAGGAGACGCCAGTATTGGAAGAAAAGAAACTGTATTAGATAACATTCAAGTGTGACATGGGATTTGTCTCCTGGGTGGCCAGAAACCCATGGCAGAATCCAGACAGGGTCATGGTGGAACCCCAAATTCCTCTGTTTGAATGCCCACTCCTTCCCTGGCACAGTCTGCCATGGACAATTCTCCCTAGCTGACTTTTGACCTACCTTCCCTCCCTCCCTCCCTCCCTCCCTCCCTCCCTCCCTCCCTCCCTCCCTCCCTCC
>JABTXL010000002.1:3263277-3280603 GCA_025134845.1 Neodon shergylaensis
TCCCTCCCTCCCTCCCTCCCTCCCTCCCTCCCTCCCTCCCTCCCTCCATCCCTCCCTCCTTGTTGACACCAGTCTAATGGCCACTTCATCTGCCTACTGTCATGGTTTGAGTCTGCCGTGACCCTCCTGTTCCAAATTTTGCTCCTTATCTGGTGGTGCTCTTTTGAGAGACTGTGGGACCTCTTGATTGGCTCCCCAGGCTGCTGTGACGTGAACAGACCACCACATGCTACTGGCATCCTTAAATGAGATTTACTACGCCTTCACCACCAAGATGCATTGAAACGCTTCTGAAACCATTTGACAAAATAATCACCTTCTTCCTTAAGCTGCTGGTGTCTGGTATTGTAGGTACAGTGGGGAAAAGGGAGTTAACACATTTATGGATCCTAGGACTCCCCTTTGGCCTACTTTTAATATGAGCAAAGAGAAGGGATCCCTCACACGGCCAATGGACATACATTTAAAACAGTCAATGTATTGCCACACCTGTTGGCAATTGCGCTATCAAGGGCACGTATGTACTAGAGGATGGTAGGGAGCTAATGTCTGCACAGAGACGGCATGTGTGTGCTGGACACAGAAACAGGTTGGCTCTAGCATGACCGTGCCATGGCTTTTCAGTGCTGCTCTGATGTTAGATGGGACCTTGGGCAGTTCTGAGTCTGGAACCCCAGGGTTGCTCACAGTAATGGAAGGAGAAATTCGGAAAGTACATGGTGTGTGTGTGTGTGTGTGTGCGCACAGCACTTGTCCGAATAAAGCTCCCAAGCAGTTAGGGAACACACTTCTGTTTATCCAGTGGCGGTTGCTGTAGTCTATGACAATTCGATTACACCAAGGCAGCCCAGAATTAAATCTTGCTGTAAACAGATGAAGCAGAGCTGAGAGCTCAGCTCTGTCACCAGGAAGAGACTTCTTACAGTACGTGACTGGCAGAACATTTAGAGGCCAGGAAAGTCCATGGCAGTCCTTCACAGAGCCATGTCCATCACAAGACATCAAAATCTGTTGGCTCGTGTCCACTAAGTTCCAGAGATGTGCCCTAAGTTTCCACAGTGCATTTTGGGTGGGGGCGGTTCTCATACAGAACAGGGTCATGGGGTCTTGCGATGCCCAAGTATCCTTGAACTGGCATGGTGCACTGGAGGAGTGAGCAGAGAGGACCTCAAATAGTGCCAGAAAAAGAAAGACAAGACTTAGGTTGGGGGAACTCTATAGAGAAGCAAATCTCCAAACATTTCCCTGGAAGAGTTTGCAAGAGGTAGGGATCTGGCCAAACGCTAGAGCAACGGTTGAAGAGGAAAGGAAAAATTCAGGTAAAAATCCACAGTAATTACAGACAGCAAAGAAAGGCCACAAAGAAAGGCTGTTAGAAACTCATTAGCAAGCAACAACCTTTCGGGATGTAAGAGAAAAGAAAGAGATGAGGCAAAGAGAACTTCAATGTGTGTGCTCTGTGTGGGGAGAAGGACCCCAGGAGAAAGTGTCAATCAGGAAGTCGTGGCCATTCAGAAATGTGATATAGAAGTCATGGTCATAGACGTGAACATGAGGTGGAATCCAAGTTCCTCAGGCCCTGGGTAAGAGCAAGAGCACACTCACTGAGTGAGAGCAAGGGCACACTCACTGAGTGAGAGCAAGGGCAAGGCAGACTTGTGTCTCTAGGAGACTAAAGGACCACTTAAACAGGATAAGGCACAGTCTGCTTTGCTTCTTCGAGGTGACAGAGGTAAGACGCACCAGGCAAATGACAGAAAAAGACAAAAACGACAAACAGAAAACTCCTCTGAATCATCCAGCATGAAGGGAGGAGGAGGCAGAACGCTAAGGACAGGCTGGATGTCTACGCTGCAAGGACATCAGGGGATGTGTGTGGACAGCTGTTAACAGCGAGGTGCTCCTGATTTCCCAGGTGGCCGAGGCACAGACACAACCCTGGGATACTTGGTGGCACAGGGGCACAGGGACCCAGCAGAGGGAATGTTCCATGCTTTCTGCACTGTCGGATGAGATTTGGGCAGCCCAGAGAAACAGAAAAATGAAGAGAACACACAGAGGAGGGCGGCCTCCCCAACTCACCTTCCCAGGCTCTTTCGGTGGAAGAAACAAAACAGGAAGGAGCTTGGGAAGATGGTGGGTGGAGGTGGGAGCAGGTGGGTGGAGGGGAGCAGGTGAGCTACCTGTGACCTGAAGAGGGAGGAGCAAAGAAGTCACTGGTTCCTGAGATGACAGGATAAGCTGGTCAATCCTCCCTCATGGGTGGAAAGAGAGTGGCTTGGAGCCACACAGCTGGAAAATCAACTCTGGGCACGAGCTGTCTCACAGCCCTGCCATTTCAGCCAGGTAAATTGTCCCCCTGCCACACAGGCGGGGTGGGGGCAGAGGTGGACTGGGTCCTCAGATGCTGCCTAACGTGAGAATACGGGCTTCCGGCGGTAATGTAACCTGAGAGGAAAGCAGAGGCAGAGATAGCAGCTGTGTCAGAAAATGGAGCTTTTGCGGAAAGGCAGGACCTGCTCCTGGATGGAGGACTGTGATCTTGTCACCTTCTTTACCCATACCACAGCATAAGGAAGGCACACATTTCTAAGGCTAAGAGCTTTACTACGTACAGTGTACAGTAATAAAAAAGTCCAGAGGTCTAGGGAGATTAGTGTGCAGGACACAGCAGCCGAGACAAGCGGCAAGGCTGTTCTCCCCGGAGCAGAAACTGTGCAGACATCATAGGAACCCATAAACATCTCCATGCGTGCATATGTGTGGCTGTGGACATGCTGAGCCACAGCTGTGACTGAAATCAGAACTGGGTGTGGCTGATATGGTTCGACACACCGCTATCACACACGTTCAGAAAACAGAAGGGTCAGTTGGCTTCCCTTATACGCACTGTGCAAAAGATGCAGTTAGAGATACAGGCAAGTGTTACCAAGAGAAAGGCAAGAGCCGGACAGCGATGGTGGAAGTGCAGTGTGCAGCAGACTCAGAGGTTACTGGGGTAACAGCACTCACCCTGGGGTAAGCATATTTAATGGTGAGATAAGACCAGGTAGAGCGTTTAAAACAAATATTTACCCAGTATCATTTGCGATAAGATTTTTTCAGGTGGAAGGTAATAAGGATGAGATCTATCACAGAGTAGTTCATGCCTGGTGGCCTGTGTTAACTGGAAGAGAAAGAAGCATGTGGAAGCCAGAAGGGCTGGAACACAAGCAGAACCCACCAGGCCTCAGCGTAAGCACATCTCTATCCAGTTTCATGGAGTTAAATTCCCTGTCAATTTCTATGGCTTTAGACAGTGGTGTCTCCCAGACATCTATTCTCTCTGCTCCTCTCTCTCTCTTTTGTCCTTCTCTTCCTCTCCCAGGTACCCTGCATATGATACACAGAAGGGCAAGGTGGATGCCATCTTCCTAGAAGACTCAGTATCTGGCCACTCTCCATCACCTTTACTTCTTTCCTGGGCTTCTTGGTGCTATAATCACCCAAGCCATCTCCCCACACTACTTCCCAACCCACCTCAACATCCCCTCAAACAAACCAGCACAAAGGAATCTAGTCAGAAATGGAGGCAGATCGGCTTACCTCTCTGTCCGTGTCCCTGGACGTCACAGTCAAGAGCCTACAATGGTCTGCAAGGACCGTCATGGTTGGCCCCACGGCTTCTCTGAACACCGTCTACAATGACCTTTGTGATTGGTCCTACAGCTTCTCTGATAATTCTCCCTGCTTCCTTCCTTCCTTCCAGTCATTCTGGCCTTCGTCTCGGTCCTCGGGTAACCAGACACATCCTGCCTCCAAGCTCCAGCCCCGCGGGTCCTTCTGCTGGGAATACTCTCGCAGACAGCCATACCTTGGAGGTCACCCTACAGGGAAGGCTTTTCTGATGTAATATTGCATCAGTCTCCCCTGCTCACGCTGGCTCACCTGTTGGTGTTCAGTGTGCACAGTTATTTCACAGCTGGAGTGGAGCGGCTGTGGGAATGGGACAGGGTCTGTGTACATCCCCTGACATCTAGCAACACATCTGACTCTGGGACTCAGGGAACACCGGACACATCCCTGCTGAATGGGGACTGAGCAGATGAATGGGCGAACACACAGCTGGACAGACTCCAGAGCTCACGGTCTGCGCCCAACCTTACGGCACGCTTTGCTCCATCTTCATGATAGGACCTGAAATAGTCCTCAGCACTGTTGTTCTTGCTATTATTTCTGCTCCCCAGGAATCCAGTTTCTGAGCTTTAAGAGGAAGGGGGCTTGGCAGTTTCTAAAGCCTCTTCTGTCCTTCAAGTTCTGTGGCTGTTCGGTGACTGGCAAGGCTGATTTAAGGAGAAATGTATTTTTAGGGACTCTTGTGAAAAATCTTATCAACTCGGCTGTGTTTGGCCTAGATTTGTGAGCAGGCCCTTTGAGCCATGGGATCTAATGGGAGCATATGTCATGGGAAGGGGGATATTTGCAGAGCGCAGACGTGAGAGGGTGGCACTGTAAAGGGGGTGAGGAGGGAGTGGAGGTAGTTGATGCTGTTCCTCTTACACTCAGCAGCTGAGGAGGGTTAGGAAGGAAGAAGGCTCAGAGGACTGGGCAGTCTGTCCCTCAACGGCACAAGGGACGTGGGTCCGGGGAACCGGCACCTCACTGGTGGAATTATCCCTCCTCCTGTTTCCTCCCTCTCACCAACACAGGATACAGGCCATTTCTGCTTGCTAAGCCCTGAAAGGCGGCCATTTCAGTCTTCCTTGTGCAGTGGAGGGAGCTGTTGAGGGTGCGGATCTGGGGAGGGCTTCGGAATGTCAAGGGCAGTGGTGCTGGTGCTTTGGGCTGTCTGGGGAATGGCTGTTGAGTCTGAGAGGCCATGGACAGTCCACAGGCCCATTCCCTTCTTTGGCTTGGCTTTTTCTAGCAAGCGCAGAGTAACACACATCCCTGGGGATCAGCAGGTCTCTGGGGAAGGCCTCAGAGTGGCCTCCTCCAAGACGTGTCCTTTCTAACGGGGACACATTATGCCAAGAGCCTTCCAGCCCTTGGTCTCTCTCCACATCAGACCAACCCCAGTACTTGTTTAGGACACTGAGATTCTGGTGCAGAACCACATATGGGGAAGGAAAGTTCCACTGGTTTCTGCGACCTTGGAAAAACAGAAAACTACTATCTTATTTGAACCCTGTAGGTCACCACATGGACAGACCTGAGCCCAGGGATGATGAAACTCCATTGACATGGGGCAGAGTAAGTCTTTCCCACACCCATCTGACTTACGAGCAGAACCCAGGAGTTCAGGGGCAATAGGAAGACACTGATTGACAATTGCTTTAAAACGACCTAGTTTTACAGTGATTTCACTCAACTCTAGAAGAAGGGACATGAAAAGTCAATTTCCAGCCATACTTCGGTTAATTGCCATTGACATGGAGTGACTCACACCACAAGAATGAAGTGGGCTACAGAGATGGTTTGAGCCAACAGTTGGTCTTATCTTCAAGGAAAATAAGTAGATAAATACTGAAACCAACAACCAGTATTTACTGTATTTCAAGCCTAAGCTCTGAGGAATAAAATGTATTATTATGTATAATCTACAACACATAAGCCCAGGCACACATGGGCACTGCAAGATGACATCAGTGTTCACTGCAGTGGCCACCTCTCTCTCCCTTTCCTTGGGTACAGCTCCTTTTGTTGCTTTCCTCAGAGCCCAGTCACCACGCAACTCGGATTCCCTGCTGCTACCACTTGTCATTATTTCTAAGCAACTTCACCCAGTGCTGTGTCACCATGGCAACCATGGGCCAACAGTTTGCAGAGTTCTACTGAGAAGCAGAGAGCAAGGAAGAGACTACAGGCTGCTCTGGCCCTGGTCAGGAGTCACATCTATAGTACCAAACAGGCTTCTTCCCATTTTATGGAAGGGGAAATTGAGGAAATAGGTCAAGTCATGGGTTCAAGCCCCACATTAGGTGCCACATGAGAACACTCTACAATGAAACTACGCCCATGAGTACACCCTACGACGAAGCTGTGCCCATGAGTACACCCTATGATGAAGCTGTGCCCATGAGTACACCCTACGATGAAGCTGTAGGATAAGTACACCCTACGATGAAGCTGTGCTCATGAGTACACCCTATGATGAAGCTGTGCCCATGAGTACACCCTATGATGAAGCTGTGCCCATCATTCACATTTATTTCCACTGTGACAACACCTAGGTCTAAGCCCTAGGACAATGCCTGGGAACCAAGAACCCTACAAACTCCAGTATTCTCAGCACAGCCATCTTGGCTCTTTGTCTAACACACAATTAGTACCCAATTGTAAACACTTTTGCTTTCCCAGGCCTACCGGCTGGTGGACTCCACTTAGTTATTCCCTCTGCCCATGGCACTGCGTTTCTTTTCAAAAGCATCTCCATTTCCCTTTAAGTTTTTTTTTTTAAGAGACACACTGCTGAGCTGGAAAATTAATAACCCGGCATAACCTGTGATACCACCCTCAAGACAAACTCTCAAGTTACTTGTTCATTATTTTCTGAAATGATTTTATCATCCGTGTTCCCATGTGCATACTTCAATTGCTCTTCTAAGCCTGCTTGCTCCTCAAACTGGTCTGACCTCTTTCTCAAGAGAACCAATGGCTTAGAATGAAACCAAACCTGACAGAGGGAGGTAGAGAGGGAGAAAGATGAGGGAAGGAGGGCAGGAGGGAGGGAGGGGAGAGACAGAAGGGAAAGAGACAGAGAAAGAGAGAGAAAGGAAGGAAGGGCAAGAAAAAATAGGGAAAGAGAGACACAGAGAGGGGATGGAGGGAGGGAGAGAGGGAGGGAGGGAGAATAAGGATCTGAACACCACTCTTCTCTGGTATGCAGATTATTCCATAGCTACTTAGTTAAATACTTTGGGTATGTATCTGGCCTATTCCCAAACCAAGATGGTTTCAAGTCTATCTCTTTTGGTCATTAGCACATGTGCAAAAGGTCACCGTGCCTTGACCCTTGGTTTTCAGAGTGTGACTCGGCAGCCTATCTTTAATTAGCAATGCCATGTGAAGTGACCGTCAGGATTACCACGGAACTCCCCGCGCATGTGAACACAAATGCCATGTCGCTTACTGAAATGTGTCTTCTTGGCGTTGATTGGAATAACTCACACTTTAACCAAAGGAAGCCTCTGATGGGAAAGACGCTGCTTCATTAAACTCACAGTGCTAAGAGTCCAGAGGTCCAGCCATGACCCTGGACAAGACGTCCACCACTGTTCTTCACTAGCTGTCTCTGCTCTGAGACTTGACTATTGCACTGGTCTGTGAAAGAGTTTGGAAGACCAGTACAAGACACTGTAGCGTCTGGAGCCCCGGTAGGAAGGCTGCACCACGGTGGATGGAAATTTCGGTTAGGTCACGCATGGGCTCTGCAGCAGCTGGCCGGGATGGAAGTCTCTGCCTGTTTCCACTTTTCCAGTAAGAATGAGTCATCAGTTGCAAATGTGCTGTCAGGCTACCAGCTCATCTCTCCGCCACTCGCTGTAACTAGTGCCTCGTAGCCCTCGGCCAGCAAACATTCCAAACTTTCTCCAACTATGGTTCCAACATTTTTTAATCAATTGGATATAAATATCCATGACCCCAGGCTGGCCCACTGTAAGGGTTCACTGTTCTCTGTTATACTGCTTACTTTCCCCCGACTCTCCTTCCACACTTGGTCACGCGGGGTGTGTGTGTGAGTCTGTGTGGAGGGTGGATGCTCCACGGAACACTCACTCGGATGTTCTTTTCCTCCACCCCAAACACAGCTCATTAGGTCCAAGGCAGGTTCCAGAGAGAAAAGGCAGCCGGCATTTCTTTCTCTGGAGTGCAGACAGTAATGGCGCTATTCTGCATACACATACATTGCTCCCCTCTGGGAACAGCCTTGTTGCCTGTTTGTCAGAAAACGGACAGAGCCGGGAGTTCGAAGTTTTAACTTCCGCACATCACAAACTAGCTGGGAGATCTGCGGCAGGTCACAGTTACCTTGTCAGCCTCAGTTTACCCACGCGCAAGTGACGAGTGTGGACAAAGCAGCGGTTGTGAGGTCCGGACATAAACAGCGACAGAGCCGCATGTAAACATTGCCGCTTTCAGGGGCATCATGCAGCTGTACGTCAAGTTGTCGGGAGCCAAAGAGGAAGTCAAATGCTTGGAATGGTGAGTAATCTGAAATGTATCTTCGGTATTAGCGCCGACAGTGATGGAGCAGAGAGTAAGATGTAGGAGTCTTTGTCAATATAAAACGCTCCTTAACCCTTGCAGCCCTGAAGGGGGCAGCGCCTCTGCTCTGCCGGTGCAGCAAGAGGAGACACTTGAGAAATACTATCTATCTGCCTCGGACATGCTAGCAACTGTGCTCTTGCCTCACAGAGGGCGGATCTCCAGGGAGATGCCTGTGACCCGTGGGGATTTGCTCTGTTAACCCTGAAGCAGAAACCCAGGTTCATTACGGCTAATAATTCTGTCTGACTCTAACCCATCTCAGAGGAGGTGGTGACGCTGCTTCGGGGCTGAGGGCCTGCAACAGGCATGAGAACAATCTGACGTCAGCGCCACCCCAAGGCTGGGAAACCCATGCACTAATTTATTTAATGAAAAATGAGGAAATCAGCTGTGCGTGCAACTGCAAACCGACGTGCCATGGCTTTCGGTTGTAATTGCACATCTCAGTAAGAGGCATGATTGCTTCCAAAATATCCATCGGACATTTTCCTTAGGAACTTAGACTCTGAGCACAATATAGTAAATTAAAAAGAGATTGAGAACTGTAGAGTATCATTATAATCCTCCAGTCTTATGATTCAAAAATAAAGCACGGGGCACGGGGAAAGAAAAATGTCAAAAGGGAAGTTCAAACCAGATGTTTAGATCTCGTAAGTTCTCTGGAAGTGCATTTCAAAGGTACGGCACAGAGCACTGATTCTGTTTCACTGAAACTTCTACAAGCAACACCTTTGGGGCCTAACTTCAGAAGGCTTTTAAGTGCCTTCCCTTCTGACGATTACCACCAAACCCCTCATTCTGCATCTGAAACTTAGAGTATAGTTCACGTTTCAAAGTTTCCACATACGTGGAAATCGTTCTCAAAGAAAAATCAAAATCATAATTATCATCAGATCTGGAAATGGTTTGTGCTACCTCGCCTCTCCATTGCTGTGATAAACACCACGATCATAAGCAATACAGGAAGGGAAGGGTTGATTTGATTTACATGTTCTAATCCATCATTGAGGGGAACCACGGTGGGCTCAAGGCAGGGACCTGGGGACAGGAACTGAAACAGAAGTCATGAAGGAATGCTGCGTACCGGCTTGCTCCTCCTGGCTTGTACAGCTTACTTTCTTATACAGCCCAGGCCCAACTGCCTAGGGATGGTGCTGCCCATAGTGGGCTGGGCCCTCCCATGCCAGCCAGCAATCAAAAAATGTCTCACAGACAAGCCCACAGATCGATTTGCAGAAGACCGATTCCTTAATTGAGACTCCCACTTCACAGGTATGCAGATGTCTGTGTTAAGTTGATATAAACTAACCAGCATGTGGCTCAATTTTACAGAAGTTTTATCGAAATATCTGAATGTTTCTTAGCAGCATTAACAGTTAAAACTGGGCATGTCTAGAAAACCATTAACTGACACATTAACTAACACATTTTCTAGAGTGCAAGTTTCCAAAAAAAATCTTGTGATCATTTCCATGTATTAATGCGTATGCTAATGCCATCTCTAAAGAGGATATTTTTGTGTCCCTCTTCTATAAAGTCAAAGGCTTTCCTTCAGTAAGAAACTTCACCAACCCGAAACTTGCTGGAATTCTCTCCATCTGTCTGCACAACACTAGACTTTCTTCAAATGCGAAACTCTGGGGCCCAGAGAGCTGGACCCCACGTCAGAAATAAACGGCGTCTCTGAATGAAGCCTGCTTTAATTACTCTGTCACAGGTGCCTCTAACCTGTTAGTAGTAATCGGAATATAACAAGAGCTTAATGAGTATGCTTGTTTCTGCTTCATAGCATTTGTTGAACTATGAGAACTTTGGGACAAAAATTATGCAAGCAGAACTACATGTTTTAACAAGGATGAACCAAGGACTTGTTGGATGGATGGATGGACAGACGGACGAAGAGACACATGAAAAAATGAATCAAAGCAAGGAAGGGCTATTCATCTTTTTTGTTTTTGTGGTGGTTGTTGTTGTTTGTTTGTTTTTTTCAAGCAGGGGTTCTCTGTAGTTTTGGAGCCTGTCCTGGGACTCACTCTGTTGCCTAGGCTGGCCTCGAACTCAGAGATCCACCTGTCTCTGCTTCCCAAGTAATGGGTCTTAAATATACTACCTGAAACTTTGTTTTTAACATTAAAAATCTAATAAATATACAGTGCTTAAGTAGATTTTAGTTAGCAAGATTAAAAAAAAGATCCACTGCTGGTTGCTATAACTCATTAATAGTTGCTCGAGGACACTTGCAGCCACAGTGGGTTGTAAAATCCAAGCTGCTCACAAATTTCCAAAAGTCTAGAGATAGAGCATTAATATATAATAGAAACATGCACTGATATGTGACACAGTTATTGGACAAGGGGAAACATGTGATTATCTTCAATGATGTGACAATAGCCCCAGAAAATCCATGAGAGTGGAATTTAATCCTCACCCAGAAACGTGGGCTCAGTCAGATCACAAGAAAGGGGATGACTGAGTAAAGCTGACTGGCGCCAATAGTTTTCCACCAGTCAACAGGCAGAATACGTAATAAAAATCTTTCATTTATAGTAGCTTCATAAAACAGCTGGGAGTGATGCTAACTGAAAAACACACGGGACAGGCACAGCCATGAGTAAAGCCGACTTCAGGATGTGAGTGGGATTTGAATAAAGTCGACACAGGTCGACTAGCACTCTTACTCTCTCACCCTTCTTTTTCTTTTCGGATTTTTTTCTTGCGCCTGTGAGGATCAAATCCAAGGCTACAGGGGTTGCTGCTGTTGCTCTTTTCACATCCCTGGGCTAGAGACTGAACCCAGGGGACTCACCTGTACCAGACAAGTTCCTTTCCACTGACCCATTTCTCCAGCTTCACCTTTTATTATGTAAAATGGCGAAATGGCTCAGCAGTAAGGGAGCATTTGCTTCTCTTGCTGAGGACCTGACTTTGGTTCCCAGCATCTACTTTGGACAGCTCAGAACGCCAGCTCCAGGGTATCCAGTGCCCTCTTCTGGCCTTTGCTGGTACTCAAACACAGGTGGCACACACAGAGACACACAAATATACACATACGTAAAAATTAATCTAAATCTCAATTAAAACTTTAGTCCCTACTAACCCAAGTTGTAGACTCAGCACCATTTTATTAATGTCTCAGAGATTGTTTCTAGTGTTAGGGAAGACTTGTGTAAGTGTAGGGGGAATGTAAACATTTATTTTGGTATTTCTCTGAAAGAAGAAACAGAGAGCTGAACGGAGATTTCCAAAAAAAGAAATCACAGTCCATGAGATAAGTCTTGGAACACGAGGATGCTATTTAAAACAATGAAAGCCACCATTTGTTGCTGCTGAAGGGGCAGACATATAAATCAGCGGAATCAACAGGAAATGCCTTTACGACATTCTTTTTTCTGTCTGTGCATGTGTGTACCTGTGCCACGTGCATGTGGGGGTCAGAGCACAGCGTCTGGGAGTTCAGCCTCGCTTCACTGCAGACCCAGGACTTGAACTCAGGCCATCAGGCTTCTATGTAAGCCCTCTTATCCACTAAGCCCTCTTACTCCACCCTCAACCAGGAATTTCTCGAACAAAATCTTAGTAGACACAAGAACTTAGAATGCAGGATAACAGAAATTATGTGTGGAGAAACAATGCCCAACTCAACAAGTATTACCTGGAAAATTGGAAAACAACACAAAGAGTAAGTTAGTTAAGTAAACTTATACTACTCCCCATTAAGGGTCACCATCTGATTAGATTAAAAAATACAATCCAAAAAGGGGGAAATAGGACTCTCTTGCTGAAAACAGGCACATGTGTCCCTCTGGGAATCAAAACTGTTGCAATCAAATAAGAATGATATAAAAGTCAACGTAAAGCCTCTGATGACAGCAGAAGTCAGCTTGAGCCCTGAGTAGCCCAACTTGACCCGTAGTCTGCAGTACATAGACAACTTTAAGTCTGTTAGGAACCAGGGACAGTTCCAGCATAACTGAAGTCTCCATGCATCACTGGTCACAACGGAAGCGAATAACTAAGCTTTGTTTAGTAGCAAGGCAAATGAGAGCTGGCAGCCCAAGGGTGCCCCTCCAAGAGGAGGTGGCAAAAGGAAGGAGGCCCGTCTGAGCTGCATGCTGGCACGTGGTGAAGTGAAGGACCTGGTTGGGAGACATTATTCCAACAGTATGAAACTCCGAGGCCATGCTGCGGCCACGCCGTTCTGAAGCTGCTGCCTCGCTGAACTGAATCGCATCAAGGACGCTACTTTACACCAGAGAGGGAAATCTTACTCATAGGCTGTAAGATGCTGTGTTCTGGCTTGAACAAAGCAGGGACAGGCTTGGGCAAGTCTCTTCTCATTCAACATGAATGAATGAACCAAACAAAACAAACAGTGAGATACGCCAGGAAGATCTGAAAGGACTGAACGAGGCATTCTACAAACCAAGAGGGGGATCAAGACGGCTGGACAAGGTCTGGTGTTGGGAAAGCAAACTTTAAGAGATTGTTGTGTAGCTGCATATCCCCAGTTTTCAACGAAGATCAAGGAAGCTGAATTTAGGGGATATAAGAAGAAGGGGATGAGCAGGAAAGGGAACAAGAGACTGAGCAAGTGTAGCAGCCATTGGACATACGGTTAGATAGGGAGGCCACTGACAGAATTCAAGTCTGAATTTGGTAGAAAGCACTATCAATATCCAAGTAGAACCCATCAGATCTGGAAATACATGGATTTACGAACTACAGAGAAAAAAGAAAAGGAAGAGATTAAGGTAACCCAAAGAAGAAGATGAAGACTTCATCTAAGAATGCTTAAATGTTCATGGAGAGAAAACAATGAAATAAAAGAACAAATTAAATGTAAGCAGTGATTCAAGGGAGTGCTGAGAATGGACATACTAAGAGGTGTGAAAGTCTTGGCCACACCCACGGGTCTGGACTCTCCCAGCCATCATGAGGGCAGTGGGAGATTCATGAAATGACTGAAGCCCTGTGCCCCACAGCGAGCCACTGATGAGCTGAGTGGGCTCCAGTTCCTCTCTTAGAACACAAAACAGTAGAAGCCAATAGCAAACTGGGGGTTTCGAGGGAGAAATATAACAGCCGTTACAAAATATTCAACCACATCATGGTTCCCATATGCAAATAAAATACTCCAAGAGATGCAAAGGATTGAAAAGTATAGCAGTTCCTCAAATACACTCTGTGAGAAAAAAAATCAGAAGTTAGAAAAATTAGAAATTAGAATATTAGAATTTAAGTGCTTGGATTATAATTACAACATAATGTACAAAAATAAGCAATCAGAACCAACTGAATATTAGGTAACAAGAAAAGTTAAAGCAAATATAATCTCAACATATGGAATTATAAGAACAGTATTATTAAGTCTTTAATAATTAAGGTTTTCTAGCAATGTGACATAGCAGGTCTAAATACTCAGCCATATGATTTTAAATATATTTTCTTTTGAGGAAAAAGAGGTTTGACCCTCTGAAGGTAAACTGAAAACATAAACAACCTAAGGTAAGAAAAGAATGATAAAAAACTCCCCTTTGACTTTGACTCTTACACACGCGTTGCCTCTGCACGTAAAAGTGAAGAGCAGCTTATGTGTTACTAGGATGTCGGAACCATTTCTGTAACATGGATGCACCTGCCAGGACATCAGGACATTCTCCAATGAAAGAAGGTGGGAAAACAGAGAAGGTGCACTATGTCACTCAGCCTGGATACCGTTCTATTGAGAGCCACGTTCGCTGAGACATCACGAGAGGCGTATGAAATCTCAGTCTGTTGTCCAAACTGTGTGTCCGAAATTATGTGTTATTGAAGAACAAGTCGTGAGGTAAAATACAGCTTCATATTTAAACAACTCAACGGTAATTTGGATAATTCCCATTCACAGCCAGTGGGCTGTGGTGGTGGGGCTGGCCAATGCTTAAGAGATCAAATTATATTTAAAAAAGCCATAGAAGAGGAATGACAATGGCTTGCAAATTGGAGCTCCCTAATAATAGCCAAATTTGCATAACACTTTTCATAGGCTTGGCATAAAATGTTAAATTATAACTGCTTATTATTGTTTCTAATAATAAAACATAACTAATGTAAAATTAACCACCCTAAGTGGCAGTCAGAGGGTTACAGCAAGGGTTCTGCCCCTCAAACGCGTGACTGCCTTGGAGCTCATGTGCTTTCAGAGGGAAAAGCGGGACTGATTCTAAGAAGAGTCTTATTTCGATTGCATTACCTTAGAGCAATGATTAACACACAGCGTCTGGTCTGGTCACGATTTATGCAGAGATACTGAGCTACACCCATGATTTGGGGATGGGTGGCCAAGATGTGTGGCATTGAGGGGTGATGCTTCGGCCTATTTGGAGATTCAACCAAGTACAAGAGCCTCAAACTCAACTAAAAAGTACTATGAAGAATAAATTGTTATGGGAAAATAAATGATCGCATGCTAGACTGAGGAGTAATAGACACCAGGAGTCGCTGTCAGGAGGTATTATTTCCCACGGGACATAAAACATGTTAGACCAGAACAAGGCTGTGCCACAGCAAAGACAGAAGGTCACAGCATGTGTGGAAGGTTTGCACCTCCGAGAAAGTTCTTTTTCTAATTGGACACAATGTCAATTATAGGAAGATCAACTGACTAGCTGATAGATCAAATATTACCTGTCTATAAAGGGATTTAAAATAAAAGTACTGCTAGCTGGTCAGTGGTGGCCCACGCCT
Source organism: Neodon shergylaensis (assembly GCA_025134845.1). Taxonomy (NCBI): domain Eukaryota; kingdom Metazoa; phylum Chordata; class Mammalia; order Rodentia; family Cricetidae; genus Neodon; species Neodon shergylaensis. Next base: position 3,278,254 of record JABTXL010000002.1, read on the forward strand.
TTAATCCCAGCACTCGGGAGGCAGAGGCAGGCAGATCTCTGTGAGTTCGAGGCCAGCATAGTCTAATGAATGAGTTTCAGCACAAGCTCCAAAGCAACACAGAGAAACCCTGTCTCGAAAAAACAAACAAACAAACAAACAAACAAAAAGATAAAATAAATAATAAACCAAAATGTGATTTAAAATGTGGAGTAAGTGACATGGTTGATTCACCTTTCTTTCCTTTTTTCTTCCCTCCCTCCCTCCCTCCTTCCTCTCTTCTTTCCTTTTCTTTTTTAAAGCTGTTTTAATGCATGAACTAAACAAACCATCTATGCTCCTAAGTTGTCTTAAAGCCGGCAGTCCCATTGCCCTAACCATGACCTTTTATGTTGTAACACAGGTACTAATGACCCTGACGACCCTGACTCAGTAGTCAGGTCGGCAGGACACAGGAGTGAGGCCCCCTTCTCTGAGAGTTCAAGGTAGCCATGTCCACGGCTGACCTGACAGCACAGCAGGGATCACATGACAATCCCGAGTTGTCAAAAGCGAAGTAGCACATTTTTTTCAAAGGGGAAAAACATCCTTCAGGATTCTAATATTTTGAACATGAAGCCAGAATCCCGTTGTTTACTCCTCTAAGTCTTAAAAAGAAAAAACAAAACAATCAAGTGCACTATGCTGTCATTTTTAATGAATCGTCTTTTCAAAGAAACTCGCTGGGCTGGCCATCCGAGCGCTCTCTTTATGGCTTTATAATTTTTTAATATAATTATTACCATGGATATTATCACTGATGTTTACGTCGTGTTTTACCCAGTGAATAAAGAAGCTTTTAGCACACGCATCTCCTTCAATCCCACAGGCACTCAACAAGGGCTGTGACAGTCACTCAACATCCCCATGCTAGCCTCGCTCTTGGGGCTCATCAACTTTCTCCCCGAGATTACCAGCATCCATGGGTCTCACCGTGACCCTACAAGTGATTCAGATTTATGATCCACCCACCCCCACGCTATTTTTGGAACATCACTAAGAGTATTAAAACAATCTCCCAGCTCTGTGCTAAAAAGTGATTGTTAGCAGCTCATAAAGCCAAGGACTGTGTCCTTCTGCAGGAAGGAAAATGCCATTTGGGAGGCCTGGCCTCACAGGCACTTCTGGACAGTAGGCCTTTCTCTGCACAGGGTCAAAGATTCAAATTCAGCAAAAGAAAATAATAAAAAGGAGAGAGGGAGGGAGGGAGGGAGGGAGGGAGGGAGGGAGGGAGGGAGGGAGGAGAAGCAGCAGCAACAGCCGCAGCTAACATGCTAACACTGATGGAGGGGTCTCACACTGCTGAGTTCTCCAGCTCTTGTTACTGGATGCATAAAATGTCACTGCAATAGTTGGGACAGATGACATGCAAATCTAAAACTATAACAGAATTGTTTCTGATTTCAGCTCCATGCTAGATGAATAGTCAAGACGTTCAAAACCTGGTTTATGTATACTGGGACAACAATATCCATCTTTTGGACAGCTGATAGCATTATATTTAAAAAGTAATTTTGAACGGAAATGCCCAAGTGCCTAGACCATAGCAGACAATTCAAGGCTATTCCCACTCTTTTCCTGTCTTTCACAGTTTCTATCATTTGTCTGCAAAATGGAAGGTGTAATCTGTGCACCTGGACTGATCTCCAAATTTATTTTCATGGAGTGCTTCCACAGTTTACTTAATAAACTAAAATAATAATTACACTTGAAATTATTGTAAAGTAGCATGAACCACACACACACACACACATCAATTTATTAAGGGGTGCTGGGAAGAGCAGACTCATGGAGTTGGGGATGGAGGGAGCTGGGAATGCCGCCTGGCTCCTGACTCAGTCTTCAAAACCCAAGGCAGAGAGAGAGAAAGAGAGAGAGAGAGAGAGAGAGAGAGAGAGAGAGAGAGAGAGAGAGCAAGTGCCCCTCTCTCCCTTTTAAGGAGACCAGAAGTCATGGCCTAAGGCCATTACACCAAAGCTATTGGTGGAATGAATTCTCACAACAGTAAATAGCAATAAAAACAGCAAATAGAAAAGGGCCCATTCAGAGTAACCACCCTCTCCCATATAAACACACACACACACTCACACACACACACACACACTCAAAAGAGTTATATCTGAACATGGTGGACAATGAGGGCTGATGAGAAGCCAAGGACAATGGCATGGAGTTTTGTTCCTACTTCATGTTCTGGCCTTGTGGGAGCCTAGCCAGTTTGGATGTTCACCTTCCTAGACCAGGATGGAGGGGGGAGGATTTTGGACTTTCCACAGGGCAGGGAACCCTGACTGCTCTTCAGGCTGGAGAGGGAGGGGGAGAGGAATGGGGG
>JABTXL010000002.1:3280703-3298024 GCA_025134845.1 Neodon shergylaensis
GGGGGAGGGAAATGGGAGGCTGGGAGGAGGCGAAAAAAATTGTTTTTTCAATAAAAAAAAAGAGTTATAAAATAATTTTGTTCCTTAAAGGTAGCGAAAATAAAAATATTGTCTATGTAGTGAAATAAATTCAACTCAAACATCCTTCCTTCTTCGGAGCAGAGGTAAATTAAGACACTGGAATGGCTACCCCTCCAGTAGAAGAGTCATTGTTTGTTGGGTCTTCAAGACACCCAGAAATGGTGCCAACGGTAACACAGATGACTCTGGAGAATGAAGGGGTGAGCCTCCTCCAAGGGTAGCAACCGAAGGCATCTGACCCTCCCTTCCCCGGTGACGGCAGGCAACACTAGCTAATCCCAGCTTCTTCACCCTCTTAACTTATGCTTGGCACCTCAGAATGCTTCACAAGAGATTTTCCAGGCAGACGGCCACCAGTAACTCGGCAGATTTCCCATGCGAGTTGAAACCGCCCCCAGACCAGGCCAAAGTTGACCTCTAAACTAGTTACGAAATTAAGGGGTATAAGGGGCTTGCTCAATGAACAAATGAACAGTCTTAACCTAATTCTGATGCAACTATTTACTCTACTTATGAGCCCAAACTTTTCAGACACTTCATTACCGTTCATTTAGATATAAATATCTTAATTCCACTAATAAATCATTCTTATCTCTTCATTAATAAGAGCTTCTTAAGGGTCATTATTAGGTAACATATCCCTGGCCCTCTCAAATATGTCATCCTAATTAATAAAACCGTACATCTCTATGAATAATGTATAGTTCAGGGTCTTCAGTAATTAGATTGAAATGAAGTTTTATCGTACTTCACTTTCATTCCGCATAGTAGGAGACGTATATAGTTCTCCGCCGAGCCTATACGGTGCAGCTCACCCAGATAAGCCTCTCCTTTACAGGCAGTGTGAGGATGTACCCAGAACTGATGTCTTCAAAACAAGCACTGTGAAACAAATGTCTGATTCTTCGGCCAGTGTGCGCCAGCCTCAAAACAAACAAGCCATTATACGAGGGGCACAGCATTGAGATTACAAAGCCAGCGGAGAAGCAGGCACCTTACCCGCTGGTCAGCACTGTAGAACAAAGTCACAGGAATTCCACGAATCCAGGAAAAACTCCAGGTTTCCTAGCTCCCAATCAGCCTCTGCGGCCGAGAGGAGTCACCCGGGATCTATTCTCCCTCCAGATGCCATGTTTCCCTCGGGTTTTCTGACTTTGATCTCTCAGCTACATTTCTAAGCTCTGGCCTATTTCTCTCTCGTGCCCTTCAATTTCTTGCTTTTAAAACTACAGCCTGCATTTTGCTCAGAACAACTACAAAAGTCACGATATTTGAAACGCAAGGAAACACAAACTCCTCCCAAACAATTCAAGAGTCGGCTTCCACTTTTTTTTTTTTTTGATGTCCAGTACTAAGTGAATAAACTCACGCTGGAATTTTCCAGGCGATCCTGTGACCTCACCCTGCAAATTAGACTCAACCACCAGGCGTTTTGAAACCACCATTATTCAGTGTCATGTGAGAAGCCTTTGTTTTTATCCCCCGCAGGCATTTCTAGCTTGAGGGGAGAGTAAAATTCGGTCCAGGAGGAAGGACAGACAGACTTGGCTACTTTGCATGTTTCTGTCCTGCTATGGAAGACAGCCTGTGCTGGACAGGCAAGAACCCAGGCACACGTTTCCCTGGATTCTTTTCCCCACAGGCCTGCTGAACAAGATGTGCGCCAGAAGGTAACGTGGCCACGCCCCAGCCCTGTCCACACTGCAGAAAGCAGTCTTGTTTCCCTGCAACCGTATGCTATCTGCTGGCAAATTTGATTCTTAATTTGTATGGTTTTCCCCTGAAAGAAGGAAGCAGGCAGGCAGGAAGACAGCAAAGCTAACAGCTTAAGGCTCAATCGCCCTTTAATTTTAGTTTATAGATGAGACTTGATAAGTCCCAGAAGCAAGTAATTAGCAGGCATTTGTTAATTGGAACGACTGTGTTATTGTGATGCCCCTTCCCCCTTTCTTTGCTTGCTGTCCTTCAGAGCTTCCAAATCTTCTCAGAAAAGGCCAGTCCTTTGATCCACAGCCCAGAAGAGCCAGGACCACCCACTCTGAGCACTGTCCCCTCTAACCTTGCCCTGTCTCCTTGAGGTTGACCATGCTGTTCTGTGTTCTCATCAACTGACCTTGAGGACAAGCCAGGGCATCTAGGGAGCCCAGCACCCTGAATAGTATCTGGCTCCCGCTGGCTGCTCCCCTCAGGATTATCAACCGAAAACCATCAAATGGCATTTTATAATAAGGACCAAGACTGTTTTTACCCTCCAGGACAAACTGAAAGTCACCAACTCCAACGTAAACTGCAGTAGAACTTGGGTGCCTTCAAGAAATAGTGTCTTTGAATCGATTTTTCACTCCTACACACAGTGTCTGCAGATGCCACAGGCCACGCCGGCAAATGGTCCCTTGGAGGCCAGGGGAGGGAACTGGACTGGGTAACACTGGGCTTCAGCCGCTCAGGGTGGAGGTGCAGCCGGCAGGCAAGATGGCGGGCTCTGCACAGAAGGCGCCCAGGCTCCTCCGCCTCCCTCCTCTGCTTTCATTTTCACTCTCTCAGGAACCTCTTTCAGAGGATGATGTCAGTGGAAAATGACTCCACCATGCACGCCCGTTATAGTAGCATCCCTGCAGATCCGAGCTTAACTGTACTGAAACTGTCAATCAAGCAACATAAAGGAGAAAAAAAAATAATAAGTCCTTCGCAATCCAAGCTCTTTGAGGACTATTAGGTGTCTCCAAGCCCTACCCTGGGGGCTCCAGAGACCTAGGTAATTCACTTATTATGTGACTGGAACATACAATCCTCTGCCTCTGCTATACCCCTATATCTTCCAGGACCGAAAATGGCTGGTCTCTGTGGTTCAGAACGAGCGCCAGGCACCACACAGTGCTCCACAAAATCAAATGCTCATGATGAGAACTGTATTTCTATAGATAATAGCAGGTAACGGGAGTGCTGGTGTCGTTATTGTCCATGTAAGAGACCTGAAAGGGAAGCCGCCCTGAGCTAATCATAGGCCTCTTCTCTGATGGTTTGACCCTCGGCAGAGAACCAGGGCCCTTGCGGAGAGGTGGCCCCATATGACACCTACATGGAAGAAGTGGCTGGTGGACGCTGAGGAGATGGATAAAGTCTACAAAGAGAGCAGGATGCTGAAGCCAAGTGCTATTCTCCATTATATGCATACAGCCTCGAATACAACAAGAGAAAAACCTCAGTAACTGTCCTTGGTGGTCCCAAGATCCAGTCTATAACAGAAGTTTCTAGAAGTCTAGGAATGTGGGTGGAGTTGCTAAAAACCCCACTTATTTCCGTGCAGCCTAGCCCAGGCTGAGGGAGACACCATCTCTGGTCTTTCCGTGGCAGCTCCGGAAGGCAGCGGAAGTGTGCTGAACCAGGCGGTTTCCTCTCCACGGAACTTCATGTGCACACACAATGGGAACTCATTTCCTCCTATTGGTTTTTGTTCAGGCGGTTTCCTCTGATAGGGATGTGTTCTACTCACTCATTGCTATCTGTTCCAGGTTACTACTCAACGTAAGGCAAGGCCTATCCAATTGCAATCATAGCCAGCTCGCCCACTCGGCGTGGCCTCTCCCTCTTTCCTGTGTTATGTAAAGCATCATGTGTTAAGGGTCAACACAAATGGAGTTAATGTCAGGTTTCTTCTTTGTCTTTGTGCACACATATGAATGTGTGCATGTGTGCATGTGTGTATGTATGTGTGTATGTATGTGTGTATGTGCATGTGTGTATGTGCATGTATGTATGTATGTGTGTATGTGCGAGTGTGTATGTGCATGTGTGTATGTATGTGTGTATGTGCGAGTGTGTATGTGCATGTGTGTATGTGCATGTGTGTATGTGCGAGTGTGTATGTGCATGTGTGCATGTGTGTATGTGCATGTGTGCATGTATGTGTGTATGTGCGAGTGTGTATGTGCATGTGTGTATGTGCATGTGTGTATGTATGTGTGTATGTGCATGTATGGTATGTATGTATGTATGTATGTGTGTATGTGCGAGTGTGTATGTGCATGTGTGTATGTATGTGTGTATGTGCATGTGTGTGCTCATGCCTTTGGAGGGTGCCATCTTGATTGGCCTCCAGTCAGTTTGTTTTGCTTCCTTTATAGCAACAGGGTATGAAACAAACAGATTTCAATCCACATTCCCAAAGGGAGGGACTGAACCTTTTGAAAATGATTCAGGATGCATATGAAGATTTTTGAAAATGATTCAGGATGTATATGAAGATTTTTCAATCTTTAAATTTGTAGATTGGGAAATTTTTGAAAATTTTCCTTAAGTAAAAGCTGAACCTTAGACGTTTGGTTCCCAGGATATTATATGTTTCCATTTTTACTCCCTTCTCTGTTTCTGAGTTTCCTTTTCACTATTCTGCTCCCGTCTCTCCCTGGATTCCGGACCATGTTCCATTCCTTTGTTTGTGCATGACCCAAACCGTATGACCCAGAACTCCAGCAAACACTTGACTTGTGAAAGTCTCTGCTGTTGGCGGGTTCTCGGCGGGGGCTGGGAGAGAGGCTGTGACACGGGCTCCTCACACAGGCAACTGGGTCACCGCATCCAGGAAGGAAGCAGCCTTGCTTATTCTCTCTCCAGGCAACAAAGCCACTGCCCTTCCTCGGGGACCAACCAGAGGGCCAGAATGGAGGGACAGCTGTCACAGGAGCCTCTCTTCGCTCCAGAGACAACCCGTCACTCACTCATTTCCAAAGAACTCAGGAGCTGGAGCCTAACATGGTCCAGTCACCACCCGCTTGAACAACCTGAAAGCAGGCTGAGTGGAGACAATTAGTTTTATCTGTGCCAAAACAGCTCAAGGCTCGGCCTGCTGTGGAGCTGGCTCATGTGCTCCATTTTCACACAGGCAGATAGGAGAGACTTCCGAAATGTAGGCCCTTCTGTCTTCAAAAGCAACTGCGTTTCAACTCTATTAGAAGCAGGATGACCCCTTTAGTCTGAGATGATGTGTACCGGGGTCTCACCATCTCTACCAAATGTAAACATTCCCCAAAGCCTAGATAAAGTTCTTCTGCGGGTAAGGCCTTCTGCATTTTGCTGAAAAACAATGCGGTCTTTGTGAGGGCTAACAAGAACTGATGAATCTGCAGAAATCCTAGGTTGAAGTCGCTAATCTTTCTAGAACCCTTAGAGGGCTGTGGTTATGCACTCACCTGAGAAAATACATGCGAACTAACACGCACTTGGTTGATTGTTTAATCGGTGTACCCCCTTTATATAGGTGTTTCCATTCAATCCTGTTCCTCAGAGAAGCAGACAACAGACACCATCTGAAGGATGAGGAAGCATAAGTTCAAATAGCGTTGCCTGAAATCGTGCATCTGGTCTACAGTGAGACCAGGGCTTACAGGGTTTGAGTGGCCCATAAGGCTGTGCCTGGAGGTCTGTGAATAATTTCCATTTAAATCACTGGATTCTTCTAATAAATGTAGATTCCTGGGACCCACCCCAGATATCCCAAGTCAGAATCTTGGGGAACAGGCCAAGAAATCTGATTTTTTTTTTAAACCAAGCTTCCAAAGAGTTTAGGCAGTCAACAAAACCAGTTTTTGGAGCAGTGTGATGAGTTTTTGAATGGGGATAGCAAGAAAGCAGGTTTTCCTTTTCCTGGAGTCCCAGCTGGGTAAAGTCGTGGAGCACAGATACACGGTCCTGTCACACTGTTTCAAGTCTCATCCTGCTGGCCTTGACCTTGGAGGCCTGTCTTTTACTTAGTTTTTAACTGGCCGGGCTCTCAAGGGTGAAGAAACAGGCCAATTCCTTTTGTGAGATGCATTCATTGTTCGTCTTCCTCAGAGGAACACAAGCAGAAGTGTCACTTCTGTGGCAATTAAGCAACTAGAACTCGCTTTGTAAAAACTGAGGTTACTCTAGACGACGCCTAGTTCAGCATTTTAGTCCTCGTCTCTCTCTGACCATTTGCTCCACTTGCCAACATTCTTCTGTGATGTTTGGATAAATAGAGAAAATAATACAGATCCCTGGTTGAAGATACAGGGGCTCAGCTGGCCTGTCTTCAGTGTTCCGAAGCTCTGCTGCACAAAATTGTGTGCACTCCAGGGTGAAATGTATTCAGTTTACATTGCAATGGAAAGTCCCGCCTCTGTTTGCGTGAGTGGTGAAGCATGAGTCTGACTCACAGCTAATCCTCATCTAAAGAAATGCTTGTCTCAACAATAAAACACTTCATTCATTCCACGTATTCAGAGAACATTTATTGAGTGCGTGCTAATGACCAGACACCGGCTTTTGCACACAACACAATACATGAGGATTCCTACAAAAGATAGTGTAGTCTACATGAATGATAGTCTACCGTGATAGATGACAATAAGGGAACAGAGCTAGGCTCTGGAGTCGTCCTTTGCTAAAGCTCAGGGAACAAGCAAAAATCCAGGAAAAATAACAAAAGAACGACAACTGTCCAGCTGCATTGCACTTTTGACAGCGGCAGCGTTGTTGCGTTGTAGCTAAGCCTGTAAGTGATACAGAGGTCATCTTTAATTAGTAATGGGAGCCAGTGCAGTCTGCTGGCCTCTCCCCAATACACTCACTCTAATGAGCGTGATTCATTTCTGACAAAGCCCTGGAAGTTTCCTGGGGAAGCATTTAGACCTCAGTTTACCACCTGCCGCAAGATTTATCTGATTCTTTTCACCTGTCCTACCATGGAAGACTTAAACCCATTCCTATAACTGTAGCTTCAGGCAATCCATCCCCAGATGGTGCCTCCAGGCAAAGGTGCAACTAACAGCCCAGTACACCTTCCTACAAGCCCCACCCACCAATCTTAACCCTGTTTCTCCTGGCCTGATATGGTGGTTTGAAAGAAAATGGCCCCCAAGGGGAGTGGCACTATTAGGAGGTGTGGCCTTGTTGGAGGAAGTGTGTCACTGTAGGGGCAGGCTTGGATGTCTCTTTTGCTCGGGCTTCCTTCAACTGTAAAGTGATTTCCCATTCCCTGCAAGCTAAGATGTAGCCAGCACCAAGTCTGCCTGCACACAGCCATGCTCCCCATCTTGATAATGACGGACTGAACTTCTGAGGCTGTCAGGGAGCCACCACGATGAATGTTTTCTTTATAAGAGCTGCTGTGGTCATGGTGTTTCTTCACAGCAATAGAACCCTAACTAAGACATCTGCCCACTGCATCTCTTTTGATAGCCATGAGTCTTACATTCCACACTTGCGGTTCCTTGGAGCTCACGGTCCCACTCAACATCCTCCCTAAAGTGTTCCCGAAGGTCAGGCATGTCTTCCTAATGCCCACATGCCAGGGTTACATGCCCAGTCCCTATCTTCCTTAAACCTCCAGATCCGGCATTGTTTCTCACTCTTACTTGGTTACGTAAAACCTTAACGTAGGACAAAGTGGATAGCATAATCTGCTACACAGACCCAACGGCACATACAGAGGTCATGCTGCCCACACACCGTGCCAAACTGCCCTCTTTGAAACACCATCCACCTTGGGTGTGCATGTATGCAGAGTACCTAGGGTGCCCCTTCAACAGGTATCCTCCACAGCTGTGCCACCGACTCTTTTCTAGGTTACTTGTGTCCTCAGCAAAGTCCTGCTTTAATCTCAAATATCCACCTTCTGTGGATATATTATCAAACTCACCACACCCTGCACCCCACAATTCCCATTCCCAGGACAGCTAGGACTCCAGCCTGCCACATGCTCTTGTCATCCATGTCACCTGGTATTTTCAGAGTCCCGGTTGGTTTCTCTAGGGGCTCTCCGACCTCCATAATTCCTAGCAAAGCTCTTACTGCGTTGCTCTGTAACAGCCCATCACCTCCTGCTTTATGCTCTCTGACACTATTGCAGCTCCTGGAGCCTCGAGGACATCTAAAGGTAAGAGGACAGTTGGTGTCTGCCATCGATTTCCACCACGATTGAGATGGTCTCTTTGTCATTCTGGCCCTGCATGCCCGACTGGTTCTCTTGTCCCCACCTCCCGTCATGCCACAGGAGGACAGGGGTTACAGACCTGTGTTGCCGCACCTGCTTTAAGTCCATCCTGAAATTGAACTCAAGCTGGTTGAACAGTGAGTATTTCACCCACTGAACCATTTCCTTGATCTCATCATCCTGATTTCTGCGAAGGAACTAAACAGCGTTGCAAGTGACTTGGTCACTGCCATGCTTCCTACAGGAGCCAGGACTTGAGTCTGTGTTGAGGGTCTGCGAACTAGAGAGTCTGCTGCCCTAAACCACTTTATTTATTAATTTTGTGTGTGTGTGTGCATATATGTTTATGTGTATATACGTTGCTGTGTGTGAAGACTCACACAAGTATGAAGACTGGAGGCCCAACTCAGGCACCGCACATTGTTTTATGGACACAGGGTCTCTCATTGACCCGGAACTCACCAAGTAGGCTACAATGTCTAGAAGACAGGGATGTCTCTGCTTCTCCAGCGCTGGGATTACAAACATATCATCGTGCAGAACTGTGTTTTACATACGTTCTGAGACTCCTCGAAGGAATCAGAATTCCTACTGACTCATACTAAGCCACCTTGCCGGTCCTAGCTTTTTACTTTTAGATCTCTCTCCACTGAATGAAGCAAGAGGAACTCAGGGCCACACTGTAAAGGGTAAACCGCGATGATCTGATGTACTCTACTCTTTCTTCTTTCTCCTAATCTTAGAATCCAGGTAGAAAAAAAATCCTGGAAGCTAAACTTTCATGTGTTTGAATAAACAAAAATGGAAGAAGGGAGATACTTTATAGAAAATGAAAGGGGCAATGATAATAACTATTATCATTATTAAAGATGTATTTCTTTCCCAACTTGAAATATTAACATCCTCAGGGCCTGGGGTCACATGTCCAGCTGAGTGACATGGCCTTTTGCAGTTCTGGTCTCTCATGAGATCACTGATACTGTCAGAGCCGGAAAGACCCAGAGTATAAGAAGAGACATGGCTGGGGCGGCAGAAGAGGCCAGAGGGGGAGTAGAAACAGCCATGTGCCTTCTGCAGGAGCCCTCTCAGTGTAGTGTGTTATCACAGCCAGCACACAGAAGCCAGCTACCATCTTTAATCTTTTTATTAAAGACAGAAGTGGCCTCAAATTCTAAGTGTTCAACCCACTCAATTTTCACATCACAAAGCAAACATTATCTATGTAACATGTACCCAAATTAAGAAATCAGATATGGACAGGATCCCAGCAAGCACCTCAGGGTTCTCCTGGTCCTATTTATTCCCCAAGGGTGACCTATTCCTTTGGTCCTGCTGGCTGGCTACATTTTCGGTAAAGCTGGAGCCACTGCAGAGGAGCCTGTTCTTCCAGGAGCCTGTTCTGGCAGCAATTGCCATTTCAAAGCAGGAGGGGGGATGTGTGTGAGGGAGTAATTTTGTGTGTAGGAGAAAAGTGCTTCTAATTTTCAGTCCTGAGAATGTGAGGGAAGAAGGAGAACGTGAGGGAGGGAAAGGACTCAGCCAAAGCCTTCCCGGCTCCTCTTCCAGCACAGGTTACACCCTCATGACCTGCACGTGTGTGTGCATAGGTGAACAGGAATTAGCCAACAGTCGCATGTTCCCCAGGAGTCTGCTATTGTATGGAACATATGGGTTTTTATCTCCTGCTTTGAACCAGTGAGGAAGGTGGGATGTCACAGACCTAAGTCCAAGGTTTTCTGAGTTCTGCAAGACTGTAATAGGAAGCTCACTGGTGGTACTCACGTCCACAACTCTGGCAACCAGGGAAGCAAGGACCAAACGGGTTCACGGGCTGTGATGCGCTAAGTCTCTCAGAAGAGCTGCACTCTACTCTCCTGACCAAGTGTGCAGGCCACATTGCCATTTTTTCTCGCCTTCTAATTCATCAAAATAGGAGGTGCAGTTGAGAACAGTAAACAAGTCTGCGCCACAGAACCACTGACTGGGGAATTTCAATACCTCCTGGAGAGGAGAGAAACAGCCAGGCTGCTACAGCGTCCTGAATGGTGACATTTTCCAACTCTGCACACAGAGCTCTCCCAGGCCAGTATTTCTACAACCATCAGCCCCTCAATTACTTTTCCTCATCAATGATTTAATCGGGTCTGGGTTATATAACATACATTCTAGCCTGAGGTGGGGATCGGTGCTATTTAGTGGTCAGTGAGAAAATTAGCAGTTTTCATTGAAAAGGTAAAATTTCAGTATGGCAGAGTGTGGGCAGGGTTCAGTTGGCAGTTGGGGGAGGGGGGAAGGGGAGGAGACAGAGGCCAAGGAGAAGGAGCAAGAGCAGCAGAGTGGGAAAGGCAGGGGAGGAAAAAGAGGCCCCGGTGCGTGGTAGAAGAGCAGCTTAGTGATCTTTAGGTTAAACATCAACCCGAGGCTTTTCCTAGCAGGAATCTGCCTCAAAGCAGGCCGCAGAGGCCTGCAGCATGCCCTGGTTTTCTCGACATTACCACCTGGTCCCGAGCAGGGAGCCAGCTGGGCGCTTTCCTCCCTCCTTCACCCTGGGTCCTCTGAGCAGGCCCAAGGTAGCTGAAGGAGAGAACCAGAAACCCATCATGTCCTTGTTCCTCCTGCTTCAGGGAGGGAGGGAAGGTGGGACCCGCCCGCCGCTGACTGGAGCTGAGATTAATTAGTTCCATTGGTCGCCTACCAATGGGACAGTGGGTCTTTGGGTGTCTGAGGAAGAGGGCCGCCCCTCAGGACTGGGCACTACTGCAGACACGATGGCCGTGTGGGTGGAACGGAGGGAGAAGTGGAAACTGCAAAATGAGGCGACCTAAAATCTGCACGCCATCTTTGGAAAGCAGCTCGGTGGGTTCTTCCCGCCGCGTGACGCGGTATCTTTCTCGCTGCGTGTGTACCGTCTACGTCTTTGCCTGCTGGTTCCATCTACCAGTTTTAGGCCAATGTCCAGCATGCTAGCAGATGTTTCCAGAGGCAACAGCAGCCTATTATTGCGGTAGACGACGATAATTTAAAGTACCGTGGAACGTCCATCGGCTTTTCTCGTTGTGTTTAGACCTGAGGAGAGCTGAGGAGAAACGGTGCTCAAAGCCCGTTCCCTCTCTGCTGGTTCAATATTCCACAGGGATCAACCGTGGGCTAAAACTACCAGAACAGCGTGGTGTGTGTCCCGGGCTGCATAAATGGAAGTATTATATCCTGAATAAGGGCGGTGCCATAACGACCCTAGCCGAAGCTTACAGCGTCTCGTATGCAAAGGACTGGCCCTCTGTGGAGACCTGTGGCCTGCTTATGAAGAAAACTGAGCGCTGAGACAGGGTGAGCATTGACCATGATGGGAGCCAGACTTCCATTTCAGCACAGGGAAGAATTTTCTAAGCAAACATTGTGGTTTATGTGCATCTGAGGTTGCGCTGGTCTACTCTGGCTGGGGTCCTTAGAATCTGCTTGTTAGAGCTCTGGGAATGACTGGATATAGATATGACCTGCACCAGATCCTCACTTTCCCACTGGAAGCTTCCTTCTGATTTTCACCCAATGGTAGGGAAAGTGCAGCCCCATTCTACCGTGTCTACCCTAGCCATCTCCCATTCTGGTGCCTGAGTGCCCAGAGCAGGCTGGCAGCAGCTGCAGCACAACCCGTGGGAAGTAAGGAGTTAAAAAAGACCAAAGCTGTCCGATGGCCCCAGCTGCCCCAGAGGCAGCAGGTCCCTTTGATCCTGCCTCTTAATTGCAGCTTAGCAGCACCAGGGAACTTTAAAGAAAAGAAACAGGGAGACTTGAGAGATAGGGCTTGTTTTGTTTCCTGAGGGGATGGTCTTTGTGGAGGCTGCCAGGAAGCTGGTACTCCAGAGCTCCTGATGGGTTTCCTAAACAGGAATGCAGTCTCCCATCTGAGCATCAGAGCTGAAGAGATACCTAGGAAGACTGAACCTATGAAGGCCACCTGGTAGGAATGCTAGGAGCAGACTTGAGCAGGAGACTGAACAGGGAAAGGGAGCCATAACTTAGCATAGCAACAGGCAGAGCAGACCACAGAAACATCCCACATCCCAGAGCAGCTATGCAGGAGCAGTGAGCATCCTTAGAGGAGGAAGGAACTTCCGGCAGGAAACACACCACACAAGGAGGGAAACGGAAGACGAAAAGTGTTCCTCCCCAGGTGGCAAAGGCAGATCCTAGCTGCTAGGAAGGCTGGGGCAGAAAGATGACAAACTCGAGACCAGATTGGACATTTTAGCAAGACACTGCCTCGAGACTAAAAGAGACAGAACAGGATGGAGCCCAAAGCGTTTGCCGAATGTGAGAAAGACCCTGGGTTCTATCCCATGAGCACAAGACATGTTTCTAGGAATTCTCCCAATTAGCAATGTCAAAACAGCACAAAACTCCTCAGATTTGAATAGCGCTCTCTCTCTCTCTCTCTCTCTCTCTCTCTCTCTCACACACACACACATACACACACACACACACACACACACACACACACACGCACCACAGAAAAGTAACAAAAGGGCCAGCTAATTCTCAACTAATAATGAAGATAATTCCCTGGCCCTGACCTGGTACTACACCAAGTTTCTTTGTGAAAAATGTCCCCTGGCTGAAGAATGACTTCCTGCCTGCAGAATATACCAGCAACGGCTTTTGTCTGCTCTGTTTGGCTCCACGGGGAATAGGTGTGCCATGGCCCTTTTCCTAAGCAAGCCCCCATTTTGCAATCCCCAAGGAGGCATTCTTGCCTGAGGCACTGAAGGCTGCCAAGGTGTGTCTCACCTTTGTTTCTGCCCCTGATTAGCTTGTGACTTTGGCAGATAACTCTCTCCCCATGCCTCCCTTCCTTCGGAAAACATTTTAATGGAAGAAGCGGGCAGATGCAGCTCTCAACCGAAGCTGGCTATATAGTAGGCACTCAATAAGCTCGATACACATTTGCTCTGTTTCATTCTTAAAAGGTTATTGGTCAATTAAAATGCATGCCCCACCCCCACCCATCTGTGTGTGGACCAAACAGGCCATCCAGCAGGAAAGACTCCCTAAATCGGTATAGCTTCGTTCCTGGCTCCAGGAGAGGGAGAGCCTTGCTGGAGACTGAGAACCAGGATGCACCCCAGAGGAGGGTGGATTGACAGGAACAAGAGGTATGAACATAACAAGATATAAGATCTCTACTAAGGCCTGGACTTTTCCCTGTGTGCTCTAAGGATGTCTTCATTTATGACCTGGAGCGTAAATGCGGCGAATAACACGCCACGCTGAAGGCGCACAGCCGGTCCTATATACTCACCACACCCTTTGGAGAGCATGGGGAGAGAAAGAGTGCTACATCTCAAGGGACTTGAAGACTGACAGTTCCCCAAACTCATTTACTGGGTGTTTAAGGTCTGATGAGGTGGACACATTTTGGCCTTTAAATCCACCCACCACCTAGAAAAAAAACGTGGGGGTTATTCATGGCTGATTTCTAAAACATGTTTCTTAGGGAAGAAGAAATTAAGATCTCTGAAGCAGATACATAGACTCGGAGGCCTTGCCGAGGGGCGGTGATCAAATGTCTTGTTCAAGTTGTGAGTCTGTGTCCACCGTGACCACAGACATCTTAGGCATGGGAGATGTCCACATCCTACATAGTCACAGATGCTGTGACTGTCATCCCTGCCTTCATCTTTCCAGCCCTAGCTGGGGAGTGATCCGATCTCCAAGCGAGACTCGGTGTCTTGCAGAAGCTGCCTGGGCTAATGGGTGCTGGCCTCTACCCTACATGGGCTCTTCAGGCGAACTATCCCAGACCCATCAACCACTGGCACGTAGATTTCCGCAGGCTGCTGTAGTGCTGCAGATGCTCCCGGTGAGTGGGATGAGCGGTACCATCATCTCCATCCTCTGGGAGCTTGTTAGAAAGGCAGAGGATGAGCCCCACCCAACCCCCACCCACCAGACCTACTGAATCGGAATCTGTGTTCTTAATAAGATCCCCAGGTGACCGTCGGGCACAGGAAAGCTGTTTTGTTCAGTCCTTGGAGGTATCTGGCAAAAGTGTACCAACCACGCCAAACACTTTCTCATCCTGAGAATTTGTTTCTATGCAGTCCTTACAGCTAGGTTCAAGAGAGACCTGCCAGACCCAGAAAAATAAGACACCCAGTGTCTAGTGACACCACACTTTGGAGTCACCATCCTAAATAGTGATATCCTAAAAATACATATTTTAAAACGCAGACACAAAAGTCTTGATAATTTTGTTTTTAAATGTTCTACCTCTGAAAATCTATACATCTGAAAGATGCAGCCATGAAAGAAACATGTTCTCTTATCCACGCACTGTTCTGTGGCTTTAAACATGACTGAGAACAAATGTTTGCCTCCAAGAGGATCACTGCCAGAGACTCTTGCTCAAGAGGGTAAAATACATGTAGGAGGCTGCGATCATTAATTCTGATTGTCAACTGGTTGGAATCTAGAATTACCATGGCAACAAACCTCTGGGCATGTCTGTGAAGGAGTTTTGAGATTGGGTGAAGTGAGATGAGAAGACCCACCCTCCTAAAAGTGGACGGCACCATTCCAAGGACTGGGGGGGAATCCTCCGATTTTCTTTTCCATTCCTGACTGTGGATATAACCCAGCCAGCTCCCTCAGGCCCTGCTGCTGCCCTGGCTTCCCTGTCCTGATGGACCATACCCTCAAACCGTGAGCCAAAATAAACTTTCCTTTTGACAGGTGCTTCCATTCCGTATTTTGCCCAGCAACAAGAAAAGTAAACAAATGAGTCCCGTGGATTCATGGAGATTAGGATATGGTCAGCAAGGGTTTTGCTTACTTATTTTTTTTATTATTATTTTGTTCTTTTGTGTGTATTTAGTTTCCCAATTCTTTGTTAGCTCCTAGTTTCTTCTGGGCCACCTACTACTTTTTCAAGGCTCACCATTGGTCCACTGCCTGCTTCTCTTTATGTCCCTCTTTCCGCATGGGAGTGAAATATCCATGACATCAACTTTAGTTTCAAGACAGCTGTCTCGGGCTTAGAAATTGGTAGCCTGGGGCCTAGGCAGTGCTCCATCCTCTCCCCTCTTTGTCTTTATCTATACGACAGCTCCACAGATACATCCCATAGATGCCATTGTTGGCGACAAGTACCACGTGGAGAGCTCACCACTCATCTCTCTCCACCCCTTCCACTGGCTGGCCTCTATCCCTCTCCATCCACCTTGCAGTATGGCACGATCAGTATCTCTTTAGGGCAGAAGCTGTAATGTATCTCTGGCTCTTCTGAGCTCGGGCCAGCTTCTCTTATTGTCCTGTTAAGATGTCTTTCGGTTCCTCTCCTTCACTTTTATCCACCTCCTTCCTACATTATGCCCGGAATATTGTAAAATTTTTGTCCAGAGGCATCACTCATGACAATGGTCTAACCTCTAGCCCTATTTTCAAATCCCAATAGAATCTTTAGGTAGTATCATATGCGTATCGTAGGCTAAAAAAATTCAACTCTGCTGTGTGGCTTTTCAGCCCGACCCTACTGATTCCAACTGCCCCGTGCAGCCTGATTGCTCACTACCCCAAAACACAGACTCCTTATTCTGCAAAGTCAATCTGCTCATGGTCTCTGACCCTCACCACTGTTCCTCCTCCCTGAGTTTTTGGCCCCTGAACTCCCCCTGCTTTTTTGATGACACACTCCTATTATAAAATATGTCTTTAGGTCAGAAACAACCATCATAATAGTAGCTCCTCAATAACAATGCCAATATGACCTATACATCAGCAACTACACATGAAAACTGACAGTTTAAAGTAATGCACTAAATAATATATAAGCTGTACTCGCCCCTCACTAATAAAGAATCTTATCCTTGGCCTGGGGTATAGACTTTCCATATTAGAAAGGCTGATGTAGACAAAAATGCTGGCATTTAGAGGCAAGGAAGGGATTCTACCTTCCGACCCAGACACAGCTCTTCTTTCCCAAATTCTCAGGACGTTAAAACAGTAAGCGGTAAATCACCTTATCATGTGCACTTCCCTGGTACTTTTAGTTTGATTAATTGAAGCTTCCACTTAGGATGCCAGAAATTTATAGATTTTTTTTAAAAGATAATTCAATCTCTTAATTAAAAACATTACTGTCCTCTCCAAATTGTTAGGGTTGGGTTCTGCTCGACTGTGTAACATACGTTATATGAAAGCTTCAAGTTAGAGCACAATGTGATTCACTTGGCTCATTCTTAGGCATAAATTTCTATCGGTGGAAGGACTAACTTTTCCACTTTGGGGCTACTAAAACTTGTAGTATATTATTCACCCCCACTCAAATCCAGTTTTCATTTCACTTGTTAAACAGGAAGTGGGAGCTGTACTCACTGGAGGAAATAGTAAACATGAAATCTGAAGTAGCATACACCCATAAGACGTCGCCGTAACTACTACACTCAGAATTTACCAGAGTGGAGACTAAGTACATCTGAAATTCCTAAAACAATTTCTCGTTCGACCTCAAGACTTCAGCTCTATTATTTACTTCCATCTGTCTGTTACATATTCAGCTGAAAGCCTACAGGTCTGGTTACCCATAGGACTTGGGAGTCTCCGAGACCTTAGTTTAAGTCATAGGCAGGCCAGGCATTGCCATGGTGTGGCTGTCACCCAGTCTTCCGAGTTCTTCCCTTCTGTCAGCAAACTGGGAGCGCTGGTGATCAGGTGGGGCCCTGGCAATCTTCTGAAGCTCCCATTGCAGAAGATATGTGTAAGGCATCTTGCTTGTACAGAATGTCCCCATCTTTCTACCACTTTAAGAGACGGGGTGAGAAGACCTCAGAGGTACAGAAGGCTGGAAGGTTGCTGTCATGGTGGACTTTGGTTAGTCCTTGGCCTGCAAGACATTTACAACTATTCATGGATCGTGCGTTCCAGAAGCATCTCACTGCCGTGGGACTGGGTATGGGTCAGCCTTGGCTGTATCTTAAAGCTACCTCTCCGGGGCTTTACCTTTAGGCTGTCTAGGTCTAATACGGCTTTAAGAAAGTACTAGGTAGGGACATGAATCTAATGTCCTCACATCTAGTACCGGGGACATTTAAGAGTTATCTTTTTTTTTTAAATTGATTTTTATTGAGCTCTACATTTTTCTCTGCTCCCCTCCCTGCCTCTCCCCTTAAGAATTCTTCTTGTGCTTACAAAACCCGAGTCAATCAACCTCAGGGAGTGGGAGAGAGTATAAAAGAGTACACACACACACACACACACACGCAAGCACTCACACACACACACGCCCATACAC
>JABTXL010000002.1:3316762-3349532 GCA_025134845.1 Neodon shergylaensis
TTCTTCTTCTTCTTCTTCTTCTTCTTCTTCTTCTTCTTCTTCTTCTTCCTCCTCTTCCTCTTCCTCTTCCTCTCCTCCTCCTCCTCCTCCTCTTCCTCTTCCTCTTCCTCCTCTATTGTAATATGAGCGGCGGGGCTGCGTCCCCAGCACTCCGGCTGCCTGCTAGCTTATGCCCCGAAATAACAACACACAAACTGTATTCATTTAAATACTGCTTGGCCCATTTCTATCTAGCCTCTTCTAGGCTAATTCTCTCATATTAATTTAGCCCATTTCTAATCATCTGTGTAGCACCGCTAGGTGCGCTTACCGGGAAGATTCTAGCCTCCGTCCATCCTATGTCGGAGCTTCATCGCGTGTCTCCCCGCCCCCCCCCCCAGAGCTGAGCTATGGCGTCTCTCCTCTCGGGGAGAGCGGAGCATGGCTTCTCTGCTCCAGAGAGCAGAGCTTGTCGAGTCTGAGCTCACTTCCTCTTCCTCCCGACATTCATTCTGTCTACTCCTCCCACCTATGTTTTAACCTATGAGGGCCAAGCAGTTCCTTTATTACTTAACCAATGAAATCAACAGATTGATATATGACACTCCCACATCACTCCTCCTCCTTCTTCCTCTTTCTCCTCTTCTTCTTCCTTTTTTGATTTCACGATCTTAAGGAGAGAGAGAAATGTCTCCAGGAGAGAAGGTGAGTCTGAGGTTGAAAGTGGGAAAAAGAGAACGAGGAGCAAAAAATAATGAAGTCTCAAAGGAAGTGAAAGGCTGGGGCGATGAGCCAGTGGGCAACGGTGTTAGCTCTGTGAACACAAGGGTCTGAGTTAGTGGGAAGGGGGTGGAGGTAGACAATTAGAACCTGAGAGAGCTCATGAGAACTTTTGGGTCAGGGAGAGACCCTTGAAAGACAGTACAGTGGAGAGAACCTGGTATCTACATATGCATAGAAGCTTCATATAAGACACACACACACACACACACACACACACACGGCCATACTATAACAGGAACTTCAATCAAGTCCGGAACCTCAGTTTCCCTGCAGTCATTCATCCCCCACTCCCTAATGCCAGGAGAATCTGCTCCAGGAATGATGAGAGAAGCAATGAGCTTCCTCACCAGCCAACAGCAGTCTCCTTTGGTCTACTTGGTTTAAAAGATACCATAAGGACTCCGTCTTTCAGGTTCATCATTCAGGGTGGAGTGTGTGGGTGCTAGAATATTAGACACTCAAATGTGAGGTGTGCTCGGGACATGCAGAACACCATAGTTCTTAAAGATGTGTATGTACCATTTCTTTTTGAGGGGCTGGAGAATGTCGTAGAGGCCAAGGGCACTTACTGCTCTTCAGCTGACTTGGGTTTGATTCCAAGCATTTGTATGTCAGCTCTCAAGCATTTGTAACTCCACTTCCAGGACATCCAATGTCCCTTTTTGGCCTTTGTGGACACCAGACATGCATGTGGCACACAGGTATGCTTCAGGTAAAACATTCATACACGTAAAATAAAATAAATACATCGTTCAAAAGTGTTTGTAGGCTAAGTGTGATGATATCATGCCTTTAATCTTAGCATTCAAGAGGCAGGGTAGGCAGATCTCTGGGAGTTTGAGGCTAGCCTGGTTATATGTAGTAAGTTCTAGGACAGCCAGGGCTACATGGTAAGACCCTATGTCAAAAACATGGTTTTTTTTGTTGTTTTTTTTTTTTTTTTTTCGAGAAGGGTTTCTCTGTAGCTTTGGAGCCTGTCCTAGAACTAACTCTTGTAGACCAGACTGGTCTCGAACTCACAGAGATCCACCTGCCTCTGCCTCCCAAGTGCAGGGATTAAAGGCATGCGCCACCACCGCCCGGCATGGAAGGAAGGAAATACTGTCAAGTCTATTTAAGAAGCCCCCAAATTGGCAAATTATTTCAATACCAAGTCTAAAAGCTTACCTGATTTTTCTAAATACATCAACATAATTATTAATCAATTTATGTCCATTAAGACTAACAGTCCAGGAATTAAAGAATTCCAGAGGTTCTCGATTTATTTGACATTATTTTTGCTAATAAGATGCATTTATCGCTTAGCAATGCCCAAATCTCTAGATTTCTGAGCCTCATTTTTAAATTTTCTTTGCTGGCTCTCTCTATATTCTTAAAATTGAAACACTGTCAAGGACAAATGCACATAAACTACTCTTGAGGGTGCAAGCAAGCAACTGCTTCCCTTACCTGTATCAGTCTTCACGTTTGTGTGACTTCTCCAGAGCGTAACCCGTGGTTCCAGATGTCGGCCAGACATATCCGGCTGATATTCCAAACTCAGCTTTTCTCATCACTCCCTAGTCAATATTCTTTCACCATGGCTTTGCAATTTCTATGAACAGCAGCAGAAACTGTCACGTGTGTGGTCTTTGAGAATGCTTACAACATCTTTCCTCTGTGTCTGGGGAATTGTTGTCCTCCCGGGTCCCTCCCAGCTCAGAAAGATCTCTTGACTGGCCTTGTTTACAGCTCTAGTGTAACGGGGCGCCCCTGTTTGATGGACCTCCACTTAGAGTAAACATCTAGTAGGTACTCTTAGAATGGCAAAGGTAGCAGTGGTTGTGTTCAGCTTTCCAGGAAGCAAAGGTAGAGGTGCTGGCTTCTACCACCCTGCTTGGAGGTGTGGATTGTGTCTGTTCTCCATGGCAACAGTAGAATCTGCAGTATTCCCTGTGCGTGGTTGCTCTGAAATAGTCTTTGACCTGATTCTTTGTGCATCTGAAGATGATATGAACTTAGTTGTAGGACCCGTGGCTCAGTGCCATCAGGGCAGGCATTTTTAACAGTAATTAAAGACTCTAACTGATGGAGGGATGCAAAACAAAAACACCAGAATTTTCTTTTGTTTTGAGCAGTTGCAAGATCTAAGTCTAGTTGCCTCCGCATATAGATAGGCTCTAAGGATGTGTTCTTGTCTATCCAAATTTCACTACTTTATGGAGGTTCTGGAAAGAGTCAAGACATAGTGTTCCTAGATTAGAATAGCCTACCCCCTTTGAAACTTTATTTTATTTGTTCATTAATTTCTCTGCTGATTTCTGATGTTATAATATAATTACATCATGTTCCTCTTCTTCTCTCCCATCCAAGCCCTCCCATGTATGTCTCCTTTCTTCCTTTCATGGTCTTTGCTCTCATCAATCGTTATCTATGCATATATTCCTAATCTATAAATACAACCTGCTTGGTACATACAATGTTACTTGTATATACTATACATTTTCAGAACTGACCATTTGGAATTGGATAGCCAATTAGTGAACTCTTCCCTGGGAAGACTATTTCTTCTGCTCTCAAATTTCCTTATTTGCTCATAGCTCTTTGTGTAGGCTTGAGGCTTCCTGGGTTTCGCACCGCCCTGTCCACATGAGGTTTATAGGTCTGTAGCTTTCTTGGTTCAGCTCAGGTGTAGGCAGTCCCTTTGGTGAGACTTTGTGAGTATAGCTTCTGACATTCCTGGGGGACACAATCTCATGGCAAATTCTCAATTTCTCTAGTTCTTACATTTTCTCTAGTCCTTCTTCTATAATGAGCCCTGAGTCTTAGGTATAGGAGTTGTACTAGATGTGTCCCCTGGGACTGGGCTCCACAACTCTGCATTTTGGTTGGCTGCGGTTTTCTGTAATGGTCTCCATGTGCTGAAAAGCAAGTTTTCCTTGATGAGGAATGAGGATTAGCCTCATCTGTGGGTGTGAGGGCAAACGTTTCGATCGTAGCCAGGGATTATGCTAGTTTAGTGAGGTGGCAGTTGTAGGTGGTTATTTATAGGTAACACGGCTGCATGGGGCTGTCGGTGGCCTCCCTTCTCTGGAAGTTTGCCCTCTGGTAGCATGAAAGCTAGTCATCAGGGAGAACAGATTCAGGTCAGTTCAAGTTCACGGGCTCCTGAGCACAGCTACCAATGTTCACGGTGTCTTCAGTAGTAGTATACGGCTACTATGTGAGAATGTCTTAAGTTTTTAAACGTAGTCGTACATTTAATCTTTATATCAGACCGCAGATGGGGGACCCCTTGAAAGAGTATCGCAGGACTGAGGTTAGAAGCCAGGTTTGTCTATAAATCCCACATTACAATGGCAGCACGTACTCACGTCTCCTTCCTCTTCACACCGACTAGTGCGAGTATACACGCATCCTGCATTCCTACCATAATCTTACTCAATGCTGTCTAGGAATTCCTGGCACCTGTGCATAAAGATCCCACTGGTTGCATGTCCCCTCTGTGTAACTCCAATGCTGTCTAGGAATTCCTGGCACCTGTGCATGTCCCCTCTGTGTAACTCCAATGCTGTCTAGGAATTCCTGGCACCTGTGCATGTCCCCTCTGTGTAACTCCCAAGCTCAACAACATGAGGCCATGGAGCTCCTGTGTCTGACGACTCTCATTGCTTTGTCTCTTCCTGTGTGGTCACCATTCTTTGTTCATCTGAAAAAAGTTACCGCGCTTCATGCTTTCTTGTTCTTCAGACTCTAGCCAGACATAGCACATAGTCTTCTTTAGTTCATGGGTTAGCTTCAGGAAACGGGCATTCACGGATTAGCCTCAGGAAGCAGGCATTCACGGATTAGCCTCAGGACACGGGCATTCACGGATTAGCCTCAGGACACGGGCATTCACGGGTTAGCCTAAGGAAACGGGCATTCACGGAGGGCCAGGTGAAGAGTCCAGCTGAAGGGCATTAAACTCGTAATCAAGTGGCAGGGTCAGGGTGTGAATCCAAGGCTGCCAAACAGGAAGCCCAAGTGATAACTACTGTACCCTCAACTTCCTGTTCTATTTATACCACCTCTCATTGCATTCTACAGTGGGATTTGTTCACGGAAGAGCTTCCTGGGGAGAGCCTTCCTTCCTAGCTCTAGATAAAAGCAGCCTCTTTCCCTCACATCCACAGTACATTCTTCAGAAGTGTGCAACCATTCATTTTTATACTAAATGGTCACCTACAAATGTTCATTAATCCATCAGCAAATATTTCTTAAGCACCTGTTTTGTGCCAGGCAAGATCTGATGCTAGAGAATCCACGGGGAATGCACCTTCCCTGACTTTTACAGTCGTGTGGTTTATAATCCGGTGCGGGAGCCAAGAGGTCAGAACGCATCTGTACTGTGTGTAGTGGTGATGGTTACAATGAAGTAAATGGGAGGTGCAACATCACAGGAAGAGAGGACTACTGTCTCCTAACTGTTAGGTTTTTGGACAGGGTGGTACTTCCACGCAGGTGAGGATGAGGACCCAGGAAATCAGAGTAGTATTTGTGAAAAATCCTGCAGCAGAGGCAACTGGTACAATTGGAGGCAGAGCAACAAGACCAGGACGACAGCCGGCACTCTTGGGAAGGGCCAGGGGTAGAAGAGGGTAAGGACAAAGAGGCAGCAGGGAAAACCATGGTGGCTCTCTGTGAGCAGTTGGAAAAGCCTCTGTTGCTTTCGTTGGGGTTCTCGTGGGTTGATAAGCATAAGAGTGGCTGATCTGACTCATATTTCAACATTTGGAAATCGACAATTGAAGCCATGGTAGCCAATGAGGACATAGTTGGCGACTGTAAGACTCAGGACAATGGTGACTTCTGTCAGAGCAGGTGCCGATGGCAAACGGAGTTTCTGCTTATATTTTGGAGTCGGATACAAGCAGTTTTCTGAAGAATTATTGTAGAATGTTCTAGAAAATGGAAGCCAAGGATTATTGCATAAATGTTGTTCCAGGAATCTAGAAAGATGGAATTAACATTTATTGAAAGCAGGGAGACTACTAAAGAAGATTAACAGATGAAAATTAATTAAAGGCATGTGAGATTTGAAATGACGTATTGGTTATAATTTTCAAGAGAGTCATAACAAAGTAGGAAAATACTTATGGTTCAAGGGTGTAGTTTTGTTCTATTCAGTCGATCAGCTGAACAGGCAAGGCTCGCTGCCTTAAAGTGGACAGTCTCCTTGTGCAACTCACTGATTTAAATGCCAACCAAAAACATCCACACAGGAGCAGCCCTGGTAGTGTTGGCCCAAATATCGGGTAGTTCATGTCCCAGTCAAGTTGACACACAAAGCTAACCATCATAGGTGCCCCCTGTTGTGAAAGGAAGGTGGAAAATAAAAGCCTGAACTGTGGAAACCACATTTACACTAAAATCTCCCTGATAGCAGGATCTGACCTTGCTAAGTGTTTGTATCTAACAGCAGCAGAAGTGTACTCAAATAACCATGGGGGTGGAGAGAGAACATGGATAAAAATCAGACAAATATTTAAGAAGTTAATAACCTTAACTAGTCTAATTGGATCCTGATACAATCCAAATACCCAATAACACCACTCCCCAGAGAATCACCACACTGTTAAAATAAAAACTAGGGGAATTAGTAATACTTCAGGTGAAGGAGTAGCACTTTTTGCAGATCAAAAAACACAGAGACAGTGTTTGTGTGATTCATATTAAGAGATGTAAATACCAGAGAGAAAGCAAGAAAAATGAGCACAAAACCAGCTGGAAAAAAAATGAGTTAATCAGAAAATGCCGGAACAAATGAAAAACTGTCTCTGGAACAAATGAAAAGAAAACCAATTGTAGCAGAAAACGTACAAGAGATTATCAATATGCTTCCAGGAAAATGAACAAATATCAAGTGTATCTTGACACACAGATAGATAAACACAGGAACTCAACAGTTATGAGCCAGAAACCATGTTTAGGCTGGTTACACAGGATGGATAGTGCCACTTCAAAATGTGTATCCATTGTAGAGATTATGGATTTACTTGTCAGTTCGTTCTGATTTTGTGAAAAGAGTAGGCTATAAGGCAGGATAATTACATGTGTAGAGAGTAATAATTTTCTAAGTAAAAGCAGAAGCATGATATCAAGACAGTTTATCTACCCCCAAAACAAAGTGTATTTTTTACTCAAACTAGAGAAACACATGCAGCCATGTTTACAGACAGAGCAGAGAATGGGGGAGGTATCTGACCTCACTCTCGAAGCCGCAGGCTGGAGAATCGATGTCTTCGGAGGCTCCGTGACTCTGTTTTTTAATTTGCAGTATCACTGAAAGCAATTTCCTGGCATTCCACAATCTAGCTCTGGGGGCAAAGTAATTGGTGACCCTTGGCCTCTGTAAACAATCTGAATGACAAAGATCATAGAAGCGACTTCAGAAAGACCTTCAGCTTAAATTGCATCTTTCTAGGCGGCTGGTTCTCGAAGATGGATCTGCAGAACCATGTGGTACCAAACAATGTCTTGGATGTTGAAGACATTCTGGAGAAAGTGTGTGTGTAGGGTACTGAAGAATGACTAGCTATTGTCATTTCGTGTCTCCCTCATTCCTGCATGTCCCGAGATTGACTGTCTGTGGACTGACGTGGAAGAAGCAGTGTATCTCCTGGTTTTGAGCTTCATTTCTGGACGTCACTAGGAAGCTCAGTAGCTCTGCAGCTGCTGTGATTTCTTTTCTGTGGCTCCTTCCCTCTCTCCTATGGATCTGAGGGGAACAATCATGCTGCTACTATCTGTGGGTGCCACCGTATCTCTTACAAGTGCCTTTCCCCAAGATAATCCATCTATAAATATAGACCCTGGCTTAAAAAAATCTTCCGATGCATTTAAAGTAGATTTTGCTTTCCTGGATGGCATAGGAGTGCTAAACAGTTTTTAAGAGGGGAAGAAATATTGAAGTGTAATTTTATAATCTACAAAGTATTTCCCATTGTACTTCAAATTTAAAGCAGTCAATATTTATATACAGAAATGACTGACGATTTATAGGTTATATGTAAAGATTTTTGGTTCTTTTATTGTTCAGATCCATCTTGCTCTTAGAACAGTGGTTTCTATTTTGATGTTCTGTTAATGTACACCAACACGGAGCCTTCAACATTCTGGAAATGACACATGCCTAGAGGATTAAGGCGGAGTCTGCATTTACTGCCATGCATTCCAAAAGGAGCTTCTCTTATGAAGACTAAAGAGAACATTTATATATGGGTATGCACATAAGTATTAAGAAAGTGACTTGATTCTATGTCAATCTGGATAAACAACAGTAGTAGCTTCCCCCTCAGGGTCTGAAACCTCTTCAGTTGGTTTTTATACAGCTGCAAGCATGAATTCCTTCTTGTGGAATGGGCCTCAAGTCTAATCAGAAAGTCCTTGGTTACACACAGAGCGGTCATGCCACTATTGTGCTAGTGGGCATGACTTGAATGGTACGTTGGTGTTAGAGTTTGTAGGGCTCTCAGCTGATACCTTTTCTCCTCTCGCAGCCTTGGCTGTTCCTTTCGGTAGTATGAAAGCTACCAGGGCATCAGGGAGAAGCTTTCTGTTCAGGTCCCAGTTATTCACTTCCCATTTATTTTGCAACAAAGGAATTTGTGTTTTTGATTACAGGGTTTTATCAACTAATTCTTGATCTATAGTCTCACAGAAAGCATGGTTAAAATCTCTGGGCGACAAAAACGAGAAGACATATGGGAAAGGAATTTGAAGAAGGTGGAGGACAATGGGGATGGGAAAGAGGCAAGAGAAGGTGTGTATGGGGCTGTAATAAGAATGCAAAATATATGTATGAAATTATTAAAGAAAAATTTAGTAAGCTATTTAAAACATTCTCTGGGCTAAAAGGATTGCAGCCATCCCTGCTGCACGTTCACCTTCCTGAGGCTCTGGCTCCTTGAGGTTATTTTCTAGTTACCTTTTCCAGGTGCTGTCCAGGGTAGTTAATGTATAGAACCATAGTCAGGGTGTTGTTAGAGAAAAATAAACCATCTGCAAAATTGGGGCTCTCACAAGTAAAATGGATCATCACTAAGTTACATGTCAATTGACAGTATTAAAGTGACCAAGATTACCAAGTATCAGCCATTAGTGAAAACGCATCTCCAGCCTTTTAAAGTAAGTTGTCACAACTACTTATCTGATATCAGCCGGCTATAATTACACCATTATGTATAATTTTAGTACCGTGGCTTACATCACGCTATTTCACCCTGTGTGCCATATTGAATTCTTAGCTTAAAATTATCAGCATATTGATTGTAGTAAGACCAAAAACGAGTAGCTTGAAACAATTACTCCAAGAGCCCAGCTGAGAAACACGTGCTCGTTCATTCATTAAAATTTGATAAATTTTTCTGAGTACCACTTATGTGACATGGAAGGTCATAACAAACAATATGTCCCTGTGATTGACACAATGCAGAGAGGAGGGATGTAGACAGGTAAAATGCTGTCTAGGGGGAGAATCATCTCATACTGCGTGAGGGTGTCTGATGTGTACACTGGCACCTGGGCGAGCTAAGGATCTGTAGAACGTTGACAAGAGACAACCCTCAGATGAGGAAACATCTAAGTTCTTCAGGAGGACAAGGCATGGACAGAATGTCCAAGGAAGTAAAGCCCAAGAGAGGATTTCTATTGAGAAGATGCGTGGGATTGATATGACTGAGGTACAGGACTGTGCAGATGTTCAGAGAATGGGGCAGATGGGTGGGTACCATATATGTGCGCTTAAGAGATTGAGGTGTGCTAAGTAGCCTCAGGAAATCCCTGAAGTTTTAGCAAGTTTAATTCTTTTGGCTGCTTAACAAGTATTTGAGGAGCCTACGTGACTAGGTAGAGCAGCAGGGTTCAGGATACAACTGAACCAAGAGGAACCTTGGACGGTTGATCTCAATAGGGTGCAGGTGGGATTAAAACAACTCTAATGGATTGGAAAAATAAGAATAAGATGCTGTCAATGATACAGAGGAAGGTGGTGTTGGCACTGAGCACTGTGGGTCATGAGGATGGAGTTAGGAGTGAATATTCAGAAGATAGCTTTACGAGGTACCATTGAGAAGCTTGAAGGTTGAGAATGATACATCCATACACCAAGTGGGTGAAGAATCTGCCATAGAGAAGAATGTTCAGATGGTAGCAGGCCGTGAGTGGAGATGACCGTGGTCTGTTTCAGCAGGAGAAAGACTGGTGAAGCTGGAGCACAGCGAGAGGAAGGAGAAAGACTCCGGGCAGCATCGGAGGGTTCCCGGGAGGAGTTTGACCAGGGGTGACTGCCATGAACGACACGAAACATCTTAAGGACTCATTGAGGGTGCTCTAGGAAGATGTTTAAACACAGTAAACAGTAAGAGGGTGTGATCTTGGCTGCTAGAGAGAGAATGGGTTCCATTTAGTCAGGAACAGAAGCAAGCTGAGAGGGAAGACCGCAGCAGAAACGGCAGTGGTGGGTGTGCTTTCTGGGGTAGCTCTGTGCTTCCCCCGGAAACTTGGATGTGGGCTGTTGGGGAAAGCATTTCATTAGCGAATTCTGAGCTGTTTGACCTGGACGACTCTGCCAGTGGAGAAACTATGCAAATGCAGGAGTGGTGACAAGATATAATACATCAACAATTTAGGCAGAAACTCTTGTTTGGTATTTTGTAGATTTACTAAGCTTTGAGGAGTGTGGGAGGCATGGAGGGACAGGAAGACTTCCAGACATGGGATTTCCATGCTAAGGCTAGGGAGGGTGTCATAACAGACACACTGAGGATCTGGCTACCATAGAGGCAAATACACGGAGAAACGAGGAGCCCAGAGTGATGACACATGGTCGAGGCCATTGCGAAGGCCCAGGACGTATTGACAAAGTCCAGTTTGCTTACTGAGTAGAAACCAGATGAACCTGTGGGATGGGAAAAAGGAGAGAGACAGAAGCAAGAAGGAGGAAGTAGGTCGAGAGCCCTCCATAAAACCTTCTTGTACATACCTACAGGTTAGGTGGAAATTCTACAGGCCTGTTTAAAAGCATTTTAATGGATAGGGTGGTGAAGAGGACATCGGTAGATGAGGAGAGGGCAGAGCAGAGATGAACCTCTCAAGCAGCTTTATTTGAAAGTGAAGTCAGGCTGAAGTGTGACACACAGGCTCATCCCAGAGTGTGCATGTGCTACGCAGAAAAGTCAATAGTCTGAGAGCCCTTGAGAAAGAGGGAGATTAATAAAGACAGGACCGAATGAGCAAAGAAGCCCCTTGATGCAGCTACAGCTATCCCAGGTAATATCTATTCAATCATCGCCAGCCCTTGTGCTTATCATGTTTAACCCCCCACAGAGCCCCAAGAAGTAGGCACTATAATTGCTTACATACTACTGATAAGGTATTTCAGATTAAAGTATTTTTGCTTTTGGTTACTCAACCCAGGCAGTGAGAACACCGGTTAAGCCCAGTTACAGGGCCTTCTCTCTTCACTCTTTCGTGGAACGGTGTCCTATTTTTTTCAGCATTGTTTTCTGTCTTGAGACGGCGTTTCATACAGTCCAGGCTGGTCTCAGATTCAATACGTAGCCCCTAATGGTCTTGAATTTCTGACTCTCTCTCTCTCTCTCTTTTTTTTTTTTTTGTTTTTCAAGACTGGGTTTCTCTGTGGTTTTGGTTCCTGTCCTGGAACTAGCTCTTGTAGACCAGGCTGGTCTCGAACTCACAGAGATCAGCCTGCCTCTGCCTCCCAAGTGCTGGGATTAAAGGCATGCGCCACCACTGACTCTCCCATTTCTATCTGCTGAGATTTGTGATTGCAGCTGTGCACTGTTATATCGGTGTATGCAGTGCTGGCGCTCACACTCACAGCTAAAACAAAGCAGGTACGCAACGCCATGAGCCCCAGCCCTAGCCCCACAGGCTCAGCTTTATTCCCTGTGGAATTGGAAAAGTCTTTCCACATGTCCCTACCAGCCTGGTGTCCAGCAAGCATACCTGCTGAGGTTTGGTCTTTTGGACAGTGGCCATACATGCCCCAGTTCATCAGAACCCAGACACCATCCAGAGAGTGTCCCCACCCCAAGGATGGCAGAGCAAAGGGAAACAGCATTTCAGAAAAGCCCTCAGTCCTAGGGAGGCAATGGCTGTCTGGCTTCCAGGCCCGCTGGCCTTCTTTTTCCTCTTTCCAGTCTCCTCTTGATAATCCACGTCCAGTCTGATCTTGCTCATTATTCCTTGACTGTTGCCTTCTCTCAAAAGTTCCTGTCATCTGTAATCACTTTCCCACATTTGGTCCACAGATCCTAAACCCAGCACAGGGCAATGAAATCAGAATACCTAGAAGTGAGTTCTGTTTTTTAAAATATCTGTATTATTTGTTGTTAACTTAATACATACATACAATGTATTTAGATAACAGTACTACTTACTACCCTCTTTTATCTCCTTCTTGCCCTGTCTAGACTCCCTTTTCTTCCCAACAAGTACCCTCTTACACTCATGTTTTATTTTTCCTTAAAATGACTCATTGACTTTAAGGATAGTTGCCTGCATATGCATAGATGTGGGCTATTTATTGGAGTACAGGCAACTTGCTAGTGGCTACACCGCTAAATAAAATAACTTCTCCCCCCCCCCCGCCAAGAAGCCACTATCTGTCAATCTACAGGTTCTCCTCATTCTCTGTAGAAACAAAAACAGAATCTCTTTTCAGAAGTAACATATCCTTAGACTCAAATTTTAAGTCAAGATACCTTTAAAATATATATGTTGCTTTAGCTTAGCAGCATATGCAATGAAATGTCTCTCTGTACTTAGTTTATTCACAGTCAAAAAATTCAAAGAAAAACAGTAATATACATAATCCAGACTCTTTGTGTATTTTCCACTTTTGTGTGGCTTTTTATATTATGCTTACTGTCTCTTTAAAGACTTTGTTTTATTTTTTAATTAATTTATTTCTTTTTATAACTTTCTGTATGCACTCTTGTCTCCAGCAAACAGTCTATCTGAAAATATGTGGCTGCCAAGAAGTTGCACTTGGCTTCCATTTTTGTAAGCCTAGAAGCCCTCTTTTTTCTTTTTCTTTTTTAAAGCTTTATTAGGTCTTATGTGGTCCATGTTCCATGTTGGGCACCATTTTTAAATGGAGACTGTTTTTTTTTCATTCCTAACCATCCAGACCTGAATAATCACATAGAAACTACATTAATTACAACATTGCTTGGCCAAAAATTTAGGCATATTCCTAGCTACCTCTTCAAATTAACCCATTTCTATTAATTTGTATATTGCCACAAGGCTGTGGCTTACCAGTAAGGTTCTGGCATCTTTTTCCTTTGACAGCTACATGGTGTCTGCCTGACTCTGCCTTTTTTCTCCCTGCATTCAGTTTAGTTTTCCTACCTAGTTCTATCTGCACTGTCACAGGGCAAAGCAGCTTCTTTATTAGCCAATGGTAATAGAGCATATTCACAGCATACACAGGGAAATCCATATCATATACCAGCTAAGTCTCATTCAGAACACAGCACTCTTCCCCATCCCATGACTCTTCCAGTGGTCTTCCCTGTCTCTTTCATAGTGTCCCCTGTGCCTTTGGGAGTTGGTGTGGTCCTAGTTAGGGTCACTATTGCTGTGATGTAGGGCCATGAGCCAAGCAACTTGGGGAGATGATTTGTTTGTCTTATACTTCCACATCACTGTTCATCTTTAAAGGAAGCCAGGACAGGAACTCAAACAGGATAGGAACCTGGAGGCAGGAGCTGATGCAGAGGCTGTGGAGGGGAGCTGCTTACTGGCTTGCTCAGTCTGTTTTCTTCTAGAACCCAGGACCACCAGCCCAGAGTTTGCACCACCCACAATGGTCTGGGCCCTCCCCATTAATCACGAATTAAGAAAATGTCCTACAGGCTTGCTTACATCATGATTTTATGGCGGTGTTTCCTTAATTGAGGCCCCCTCTCCTCAAATGACTGTTGTTTAGGTCAAGTTGACATGAAACTATCCAGCACCATGTGCATGCTAAAGATTACTGTTGACAGCTGAACCTTCAACAGTCACTTAGTCTCAGTACTCGGAGCAACTGGGAGTCTGCGTGAACTGCCGCTCACCGACCAAGTTTGAAAGTAGCACCAATCTACAGCTATAAATGCAAATATTTGGGAGGTAGTTTAACACCATGGTCCTTTAGCAAGGCGTGTGCCCTCCACAGCTACGGTCTGTTGACTAGCCTTATAGTCTTAGACATTAATTCCCGCCTGTAGAGAGGTCCTCAATCCAACTGGAAGGCAGTCGGCTACCCGAATATTCGTACTGTGATGGTGGCACTCGTATATTGCTCAGCAGTTCAGTATTGTGCCATGCAGGCTTCTCCGCTCTGTAAGATGGGGGTTGACTTTTCTTCCCCAGTGGCCCGGATAGCACCTTCTGGTACTGTGAAACTGAGCTAGCTGAAAGGGAGTTTTCAGGTCAGGTTCACCTTGATAGCTCATGTGCTATCACCAAAGTATGTCTGTCTTCATCAATCAAATCTTTCCATCTACTTATGATGGGCAGCCAAACACCATGAAAGAGCCTGTATTACTCCGCATGCTCCCCGTAAAGCAACTCCTAGGGGGTATCCCCTGTGCTCGTGGGTTCTTAAGCAATTAGAACCTTTAGTGTTTCCTCTCAAAGGTCTTTCCAGTGCTCTCCTAGGATCTGAGGCAGTCCAGGGCAGCTCACTTGGGCATCTACAAGGCTGCCTGGATTCAGCAATATCAGAGTCTTCTGTGTGCACTGGGCTCCTTACTCCTCTCTGCTTTCTACCTGGCATGATCCGGGAGATAATAATTATTTTTCTAAGCTCTGCTGTTAGCCCAGCCTTCAATTTCAAATGATCAGGTCTCATTTCAGCCTCTGACTGTTTACATTTCCTACCTGCCAGGTGGTCTCTCCCAGCAACAAATCAATTCCTCCTCAAGCTCTTCTCCATCTCGAATGGATGTGTCGCAAAAGTGGGTGACTGTGTCACATCAAAGATAATGAAACAGCTGGTACATTTTTTTCTGAAGACGTGAACAATGAATATTTTTCCTTTTTATCCTCTATTTTTATTGAGAAAATATCCTTTAATATAGGTTATGCCTCAATTTCTAAGGGTACTGTTTTCTCCCTCTGCTTTCTTCCAGCGCAATATTTGAATGGTAACCTATAAAGACCAGCCAAGCTGCCATAGTAACAGGACTGGTAGTCCTAGGGTCAGGTTATTTCTGCATTTTAGATCTTACAGGCTAATGAGTGTCTGTGTCTACAGCAAGGAGTAGCAAGTTAACAGCAAGAAGAATGGTTAGAAACGGCAGCACACTCGTTCCCTAGCCCATAAACACCTAATGTGAGTGTCCTATATATAGGAGTGTCCTGCTCTGGGCCCCAGAGCGTGCCTGTAGTGTGTTGTTTTCTTCCTGGAGAGGCCATGGCAGACGCAGGGTGGGTGATCCCTTCTGGCCCCGTGCCAAATGCTTGGTGCAGCTGCAGAGGGAGTCTCCCTTCCCGAGTCTCTCCTTATTGGCAGGGTGGCATCGTTCCTCGCTGTCCCGAAAATAGGACTGTCACTGTGTCATCTTGAGTCACCATTCACAAACACATCTGCCCTAGAGACGGCGAATACACAGGCTTGCTTGGGGCAGACTTTACTCTAAGGCAAAGTTCAGAGGAGCCATTACTCTTGCATTCTGTCCATGCTGGGGTGTATCCTCCTCATGAGAAGGCTGGCCAGACCTGGAGAAACTTGAGTTTAAACTTCAAGCAAGCTGCTTAGAAGGGAACATCTGGGACGCGAGGCCATGTGGGTTTTAGTAAGGTTCTTTGACGTGGGTCGGGTTCTGGTGGAGACCCTTGTCAGAACTAATCCTTCCCTGTTGCCTCCGTGGTAGTATCATCGTAACGGGACAATTATTTATTCATCTACATGCATGAGTATGAGAGCGTGTGGTTGTGCACGGGCGAGCGTGTTTGTGGGGGTCAGAGGTTGGTGGCAGGTGCGTTTCTCAGTTGCTGTCTGCCTCATGTAAACTATTTTAACTTTTTACATTTATTATTATTTGTTTGTGTGTAGGAGTCGGTAGGTATGGGCGTGTGCATGTATAAGGGTGCACAGAAAACATGGTGCTCACGTGAAGCTTAGAGGAGGATTTTCAGGAGTCAGATCTCTCCTAACATGTGAGTCCCCAAGCCCAGGCCTAGAGTAGAGCGCGTTTATCTCCTGAGCCAATGGCCCTCAAGGTTGTAAGTTCACTCCCTGCACCCAGAGCTCACTAACTGGCTTGACTGACTGGCCAGCGAGCCCAGAGTATCTGTCTGTCTGTCTCAGTTTTTCCATGGTATACTTGGCGTTTATATGTGTGTCAGAGTTCTGAATTTAAATCCTCATGCGTGTGTATAGTCACTTTACTGACTGAGCCGTCTCTCCAGCCCCGACTTCAGCTGACTTACTTTAAAGAAAAGTGTTCATCTCTCACGAAAACCTCAATTTAAGGAACTTGCTGCACAAGCCTGCTTTCCCTGGGTTCCATCCCTCGAGCCCACATGAAGGTGGAGGCAGAGAACTGACCTCACTGTTTTCTGACTGCTGCATGCATTTCCTGGTGAAGATGCCTCCCGCAAGCCTCACCCCCCCCCACACACACCAGCAACAAATCTTTATGCTATTATTATCTGTATTTGAAACAACAGGGCACTGTGATAGTCAATAATTAATAAATTACAATTAATAAATTACAGTAAAATACATTCTGGTCCTGAGTTACAGACGTGCAGCCGGCTCTCTGCATAGGTGGTTAGGGGTTGGTTCTGGCTATGGAAAGGCCAGTCTCCGGCTGGAACCTATCTAGCTGGCCCTGGGAAGAAGTCACAGTGGGTGAGGAGGGAGCTCGCAGTGGCCCTGAGTTATTGGAATTGTTTTTGCCTGATGTGTGCTGCTCTGCCCAGGATAGCGTGTTCTCAGTGCGAATGTTTCCATTTTAACAATGAGTTCATCCAGACAGGGTAAATGAGCGGCCTCAGGTCACAGAGTTGTATCTGCACACACTTAGAACTGTCTCCCTGTACATCTGCCATTTTTCTAGGAGATTGCACCTCTGTTTTAAACTAAATCTCCGATTCACATAAACCTGGGACCTCAAGTCTTGCAGGGCTAATTCTGGGAAATTCACTTTACCTCTCTGATCTCACCGTCTTTATTTCATGTGAGAACAAACATCATCTTTCCATCTCTCTCGCTTTGCTGTGAGAGGCAGCCAGTGTAATGCCACATGCAAAACTCTGGGCAAACTGGGAAGTGCCAGCCAAAGGGGAGGTACAGAGGGATGCTGGCTCTGGCCAAGTGCTTTGTATCAAAATGATTGTTATTTCTTGTTACATATTTATTTGCATAGAACAAAGGATCCGGGAAATTTATGCATACCATTGCCAGAGTCAGTGAGGGCTCGGGTCCTTCCAGGAAGAGCCGAACGCTAGCTCCTGTCTCCCACTGCGGCCAGTTGGAGTTTGCTTTGTGCCGTGCTAACAGAACACATGGACACTGTGCCAAGGACCTGCTGTGGCAGGTGGCCAGAGCCGCATGCATCTTATACACAGCTGACATCTATGGGCTGGACTGCCTTGCCCAAGCTCACATGGATGATAAAATACACGTCGGCTTGAACTCACCAGTATTTTCTCCCTCATCATCATAATCAGGCATGATTGAAAACGCTCTAGGTAGCAGGTGGCCCACACCGTCTTCCAAGCTGCGCACGCTGCTCAGGTGCTTCCGAAAGCAGACACCAGTCACCCAGGCTGAATAGTGATTAAAAATCCTTATCTGTCCTTTTAAGTTGGAATCACACTAATGTGTATGGTGTGGGCTCTATAGCAGGGCTGATAGATGGGCCAGGAAGAACTAGTGTAAGTTAGTGTGAGTTTGTAAATATAACTGCACATATACACACATATGTTTGTATACAGGCAAACTATGCAAAATGCATACATATCCACATATGTTTTTGGGTGCATATGCACATACATGTATACAAGTAATGTAGACACACATATAGATATTTGTGCATATCCTATGTGTATTCATGCACACACAAACATAAATGTAAGTACACATAAACAACCTTTTCCATAGAGATAAGAAAATTATTTTGGTTCTTCTATCAGATATCAGTTTCATCTAACAAAGCTAAAAACATTACTTTCACCTTTAATTTCCAAATACTTTTTTAGATTTCTTAAATTCTTTTCCCCACTTTGTCCCTCCCTCCCTCCCTCCCTCCCTCCCTCCCTCCCTCCCTCCCTCCCTTGCCCTTGGCATCTACTGCTTCCCACTTCTCACTTGTCCTTACATAAGGAAGTGGAAGGTACCTTCTCCTATTCCACGAATGAGGCAACACAGCTAAAATGACCACTAGAATAGAGCGGATGGGCATTCTGATGGCCTAGCACAAGTAGCATGGAGCCCTCAGCCCACATGGGGAAGGTGCTAGATCAAGTTGTCTGTAATTCCTTTAGATGATATATAGTGATGTGGAGAGAGGATGGGGTGAAGGTGCGGAAGCTTATCCAGAACTCCAGGTGGTTTGGGTTGAGAATGAAACTGTTAGCAAGGCCTAAGGGAGAGAAAGATGGTGGGCCTGGGTCAGTGATGGGGGAGTGTGTGTCCAACAAGTTCCAGCCTTCTGAGACGACAGCGTGGGTACAGCTCTAGCAGAGGGAATAATTTCTGCTGCATCTGGGTGACAACACGCTCCTGAGTGAACTCATCTTCTCTGTGTGCTGTCACTCAGAGAAGCATCCTGCGTGGTGTCCTGCCCACGGGTTACTCATGCTGCTGCAAAGAGAGGGCGGGGCGCTGAGCTCTGGCGAGGTTAGAAGCCCTGCTTCCTGACAGTGGCTGCGGCTGGGCCATCTGTCACCCTACTCCCTTCCCAAGGATCACTCACCCTTTGTAGCTTTATGCGAAGGAATGACTTTGTGTGTGAGCTGAGGGAATGCACTCCCCATGGAACCCAAACCAGCCTTGCTCTGGGCACGAATCGGTCAGCAGTGCCAACGAGACACGCAATGTCCCCTGACAGAGTCCCCTGGTAATGAAGCACTCCACCAGGCCCCCCTAGGTTGGGGTCTAATGTCTCAGCCACCGGTGCACTGCGGAAGATCGCTGGACTACTTCTACCCTTTTCTTTTCTTGCAGCATGGTTTGAAGCTCCCGATGGCAGAGGGAAATAGATAGGCTTGTCTTCCTAACTACATTAGGGAGTATTACGTGTGGCTCTGGGCTCCGATTCCTTATGCTCGCTGCCACGACACGGAGAGGAGATTGCTTTTCCTATTTTTGAACCTTTTAGCGTCTCTGGTTCATTTCATCCCTCTCTGACATGGACAAAAAACATTGAGTTACTTGTTAACTATATAAAAACAAGAGAATATAAAGTAAATGCAAACACATGCCATTTGGTAATAAGATGGTGCTTTTTGGGCAGATAGTTCTATTAGTTGGTACTTCTCTAATTTTTTTTCCTAATAATAAGAGGTAGATGTAAAAAACAATCAAAAAGCGTGTGTGTTCATTCGTGTGTATGGAGGTCAGTGGAAGGTTTTGGGTGTCAGTCCTTGACTTATATTATATTTGAGACAGGGTTTCTTTGTTTTTCTGTCTAATGTCCCAGGCTAGTTGAACCCTGAGCTTCCAGAATTTTCCTGTCTTTGCCTTTTGTCTCTCCAGAGAAGTACAGAATCTTGGCATATGGCTCATACATGAGTTCTAGAGATTTGAACTCAGGTTCTCCTGCCTGGCTGGCAAGTGTTTTCACCACTGAGCCACCTCCTCAACCCCAAGAAATGACTTTTTTATAGGCAGGGAAACCATATGTTTAGAACCCACTTGGAAAATAGAAGTCCCCTGTTTTCTCTTCTAGGCTACAAAAGAATGTGCTGTGTGTATTTTCAGATTGTCTGGACCCTGGACATTCTACGATGTCATCAGAACTCAGGAAGAATCTTCAAGAATGTCATCAGCTAGATGACCAACAGTGCACAGGGTTGCCTTTGGACAAAAGTCTCATTGTTATGTTTGAGATCCGAAAGGCGTCAGTAGAAACCCAAGGGGTCATTGAGTGATTCCTCGGGGAATCCTGGGGACCAACTTCAATATATTGTCTTATTGTGGCATTGTGGCAGGACTTTTTTATTTTTTTGAGCACAGGAGGTAACAAGAGTTTCTTTTCTGGAGTAGATGATGATATTAATGAAGTTAAGTCTTCATTTTTAATATTCATCACAGTAACATGAGAAGATAACCTCTTTCTTTAATATTAGGATAAACTTAAATTTGAAAGTTCCCACAAGTAGAGAGGGAAGAGCCTGTAAAGAGGCCCTTGATGGCTCAGGGTAATGCTCCAGTTAGGAAGCAAATGATATATCTAACATATGTCAGATGATATTTAGGAGCATGATGCAGCCAGTCACACTGCACCTCAGCCTAGACGCAGAGGGAACCGAAGGCTGGTACTCCACTTGTTTTTTTCTTTTATATTCTGGCTTGGATTTCTGCTTTTGGAAATTGCCATCATATTTAGATCTTGTCTGCTCTGTTCATCTTACCTGGTAACATCCTCTAGACATGCCCATGGGTGTGTGTCTATGATGATTCTAAATCCACTTAGTTTGACCATGAAGATAGACCATTACCTTGACCACAGTATAATGAACCTTTTTTGTCAGTGTATTTAGATATTTCTGGAGGTCTACAGCTCTATCTGGTCCAGGACATGCTTTCTGACTTTGCCCTTCCTTCAGTAACAGCAAGAGGAGGCTCTCTGGCTTTCATAAGTAGCCTTTCATTATGTGTTTGAGGCTCTGGGATTCTCAGCATCCTTCTGTGGTATGTTAGTACAAATTAGCATTCAGGGGCCAATTCCACAATGGGAGTGGGCACTGTTCGCTTGGCTGGCAAATGCCTGATGATTTGGAATTATTACACTAGCAAAGGGTATTCATGTTGCTGGTTCCTGGAACATGTGGTTGCCACCCATGAAATCCTCAGTTCTCTGGCCATTGTCTCAGCAAGCAGTACCACAAGAAGGATATGGGGGAAAACCCTTGCTCGCCAGGTAGTGAACCATCCAGCTTCATGAATTCAGACTAGTGCCCACTTCCTCAGACCACTGTTCAAGCCACTGTGTTGGTTCAGAGTCTCTAAGGAAAAGACCCGACGCTGGGAACAGCTGTGTGAAGGGGTACACAGTGGAAATGGTATTGAAGGAAGGAAGCAGAGAACAGCAGCAGGGGAACACCCTCCAGACTGTACTGCAGGCCTGGCTGCAGGAGAGGGAGAGTCATGCAGGAGCACTCATGGCTGTAGGGAAGTTCGCTTTGGAAATATCTTGAGTAGATGGTTGGTGAACCTGCCCACTGGAAGAGTCTCCTGTTGGGCTCAGGTCTCTGAGGAACCCAGGCATTAGTTGTGAAATGTCTGTTCAGAATAGCCACATCCTTCACGGGTATTCTTTTTAAGGAAACCCGAGCCACAGGTTCATGGCTGTGACTAGTAGGGCATCATTAAGCAGAAATGTCCCCAGGGGAGGGGTTGTGGGGCAGAGACTGTAGTCCGGAGGTAAAGAGACCACAGATCCATCTCCAGAATTAGCAAGAGCACACAAGTCTGGCTACTAGAAATCTTTGGAGATGTGTGGATGCCACAGCCAGTGTGTTCCCTGGGTGTCCTTGTTCCCAGGGCAGTGACTCAGCACCTCTCTCTTACGGGCTCAATCTTTCTCAGGCTGGAGGCTCTTTGCTGAAACTTGGTAGGAGAGAAGCCTTCTGAGTCTGACTCATGAGCTGGGATTGAGAGGTGAGATCTAAAGGCTCCTTCTACAGCAGTCCTGCTTTGACCTCCCACTCCGAGCCTGCCTTGCATGCCTCCAGCCCTTCAGCTTGCACTGGGACGCACAGCAAGAATCAATTTGTTTCTTGTTAGCATTTCTCTGTGCAGACACAGGGCTTCCTGCTCTTCCCTCTGCTAATTCAACTGTCATTTGTTCCTTCTCGTTTCACCTTCCTCAAGGGTAACTTCAGACTTCTTTCCTGTTTATTCTGTCCCCGTGATGCTGCACCATTTTTGTCCTTTATATTTAGGTTTGGGGGAGGGTGTGGTGCAGAAGGATCAGGCCCTGCCTGTGGTCAGAAGGAAGGAGGGAAGAACGGATCCCAGATCCAAGCAGCTCTGGCTGCAGTGTGGGAAGCCCAGGCTCTTCCCTCCCGAAGGGTTTTGCACTCTACCTTCTGTTAGCATGTCTTCTACGCCACCCACCAGCATCATTAAAGATGATCCTATTAACAGATGGCACTGTTTTACTCTAAGAATCCCTATCTTTATCATTTTTGTAGATTAAAAATGTACAACTTTCAAAAATGTAGTTCATAAATCAGGAAAGTTGGATCATTTCTGTAATCCCAGAACTCCAAAGGCTGAGGGGCAGTAACATGAAATATTTGGGGCCAACCTGGGTTACACAATAGTGTACACATACAAAAAAACATAAGTTCCAATCCAGTTTGAGCTACACAGTTTAAGACCTGTCTTCCTCTCTTGTGTACAGATAGGTAGTTACGTGCACCATGTGGTGTTTGGTTTTGGCCTTTAAATAATCCACAGCCCCATGGTATGGTTAATATAGACTGTTTTACATAGTGTTATAAATGTTTAAGTGATGTGGGATTCCCCTCTGTATGCTGTGAATACCATTGGTTAATAAAGAAACTGCTTTAAGCCTATAGCAGAACAGGGCAGAACAGAGCTAGGCAGGGAAAACTTAACTAAATGCTGGAAAAAATGAGGCTGGGTTAAAGAGAAGCGTGGAGCTGCCACTGGAGACAGACACACTGAAACTTTGCTGATAGGCCACGACCTTGTGGTGATGCACAGATTAATGGAGATGGGTTAAATTAAGATGTAAGAGTTAGCCAATAAGACACTAGAGCTAATGGGCCGAGCAGTGATTTAAATAATATAGTTTCTTTGTGATTATTTTGGGAGTCTGGGCAGCCAGGAAATAAACAAGCGGCCTCCTACAACATTTATGGTATACAGATTTAGGAAGTTCTGTGAAATGTAGATGAGGGCCCCAAGATCTACTTGGAAATACAGGAAGATTCCTGGAAGAAGTGAGATCCCGGCCAAGCCAGCCAGGTGAAGACCTAGGGGCAGATGCTAGAGAAAGGGGTCATAGAGCATCTAGGCCCTGGAGGTGAGAATGCTGGAGATAGAGCAGGAAGTGGGAGGGTGTGAGATTTTTTGAAAATGGTAGAAAGGGTAATTAGTAACAGGTGGACTGTGAGATCCTTTGTGAACATTTCAAGGAATCCAAGACAAGAAGTGACATGTTGGATGTGGATATTAGAAACTTCTCAGGCTATAGGCTCTTCAGAGTGTGCAGGGCACACTAGCAAATTAATTACAATGGGGAGGGGCTTGACCAAAGTGGTGGGCACAGCAATTGAGTAGAACGACTGACGTCAAAAGCCTGCATCAGGACCAGTTTCCCAAGCATCTGCAGATTAATCCATTCAACCTCTTTCCCAAAGGTTGGAGCCATGATCTCTGTCTTTTCCTAGTTCTATCCATCCAGGAGGGTGGTCACCTAGTCCTCTTGTCCCCAGAACATCCTGGGGTACAGAACTGTAGTTTCTGTTTCTTCTTGATCCTAAGACCTTGGCGTTCCCTCAGTGTCTTCTTTGTCATCGTTGTAGGAGCACAGAAGGATAACTCAGTCATGGGTCATCTTGCTTTAGACGAGGGCACACTAGTCATATGTCTGTCGTTATGCTGCTTTTACAGATGCCGTAAGCAATCCCACTCAATACCATGTACCTGCCCATTTCCTGATGTTCTCTGTCTCCATTTGGCCAAGGAATCTCAAGGTGATGCTAACCAGAAATCTTAAATGAATCAGAGTTGCTATGAAAGCCATACAATCATGCACCTTAATATTTCAGTAAGTATTTTCATGATAAGCATACATTTGAACAAGATGAAAAGTACTAAAGAGAAATATTCTCTACCCTGCTTTGGGAGAGATGAAGTAGATGCTTCTAGGCACACACTGACCTTCTCAGTCCTTTGGAGAACTCCTGATCAGGGTCTTTAAGTGATAATGTGGTAATCAAAGGTATGTCACATATCCTTTTATTATTGCCAAAGAATTGTGTGGTGGTTTAAGTTTTCCCTCCTACAGTTCTACATTCAGACTAATTGACAACAAATTCTTCCTGAGCAATTGTGTTGTAAGATATTTAAACTTCCTTGATACCAGGTGTTCTATTGCTATGAAGAGATGCTATAACCAAGGCAGCTATTATAAAGGAAAACATTTAATTGCTTATGGTTTCAGAAATCAGTTCATTATCATTATGGCAGGGAGCATAGTGGCACACATGGCACTGAGAGATTTACATCCTGACCTTCAGGCAGGCAGGCAGAGAGACCAAGAGAGACTAAGAAAGAGTGAGAGATAGTGAGATAGAGATAGATAGATAGATATAGAGATAGATGGATAGGAGGGAGTGAGGGGGGAGAAAGGGAGGGAAAGAGAGAGAGAGAGAGAGAAAGAGAGAGAGAAAGAGAGAGAGAGACTGGGTGTGGACCTTTGAAACCTCTAAGTCCATCCCCAGTGATAGACTCCTCCCAACAAGTCCACACCTCCTAATCCTTCTAATCCTTTCAAACAGTTCCCCTTTCTGGCAACTAAACATTTGAATATATGAGCCTATGGGGGCCATTCTCATTCACACCACCACAGAAGAAGACCATGAGAGCCACAGCCAAATCCAATGGGAAGATTGGAGGCTGAGGGTGTATTTTGGTGGTAGAATGCTGGTCCAGCACATAAAAGTCCCTGGGTTCTATCCTGGCACTGACAAGGAAAAAGAGGAGAGAATGCAGCAAGAAGTTAGATGTCTTTTCTAGGTCAGATCTGAGAATCCATCTTCGTATAGATCTGAGAATCTGCAGAT
Source organism: Neodon shergylaensis (assembly GCA_025134845.1). NCBI lineage: Eukaryota > Metazoa > Chordata > Mammalia > Rodentia > Cricetidae > Neodon > Neodon shergylaensis. Next base: position 3,341,555 of record JABTXL010000002.1, read on the forward strand.
CTGAGACTCTGTCTTCTTATAGTAGGACAATGCTTGTCACCATGGCTTGGATTTATGGGTGATCTTCTGCAGCAGAAATCACTTCACCTTTTGAAGTGACCTTTACAGAATCATAAAATCAGTCAATTTTAGTTGACATCCAAATCAGTGCTCTGCCATGAATAGATGCTGGCACTTTACTTGGAGAACAAAACTGAAGAGACAGGAACGTCCCCGGGGCTAGGGGGAAGAAGTGAGAGTTCCTGAGCTTGATTCAGCATCAGGAAGAACCCTGAGACCTTGTCTCTAGGGTTGCCCCTCCTGTGTCCACTGATCCGTCTCAACAGTACATTGAGTGTTCACATACTGCAGTGGGCTGCTGAAAATAAAATGACAGACCCAAAATGCATTATACATAGATGCATTCTTCTTTATATCATGGTTTGTTGGTATCTACAGGAAATGCTATAGGTAATGCATACACAGGGTCCATTTCTAGCTAGGCAGTATATATTAGGTTTGGTGAGTTTTGAAAGCCACATGATCCCGGAAGTAAACTATTTTTATTTGGGTGGATGGGGGTCTTCCTATCTAGCTAAGGTGTGCTTTAGACTCAGGAATCTCCTGCTGCAGTCTCCTGAGTGTTAGAATTCCAGATGTGTACCACCACACTCAACCACTCGGCTCCTATGGCTGAAGGTCCCAAGAAAAGTTTGCAGTGTGTGTATGTGTGTGTGATATAAACATACATGGATAGAGATAGCTTTGAAGAAAACATTTTCTAACTCTAATGTCTTGATAAGGCTGTTTTTGGAGATGCTTGATAACCTGAGAGGCCAGTGTACTGATATAATGATTTCTAGCCAAGATGTCAACGCTAAACTGTTTGATTTCAAGTTTCAGCTTCATGACTTCTAAGTCAGCTGATTTTGAACAAGATCCTTAACTTCTCCCTGCTCCTCGATTTCCTTAAGGAAGGTTATACGCTGTGCCTCACTCAGGGCAACCACTCCATAGTAACTATCAATGAAGAGGAGCAGCAAGTCTGTGTGTTAGTTTGCAGGTTAATTGGTTTGAGGAGTTTTGAAGATGTTCTTTTTAAACTTCTGGACCACTTTAGAAAAACAACAAAAATATGAAACAAACATCTGCCAGCAGAAACATCAGGGAATCTCTTTCCTCTACTGTAATATTGCTAATTTTGTAAGAACTAATTCATTTAAAATTGACAAATACATAGATTCAGGAACAAATTGTACAGACCTTTGGAGAGACATCATGGAGTGCACTTGTTTTTCTGACTTCATTTTCTATTTTCATAATGTTCCCTTTCATTGGGGACACATGGAGGAGTAGGAACTCTCTGAGGAACAGGAGAGCAAGGCGCTCCTTAGGCCATGCGTGTGATCCCTCCAGAATGATGCCCTGTAAAAACAATACTACTTGCATGATTCAGTGTAAAATTCCACCTGTAACATGTCTAAATGTGTTAAACAAGCTGGCCTTTCTGAAGAAGAAAATATACCTGGGTTGTTTTGGAAACAACAAGGACAAAACCCTGTAATTTGTGGAATGCACGGGAAATTTCCTCTCTCTTCCCCACTTGAGCCTTTTCATATTTTACATTTTCTTTAGAAATATTTTCTTATTCCTCATTCTGAGCCTGGTACGTGTCCATGTGTAGGTCTGCACACAGCAGTGCAGGTGCCTGTGGATGCCAGCGATGCTTACTTTCCTGGAGTTTTGGGAGTTGCCTGGTGAGAGTGGGAGTACCAGACTGGGGTCCTCTGAAGAGCCACAAGCTCTCTTAGCTGCTGAGTGGTCTCTCTAGCGCCTCCTTTTATTGTCCATCAGAGTTTCAACTTTGCAGTTCCTGTTCAAGTCCACCTTCTCAAAGAATATTAACTGACCTCATGTTTGGGCAGCGGCAGCGTTCACAAGGTGATTGTGTATATGAACCCTGCACTCATCTGGTCCTTATATGCATTAACTTACTCGTCTCTTTAAGGGTGAAGACATGATCCTACCCTTGTAATACTTTGTTAACTTTGTTGTTTTTCTTACCTGGGTTTAATTCCTGAGGGTTTTCAATGAAAAGTCTGTTATTTTATATTCTCGATGTTGCTAGGTGGCCGCCTAATATTTTAATGTCCCTCCATTCCTTACTGAGTCCAACATTATTGAACATCCATGTTGGGTAGCAGTCAAGACATTTTCTAATGTCAGTTTTGTTGCAGGAGCTTAGTGAGGGAGAACTCTGGCAGGTTAAAAGAATCTCAGCGGAGTTTGACCTTCCAGCTGTGGCTTCCCCATCAATATTTTACATATCCAGAATCACTCACAAGAGTAAAACCCATCGTCTTGTTCAGTGGGCATCCTAGCCTCAAGCACATGTCTCACCCTCACCTAGTCCTGAGGATGAAGATGACAATCGGTGCCCAGGATGGGCTACTGTAGTATGTGATCATATTAATAGACTCTGAAAGGATTTTCTGACTTTATGTGATTCACACACTACCTGGTAATATGTTTAACTTGGGAGGAAACATTCAAAATGATACATCCTTGAAGTTTAACAATAATATTAGAGTCTGTCCCTGTTACTGTCTCTGACCCACCTGGAATAACATGGTGATATTCTGAAGAGACTTGTGTGATGTTTTTCCATGGCTGCTGGGATCCTGGAGGAACACGGTGACTGCTCTTTAATGTTTGCACAGCAACCATTCCCTGTGATCGGGAAGCTGCAGCTTGTCTGAAAACACTGGTAAACAGCAGCCCGAGAGGAGGCAAGCATGTCGACATCTGTGCTCGGCAGGTACAGGTTCCAGTTTGGGAGCAGCCTTACCCAGTGGACTAGCCTGTCGTGCTCAGTGTACACGAGCAGTACTGGACAGGGTGAGTTATGTTTCAAGGCATCTGCTTGGTTGCTGTTTTCAATTCCAGATTCGGATAAGCAGCGTCCTTCCTGGGGTCATCCTGCTTATTGGATGCGAGGGAATTGCTGATATTATGCCTGTTATTTCTTGTCCCTGTTAGTGAGCACTGCTGCTTTGCATATTTTCATGTTGTTTTGAGACAGTCTTGCTATGTCCCCCTTAAGAGTCTGGTACTTGTTAAGTAGCTCAGGCTGGCTTTGAACTCCAAAAATACCTTGTTCTTCAGCTTCTTCAGTGCCAAGAACAGGGATGTACTGCCATCCTTGGCATTCTCTGCATAACTTATGTTATTGAAACATTAATTTAATTTTTTCAGGAATAAATCTCTATTACAGTTTTAAATGTGCTTGTCAAACCACACAAGCCCCAAATCTTCCTACTGAAATTCCTACTCTCACTCTCCTTTCTTCTGAGTAATTAATTCAGAACCAAAGAACTCACAAAAGACACGGGGAAGATGATGTCAGCAAGTTTTTTTTTTTTTCTCGAGAAAAAGTAGCTCATCTTGGGTCACTGCTTCAGATAATGGAGTTTAACTGTGTCACAGATCGAGAAGAAATATAATAGCAAAGCCCCAATTAAATTAAGGTGACATTTTCCCTTTGAAGGGATTATTAGGAAAACACACATTTCTCTTCATTTTCCCCAGGCTATATTTTTGCACAACCTCTTAAAAGTTTGTTTTCTAAACAGATCTCATTTTCTTTTTCTCCATATGGGGACATGTGTGGGGACATTTTTCCCCCAGGAGGCTCCTACCAGATCTATTTATGTGGTCAAGTAGACTAGGTCATGGACAGGCACCAGATCGGGATAAAATCAGAACTGGATTTCTCAAGAATAATTTCTCCTGGCATGATTTAGGAATATAGGAAACTAGTCATGAGATCTTAAATACTAAAAAATGTGTCTAAATTTGGCTCTACCTAAAAGAGGAAAAATATAAGAATTAATGCAATCAGTATAATTTTAAATTTCTAGCAGTCTATAATTTAGTAAGGAGATTTGCATTGTGCTCCCTCCATGCCAGGGCTACTTCTGCACCTAAACATTTGCAAAGCTTGACTTTGCTTGTCTCTTCTTAATTGTCTATCCATGCATCCACCCACCCCCCCCATGCATTCGTCATCTGTTTATTAGGCACCACTGTGTTTCAGACACTGTGCTATGACTTTGCTGTTTTATACAGAAGTAGTTATACTCAATATAATAACAAGTTGTTATCAGCAGTAAAAGCCAAGGCAGTATTCTTTAAGCAGAGCTTTCCTATTAATGCTTCACAGTCTGTTAGCTTCCATTTAGGACCACAGCCACTAGGAGTCAGAAAGTAGAGAATCAACATGGCCGTGCTCCTTCCCTGTGCTCTGTCTGTGGGAGTGAATGCTTCACCGATTGATCTAGCTTCTCATAGCCCCACACATTGCTGGATGGCAGATAAACACTCAGGTTGCTAACTTTGTTCTCATATGAGTTGCTACTTTCTTTTGCCTCTGTCTGCATCCAAATTATGCTCTTCTTGTAATAATAAAGATATGTCATTTGGTTTAAGGAACCACCCTTTTCCATATTAAATTCATCATACCATCCATCCATCCATCCATCCATCCATCCATCCATCCATCCACTTACCCATCTATCCATGTAACTACCTACATATCTATCTATCCATCCATCTCTGTATTTGTTTCTGTGTGTTTATGTGAGTGCACTGTGTCTATGCATGTGTGTATGTATCTATGTATATATGTGTCAGTAAGAGGCTGATATCAAATGCCATTCCTCAATTGCTTCTCCAGCTTATTATTTATTTATGTTTGAGACAGGTTTTGTGACTGCACCTGGAATTCATTAATTTGACTATTCTGGCTGGCTAGCAAGGCCTGGAGCTACTGCTTTCTCCCAAGTCCTGGGATTGTGAGCACATTTTGACTCACCAGACTTCGATGTGAGTACTGAGAGTTGAAGTCAGGTCTTTGTGCTTGGGGGTAAACGCTTTACCACCAGAGCGATCTCCCTCGACTCTCATTTGCCTTCAACTGATGTCATTTGCCACTGCTCTTCTTTCAAATAATGTCACTTTTGAGGCAATGCAGTTAAAACATCAACACTGACTTTCTTTATGGAGAAACTGGTGATGGGCACAGACCACAGCTCTGGAATCTGTGGAATGAGTGAGGATTTCAAAGGAAGTGACTAATGTGCACGAGAATGCACACACATGTGTCATGGTGGAGGTAAAGATGACACGCAATCCAGGCAGTGCCATCAGCCAAATGTCACTTGTTGATAGTGGCACATCGGGTGGTTATATGGTTAACTAAGCTGGGGCATAAGCAGTATAAAGCTGTGGTCCTTGCTTTAATGTGATTGCTGACATTAAATGCTAACAACATTTTCTTGGGAGACTTTGTTTACTTGTGTGGTGACCAGTTGAGCAAGTGGACCTAAGAGTTATGGATTCGCAGCCAAACTTGTCCAGTAGGCCAGAGGACCAGGTATATATGTGGGAGGGTTTGCCCAGACTGCTCAAGGTAGTGCACCTTGTGGGAAGTGGCTCAGCCAAGGACTTCTCTCTAAAGTTGGCCACTCCCTTGCACAGGTTAACAGTTGGCAAACTGACTTAACATTTGAAATCTTTTTTTTCCATCTTCTGAAGTAGCAAATTGTAGAAAAATTTTTGTTTCTTTCCACTGTTGCCTGCCCCTGTACGAGAGATCCCTGATCACCTGACCCTCACCAGATGTTAAAATGACCCTGTATTGTGCCAGATCTTTAAAATGAATTGGTAATAAATTCATGCACATGATTTATTCTCCTGTCAGTAATGTACAAAGATGTATATATTAGCCACAATCAGTCTGCATTGGTGGACAGCGGCAGGGCATGGTTTTTTTCCCCTTCCTTTACGGTCATCCTGATTTCCTCTCAGGGCCATGAAGGAACTGTGGGAATAGCACTAGATTCTCATGAACCCCAGAGTGGAGTTTCTGGATCCATTCTTCATAATTTTGTGATTTCCTTTAGGCATGTGCAACAGGGCCTATCATCACAAGAGAAACAAACCCCCACGTTAAAGGGACAGAAAACCCACTTGCCTGTTCACACAGGAGCATTCTCCTATAGAATTCAGATGTGTGAGCTCCTGGAAGCATCTCTCCCTTTCTGCTTCCGTGTGGTTGAGTCCTCGCAAGCGTCCTCTCTCCCAGTCTCCCTGCATGTAGTTTATTCTTAGGATCAACTTAGTACGAATCTCAGTGGATGTGCTCTTCTGTCTCTATACCTCATGCTGAAATATTGGGCCTTGAGGCTTTTAAGTGTCTATCTTCCTGTAGTAAGTGGTAAACCCAAAACTTCATGCAGGTGTATCCTGACCAGCACCCACTGCTAGTCTGCACAGCCTGGGTCAACTGCAGGCTTGACACGTTCTTTTTTTGTCACCTGTTCTTAGCTGGGACACTCATCTTTTATTTGGGCAAGGGAAAGCATTCATGGCCATTCAAAACATGCTGTTCTGTGCTAAGTACATCTTTTAGACACTTCCAAGGTGATGCCTACTACACTTATTCATCCATAGAACTATTCCAGTTACAGTAATTATCACAAACAACTCAGCACAGTGTCCATGGGTCCTCCTGTTCTCCGGGAACCAGTGGAATCCAAGATGCTATTACTTTAGTGCCAAGTGTAAGACCCTTGACACATACTAGGGATGTGCCTCAGTCTCCACAGTGAGGAACAATCTAGGGAGAAGAAGAATTCAGGTAATGATGTTGTTAGACAACCCCTAAGAACAGAGGCATACCTCAAAGCCCGTGGATGTGTGTGACCAAGAGATGACACTGATTTCCTGGCAGACAAGAGGAGGGAGTTTGCTTATTTCTCTGCAGCAGGATGTAGCTCAGTGGTAACGCACTGACTAGTGCAGAGGAGCTACTGGGTTCAGTCTCAGGGACCAGAAAGCCACTTTTCAGTGTTCAGGGGGATGTGGGCCAGCCAAGTCTGCCCATGATGTCATTGCCTGTTTGAAGCATGCCACCAGATGAGGGAGAATGTGTGTGTGGACATCAGGACAGCATCCTAACTTGGAGAAACAGTGGGGGCTGGCAGTAAGATTAAGTGACTGTTATGACAACATATATTACATTGTACAAGCACAGTGGTTAGAAGGTTGTCTCCAGCGACCCATCTATAAGCTCAAAGGAGGTAAGGACAGTCCTCCAAAGAAGAATTTATGGAGGAGATATTTTTAAGTTTTAAAAGATGACTATGCATCTTTTAAGCAAATTAGCTCACGTTTTTCGTGTGTGTGTGTGTGTGTTTGTGTGTGTGTGCATGTGTTTAGGTACATGTCAACTGACTGCTTGGGTTTGTGTTACTTCACTGAACTTTTAATAAGTTAAGTGCAACCTAAATGTAGTCACACAGAAGCAAAGCAATGAGGCCAAGTTGATCATCATTCCCAGTAAACAGGAGCCATCCTATCCTGGTATCTCTATACCTCCTCTCATTCTGAAGCAGTGATCTCTTCCTGTGGAAGCATCTTGATGTTTAATAATTATTTAATCAATTAATGTTTGACAGTGGGCATGGAAGTCATAGGCAATCTGCATTTCCCTTACAGCTCAGCTTAAATCACACAAGTGGCCTGAGACACAGCCTCATAGAAGGCTCGCTCAACCGGGACACCTTTCCATACCAGCCAAACTGTCTTTTAGACATAAGAAAATAGTGTTGTACTCAGTAAATAAAATGACCTTGGACTAAGAGAGGGAATAGGATTGCATCTGGGACAGAAAAACTATTTAAAACAGGGATCAAATATACATATTACCCATTGGTAAAGGGAACAACCCGGAATAAGAAAATGGAAAATGTGTTTCCAACTCAAATAAAAACAGCTAAAAGAACTCCCAGAGTCCAGTTATGTGATTAGACCCTTGGCTCCCTGAAATCTAAAGCAAGGAAGCAAGAACCTCGGAAATGAGTGTCTTGGAAAGCACGGCCCTAGGAGATGAGATAGGCTCAGCTTGAATGAGACCTATGCTGCCATGGCCCAGGAG
>JABTXL010000002.1:3349542-3443913 GCA_025134845.1 Neodon shergylaensis
GCCATGGCCCAGGAGATAGGCTCAGCTTGAATGAGACCTATGCTGCCTTGGCCCCAGGAGGTAGACTCAGCTTGAAATGAGACCTATGCTGCCGAGGGGCTACATTGCTCATGTGTTGGCTCACTAGAAGTCAAAGGATGATCAAACCCGTCTAAAAATCTTTCTTCCTGGATCATCAGAATTCCCTTAGGTTCTTTTTTTTTGTTTTGTTTTGTTTTTCGAGACAGGGTTTCTCTGTAGCTTTTGGTGCCTGTCCTGGAACTAGCTCTTGTAGACCAGGCTGGCCTCGAACTCCCAGAGATCCGCCTGCCTCTGCCTCCCGAGTGCTGGGATTAAAGGCGTGCGCCACCACCGCCCGGCTCCCCTAGGTTCTTAAAACCCGTTAAGTACTGTTTCTAGCGTCTCCCATGGAGGGCCCACAATGTTGGGATTGCGTCCATTAGTCAAGGTGAGATAACTAGCTTCTCCACTCCTATACTCATGCACGCATGGACCCATCATCTATGCATCCATGCATTCATTCATCCATCCATGCCCCAGGATGTCTGTATTTCCACTAATTCAGTGTTTATAGGGCATGAACCCTGTGTCGGGGACTCTGTTAGGCATGTGTGATAGAAGTAGGTCATGGCACACTTCTATGCTGCCTTCCATGTTACACTGATACATTTAATCACTTCCTGCTCTTTATGGCTGATGAGAATCCTTATTTGAAAATCAATGGGAATTAAAAATAATTACTAGCACTAAAATCCTATAAAAGGTAAAAGGCTCTTTTCAATATTCCTATAGGAATTAGAAAATCAGTCTATCTCCAATCTGAATTTTTAAATATCAATCCCCTTTTCTGATGCTGAAGTTGAAGGGCATCTTCCTGTTTCATTCAATGAATTTCTGTAACTTCTAGACCCATTAGACACACATTGAGTCAACACTGCAAAGTGTGATTGCCAATATTTAGTGCATGAAAGTCAACTCATAGGCTCAACATCTGAGGGAGGAGATAAACTTACAGGTTGATTATTAGATTGGAGGTTGGCAATTACCTTCATGATAGAGGTGTACTCAAGGGCAATGGGGGGCACAAGAGAAAATGTGGAGGCATAACTTACCTGGCAGCTGGCATATTGACAAACTGTTCAAATTTTATACAATTGCTCTGTAAGACAGACATGGTGTGGTCGTTGTGTGGTCTGTTCCCTTCTCCTTGTGAATGAGCACTGGATCTTAGGGGTTGGCAGGCTACCTGATGGTTTGCTCCTGGTGGGAGTGTATGCTGTCACATACTCTGTTTATATAAGGAAATATTCAGGCATGCACAGATTGTTGGCACCTTGTGTCTATTCTGTGCTTCTGCAAAAGATTTTCTGAGTCTGGGAAATTTATAAAGAGCAGAAATTTGTCTCTTATAGTTCTAGTCACTGCAAAGTCCAAGACTGAGGTGGCACCTCAGGTGAGAGCCTTGTGACGGCATCATCCCACGACTGAAGACAGGAGGGTGAGAGGATGTGCAGGCCTGCATAGAGGGGAGAAATGTAAGAAAGGGAAGGGAGTGTAGCTCATGCTTTCCCTAGGAACTCAGTCTTGCCATTCTCAACACGTTCATAGGACGGATCTTGACATGCTTATGAGAACAACCCTGTGATTTAATCATGTAGACGAAGCCTACCTCTTAGTGATCCTGCCTTGGGAGTTAGGTTTTCAACATTTGAATTGTGGAGGGTTTACTCATCGTCAGGGCCTTATTTCCCGTGGTTCTTTTTCTTCTAAATGTAATATGTATCTTTATTATTACCTACTTTTAATTCAAAATCATATGTATTCAGGCCTTAAAATAAAAATCCTTCAAAGCTTAGCTAAATGTCTCAACAGTTTCTCCTGATGCCGATTTTTAACTAGTTTTGCACTCTCTGTTTATCCTAGTAATTTGCTGTCTCTTAAATTTCAGTTTTCTATAGCAGATGAGAAGTTACGGCTTTTACCCTTCCCAGAATGCACGACATCCTTACACAGACACAGATCCCTCACACAGATACAGACACAGCTACACACTCACACAGACACACAGAAACACACACAGAGATAACGCACAAGACACCCCTACACACAGATACAACCCATGCCCCCCCCCACAGATACACACATGGAGACACATGCAGACACATCCACACATGCATGCAGATACACATGCCTGTACACACTGAATTTTAAACCGTCTCTCCAGACACCTTTGCCTTCATGCTCCAACCCGGAGTCCACGCTGCTGCCCATGTTTGCTGCGGAGATGTTGTTCTGGGCGCTTTCTCTTCAGCATCTTCCTTGTGAATGTCTCTGCCTGTTCTTTGTGTGGTTGCCTGTTTCCTGGATAGAATAACCTAAAACCATCAATAGATTCCTTTGTTCTAGAGGCTCTCTTTCTCCAACAGCCTCCCGAGAAAAGGTCCAAAGAGGAATCACGAACCCTGAGTGTCTGACCTCTTCCTGCTTTCATGCTCCGCTATCTATAGACACCTAGATTGGGCACCATATCCCTTGAGAATTGGGATGGTGTGTATTGATTATTTATCTTTACTTTCCAGCAGGGTATTGAGAACTTTTCTGCTACCCTGAATATTGATCACTCAGTTTTACTTTCAGAGAGCTTCACGAATTTATTTTTGTTGCTAGTATTCTGAAAGGGAAGAAGATTGTGTGTGGGCAAGGACCTTTTCTGGGCTTGGTGTTTGTGCTTGGGAGTTATTGTCGCTGTAGGAACCTTGTGTTTCAGTTTTGTAAAATTTATTTGTAGTATTTCCCAGATATTTTCCCCTTTCTGTTTCTTTTTTTCTACCCCAAGTTTCTATTTCTTGATTTTGAAGCATATAAACTAACATCCTGGTTTTAATTTTGTGTTTTGGGTCCAGGTCTGAAGTAACTGAAGCGGGACTCAAACTCATTACTGAGCCAGCGACCACACCGAGCTTCTCATCTTCCTGTCTCCACCTCACAAGCGCTGCATTACTGGGTCTGTGCCACCATATCCAGTTTGTGTGGTTCAGCGAGTGACAGCCAAGGTATTGTGCCTGTTACAAATGTGCTCTGTGTGACACCGAGGCTCTTGAAATATGTTTTTCTTCTCAGTAGTTGTCTGTTTGTATTTTGTCCATTCCTTCTAAACTCCTTTGCTGTATGGAGCATTTAGTTGTATGAGGCCCCATTTGTCAGTTGTTGGCCTTAATTCCTGAGGGAACTGAGTCCTATCAGAGCGTTCTGTCCTGCACCTGTATCTTGGAGGATATTGCCTGTATTTTCTACTAATAGTTTCAGTGTTTTGTTTTCAGATTGAGGTCTCTGATCCATTTGGGAACAGTGATAAATGTGTGTCTAGTTTCAGTCATCTACAAATGGAAATCAAATTTTCTTAGCGCCAATTGTTGGAGGTGCTGTTTTTTTTTTCTTTCTACATTCAGAACGGTCCTTTCTAAGAACTTTCTCTTCCACTTTTGTGGATATAACAATGATTCTTAATTTTTCAAAGTATTTGTGTGTGTGTGTTAAATTTCAAACTCCATATTTTCTCACTTTCAGTTTTTCAGATCTTCTGAAATGACCGATTCTCTTTTGAGGTCTGCTTATGTATGAGAGGGCCTTCACACCCCTGGAAGATATCTGTTGAGTGGGATTGTTTTTGGAAAAAATTCCAAGTAGAGTGTCAGTTACTCTTGACTATAAATACTTCCAGTTCATGAACCTGTCAGATTCTTCAGGGAACAACATTCACTCTGTAGCAGGAGGACCCGCTTGTTCGTCCTGGTTGCCCAGCTAGCTTAGCCCCCAAACAACTACACAGAAACTATATTAATTAAATCACTGCTTGGCCCATTAGCTCGAACTTCTTTTTGGCTAACTCTTACAAATTAGTTTAACTCATTTCTAGTAATTTGTATATCATCACGAATTCGTGGCCTACCAGCAAAGTCTCAGAACGTCTATCTCCGGCAGCGGGTCCATGGCGTCTTTTGACTCTGCTTTCTTCCTCCCAGAATTCAGTTCTGTCTTCTCTGCCTACCTAAGTTCTGCCCTATCATGCAAAGGCAGTTTCTTTACTCATTAACCAATACAAGCAACACACAGAAGGGATTCCCACATCACAAATTTACTTCCTGGGAGGTGTTATTGTCATTACTAGAGTGTGAACATCATGAAAATGGGTAAAAATGAAGGGTTTCTCACACTTCCGAATGTTAGCTTTCTCTAATTCTCATGGTCCTGGGGCCACGGTGACCCTTTTCCCAAAAGTCCTGTGTATCTCCTTTTGGTTCCATGCTTGTACAATTTATGTAGTGCTATGCATGACTTTTCTTGGGAATACAAGAACAAACAGCTATTTATCCCAGATAGAGCACCAAAGACAGAACAGATGTGATTCCACCCAAAGATAGCCTGGTGAATCAATGCGTTTATTGGGTTAACATGGTTGGAGGGATCCTTATAGTATTAAGATGACCTGGGAAGATACAGATAGAGGTATAGATATAGATATAGTTGTAGATTATATATATATATATATATATAGTTGTAGATTATATATATACACACACAATCCAATGTTAGTGTTGCTTGTGTGTACCTATGAGTAGGGATGATCATTTGGGTGGGATTGAATATCCTACCAGATGAATATTAAATGTGATCAGGGCAACATTCGGGGCGTGGTGCAGTTTCTCTATGTCCAAACACTTTTTTATTATCAACTCTAACAAATAAACTTTTAGTTTTCTTCTCATGGGAGAGGGGAAGAACACGGTCCTGGAGTTCTGCAGAGCTGGTGGGGACATGTGTGGCTTCAGACCTCTCGAGCAGACATTGAACAATTCTGGAGTTTTTGGTCCTCTCTCTTCACACCCACATCACAAGTGCACAGTGCTGCCCTTCCTGGTGCCTAGGACATGTATTGGCATCACCAGCTGTTGTCAAAGTGACTGACAACCCATCCAGCCAATCTCTAACTTTGCAGCTTGCCTCTTCTCTTTGTTAAGAGCTAATAGTCTTTAGCCTTTCTGGTGCTCTGAGACAGATGGAATGGAAACACGAGCTCCATGTGCCTTTTTGCTCAAAAGTCCAACTGAATAAAGGGTTGATGTTATCACATTCCTTTTGGGTCAAAAGAGTCTCAAACTGTCTAGGAAAAAAAAAAAAACAAACCAAGACCAAAACCAAGAGTTCCATTTTTGAGCCAATGTAGAAGTAACTGTAAAGGCCTAATGCACCTCCATGGTTAGGAACAGCTTTTCTGGACCACAAATAACATGTACCTTCTCCAAGCCAGGAAACACAGAGCTAAATTGTGAGTCAAGATTGTCCTCATGGTCAGGAAGATATCAAATGAGACAGCATCATCACATACCCTGCAACCATTGGCTCACAATGTTCTGGGCTTGGCTAACTACTACAAATCTGCGAATTCTGTGACTCCTGATAATTCAATGCTCTTTGTAAAATACATATATTTTTCTCTTGGAAAAGTTCCCAAGTCTCAAGGCAACCCAAGGAGACTGTGTGGATTTGAGCCATCGCCTGTAGGTTTCTGGATTGGTTAGAATGCCTCTGGCAATTGAGAAATAGCTAATCTTGTTCCCACTTCTCACAGCCTCACAGCTCACACCATGCATGCTGTTAAATTCAGGTTTGCAGCTCCAAAAGGTAAGGAGGCATCCCAGCATGAATAATTGCAAGGAGCAAATGGCATTTCTGGGCAAATCTCTTAACATGAGTGTGTGCTGGGCAAGTAACAAGCCTTGCTTCTTCCTTTCCTTCTGTGTCCCGTGGACCTAGCTGTGGCGGAAGGCATGGAGTGTGGGAACAACAATTTCCAACTCTCTCTCTCCTCTCTCTCCCTCCCTTCCTCCTTCCCTCACTCTCTTCCTCTCTCTTCCTCCCTCCGTTCCTCCTTTTCTCTCTCTCTCTCTCTCTCTCTCTCTCTCTCTCTCTCTCTCTCTCCCCCTCTCTCTGTTCTGTCACACGGTGGTTCTGACCTACAAGGGGAAAGCACACTCTAAACTACTGGCCAGACTCTCAGGCGCCTTTGCTCACGGGCTGACAGGTGACTCAGTGGTATTCTTCAGGCCCATTATTTCTCCAAATTTCCTAATTTCACCTCTGGGATAACAACCACCCTACAGAGATAGGAGAGAAAGGCATCCATCCTCACAGAAAATAACTTTCTGATGGAAACCAAGAAGATGGATGGTGTCATTAGGACAACAGTTGTGCTTTATGGGGACAGAGATGGGACTTGTCTGATGTAGGAGTGTCATATATCAATCTGTTGATTTCATTGGTTAAGTAATAAAGGAACTGCTTGGCCCTCATAGGTTAAAAGATAGGTGGGAAGAGTAAACAGAATAGCATACTGGGAGGAAGAGGAAGTGAGCTCAGTCTCGACAGCTCTGTGCTCTGGAGCAGAGACGCCATGCAGCTCTCTCCAGGGCAGACATGCAGCCAGCCACCAGGTCAGACATGCTGAATCTTTCCCGGTAAGACCGGTGCTACACTTTATTAGAGATGGGTTGATCGGGATATCAGAATTAGCAAGTAAGGACTAAAGCTAATGGGCCAAGCAGTATTTAAATGAATACAGTTTGTGTGTTGTTATTTCGGGGCATAAGCTAGCCGAGCAGGCAGCCGGGGTGCTGGGGACGCAGCCCCGGCTGCTCCTATTTCAACAAATGGCGCCCGACGTGATGGACTAAATCCACTGAAAGCCTGAGAAAGCTTGGGAAAGAGTAAAGCATGTTTTCTCGGTAGCAGCGATTTCTCGGGTCTGCTCTGCTTGCTAGAAGCAAGCAAGCGCTCTCACTAAGAGAGGCTTCCTGACTCAGCTTCAGCTGCAAAACCCTGCAGCTCATTAAGAGGTCCTGCCACAAAACACTTAAATGTTGTTGACAAAAAACTGAAACGCATGCTTTTCGGTTTTCAGCCGTAGCAGGAAAAAAGCTGTGCCGTTTAAAAATGCTGGCTTTCTGGGCTGTCCTGCCAGGGCAAACTCTGACTCTTTTACACAGGCGGTTCGTGCGGTTTGCAAGCACAGGCTGTTGTAGCTTGCTGGCTGGCAGGGACCTTGAAACGCCATAGAGTTGTGGCAGTAAACACGGCTACAGCCAGTACCTCAGCCATGAGGCTGGAAAGCTAAGGAATAGGCTGGATCCAGCCATCAAAGCCACGGCTTTAGTCCTACCCATATTGCTCAGTAATTTAAAGGCTCGTGTGGTCAGAAAAAGAGAGATATACAGTAAAGAGAGATTCAAAGACAAAGAAAATTTCTAAATGGTTTACAGTGTGTTAAAAATATATGCAAGCTAAAAGTTAAAAGTTCTTAAAATTAAAAAAAGGAAGAAAGTAATTGGGTGTGGTAGTGCACACCTTTAATCCCAACACTTGGGAGGCAGAGGGAGATTGACCTCTGTGAGTTCAAGGTGTGGTAGCATACACCTTTAATCCCAATGCCTGGGAGGCAGAGACAGGCGGATCTCTGAGAGTTCAAGGACAGCCTGGTCTACAGAGTTATTCCAGGACAAAGATACAGAGAATATAAAATAAAAGTAAAAATAAACAAAATAGAGGTTAAAATAAAACGCACAAAGATGGAAGATACACAGAGAATTTTGATACTGTATGCTATTATGCTCTGTTTAAATGCTGAGGAAGGAGCAACAGCTGCTAAAAGATATTTGTTTATAAATGCTGCTGAACTAATTCAACATAGATATTTTGGAAATGCTTTGAAATTTGGATCTAAGGACAAGATGCTTTGGAAAGGAGTTTCTTATTTTGTTTTCACAGAGGGTGCGAGTCTGTGGATTTCTTCTATCCGAATATGGTATGATGAACCACGCCCTCCTGAAGGGTTGCTGTATACATCTTCAGAAAATTGCTTCGCTCAACTGCCAACTGAGATGAAACTAGCACACAGGTTATACCATGAAAGACCTAATTAACGATGCCCCCATTCAGCAGGAAGCAGTTTAGAGAGAAAAAACTGCGCCCATGTTCCCAAATATGGTTTATAAATGTTCTTTTACATTTAAAGGGGGATATGATATAAATATGAATAATTTGCATTAGTATAGATTTTGCTTTATTGATAGAGATTTAATATGAATAATTTGCATTAGTATAGATTTTGCTTTATTGATAGAGATTTAAGGTCAATTTTGTTATATGTATATGTATTTCTGATCTTGATTAAGGTATTGTGATTGTGTAGTTCATTTAAAAATGTAATGTATATAGGTTGTTAATGGATAATCAATAGTAGTCAAGCTTGTAGCATGTTAGTTAAGATTTCCTAGATGTACATAGATATATTTTAGATAGGCATTCTTCATATCTTTCAAGGATTATAGAATATGGCATTTTAAATGTTTTAATAACTTAGGACTTTTCATGACAATGAGACACTCTGCTCCTGGCAGCACCAATCTACTTCAAGAGGAAGATGGGCATCGAAGAGGATCCTTATGGAGTTTGATAGCCATTTGGGCAAGAAACTGTTCTTGCCTGGACTATTGCATAAACTGGACACAGAGAACCCACAGAGAGAGGACTACTGAACTTGCCTAAAGGTGAGATGATCTTTCGGGGTTCCTGATTCACGAAAGAGTCTGTGAGACATTCTGCAGGACAAGCAGATAATGACTGCCTTTGAAATTTCCTGCTTTGTGGAAATGACTGCTGGAAACTATGGGCCTGTAGGCCGAAGATGGATGCCCCAACGGTACAGAGAAACTTTGGGTGACTGTCCAGGCAGCGAAATGTCTCTGTCATTTCTAGAGTTTTGGATTTCTTGTTCACTTAGGTAATATTGTGTTCTTCTGGAGTCTTTGATAAACTTGAAGAATAGATAGATAGTTATAGTTTTCCATTGTAACTGTAATTCTTGCTTAATAACTGTTTTGTTATATATAATTTTGCTATGTTAAAGTTAAAGCCTTTCCTTTTTGTTTAAACAGAAAAAGGGGAAGTGATGTAGGAGTGTCATATATCAATCTGTTGATTTCATTGGTTAAGTAATAAAGGAACTGCTTGGCCCTCATAGGTTAAAAGATAGGTGGGAAGAGTAAACAGAATAGCATACTGGGAGGAAGAGGAAGTGAGCTCAGTCTCGACAGCTCTGTGCTCTGGAGCAGAGACGCCATGCAGCTCTCTCCAGGGCAGACATGCAGCTAGCCACCAGGTCAGACATGCTGAATCTTTCCCGGTAAGACCGGTGCTACACTTTATTAGAGATGGGTTGATCGGGATATCAGAATTAGCCAGTAAGGACTAAAGCTAATGGGCCAAGCAGTATTTAAATGAATACAGTTTGTGTGTTGTTATTTCGGGGCATAAGCTAGCCGAGCAGGCAGCCGGGGTGCTGGGGACGCAGCCCCGGCTGCTCCTATTTCAACACTTGTCTGACTGTGATGGGGAATAAGGTGTCTTCGGGCCTAGCCCCTGCCCCAGCAGCTCTGCGGGCTTGCCTTTGGACTACCGACCTCCTCCAAACTTCTCATCAGGAGTCACCAGAAGCAGCATCCTGTAAAGTTGCTGTAAGGCGTGGGGACAAGGGAGGCTGTGTCTTATGCTGGCTCACCAGCCTTTAGGTGTTTGCTCTGGTACACTGTTGCCATGGATGGCTTGTCTGGCTCCAGGTAGCTCAGAGTCACCCATGAAGCTGTGTGTGATTTAGCCACTCAGGAAGCTGCGCCTTTCTTTCTGGGGAAGTATCAGGTAGCAGAGACTGACTTACTGAACCCGAGGAGGATGGGAGGCTGCAGTGTTGACATTAAATATTTACTAAGCACACATGGCGTACAAGGCAGATGGATTTAGCTCCAGGAAGATGTCGCTTATGGCCAAGCCCTAAACATCATCTGAGCATGCGCACAGCCTCATCCAATCACTAATGAGAAGGTGCCTTAGGAAACAGCGTTGCCTCCTCAGTGCCTGCCAGGCTGGAACCCTCTCCTACTGCTTTCTCTCCCCTCGTTTTACACCCACACAGTTCACGGGCAAAGCACTAGATCTCTGAGATGGATCGGCTCCAGCAGAGTCGCCTCGCATCAAATCCACATTCACCCAGCAAACATGATGGGGAAAGTCCCCAAGTTCACGGCTGGGTTGGAGACTTTGCTCTTGTTTAGGCATTTTTTTAAAATATTTATTTATTTATTATGGATACAATATTCTGTTTGCATATATGCCTGCTAGAAGAGGACAGCAGACCTCATTACAGATGGTTGTGAGCCACCATGTGGTTGCTGGGAATTGAACTCAGGTCCTTTTTTAATTCAAAAGAAGAATGTTCTCTCTCTTTCTCCCTCCCTTCCTCTTCCTGCGCCCCCCCCCCGTGTGTGTGTGCGCATGCACGCGCTTGAGTATACATTAATGCATACTTGACTATACTTGTATTTGTACCATGAATGGAACAAATTAACCCAGGTTTTGCTTTTTGATTTTATTTTTTTTAAAGTCTATTTAACTTTATTGGTGTGAAGGTATCAGGTCCCCTGGAAGTGGAGTTACAGACGGTTGTGAGTGCCATGTGGGATTGGAACTCAGGTCCTTTGAAGGAACAACCAGTGCTCTTAACTACTGAACCATATTTCCAGCCCCTTTGCTTCTAATCATACTAATTACTAGCACAAAATATCATTTTGGAGTCCATCACATCCTTTGAACAATCCTCACTAACCCTGGTAGGCATGCCTTGGTATAAACATTTTATATATATTATCAAAGTGGGTAATATCAATGAAACTTTTATGAACCCATCTCTTAACAGATAGGGTGATGGGTTTTAGTCTTTGTGTTAAAGAGAATTTTGTTTTCCAGGAAACTTTTAGGTTCCAACCTCCATGGGCACCCCCCTGCATCATCACCCATACCAGACTGGTGTACTTGTTATTATGCCCGATGAACCTGGCCCATAAGGGTTGCAAACCTAAATATTGTGCGTTATGAAGGTGCAATTCAAAGTACAATAATAATTAACAACGAAATGTGGCCATGTCATAGCTCTAGGTTTTGCCAATTTGAAGCCATCGGCCACTAACACAGAGTTGTTTCTCTCCAGGTCGCAGAGGTAGGATTTCCTCTATGAGGACATGTGCTGGGGACATTCTTGAGCCATGTAGCTGGGCTCCCTTCTGAAGCTGCCCTCTCAGGGTCTCAACGGTTATCTCTCAGGAGGCGAACTTGCGTTGTTCTTCATCTGCTTTTGGGTAGCCAGTGACCGTGTGTCTTTTTTCCTTCCTCACTGCTTTGCTTTTTAACCCCGGGAACTTTGTGCTTTCCATGGTCAAGCCTGGGCATTGGCAGTTCCAGTTAAGCAGAGCTGAGATCTATGACAGACGCTGTTGTATTTTCTGTTCTTCTCTCTTCACACCCTAGAACCAGAGGTGCTTGTCCCTCCATCAGCCACCAGGAGAGGTTTGTCTTGTGTCACCAGCTGCTTAACTATTGAACTCAATCACTCATTCCCTTTGTTTACCACTGAGAGTCTCTCCTGTCTCCAAATCAGAAATTGTTTCTACCTTCCTCATAAGTGCAGGATGTCAGGTAAACCGGATTGATGTTACCTCTGTTTATACTCATGCAGCTCAATGCTGTCCTTGCTTCCTTCCCACAGGGGTGTTGGTTGTGAGGCTACTGTTATCCGCTGTGAACACGAAGGGCAAAGAAAGCTGGTTCTCATAGGTTCCATGACACCACTTTTCAGTGCCAAGCCTTTTCCAGGCTCTAAATAACACGAGAAATGACTAGGGCATGGGGTATTTCATTTGTAAACCGAAGAACTGGGTAAAAGTGAACGTTTCTTTATTTAGCCAGCGGGGGTGGCAATCTTTCCAGATTGCCGAAGTGGAACGTTCTAGCTGCTGTTTGACTAGTGCTTTGTCCTCACCCACAGTTACAGTGCTTGGTGGCGATGAAAATAGAGTTAGGGACAGCGGCCAAGAGGAACATGCATTCTATAAGCCAGCTCAAATTGTCTCCATACACTTTGAATTTAGAAACCGCACCGATCCGCATATGGAAGGCATTCCTCTATATTTCCGAGGCTGGGGTAGAGTGGAGGGAGGATGCAGACAGCGCTCCTGGTGCTGCCCATGCTTCCTGCATCGTCCCGAGCTACCAACAGAAGCGTTGAGCAGAGTAGCTAGTTTCCTGACGCTGCTCTTGTGCCTGCTTACTTGTATAAGCACATTTGGTTCACCCTCCAGTGCAGTCTGATGCCCGTCACTCCTTTCTGTGTGCTTTTCTTCTCTGCTTAATTTCTACAAAATCTCCAAAGTAGTTGGGTATGCAATGGTCCATGGCAGGAACCCTCATCTTCTTCCTAGACTCGGGAGAATTTTTCACCCGGTCAAAGATGAATTTCATTTCTCTCCTCTATTTCATTTGTATTGTTATTTTTGGAGATACAGTCTTGTAGCCCAGGATGGCCCGGTACTTGTTATCTGCCAGTCTACAGTGGTCTCAAACTGGTGATGGTCCTCCAGCCTCTGAGCGATTGGCCATTGTGTCCTGAACAGACAGATCCTGAGCATGCTGGGCAGCTGCTCCTGCTGAGTGGAAGGAGGTCTAGCTTTCGCCTTCCTGGTGCTCAAGATGCTAGCACATAGCCTTGGGGTCTGAACAGGGGAAAGTCCTCCACAAAGTCTGGGCATTCTGTCTAGAACTTTCTCCATAGCTCTTTCACTTCCCAGTCAAGTGAGAGCCTTGGCTATGAGCCGCCTTTCCAGACCTGATTTCCACTTGTAAGCTGTATTTGTAGGCTGTCAGGCCCACTGCACTCTGAATGAAGACACACTTTCACACTCAGCGTTGAGACCGACTGCCGGAGAGCAGGTGCCATTGTGCTCACAATGGATGGGGGTTGTCACCAGAAGCCCTTTTCTCCCCTTTGGGAGTGGGATATAGGCAGCTTGTTGTCGATGTCACACAATGCCAGCGAGAATGAGCTTAGAGGAAGGGAGGTTTATTTCAGTTCATGATTTCAGAGACTCCGCTGCTTGGGGCCTGTGGCAGCACAGGACATGAAGTCACTCCCACCCACCAGGCCTTCCTTTACTGGACCATGTGGTCCTGGTCCTCAGTGCTGCTTGCCGGCAATGGGTGTGGACTGTAGGCTGCCTGGGGCTCACTGGTTGGCTCTCCTCTATCTGTACGTGGTTCTATGCTAATAACCACACCCACTCTATTTCTCTGTAGTCTCCATTGCTTTGCTCATAAGTATGTCAGGTTAAAACTATCCCCTCTATAGAGCGTGTAAACAAAACAAAAATCTTACAGGAGACGCTCGTATAAATTAGGTTTAGAATACATGCTAGTGAGCAGGTGTGCTGTAAAATTATTTTAAAATTGTGAGGGTATTGTCAAGGTTAGTTAGCAGCAATGTATTATCTGCATGATGAAGACAGCCGGTGTCATTCGTGTGAGTATGAGTATCATGCATTTCTTCAATACCAAAGATTAGCAAGTTCAAAGCCGGAATCCTCCCATACCTGCCTCCTTGTTCTCCGACCTGGTGAGCCTTCTTTCATGTGACATCCATGTGTGTCTTTGCGTGGTGACTCCCTTCCTGGCTCAAAGTCAGTGACAAAGGGCAGGAAGGAGTCCTGGTGGTGCTGGTGTCAGGAAAGCCCTTCGAAGGAGTCTGCCATGGGACCTGCAGTGCTGGGGTTTGAATCAGGTGGTGGCTATGTGCTCTGGCTGAACACAAACTAATTTACAGTTAGGAGAGACACATGGGGATGGCAGCGCCTAGATTATGGAGAATTGGGGGAAACTTTCCAAATGCCCTTTACTGATGATCAGTATGTTATTGCAATTTTACTGTTAGAGAGGTATTTCTCTGAGAACATAGGCTTTCTAGTTTTTAATAAAAGTCAAGCAAAAAGCAAGTGTAGCTGGGAGATAGAACACAAGTGTTTAGACGATTACATACTAACATTGTACTGCAAGGTTCATTGACAACATGAATCTGCCCAGGTGAGCAAGTGAAAAGGGGAAGACCCTTGAATCCTGAGGGGCTGTAATTGGCACTTTTTCGAAGCCAAAAGACTAAAGACAAAACTCACCCCCTCTCCATTTTCTCAGAGCCGCTGTAGCTTCTCTCAAGGCAAACTAGAAAGGTTTGTACAATAAAGAAATCAAATGGAGGTGTTCAAGCTTCACAAGGGTTCTATTCCTCTGACCATGAGGGACACCTTAGATTTCCCGTCAGGTCAGTCAGGATGGTTCCCTGAGGCGTTTCTTCCGGTCATTGGCTTGAGATAGAGGACAGGAAGCAGTGGTGGACTGGCTTGCAAGGAAAGACTAGGCAAACTGAAGGTTCAGATGAAATAAGATACGTATACGAGAGTCTTGCTAAAGTGGCCCCGTTGTTTAGATTTTTTTTTTTTTTGATTTTTGAGACAGGGTTTCTCCGTAGCTTTTGATTCCTGTCCTGGAGCTAGCTCTTCTAGACCAGGCTGGCCTCGAACTCAAAGAGATCCTCCTGACTCTGCCTCCCGAGTGCTGGGATTAAAGGCGTGCGCCACCACCACCCGGCTCGTTGTTTAGATATTTTAAGGTGACTTGGGGACAAAGGTAGGATATCTAGCGGGGAGTACTGGGGTGTGTATGTGGTCAGTCTAGCTTTGTCAAATCTATGTTTCCGAGAACTCAGACTTGAGAACTGTTGAGTTTCCAACGTAGTCCCAAAGACTTTCAGTTAGATAGCCCACAGGTGAAAGTACTTCATTCAACTAAGTCCCCACCTCCAGCAAGAATCAAGGTGAATACACTATCTCAGTCTAAGCAGCTAAGATCTGTTATTTGTAGTAACATGAAATACTATGGATTTGTTAGTGAAAATTAAACAATTCTCATTGCCCTGTCTTTAGTACATGTTTCTATTGAAGCAATCACTTTCTACTGTTTTATATAACATTAGCAATAATTACATGTAGTAATAATATGCATACATTGTCATTAAACTAGAAAGCTAGTATCCCTTGGGGCTTTATTTTCTTATTCTTCCTGATTGTGTGTGTGTGTTTTACAAAATATCGCTAGTCTTTCCTTTCTGCAAGAACATACTCCTGCTTTAGGGAATATTAGCAGTTCCATTTTTAAGACCTGACATTCTGAGATGCAAAACACAAAGAGGGAAAGGCAAGCCACCTCTGACCCACCTGGGTCTCAGCCCCCAGCTTGTTCTGCTTCCTCTCTCCACCCGCCTTCAGGACCAACAGCCCTGGGAACTGTAGTAACTGAGTGAGGACTTTAGCTTTCCACCGCAGTGACTCACAGCACCAAGAACGTGAGTCACTGCGATCCCAGAAGTCTTCCCTGCCTCTCCGCCTCCCCTTGAGGCATTTTGAACAATGTAAAAGGATCTTATGGAGTAAGAGGAGGATGTGGCAGGGTCTGTGCAAGGAATGCTGGTTCTGGTCCCAGATGCTCCAGAACAGACCACAGCCATGGCGTATTTCAAGACGAGAGGTAAAAATATAAATGCTGCTTTTAAATGGAGGGTGCTTGGAATAGCAAGGGATAGAAAGAGTTCTAGCATGCCTTCGCTCCTCTAAGGAGGTGCAGCTTCCTCCATAGGAACTGGCACAGTTGGTTTGGGGGCCATTTCTCTACTGTCATGAAGATGGTTTCGGGTGGATTTGCACTTCAGATGCTTCTATCTCGTTGTTAAATTACTGCACATACATCATGTACCAAGAGGCATCTTATTAAATGCCATCCTCTGAGCATACTCAGGAGACTGCAGCTGAGCTTGTATTGAAATGTCAGAGGTAGGGCAGGTGCCAGAGACGATTTTGAGACCAGCTCTGGGTCTAAACGTTTTTCTCTGGTTCTTCTCATGCAACTGTCTCTTTGCAGACAGTCTACAACTTCTCCATTTGCTCAGAATAAAGTGAGTTTTTTTTTCAATAAGAGAAAAAAAAAACATGATTTACTTTCTGAAGATGGTATAGTATCTCTCTATAGTATATTATGTAATACTAACATATATTATTAGAAGCAACTCTATTCTTTTTAGGAAAGACAATGTACTAAACCCTTTGAGACATTGTTTTTGTTAGGATGAGAGAGAGAGAGAGAAGGGGGGGGGAATTTCTCAGAAACCAAACCAACAAGAAAATCTTAGGAGAGATAAACATTGTGTCATGTTTCTGACACTTCCTGATTATACTCCAGGCAGACCATCTGCCCCTGATGAGGGAGCTGGATGGATGAGGCCATGAGGAATGTAACTCTTTGTAAAATTTCTGAAACATTGAATTTGTTCCCCAGTAGTCCAACTTCATAGCAAATCTGCTACCCAGATGTAAATTTAGAAGCATCAGAGTTCTTGGCTCCCTGAAGGAAGAATTTCAATTTAAAGAAACATTATAGACTCTAACAAGAGAAGAATGGCTTGAAATCTAAATTACCCCAAACAAACCAGGATGGCAACATAAGGGAAGTAAATGAAGAAATCAGCGACAGGGGAAGGTGAATGCGACTGCTGTTGCTACATCTGGGGAGAAAAATCCAGAGGCTACACACAAAAACAAAAGA
The DNA here is from genome assembly GCA_025134845.1 of Neodon shergylaensis. Lineage (NCBI taxonomy): Eukaryota > Metazoa > Chordata > Mammalia > Rodentia > Cricetidae > Neodon > Neodon shergylaensis. The sequence continues at coordinate 3,366,124 of JABTXL010000002.1, forward strand.
CACCAGCAAATGATGCTCCAAGCCTTTGTCCTAAGCATCAGTCACAACACAAACAGATTCACATTTGACATGACATTCTTCAGAGAGGCATGCGTGTGTGTGCTGGGCTCTGTGTGCACATGTGTTCATGAGTTCATCCGCATGCGTGTGTGTGCTGGGCTCTGTATGTATGCACATGTGTTCATGAGTTCATCCGCATGCGTGTGTGTGCTGGGCTCTGTATGTATGCACATGTGTTCATGAGTTCATCCGTATGCGTGCCCCCAGTCCTCTACAAAGAGACAGATGGTTGCAGGGGGCGGGGTGAGGGGAAGAGAGGTTGTCAAACAGAACTGAAGTAATAAATCATGATAAAAATCCTTGGTACAGTAGCTAGCGGAGGGGAGCAGAATGAGTGCAGCCTCCATGGAAGAGACGAGTGTAATAACTAACGGCAAGCAAACACCAGGGGCCTGGAGGTGCTGGCACATGCTTATAATCCCAGTACTGGGGAGGCAGAGGTAAGGGACCCGCCATCTGTTCCGAGCCTGCTCCACCCAGTGGGTTCCAGGCCTATGTAGTGAGACACTCACAAACAATAAACCAACTTCTCTCCTCCAAAACCTCACAGGGTAGGAGGGACAGAAGATAATGGAGGACACCCGTAGTTGCTCCTTGTTCAGATGGGGATGAATGTCAGCTGTCAAATGGGCTGGAGGACCCACATCTCAGCGGAGACTTCTGGCTGTGGCTGGTCTCAGTGTATCAAACAGTGGCCCCTCAGGAGGCTTCTAGGAGAACACACAGGAAGATTCTTTGCATACAGTCTGAATGTGCTTGAGTGTTGTGCTTTGATAATCAAAAGAACTGGCCAAAGCGAATCTGACGTACTCACAATAGGCCTAATAGCCGTTGTACATGTGGCAATTATCCCCTAATAGGGCTTGTAAGTCACTACATTGCATTCACACTGCTGAACCAAGCGTGTAATTTTCCATTTCATTAGACTTATCATTGTCACGATAGGATAGTATAACGAGCACCGTACACCCATCGCCTGGAATTTTAAAATGTTAGCACTTTGACATGTGGACTTTATTGTTTTTACATATAGTATTTAAAGCAGTCTTCAGGAGCCACGGCAGTGTTTTCCCTGAAGGCATCAGCAGTATCTCTAAAACTAGCATTTTCCTATGCTCACAACACCCTTTCAGCTCACACAACGGATCAACGGATCAACCCTAACTCTGCCTACCATAGAGTCCTTGGGTATTCTGGTGTCTCCAGTTATGCCCCAAATGTCTCATTTATTCAAAACATCTTCCAATCAATGCTCTCTTTTTACTTAATTATTTACCTTTTGGTGCACACATATGACATCAGGATGCACTAAGGGATGCTCAAGAGAGGAGACTGGTCCAGTGGGTATCTGGGCTGCATAGCTGGCCCTGCAGCAGCCTGAATAAAGTACCTACCAGGTAGGACTTTTGTGCTCATAGCGAAACTAAGGTCAGAGCCAGGGTCTCCCCCATGCCGTGTTCCTGCCAGCCTCCTGGCCTGCCTTTTCTAGGCTCTTATCCATTGGGTTAAACCATTATACTATTATTCTGGGTCCTGTGTGTGCCATGGGACTGTCAAGAATATCTCACATGCCCAGCAGAATATGCCAATTAGATTAATAAATTAACTAGAATAATAAACTAGATTACTCAAAAATATCAGATCTGTGACTTGATAGCTGAGTGGGTGCTGGTCACTGAAGTCTCTGTCTCTCCAAGATTCACATGTTGAAATATGATCCCCAGGAGGCTTTGGGACGGGTGATTAGGTCCTGAGAAGGAAAGAAATCCCTTTATAAAAGACTCAGAGAGCTTCCTCTACTCTTGCACCCCAGGAGGATTCAGAGATGTGAGTCAGGAAATGATCCCTGGACCGACACCAGGTGGACATTATCATGGTGGACGACAGCAGGTGGACATTACCATGGTGACGACAGCAGGTGACATTACCATGGTGACGACAGCAGGTGGACATTACCATGGTGGATGACAGCAGGTGGACGTTACCATGGTGGACGACAGCAGGTGGACATTACCATGGTGGATGACAGCAGGTGGACGTTACCATGGTGATGACAGCAGGTGGACGTTACCATGGTGGACAACAGCAGGTGGTGGAAGATGGTAGAAGCACGCCACAGAAAGGTGGCAACTGACTTTGTTCCGCTTCGACACACTTGGTTGAGGATCAGTGGGGAATAAAAAAGAGAAGGGTACATGGGTTGGTTCCAGTTGGGTGGATCTTAGCACATGGAATGGGACATGCAGGGCAATGCATGAGTGGTCTCTGTGCATCTGATGGAGTGTGATGAGGGGAGATTCTTGCGACAGTTGCAGGCTGGTCCAGCTCCTGGCAGGGAGGCAAACAGCCTTCCGGTCCCTGGAGGAACTGAGGAAAGAGGGGCTATTTTCCTCATGTAGATATCCCCAGTGTGTTGGAGAGCTCCATGGAGAAGGCACAGACATTTGCCAAGGCCAAGGCCAGAGTTAGATGTGGGTAAATATTTGCTCTGCCTCAGCTGGAGGAGATGGATTTTTAATAAAGAGAAGTGACTCATGTCACAGAGTGTACCAACAATTCAGGAAAAAGCCACTCTGGAAACTGCCAGGATGTCAGGCAATGTCACTTGATGATCTCCCAACATCCATACATATGTACACGTTTCTTAACATGTATACTCATGCGTACATATGCACCCACACACTCAGATCCATACACTCAAACACACAGGCACACAGATCTTTCACGTGCGTGCATACGTACGTGTCCTTTGGTGTGACAATACGTCATTTTGGCTAGCCAGGGTTTCCTGGGTGCACCTGTGTCAGCAAACACACTTCATTCAGAGCCCTTAGAGACCCAGCTTTCATGAGTGCAGAGCAGAGGGCTGGGTTGTCATCAAAAGGGTCTGCGGAGTAACTGAACTATGTTCCGTGACAGCCACAGTGAGAACCACAGTGCTGTCTGCAGAGCGCAGGCTATCAAGACACCCACGACCCCCCCCCCCCCCCCCCCCCCCCGCTGGCCCGGTGCTGCTTCCACCCAAGGACGGGTGGGAATTGGGGTTGTTTTTAACCCACAGAATGTATCATGGGTGTTGAGATACCACTTTTGTAATTCTGTGCAGACACTGTATACAGATACTTATCACCTCACAGGTAGAGACGCTCAGGTTCCTTGCCATGGATATGCAGGGACCTGCTAGAGGATAGACGGTATTGACCACGAGTGGCCCTCCAGTTCCTAAGAGTGATTACCCATTGATTGCTAGCAAGAAAAATGGTTCCTTCGTCCCCAAACCATGAGTAGAGGAATTCTGCCAGCAGTGTAAGTGAGCTTTCAGGTGGGAGCTGCCATAGTTAGAAAATGCCTTGGTTCAGTTCGTGGGTCTCGGAACCACAGACCCCACTAAACCACGCAAAGGGAATGTAGGACTTCGAAAAACCGTGAGACAACAGACACACGGTGTTAGAATCCCGACATGGGCAGCTATTGGCTCTGTGGTGTTGACGACTAGCGGCTGTGGTGTGACGGTCTCCCACAGAAGGTCTATAGGCTGTGGTGATATGATGGGACCCAGCGGTTGTCCCAGTGGTGTGGGGGGATGCAGTAGAGTGGAGTACCAACCCTGAGTAAGTGAAGTCACACACAGTCACGCACTGACTATGTGACTTAGGTAAAGGTCTTTGCATTCTCCGGGGCCCAGTTCCTCCGTTTTCAACTTGACACTGTCGGCCAAGGCTGTTTCTGCGTTTCCTTCCAATTTTCATAATAAATTCTGACTTACACAATTAAAATGTCAAGAGATTTAATATTTGTTGAGAATCTACCGATGATGAATATTATCCTGTTTCATCTCACACATCAAAGCTGATGATGATCACGGGTTTTTATTGGAGTTGCTTGTACAGACAAGGAAATGGAGGCTTAGCTTGATCTACTAACTTGCATTGGTCCACATGGCTGGTAAGTAGGAAAACAAGAATCCTTTTTGCTTCTTTTACTGTGCTATGCAAGGCCAGAGCCCAGGGAAAGTCTGTTCAATTCTTTAACTAGAAGCAATCAGAAAAACAGAGATAGAAGCCTTAGAAAAGAGCTCAGAGTTGCCACAATCAAGTGGAGAGCCACATAAGTGGTAATTCAATCTGACAGCCAAGACCAAATAGATTCCCAGTGACAGCTTTGACAAAGTCAGATTGTCAGGCAAGTTCATCAGAGGCCATTTCAGAGCAGAGAGAAAGGAAGAAATAAGGAACCTGGGACTCTTTTCCATGTGCCCGAAACACCAAGCTTGGAAATTGCTTTCTTTTGTGGTGGCCCAAATTCGTCTCCCAAGCTTCTTTCTGTGACCTTCCTGGGGGGTCCTGACACCCAACTCAGCACATCCTCAGATTACAATCACTGCCTGCACCCGAAGGTACCTTCTTTCTGGCTTCCCTGTTCTGGTTAAATGGCATCCACGGACAAGGGTTTAAGCGTAAGCAATCTTTTGGTTTATCTTTTATATGGAAACACCTGACTCTATTATTTCACTTCTGAAATACTGCATGCGTGTTGGCCTCCTCAGCTGAACTCAGATCGTTGTTGTGTCTCTACTGGGATCTTCCCGTAAGTGCCTAACTAACCTGACCTCGCTCCTGCTCACTGCTCCAAAGTAACATTCAAAACCACAAATGACTACCGCATGTCAAGCCCCTTAAAGACTCACACATCTCTAGCGAGATACAACTAAAATTCTTCCGTGTGTCTGGGAAGTCACTTCTTGCCTGGCTTCTAAGTAATTCTGGAACTCCGTCTCCTCTGCTTCCTTCCAGTTTCTGAATTCCAATGCTCTTTATTTGAGTCTCTACCACTATGCCAGCTTAGGTTGTTTCCTGCAATGTCCTTCTGTGTTCTGTCTACCTACTCATCATATTAGGCCCACTCAAATGTCTCATCCTCCAAGAAGCCCTTCGGTGACCCTTTCCAGAGAAGCTAAATTGCGCATGCTCATAATAGAATTCAAACTGTTTGGTAAGAGCTATCAGTAGCAAAGAAAGCCATGCACCTGACCCCCTTTATGGGTGTGCAATAGAGTGGTAAGAAAGGCCATTGCTAATGAACTTGACCTTCCTCCCAGTTTGGCTATTATCACATCTATAGACATTAAGACACATTCTTTGATTACGAAGGTTTGCTTTATTTGCCTTTGGATTCTTAGTCTCCAATACAACAGTCCTCATAAATCTTTATTGGATATCTGATAGAATGAAGAGTTGGGTGATATCTTCAGCACTCTGTGTGTGGAAGAACAAGACCATAGAGCATACAATACATTTAGTGCTAGAGTCGAAGGGACCGGCTTTTAGGGCCAGCTTGAAGTGTGCCCTTCTAGGTACCTCACACCTAGGAAACCAATGCAAATCTGCCTGGGACGCCATGTGCTAATGACGGCAGTGCAGGAACTATAGCCAGTTCCTTCTAACTGTCTTTGCTATACACATAAGGTATTTTTGCTCTTGACAACAATTTCTGTGGGCTTGAATCCAGCCACATGGAATAGATTTTATTTTTTTGTCAGCTGAGGAGAAACTTGGCCACTTCAGCACAATCTAAAACATGTCTAGGGAAGATAAATTGGTTCGTTGTTAGTTTTCTGGGAAACTATAGGTAAAAGCTTAGCGATGGCTAAAATACCCAAATCTAGATCAACAGGAGAACTCCGACTCATTTATATATTAGGAAATTAGCTTCTCATCCAGCACCATGTCTTCCAGCTAAGTAGTTGAGCACAGAGTTTCAGACAGCAGAGATCTGAGACTCTGCAAAATTCCAGTTCAAGCACAGAACAGTGTGCTCAGGAAGCTGTAGCATTGCTAGCTTTTCTTGTTATTTCTGGGACACTTTGGGGGTATGTATGCATGTGTGCATGTATGTGTGTGTGCATCCCCCCACTGTGTGTGTGTGTGTGTGGATGTGTGTGTGTGTGAGTGGGTGTTTGTTCTAACATCCTCAACCTGTCCTGTCTAGAAACTCTGTTGCTATAGGTCATGGTACAGTATAGAGTACATTGAGGGAAGGTCAGCTTCAGAAATACAGGAGCGTATACAGGTCCTTTATCCCTGATCCTTAGATGCTCTCGAGAGAGAGAGTCTCATTGTCAGAGGTATTGCTACCAGAGATGGGATTTACTCCACAGCTCTTGTTTGGAGCCTGGGGATAAAAGGACTACACACGTCTCTCCTCGAGGAGCTTTCCTTAAGATTCTGGTAACTTCCCCGCCTTCTCTAGCTTTTCCAGCGTGGGGACTTGTGATTCTGGCACCAGACCAATCCCAGCCTCACAGGGTGACCTCACTTTTGGGCATCCCCAGCATCCTTTATGGTTGTACGCAGACACTGCCAATGCCGTTTTCACTAGAGCTGACCCATCATGCTGACCGTACCTTGGGCCAACATAACTGTGTTCTTTGGGACAGATTCCAATGAGTGTGCTTGAAAAACAGATACAGTCAGTGGCTTTGGGTCCATGGCAGAAAGAAGCTTGCGTGTTGACACAAAATGCTCAAATTTCTAAAGATCGTCATCCTTCTGCTGGGACAAATTAACCCTGAGCAGTATCATCACTTAGGGGAAGTTGACACTTGGGGCATATGAGCTAATGATGGACATAGAATACCACGTGTGTCCTACGCTGCACAAAGACACTAGGCCCAAGAGGCCATGTGAGTTCCTGTGAAGTAATGAAGCCTGTGAATTCAGAGGTTGTAATGATGAATGTGAGCTGTGTTACCTACAAATAGCATGAGTTGGTAAATTCCACTCACGTAACCACATGTCTGAAAAAAGCCAAGCTCATAAACCCTCACATGCAGCACACCGTCACCCGTATTCTCAGTGTGCTGGGGTGTTGGGGACTGGAGGGCAGAAGAATTAGGAGTTTAACCTGGTGCCTATTTGTCAAAAGAATTTGAGCAAATCATTCAAATCCTCTGGGCTTCATGCTTTGTGACCCATGCCCAGATGTTTGTGTGCAGATGTGCTGTAGGACCCTATGCACATTAGCATGGTCTTCTTCCCTGTGCTCTTCATACTTTGTACACACGATCGCTTACGTCAATCAGAGTGAGCTTACTGTTCCCTGCCATGGGAGAGCAGCATGGTGAAGCTGATAGTTTATTCGTATTTAAGACAAGCTCCACAAGATGAATTCTGTGCCTTCCCTAACTTTGCGTTCTAAGTGTCCAGCAGGTGTTTCAGAAGTTGGTGCATGGGGGAGTCATTTCTAGTCAGGTGGAAGGCTGAGACACACTGCCCAGCCATTTCCAGAGTCCTCTTACAAAAGCGCTGGGACCATAAGACTAGTTTTCTCCAACTGAATATGAGCTCAAGGGCCACGCGTGCTTCCCGTGACGTGTGGATGTTCCTGCTCAACCCTATTGAGAAGAATGTGGTGACGAAGACGGAGTTTTTGGGTCCGTGAATGTCTAATATGGCTCAGAATCCCATTTATATCAAAATTTGAAGAATGAGAGATAAAGTTCAGTGACATAAAACCATAAAGATTGGTTGTTATGGAAGTTGTTTTCTTTAATGCGTATCTGGAGAGTCATGACCAAAAACCGAAGCAGGGAAGTGTGCCTAGAGGGCTGGCGTTGTTCTGTGGCAGCACAAGCCTGGTCAAGGACAAGTTCACTGTCTCACATTGACACCTGAGAGAAGCAATTGAGCTTGATGGGCTTTGGGAACATTGAATGCATGTTTAACAGTTACATAAGAAAGGCGCTTACGGTGTGACGCTCTCAGTGTTCTGAGGCTCGCTTATAATTTATTGCACACTGTTAAAATCAGTTCAAAATAACATCCCAAACACGTATCACTTCTTCAGGATGGAAACACGCAAACTCTTTCTTCTAGTTTTTAAAAGATGAGCCCATGGCTGCTGTCTCCAGCCACCCTCCTGGGTCGTAGCATTTTCAGGATGGCCTTGAGATGTGGAAAATGAACCCCGGAACTGGATGCTCAGACCCATAACCTCGCTTTCGCGGCAGGAGAACTGCAGCTGAGAGAAACCGAACGTTTTTCTCCCTAGAAACAGGACGAATCAGTCGCTCGAGTTCGCTCCAAAGCTTGTGTTTTTCTCTCGCACAGCCGTGCCCGGCTTCGGGCTCATTGTGAGGTAGCAGAGTGAGAAACCTCCTCCTGCCAGGCTGGCCTCTGTGGGCTCTGAGGGAACCCCTTCGTACTGAACCTGACGCTCGGAGGAGAGCCTGACTCTATGACTAGAGTTTTACAGATTTTTCTCCTGGCGCAGAAGGCACAGCTGAACTCAAAAGCAGCAGGACTCGGTGCCATGGTTACACCCCCAGCACCTGAGGCTTGTGAGGGCCTTAAACACAGAACTTTGAGTGACAATCCAGACCCTCCTAGGCCACCCAGAACAAGCTGGTCACTCTCTTTTCTTCTCCACAGATAGGACAGGCCAGGTGGAAGGGGAAGTACAGGCCCCTCTGTGGTACCACAGATGGGTGGAGGCCTTTCTCATGGGGCAGAGGCTTGAAGCCCTTCTTGTACGTGTACGGTTACATAATGGCGTGAAGATGGGTGTGAGTCACCATTGCCGCAAATGAAAAAACACACACACACACAGACACACACACACCTAAATATAATTTACCAGCGACTCCTCCTGATGGTATTGCGCAACCAAATTAGCTAAAAACAAAAACAAATACAAAACAAAACCCCCCAGAACACCCACTTCAAGGCATAACATCTGAGCTCTGCTCATATTCCCAAACATGAAAGTGTGTCCTGGCGGCAGAACCAGCTGAGACGAACGGACCGACTTCTGATTTAGTTCTGAGAGAACTGATCTTGTCCACCGCTTCAGAGGACAGCCAGGAGGGAAGTCTGGACCCAGCATCACGCCTCAGAAGGTCAACCTTCCCACCAGCGCTGGCTGTGGAACTACTAGACACACTAGCTCCTACTCTCTCCCCCAGCTGGAGGGCATGGACTGGTACTCAAAGGGGAGGGGGCGGAGCTGGTGAAAACTGGCCTCTGGAGGGAGAGCGATCCAGCGGTATTTCAGAATGATGGATTTCTCCTCGGACCGCAGACTCAGAGAAGGCAGGATTGTAGGATTGTAGTCATCAAGGGCAGAGACATTTCAAGCCCCTGGAACTGGCAGCTGGGCCTGGCTCCGCGGGCTCCCGGAGAGCTGTCCTGCTGGGTTTATTTTGGTAGTCTGTTTTGAATTTACAGAGCTGCCTCTTTAGGAGGGTATTTTGAAGGGCTCCAAGTAGCTTTTGTTTCTGCGCTCGCTCACACAGATGAGGAGCTGAACTAATTGAGAGAGTGACCCAAATTAGTGAGTATCACAAAGTCTCACACTTGGCCTGGATTCCTGTAGCTTTCGAATGCCTCCGCATGCGTGTCCATTAGGAAGGCTTTTCTGGAGCCCTTCTGATAACATCCCCAGCCACCCAGAATCAGCAAATATGTGATAGGGCCCCCTCTTAAATAGTCCGCAAAGAGGTTCAGGCACGGAAAGTCTTCTAGAGGCTTTTGTTCATAAAAACACAGCTTTGGCAAAACAATTGCTGTTTTCTTCCTTTGTTCAGTAACAAGGCAGTTCAGCCTTGCTCCGACATCTCCCTTCAACTGAAATAATTTCCATGTCCTAGGGTTGATCTACCCAAGGTTGTGAGAGAAGAGATTTGCTTCCCAGCCTTGAGACGTTTTCTGTTTTTAACTCCTCCAAGGATAGTGTGCTCTCCAAGAGCACTCCCAGGATTGTCAGAAATGGTGGAAGAAAAAGAGAGGCAACATTTCCTTTTGCCCTCCTGCCTCTCTTGTCCTCACATCTACAAAGAACAGGGAGGAGGCCTTTTAAGTAACAGGCAGGGGATGCGGATGCTACCCCGGGGGCCTGTGAAAATGGTCAACTCACTTCAAATGAGCATTTTCCATTTGGTTTCTAGCCCCCCCATCTCTTTTTCCTATTTTCAGCTTTCAGTCTCCTTTGTGATTGATTAATGGATATGACAGAAAGCTTTTTATTCTCTCTTTGGGAATTCTGTTTCTCATAAACAGAGGTTTGTGAAAAGAAAGACAAAATCAAGTCGCTGAGCTCCGTACAAGCAAAGCTCAGAAGAAGGTGTAAGCGGTGGGCAGTTTGGTGGGATGGGGTGGGAGGCGCCACTGTGGCCTGCTGGGGAGCTTGGGATGCCTGGACAGAAGGCTTCCGATGGTAGCTCACCTGTTCGCCTCCAGCTAGAAGTGGCCCAAAGCACCTGCCTGGCATCCCTCTCTCTCTGCTTCGCTTATGGGCAGACTGGATCAGGAGAGCATCACCCAGCCTCTCTGCGGCTTTTCCTTAGGAATAACGGGTGGGGCTCTATGATGGTATGCCATTACAAATGTATTGAGAGACGGAAGGGTGGATGAAAGTCAGAATGAAAGATAAGTTTGGAAAGGGAAGTGAGGTGAAGAAGGAGAGAAGGAAGAAAGAAAGAAAAGGAAGGATGAAGGAAGGATGAAGGAAGGGAAGGAAGAATGGAGGAAGGAAGTAGGAAGGAGGGGGGAAGGATGAAGAATCTTGTGCTTTCTAGAACTTGGTACCCATAGTGAAGAGCTCTGGCTAGCAGGCTGGGTATCTGCTAGTAGCTAGTACCCGTGCATGGCCTCGAGTGGCAAGCTGACCAACTAAAGAGGTGTGCGCACAGGGCAAGATGAGCAGTTCTGATGTAGGCTGTCTGTCGCCGTGGAAGCTGTCTTAGCTACTTCCTGTCCACAGTGCCTCTGGGCAAGAGCCTGGACCTCAGAGCTGCTCAAGGCTCCTCAGATGATTACAAGCAAGCCTAGCTCAGAAGACATTGTCGATACATTTATCACCGCAATATATTGTAAATAGTTATTGTACTTATTGTATACAGTTTTTTCTTATATTAGCTATAACCTTTTTTTTAGACAAAAAGGGGAAATGTAGTGTCATTTCAAATATAAATAAAGACTGTCTGAAGATTGGAGAGTAAAACAGTCCCACTGGTCAGCCTTACAGACAAGATTATGGGATTACAGGTGTGTGTTGCCATAGAAATTGGGTGGTGCATGCCTTTAATCCCAGTGTTGCACACCTTGAATCCCAGTCCTAGAAAAGAATACAAGACACGGGGAGACAACTCTTAGGACAGTCTCCTGAGATTGCAGGAGGCAGGTTCGCCATTTCAGACTGAGGTTGAGGTAAGAGCCAGTAGCTGGCTGTTTTGCTTTTCAGATCTTCATGATGAACCCCAATTTCTGACCCCGAGTTTTTATTAATCGTGCTTCAGGGCACCATCTTAGGGCTCCAATCTGAATTATTTTTAGGAAAAGAATTTGGTGTTTAAGTCAACAGTACCAGCCTCCCCTGGGATATTTATAAAATGCAGGCTCTTGTGCCCCACTTAGGCCAAAGGAAGGGACGTTTGGGAGTCAGAGGCCAAGAGCCATGCTCTAGCAGGCTTTCTGGGCATCTGACCATGCTCGAGAACCACGGCAATAGAAGGATCCAGAACAAGAAGGCAAACTGCAAACACATTCAGTTCTTCCACAGAGCTCCCAGGTCAAGACTTTCCAAATGACATTCTGGGTTCTGTGTAAACTTCCCCAGCCTTCCTAAATTTACCATGTGCTGCTAAATGATTAGATGATTAACTTGCTTGGCTCAGAAGCCCCACAGGTGGAAAAGAGCTTGTTGACTGGGTTTTCTGTCCTGCCTGGTTCCCGTAGTCTTTACTTCCCAAAGAAATCACACAGAGGTCTACATTAATTATAAACTGGGGGTCTTAATATATAGCTCTGGCTGGCCTGGAACTCACTGTGTAGACTAAGCAGGTTTTGAATTCACAGAAATTCTCCTGCCTCTGCCTCCCAGGTGCTGAGATGAAAGCTGTGTGATACCACACCTAGTTTTTTAAAAGTGAAATAGAATCACAGCATTTTCCCCATACATCTTCCCCCCAGGTCCCTCCTGTGTCCCCTTCTCCAATTAGCAGATTTGTTTTTCTTCATTATTATTGTTACATAGATATTTATATGTATGCACAGATTATAAATATAGCCTACTGAGTATGTAGTTTTGGTTGTGTGTATAAGGTTCAGGGCTGACTACTCTGAATTGGATAAGAAGGGAGTGGTCCAGGCAATTCACTTTCAAACAGGCTTGGGGAGACATCCGATATGACACAGGTTTATTTGTTTGTTTGTTATTTTTGTTTTTTTGAGACAGGGTTTCTCTGTGGCTTTGGAGCCTGTCCTGGCACTAGCTCTTGTAGACCAGGCTGGTCTCGAACTCACAGAGATCCACCTGCCTCTGCCTCCCGAGTGCATGACACAGGTTTAGTAAGTTCCCAAAATATGTTGCTCCGAGTAGCAGGTCTTTGGGGTCCCTCCAGTTCTAATATTTCCAAACCTGTGAGTTTAGTCAAATTAGCTGTCTCCTGGAATATGGCCATATCTGTGCTAGAGATGGCTTGCCATTCTCTCTTCTCAACTTCCCCTGCCAGAACCTGGGCATTTTTCAAGCTCAAGTGTGGTACGACCTCCTCCACTTAAGGTTTGTTAGAACCTCCTCCACGTACTGGTCCCCCAGACAGAGGATCCCTCTGTTTCCATGGTTTCTTACGCTGCATCCTCTCTGTATGCACTTTGTTGGTGTCTGTTAGCTACTGCTCTGGCTCCTGACTGTATTTGCTGTTCCTTGAGACAGAGCAAGTACCCCACTCTTTTTGAGTCACCCCTGCCTCCTCACATCTAACACAGCCCTTGGGACAAAAAACATAGCACATAAACATTGATCACCTTGGGCTGAATGGGCTTGAGCGCTCTCGGAGAGATCCGGAACTTGAGTCATGACTGGTTTCCCCAGTACAGTAAGCATGACAAACCCGCCAACAACAGCACAAATACTACAGGCAGAACCGGTTGACTGTTTCAATGACTGGATGACAAAGGAAGTCTAAGTCACACACACACTGAAATCCTTAAAGAGAAACGTGGCTAAAGTTTATACTGTCTGGCGTCTATTGGCCATGCCGGCATTATTTGTGGGTTGAATATTGATAAAAACATTTCCAGACAAAAGATATACTTTATGAACAATCTTCATTGAAGGTTAACTTTGTCAGTTTTCTAACACCCTTATAAACTTTATTCATAATCTCCTTGACCATAGGAAGCAGGTGTTTTTCTTTTTCTTTTTTCCTGGTTAATAATGGTCTCTGTGAGATTAAACAACTTATTTAAGGACTCTGGCTAGATGAGAGGCAAAACAATGATCTACATGCAGACCATGTCAAGTCCTGACCCTCCCTTCATCACCATATTAAACAAATACGTATAATAAACAGTTCAGCCATTTAAAGAGGTCTACACTTCTTCATAGGACATGTATGTATTTCTCCTTTTTAATGGATACACAGTTACCTACTTCCATCTAGACAGCAGCAGAACCTGCGGGCAGGGTTGACAATGGACCTCCTTATGTGGAAGTGAAGATGGAGAGGAAGAAGGAGGATGTACATGTGCAAGGACCAAGTCTATACTGAGCGTGTGTGCCTTCTGCGCTTGCTATTCCTCTGCTGTAGGTGACATATGGCACAGACATGGGCACCACTTGCTGGGGGCAAAGTGCCATGGAGACACAAAGTCGGACCCAGACATTTCAGTGAAGTCGTGAAGAAATCTGCAACCCTGTGGCTCTCTGTCTCCTTGACCATCAGTATCCTGACCTCCCATGCTTCTTGATGTCCTCAGGCTTTGGACCTTTGTGTTTCTGGAACATCTCATAGAGACCTCGGCCGTTCTGCCTCTCTGTCTCCACATTGGAATATGACCCCTGCCCCCATTTTTCACCTTTCTTCAGGACTGTCTCTTTGTCACCATGGAACCATCACTTTATTTTAATGAGTGCGTAACTGGTAGACATTTCCCATCAGAGAAATGTACCTGGAAAAACACTGATGATTAAATAAAAAATAAATGATTAAATAAATTTTCAACTGTAGAATTATTTCAAAAGATGGCCCATATGTATCTATATGAAAGGAAAGATTATTTTCTTTCCTTCTCACCTAGCTCTTGTTTTTCCAGCCAAAAAAATTAATGACCATTACTTCTCTAAGACAGGAGACTCTTGGTCTGACACAGTCTCTAAAACTACGATTTTGGTTCTGATTTTCTCTGGCTCGCCTAACAGTGAAACTAAAAATGACAACTAAAAATGACCCCAGAGAGGCTGGAATCACAGTCACCATTACATAAGAACAAAGACGCCGGAGACAGAACCAGAAATGCCGAGGTCTAGCGTGGAGCGCAGAACTCCGTGCCACAAGGAAAGCTGAAGTGAGGGATGGTGTCAACAATACCACGCAAGGGAGTTGTCATGGAAACCCTTATTGGAGAACAGGCTATTGGATTTGGGAAACCAATTAAAGCACATCTTGATGGAGAGAAAGAGGTTAAAAGAAAAGATGAAGTCAGACACCGAAGACGGAGTGGAGTTACGTGGCCATGGTGGCGAGGAGAGAGCACATCATTGTTACAAGACGGGACATGACAGGCTTGAGAGGCCAATCTGCTCAGTCAGGATGCCTATGAGCCAATGTGCTAGAATTTGCCTTTTGTGGCATCATAGCTCTCATGACTCAGCCTGCAGAACAATGTGATAGGTGGGTGGACTCTCTTTAAAAAATACTTTCAAGAAGAATAGGTAGTATGTCCGTATCTTGCTTTTAGCAGCAATATATTTCCACTCAGATATTAAAAGGAGAGGCCAGTAAGATAAAAACCACTGCTGTGATACTTCGGTATGATTTCTGTGGTCCCTTTTGGATGTGGACCCGACGGCTGTCCAAGCACCCTAACGATTGATTTCCCTGCTTTCTGCCTGAAACAGAATCTGGCATTAAATGATTACACGGACTTATGACATTGGCATGCGTACGGCACATGGATTGGTTTTCCATAAATTACCTCTTAAAGAAGGCTCTGTACTCCTAGATGTACACATGCGGTTATGAAAGTTTTCCAGGGAGAAAAGCGGAGAGCGAGCCAGAGAAAAGAAAGGTCTCTTTCAGTAGTGCAGAGGAGTGGGACGTGGAACAGTATAGGTGTGCGAGGGCCAGATCCCCTGAAATAGGGAGCAGGAGCATCTGTAGGACAGTAAATACCCTCTTAGACACACTATGAGCGAGGAGAGAGCGAAACCAATGACCGCAATCCAGAATATCACAGACAAAGGGCAGGGAATGTCAGGAATCCCGAGGTCTCCTGTTGATTGCTTTTGACTAGTATAAAACTTCTGTGTTAAGAACACAGCACGCAGGCTTCGTGACCCTGGTAAAAACAGGGACTGGCTGTAAGGACTTGGGGTAAGGTGATGGGAGAGAAAAATGATTCAGGAAACTGAGATGGCATTGGCTCAATGCACTAACCATGGCGAGCATGGCTGGAGGGAGGGGCACAGGTAGGGATGTCAAGTTCAGACTAGAAGCGAAAGGAAAGCGGTCAGAAGTGAGGAAGCTATGGGGCTGGAGCCAGGGTGTGGCGGCAGACTTGGATCATGCTTTGTCACCTGAAAAGAGGGAATGAGAAATGAGTGATTAGCAGTGGTTGGAGCCAAAAGCAAGCAAAGAATTACAAGTTTCCAGGCAGTAGTGAATATCAAAGTTGGGTAATAGTAGCCCTTTGCTTCCAGACAGTCTGTCCAATTCACAGCCCAACTTCTTAGGGCAGAGGGATCAAAGGCTGAGATTTGAGTTCCTGTCTATGACAAGCCAGTAAAACTTAAGAAAGGTCCCTTCTGTCTCAGCTGAGTGGGCTGGGAGCCACCACTAGGATTTAATTCTTGCAAAAGATCCAAAATTCAACTCAGGCACAGCAGCAAGCACAGGATCCTACAGCTCTACAGAGCGACAGAGGGGCAAGCAGGCTGTGTCCTGCTCACTTGGAAAGAGCTTGGCTGAAGCTCACCTCCTAGCCACCATGCACCTGATTTGGAGGAAGAGGAAGGAGGGCAAATGTCTCCAGCAGGAATTGTTGAGGGCAAGGACTTCAAGACTTGTGACTCTTCTGGGCGTGTGTTAATCAGTTTGCACTGCTGACCATGATACCCGACAGACAGCACGTGAGTAAAGATTGGGCTCATGGTTTCAGAGGATTTTGGTCCATCTTGGCATGGAAAGTACGGAGGAACAGTTCAGGTCATGGCTGGAGCTGCCGATACCCTGGCAGACCAGACCTCAGAGATTGAGTCAGAAGCTGGTGTGGTGGTCAAAGGCCAGCTCCTAGCGACCTACTGCTACAGACCAAGTTTCAGCTCCAGAAAGTTCCACAGCCTCTCTGAACAGAGCCACCTGCTGGAAAAAAGTATTTAGACCATGTACCTGGGAGGAGACATATCAGATTGCAGCCCGAACAGAGATGGGGATCTGTGAGAGCTGTGTTTTCATTTCAGCATGGCATACAAATATGACTTGTCAATTTATAGAATCAAAAATAATAAACTCTAGCAAAAGAATTAAGGAATTCCTCAGAAGAGGAGCTTCAGGACACTAAAGATCTGTGCGCTTGCTGCAGCAGTGTGGGGGATGGTCCAATGGGGGTCTGGACGCTGTCTGCGCAGCCTGTACCCTGCAGCTACAGGAACAATGAGCTGCCTGTCCCCTCCTCCACCTCTAACTCTCCCTTGAGGTTTCTCATTGGCAGATTCTAAGCAGGAACGCTGGCAGGGTTTCTGGGAAATTTAGTTTCCAGATGTTGTAGTCCCTGTGAGTCAGAGAGAACAGAGACAGGGAGCGGGGGAAGAGCTACCATGGCCAAGGGGCCCGAGTGAAAGACATCAATTAAAGGGTGATGTCAGGGGAGGTGGGATTCTAGAATATGGGTCAGGGTGGGAAGGGAGCTCGGTGAGGTTGAGTCGGGGTGGGAGGACTGTGGGGACGCCAAGTCTAAAGAGTCTATCCCTGTAGCAGACACAATGGCAACACTCCTGGAGATAGAGGGATAGTGAGACAAGCCGGGCAGGGTGACAGGTAGTTGAAGTGTTACAACCTCTGAGCGTGACAAGATGCTCTTTGTTTCCAAACTTACAGCAGGGCATACACAGAAAAATGAAAACACCATTGATTAGGAGCAAAGACAGGCAGAAGAAAGAACGTGTGGCAATCTGTCCCCACTTTGCTGACAATTTGAAAGTGTTCTTCCAGTCCAGACATAAATGAAAATAATTAGAATTTGGGCAATGGTGTTGGAACCAAGAATTAAAAGGTAGAAATATAGAAAGAACTTGAGGGGACTTGACCATGAAACAAAGAGCAGGTGGAAGGTGAGGGAAGCTGGGATTTCACAACCTGGAGCCTGGATAATCTTGTGAACTGACATCCTGAATTGAGAGACAGACGTAATAAAGGCCAAAGTTGAGTGGCTCTGTTTTGGATGCATTTGGTGTAAGGATATGTAACTACAGACCAATTACAGATCATCGATCCATGGATGATCAGGATGCAGGTACCAGGTGAGGGTAGCTGTCTCTATTGCTGCTGAACTGACAAGAGGCTTTTACATATAAAGGGAAGTAGTAACACTCTACACATGTGCGTTTGGGGACACTGAAAAGACCAAGGTCTGTCAATGTTTTACGGTCTTATTCCCTAATGGAGTTTGATGCCTGAAATCCAACACTTAGCACTTCAAACTACTAGCTTTAACTTAAAGCTGCTCAAGACTTTTGTACTACCCATCTACCTGCAGAATGGACCACTGTAGATGGAAGTTCTATCTGCCTGGTCCCGTAGCCATTCAGTCCCAAATAAACACAGAGGTTTATATTAACTATGAACTGGTTGACCTATTAGCTCAGGCTTATTATTAACTAGCTCTTACAGCTTAAATTAACCTATAAATTTTGTCTATGTGAAGAAGTATCTTGATTGTGGATTGTTGTCAGAGGCCACATTCCCCTTTTGGGCAGTGCCATTCCTTGGCAGAGAGTCCTAGGGTATTTCAGAAAGCAAATCAGTAGGCAGTATTCCTCCATGGTTTGTGTTCTAGGTTCCTGCCTCGATTTCCTGCATTAACTTCCCTCAGTGGTGAACTTCTATCTGGAAGTGTTAGTTGAACTTGCCTCCTCCAAGTTGCTTTGGGGTGGTAGTGTTTATCCCAGTAACATAAAGGAAACCAAAGCAAGGGACCATGGCTAGCATGTCTTCTCACTTGCTGTGCTTCCTGGGGCCTGCTATCGTCATAAGTTTGCCGAGCCTTGTATGTTTTTTAGCTTCTGGAATCTCATGAGCCTCTGTACTCTGTCATCTCACCGGGAGCGGGGAGGACATGCTTCAGTTCTGAGGAAACAGCACACTTGGTTCCCATGAGGAGTCAGAGCCAGCAGAATCACTGGGTCCTACAGAAAGACGGACGGTCAGAGAGACACGAGATATTTTTGAGTCTGGAGGAATTTGCTCCGTCTTAAGTCTTCTGTCTTCCTCGGCTCCTCTCCTGCTTTGTCATTTCTTTTTCTTTTATTCCTTTAACAACTTGATTGTTGAAACCTCAGGAAATTCTAAGCTTATTTCTTCCATCAAAATGAAAGGAACTCATTGACGAAATCATGAGTCCATTAAGATTGAGTGGTACATCTCCATTAAGCCGTGATTTGCATCATAAAACAGATTAAGATGAAAAATGGAAGTACTCTCTTGGAGAGGAAATGTACAAAAGATTCTTTTATGGCTCTCCAAAGTAAGAGGGAATAACACTCCACCGAGCACCCAGAGAAAACAAGGGACAGAGAAAAGTATTGACCGAGCAAGGCCAGACTGAAGACCTGTAGCCAGATAAGTGATGTGACTCATAGCTTAGTTTTGGGGAGCTGGAGAAAAACACTGATATTAAGCATCCTGGTGGGGCAAGGACTCGCACTGTAGCGCGGTTGCAGTGGCTTGCACTGCAGTACCCATGGGTCATCATCTCTACACGAACGGAGTTACCGAGAACCTCCCTCGCATCCCGCTGAAGCCCCGGCTTACAGGTGGCTCTAAGAGGATGAAAATGCTGCTGCTCACCTCAACCTTTCTTAAAAAGTTTGACAAAGCAGTCTGGTGACAAGAACTATATAGACAGTGTAGATCTCAGAAATCTGGATTGCCTCAGGGGGTCAAAGAATAACAGAGTAAACCCTGAATTAGCAACGCATGGAGTTCTCCAGAGTTCTGGGGAAGAGTTGGGTGGAACATCTCTGGCCTCTTTCTTTCTTTCTTTCTTTCTTTCTTTCTTTCTTTCTTTCTTTCTTTCTTTCCATCATTTACTTAGACAAGCATCAAGACCTTCAGCCAAAAAGGGAGACTGGCTTAAAGGACGGAACATCTGGGAGAATTAGCTGATTGATGAGAACAAGACAGAGAAATGAGCAAGAGAGCGATTGGAAGGCATAGTCCCCGGAGGAATCACATCATTGGTGTGTGAGGGGCAGTAGTCCCAGCTCACAGGAACCCGTGGTGCCATCTCTTCAAAATTCCCCATTCAGTGACTTCATAGAAGGTTGAAATTGGCCACAATGGGAATGTTCACACTGTCAAAACAGGCAGATGTCACAAATCAGGGCTTCTCTTTTTTCTGTTCTCGGTTTGTTTCCCCCACCAATAGAAAGTATATTAAATATTTATCAGTATTCTCCTGGACTTTAATCAAAAGATAATTTGCTCAGCAAAGCCGCCACAGGCCCCTGAAACTCTGACGGACGACTCTCCGAGCACAGGAATTCACCAAATCACTGACAATGTGGAACTCTGTGGACTTTGGCAAAAGGGGAAAGAAATCCTTAGAAAACTTACCTGTGTGATGTAGTTGCCGGCAAGCTTCCTGAGAGTCAATATTCACAGAACTGTGTGGTAAGTGCCCCTCGGAAGTGGTATAGGGACCTTCAGACATCTGGGCTCTGGGAGCAGAGTGAGCCCTGCCCAGAGAGGGGCTCTGAGTCCTGTTTTGGGCAGTAGGGGTGTGGCAGAGAGGGGCTCTGAGCCCTGTTCTGGGCAGCGGGGGTGTGGCAGAAGTTCTTCCTCAGACGTGCTGAGTGGACGTGTTCCACCTGTGAGGTCTGAGGCTGCTTCTGAGAAACACAAAGATCAAGAAGTCTCATCTGCCCCCTCTGGAGCTTCTAGGATTCTTGTGAAAAGGTGCACTGTTGATACTAAGTGATTTTGACTGGAAGGTAGGAGAAAAGAAGCTGTGAGACACAGATTGAGGAGTTTAAATCAGTGCACACTGTGCATATCTATATGGTTGTTTGTCAACAAATTCAAAATAGAGCTATCATGCGACCCAACTACACCATGTCTAGGTTATCTGCCTGAAGTCAACATGCCACAGATATATTTGTGTAGCCCCGTATACTATTGTGCTCTTCTGAATAGCTAAATTCTGGAAGCCAGCATCAACAAACGAGCAGATTAAAATTGGGGCACACACACAGAGCGAGGCTTTAGTCAGCCATACAGAGCAGACTGGTCCTTCGTTGGAAAGTGGAGGCGACCGGAGATTGCCGTAGGAAACGAAGTAAGTCAGAAAGACAAATGTCACATGTTCTCACTCCTCGGCAAATCCGTGAATACACATAAATAGGAAACGTTATATATGTGAAAGCAAAGGGAAGAGTTGGGGAAGGAAGGAAGCCAGTAGAAGGAGCATCAGGGCCAGAGCGAAGCATCTGGAGGAGTGAATGTGGTCGCTGAACTCCATATACACGACAGAAATTACCTGTATGACATCATCACTGTATATAATGAATGTATACCAAGGGAAAAAAAACCTGGCATGGAAGGACAACCGAAGGGGGAGGACGGGAATATTTTATCCCACTTTGAGGGAGCAGTTGATTTGTTTGAGGGAGAAAACCCTGCCTTTGTCTAATGAAGCCCTCTCTCTAAGCCCCTCTAAGCCATGGGTGTGTCAGGTGTTGAGGACTGGCGCAGGGGTCAGGACACAGCCCGGTGCAGCAGGAGAGTGTCCTTCCTATTAGAAGCAGCTGCCCCACCGGTGCTGGTATGTTATTGTCATAGCGCAACCAAGCATGAGGGTGCCTTGACAGTGCTAGTCCATCTCAGTCCCGAGACTCACGCGCAGAGGAATGTCTTCCCAAAGAAGGCCAAGGGCAGCAGCGTCTTGTGGAGGGCTGGGTGCTCCTCCGAGGCTTAATCTGGACGTCAGCTTGCTTCTGAAGAGGCAGTATGTTCTAAGGTTGTCCATGTTTAGATAAACGTCTGGAATTTATGGGGGCTGCTTCAAGAGGTGATTTCAAACCCGTGAAAAGAACGCGCCATGAACACTGACCAAACAGAAGAAGTATTGCTTTTCACAGGCGGGCACATACCTGGCAGCCTCTGCGGGTCTGGTCTGAACCCCTAGATGATACTAGAGGCACTGAGAAGCAGGAGGCCACCATCAAGCAAGAAATACAGCCATGGTTAGAAAGCAAGGCGAGTCATACCTTTGCTCCTGCTATGGAACCTGGGTCCTATTCAACAACACAGGATGAAGGAGAGAGGCAGGTCTTAATGCAGGGTCTGAATTGTTTACATAGTTGGTGGGCAGAGCCTGTCCAGACCGTGGAGCTGGAGAAGACGGTCTTCTCTACTACATGTTAGGTAACAAATGGGTTGTATAACCTCATCTCCATTTTATCCTTCCCATTTATTTATTTTTTAAAAAGCTCTTTGATGTCACCCTGATGACGTCTGCTGTCCTCCCCAAACCTGCCACCACATGGGCGCCTCAGTCACAAGCCTGATTCACAGTCAGCTCCATGTTTAGCGGCTCCCAGAGAAGGATTCCAGTCTGCAGTTTGCCCTAAATAGCTACAAATATCGGAGTAGCAGCAGCAGCCCTTCCAAAAGCCTTTTTAGGAAGTATCGTACCAGGGCTGGGATGACACACAGGGAGCCACAGGTGAGAGGGAGCTCCAGGCAGGGGAGGAACTGATGAGAAGCACCGAGTTGTGGGCCCTGCAGCAGCCTCCCCCCTTCCCTGAGAGAGTTGTACGGAAACATTTCAACATGTTTATCTGTCTGCCCAACCCTTTTTAGTGAAATGAGATTGCTCCTTGCTTCTGGTTACCATGCTCAAATGATACTATGGCAACCAGGCTGCATAAAAGGGGAGTGGCGTGGGGGGGGGAGCAGGTGCTGCTTAGCAACTTGAAGATTTTTTAAAAAGGCAAGTACTCATTTTAACGGTAGCAGTTTTTAAAATGCCAGTTTTGAGGAGTTAAAAAAAAAGAATATTAGAGACAGTGCATGGGAATGGCAGTAGAGGGACGTGGTAAGGGAGGTGGTAGCGTTCCTCTCAGCTGTCGTGTTCATCATGACGACTGTGGGGGCACAGCTGGTCTCTGTTGATGGGTAAGCAGCAACACGATGAGGTTCATGCAGGTGAGCGATGCCACCAGGGCTGGGCTAACAGGTAGGCAGCCTGACTTCAAGTGGAATTCTTTTTATAGTCTCTCACAAAGAAGCAAAATGCCATCTGGAAACTGGAGGAAAGAAGAAGAAATGAAACCCTGTAGATTACCAAGAAGATGATGGAAGTTGACCGTCTGCTCCTCAGGTAGAAACTCAGAAGGAAGAGAGTTCTCTGAATGCACTTCCAGGACAAAGTTCAGATGCTCTCTACGGGATTTGTTTGTCTGTTCATGGAAAAGAAACAACAGGTGACAAACAGAGCAGACGGGATGGAGTCCAGAGTCTCAGGCTGGGGCTGGAGGGGCTGGGTTTTTGAGAACTTGGGTTTCCAAACAATGGAAAAACCAGATATGGTGGGAAGTGGTCACTCACGAGGAGGACCAATGACATCCCCTGACATGGAAAGAAATAGAGTAGAAAAACAGATTTCTCAAGATCTTGAGATGTGTGCATCTCAATAGATGAGTACATCCTTACCGCCAAGGCCCCTCCTCCTCACTGGCTAGGCCGCCCCCTCCTGTTCTGCTGTTCCAGCTGATCCCTGACTCAAATGCTGCTCGCAGCTGGGGTGATGGTCATGTACAGGCAGTTCCATAGCAGGCAAACATCACACTCAGAAAACACGCTGTCAGGTTGAAGAATGTCCTCACAGGCAGCCGACATAATGGGTGACTGTCTATCGCACACCTTCAGTAATTAACACCACTTAAGAAATGCCATTCCAGGCAGACCCTAGGTCAGAATTAGACTAGACTCAAGGATCTGAAATGGTATGTACTTGAGACTCCGCAGGGGAGGCAGGGGAGGAGAAAGTGGGGAGCAAAGGCCAGCTGGCTGAGTTGGCAGCTCCTTAGTCATCCTGCCACTGTTCAATCCACAGCACAGGGAAAGCCTACCAGGTCCAGTCACCAAGTGGCCATCCCATGCTGCTCTCCCTGGTGTCCCTGGCCTAGGAGGAGCTCAAGGAATGCAGGGCTCTGGCTGCCTGATCCTGGTGCTCGCCTCCCAGGGGCGGCCACTCCTGCCTTCCTGCTTAATGTGGTGCTGACGAGTGCAGCTCGAGGTCCAGCGGTCACGGATGTGTTGTGATCTTCTCCTTGTTTCCACTCAAGGCTAATTGTACCCCTGCCACGAGAAACAGTAAACAGCCTGCCCTCCCCACAGCTCGACTTCACTCAGGGGGTCTCCTAACGCCAGAATCCACCCAGCATTGGTTTTCAAGAGCCAGTATTTTTAAGTGTCTGGGTAGAGGAGTCTGTTTTTCTGACTGCCAACAGGATGAAGAAGAAACGAGTGGCTATCGGGGTCCTAGTTTGAATTTTGCTCTCTCATCTGCTTCTTATCTTTATTCCCATCCTTACAGGGGGGCTCTAACACCGCTGACTCTCTCAGGGTTGTCAGGTGCAAGTCATACTCGGTTCACCCTGCTCTCAGATTGGGATGAGTGCCTACTGCCTCAGCGGCAAACTGATCGCTCTGGACCACTGCTGTTGTTCACGGCCACGAATAATGTCTGTAGTGGCTTAACACGTTACAGACACACACACACACACACGTGCACGCACCCACACACATGAGAGAGACAGAGACACACAGAGTCATTACCCAGTATTTTAATAACTACACCACTATCTTATAAGAATCAAAGGAAAGAAATCTTAATTGCAACATCCCGCTTTGAACTTATCTGATAACTGGTAAGAAGTCAACTCTGTTTGAGATAAGATCCCAACCCATAATTCCCTGCTCTTTAGAGGAAGTGGGGACTCTCCTCCCAGCCACCACATTCATTGAACTTATACCTGCCCTTCTGGAAAAGGCCAAACAAATACACTCAGTTTTTTTTTTTCAAATATCGACTCTCCAATTACTGGAAGGTAATCCTGTGACCCGCCTCCTCCCAGACTGTTTCCCAGATTTTCATGTACACAGAAAGTCTGCCCGTGGAACTGCAGGCTGGGATGAAGAAGTTCTGGGGTGAAGATCAAGCACTCCCCACCTGTTCCTGGATCAGCGGCTCTAAGGAAAACTAAATTGTATATTGTCTTTCAGATCAAGACGTCTTCCAATATCCTTTCGGTTTCCCATTCGGTAGCATTTCTAAAAGTTCGGCACCTACAACAGGCTTTTTCTAAATCGTGTCCAGTATTTCTGGACCAAAGGGTTGGGGAGAAACAGTTAAAAAACGAAAGAAGAAAGAAAAAGAAAAATAATCACATCTTTTCCTCCTTGTTCACTCCAGCGTCAGTCTCAGAACTGGTTTTGAAAGCCTTTACCTCTCTGAGTTATAGCACAGCCATCATCTGGAAATTGGGCATAGTGACTGGATGTGATGAAGGGACGCGGTGATGAAGGATGGGGTGATGAAATACAAGGTGTCCAGCACGGACTGATGCGGGCAAGCATGTAATTATTGTTCCTTTGAAAGTGAACAGAAGCAGAGCAGAAAGTAAAAAAACAAAGCGAGCACGCCTCAGTTGCCGAAACACTGTGTCCTAGCTTAAACGAGACAGGAAAAAATGCTTCCACAGACAAGAACACGATGCTCAAGGCCTCCTTAGCTTTTCCCAGAGGGGCTGTAATGGCTCCAGGCTCGTAGACAGGCTGCACAGCGGCGCCGGCGAGCTCTGCTGCCCCCTGCCGGACGGAGCGGGGAGCGGGGGGACTCATGCCAGCCCGTCTTCGGGGCTCCCTGGGGACCCCGTGCTCAGCCAGCAGGTTATGCAACACCAGGCTGCAACCAGCATGCTTCAGGAGATGAAATCATCCATTTCATGGAGCTCCCACTGAACCAGTGTTAAGGGGAAGGCGAAGACTAGAAAATAGCTCCATGAAATGGAGCTCCGGGTATGCTGAGGGCTTCGAGTCGATGTCGAACCCTAAAACTAGGAGAATACTTCCTTATTTCAGGTTAAAGGATACAAGGCTCAGAGTCTCTGAGCGGAAGGGGAGTGGGCTAACTGGTGTGTGTGTGTGTGTGTGTGTGTAGAAATGGGTTGCTGGATATTGTCTTCCTGTGGCATGGGACCTCCTTCAAGCCCAATGATTGACACATTGGGTGGCAATGCCTCGCCTCCAAAGTGGAGCCCCAGCTTCCAGCTCCTTCAAGATTATAGATCTTTGAGCTGAGCAATCTGATCTGACCTTCAAGGTTTTAAACTCTAACCTGGCGAGATGTATCCAATGGGTTGTTCTCTTCTAGCAAGAGACAAAGTGAAGGCTTCAGAGAATGGCATATTGAGACCGAGCACTGACATCCCCTCTTTTTGGGGTCCAAAAACTATAGATGTTTTGATATCTTCAGGGTCAGCCCAGGTTGTTAAATGTCTTGGGACCATTTACTGTCAGCTTTAGAGAAATTTTCCTTCAGTCTCAACCAACCCTTTGGAGTTTTGCCTTGACTGCTTTCTGGTGTGAAGGGGTGTTGATTAGTGGTATGCTCCAGCCCATTAAATATATTGGGGATTTTCCTCTCACATGAAGTTATGAAGCAGCTCTGCCTCTCTGACAATTTAACTGGAACTTTCAAAATTACAAACGGCACTAAGTGAAAGTCACCTTAGAGATCCTGAGGCACCATTCTCTTGTTTATAGAAGATGGCCTGGGCTTTCCGACCAAATAAGAAGAGATCTCTGGAGAACATGAGATGAAGGCGCGTCTTCTCCCAGTCTTCGGATGGTACCGTTCATGTATTGGCAGGGAGCCCGGAGGAGAGCTGAGTCAGCACCCAGCCATGACAGCACCAGAAAGATGGAGGAGGATTATCATATCCACCAGCTACTGCCAAGCATATATTAGCACCTCTTCCAGAGCGCTCCTCCGTGTGCACACAGCACCTGGAGACTCTGCTCATGATGTCCACCATACCCGACGTGTGTCAAGAAAGCCCAAAGATGTCCGCCCTGAACTGGTGCTAGATGTCATCAGAACTCCTTAGTCCCTCACAACCTACGGTCCGAGACAGTATCTGGCAGAGTTTCTAGAAGTACAGCCCGTGCCAGTCATAACTGAATGGAAGTCTGATCAGTCACGATGGAGAAATGCCAGTCTGCAGTGCCATCAGGACAAGAATTCACAGGGTTTTAGGGAACACTGTGGAAAGGGGGCACTGAATGTCTTAGATGCTGTCATCTCGGCCTGGAGAAGGCAACAAAAGTCCCCCACCCAATCGCATCCTCACTTTTCTGGTCTCATCGATTGTTTTTCTTATGGATTCAATGGAAACTATTCTAAACAAGTTTGTGTTTAAACATTTCTTGATTATCAGTTGGTGTAGTCTTGAGGGGAGATTGTGGCTGGCTAGAGAAAAGGGGTCACGGGAGACAGGTCTTTGGGGTTGTAGCTCAGTCCTACTCCTGGCCCCAATCTCTTTCTACTTTATCTGTCGAGATGCGAGAAGGCAGCCCAACACTTCTGCTGTCACAGCCTTACCTTCATGATGGTCCAGGGTCTCAAACCAGGAGCTAAAATCACTCCTCCTCTACTGTGTTCCTTATAAGGCATTTGGCTGCAGCAATGACAAAATGTCATTAATCTACACTATTAGTATGAAGCTTTGGCAGATTCTACTTTATTTCATAACCTGTAAAGCACTGGAGAAAGTCTACCCTGAACTGGTGATGAGATGTCATCAGACCTCCCTAGTGAGATGCAGCAGAAATGCATTCAGAGACCGTATCTGGCAGACTTTCTAGATGTACCTAAAGGCAATTGAGCTCACCATGAATGAACTATTAAAAAGCTGGGCTCAGAGAGCCAGCAATTGATTCATGGGTAAAAGGAAGTATTCACCACTCATGTAACCTTGATGACCTGACCTATCCCGAACCCATGTGAAAAGCCAGATGGTGGCGTCTCCTGGGGTGACAACCTTCAGATAAATGTCGGTCACAGCTCACGATGAGCTTTCACTACCTCTGCATTATGTTGAAGAGCTCCTTGGTGCAGGGCTCCCCTCCCCATCCCGCATAGTTTTAGAATGGGGTTTGGCAGCTGGAAGAACTAATATTGGGTTTGGAGGGCTGTGACTTGCAGTCTAGCCTCCTGGGAGATGAGCGGAGCAAGGACCGAGTCAAGCACCAATGGCCAATGATTTAGTAAGCTGATCCGGACAATAAAGTCTGTGCAAAATCCTCCACCGGGAGGGCTGCTTACCTGGAGAAGTCAGAGGAGCTCTGGTCTCCATTCCTAGCCCTGTGTCCCTAGCTTGTTCCTTAGTTGTATCTTTTGACAGTAAACTGATATGTCTAAAGGAAGCATGTCTCTTGGCTTTTTGTTTTTTATGTTTTTATTTAGTTGGTGTGTGTGTGTGCCATTCTAACAAATTGTAGAGTATGAGGCAGAGCTAAGGAACTCTGACGTTACAGCTTGTTCGCTATACAGGTGGCCTGTACGTGCACTTGGTGTCTGAAGCAGGCCAGGCAGTCTTGCGGGACTGAGCCCTTCACCTCTGGGGTTTGCATCGACTCCATGCAGTTAGTGTTAGAATTGAATCCTACAACACCCAGATGGTATCTGGAGAGTTGGAGAGTTGATTGGTGTGAAGAAAAATCCCACACATTTGGTGTCAGAAATGTTGTAAGTGAAAACATTTTGAAGGTGGGAACTCAAATCTCTACTCTGTGACACTCCAGCCCAGAAGAGCTAGGCCGTCACACACGGGGTCAGCCGGCTGTTTTGGAGTAGGTGAGTGAGGGCCAGTTCTCCACTTTCATTGTAGCTGCTGGTTTGGCTGGATTCTCATTACAGATGATGCCCTCCGTTGTTGGCAGTGTGAGACTTTGTGAATAAACAGAAGGCAGCTGGGAGTTTAACATCAGCTGCTTTTGTCCCCAGCTGAACCATACAGCTGAGGACTCTGCCTCCTAGTTCACACTTGGGCTAGAGGATATGGGCAAGAATGGAGTCTGTTGTCCAAGCTGGAAACAAACCTCAGGGGATAAAGACACACAGGCGGGACAGCCACGCTTCCACTTCTGGTTTCTGAAATGTACCACGATCTCAACAACTTTTATTAGAGAGTGATTAGGGCAAATCTTTATAGCACAGGCTGGTACTGGGACAAGAACCCACAAAAATGTGAACACTTCTACCATCTGTAATGGGTTTGATTCCAAGAATAAGATCAGAGATCTGAAGGTTCCAGGGAAAACACACCCTACATCACAGCAGGACTGGTTGTGACACCATTGACATCAGTGGTGGGGATGGAAACTGACTTCTGCTTGATGCCAGGAGCCGTGACCAAATTTCTCTCTCAGGGTTTCCATCGCTAAACTTCATGAATGCTCACAACTTTACTTCTCTCTAAATCCTGAGCTTCGTTCGAACATTCCAATGTCCTGTTCTCCGTTGGAGACCAGTGTACTAGATGCCATGTTAAGATCTGCATGGATGGCATTGCGGGTGCTGTAATAGAGTCTGATAGAGTTTGCTGTGTGCAGCTGTGTTTCCTGACACAGTGATAATGGACTGAGCTTCTGAAACTGTAAGTCAGCCCCAGTTCCATGCTTCCCTTTGTAAGAGTCGCTGTGGTCATAGGGTCTCTTCTCAGCAATAACCCAGTAACGAAGACAGAGTCCTAGAAAACCTAGAAAGCAACATTTCAACATCTGTAAGATGTTAATTACTGCAGTCCACAACACCATTTAATAACTGAAAATGTGATGCTCAGCATAAGTCATAGAAGAAAATGTGTTTATGGGTATGGAAGATTTTTTGATAAAACTTAAGAAACGTTATTTTTAATAAAAATGAGAATGGGCAGATACTTTTCAAAAGCATGCGGAACATTTCCCCCCAAGCCAATAGACAAGAGTATATTTATTGGTGCAAAATACAAACATTACTGTTAAAATCAGGAGTAAGAAGTGCACTATCATGATAAATTAGCAGCTTTATAGACGATATGGCTAATTTAATTAATTTTCATGCAGACTAACTAGCAATGGAAAAAGAAGAACATGCTATAATTACTGGCGTAATATAAAAATATCAAAAATAAAATGTATGTGTTGTTTTGGAGTGCATAGGAAGGACAGTAAATTAAGTGCACGTAGAGCAAATGTATAAAGCTGCATCTTTATATACATCACCAAGAATTTAAAATAAAGATCAAGACCCTATTAATACTGCCAACAAAGTCATAAACTGTGCATGGGTAATATATAAGAACATTAACTTAAGTTCTGCATGCCTTTATTGTACTAAGAATCACATAAATATGCAGAATTTTGCTGTATTTCTTAATGAGAAGACTTAATACTGCAAAGGTTTGAAGACATTAAATAAAACCCAATTCTCTAACTCAAGAGTTTTCCTTGTAACTCATCAAAATGGTACTAGAACATGTAGGGGGGTGCAGAGGAACAGAAGAAAAGGCATTTCAATAAGGAAGGTGAATTAGTACGACTCTCTGGTGGAAACTCACGACCAGTGGTAAGCAGGTTCCCACACCACTAGAGAAAACCTGCGAAGAGAGGTCAGAGAGCGGAACCGTGAGCGAGGGCTCCTGGGAGGAAGCGCTCTGCATGGGCCGATAGACTGATAAGTACTTCAGCGACTGTAGAGTTTAGGGTGCTGCTGAGACAATAGATTATAACTTTTGGGGGTTACCTTTAGCTCCCAAAGAGTCATTCCTTGCCTACCTCTGAACCAGAACTAATACTCTAACGAACAAAGAAAACCTCTGGTATGTCCTAACTTGGCACAATCTTACTTTCCACCGATGGAAGGGTTAAGAAGGCTGTCATCCATCTGAGACCAATAGTTGATGTTCCCCTGTCTTGCTTCAACCCATCTTCCTGATGTTTCCAGCAACGTGTTTTAATAAACCTTGTTCTGTTGCTATAAAAGCTGCATGGAACTGCTTCCATGTTGGAACGTTGTATTTGGGGAGACCTAAGTCTGTGTTCCTGGCCCATCATCAGTCATATTTTATTCCGTAATAAAATTCCTTTTGATGACAGCACCAGGGAATAAATGACAGCACACCTGGAAGCCGTGGAGAAGGGAATATTACGCACCTGCTGGTAAGAAGGGCAGATGCTACGTAAACCAGTTAGTGTGGCAGAGGCCACTAGCTGCTACCCAATGCCGAGTATCACCCTTGTCCTCAACAACAGAGACTAGATTTCATTAGACGTGACGACAGGCCTACCTATAGGATTGCAACGTCCAACTTGCCGAGAGTCACCATGGCAGATGTGGGTGGTTGCTGGGGATTTTGAAGAAGACTGTCATAGGGCAGTGCCTCTGCTGGGCATGAACTATGTGGTCTCCTCTTTCTTCTTCCAATCCACAGATGTTAAGGACAAGACTGAGCAGAGTGTTTCCAGGGTCCATAGACCTGAATTCTGAGATAGCTCACTTACACCACCATTCGGGGCCCTTTCCATTTTCTTGATTCTATCCCAGGCTACATGTTATAAAAGTCCATCCCTAGCTTTAGAAGCAGGAACTCTGAGAAGCTTAAACTAGTCTCTCTTTGAACCCAAGCACCTGCATCCTTTTCTTGCACTGGGAGAACTCCGGGTTACCTCACGTGAGGATACGTCACTCAACATCACTCTGGATCTCATCCCTCCCCAGACAGCCATTTGTTCAAATATTTAAACAAATGTGTTTTTGGTCTTTTAAAAACACATCATAAGGAGTCAGTCCCTTTAATTTTCTGAAAGTTTTATCACAACAGTTAAATTGATAGACAGATGTCAGTGGTTTTCAGTAGGGGGTGATTTTGAACCCAGAGGACTTTTGGCACGGTGCGGAGATGTTTTGGTGGGAAGGGGCCGTGCTGCCTCTCATCATCTTATAGGCAAAGCGGTTTCCACAGCAAAGAGTTGTAAGTTCCAAATGCCAAGCAATGACTTCTGGAGAAGGTGAAGCTAAATGGCACCCATGCCTTTTTCTTTGTTTGAAATGTTAAAGGCTTAAAACTCTATCAAGATACAATGGTTTCATCCCTCCATCCTCAAGCAGCAGCCCCCCCCCCATTGTTGCGGTTAGCAAATGGGTCAGAGAGAAGGGCTTCACAGCGTGCTGTGTCTTAGTTGAGAACTTCTGCTTTGCCTTGTAGGGCTTGTCTGTTGACTAAGCAATCACACATATACACGCAGCTCTCAGGTGTGATGGAGCTGTTTTGCCTTTCCTTTCCTGCGCCTGATGGAACGGAACGCACCAGCTGATTGTAGTATCCAGAATCCCACTCCCTTCTTTCAAAATCTCGCCATTTTCATTTTATGAAACAGCTAATTGTATTAATTGAGATGGTGGATGAACAAATTCTAATTAAAAATAACCCAATATATGGGTTTGAGAGATGGCTCAGTTGGTAGACGATCTGTCACGTAAGTACAACAGCTGAAATTGGGTATACACCAGGTATGGTAGCTTGCGTCTGTACCTCGGCAATAGGTAAGAGGTTGAAATGGAGGTGGAGTCAGGTAAATACCCAGAAACCATTGAACAGCAGTCTGGGCAAATCTATGAGCTTCAGGGTCATTGAGAGACCTTGTCTCACATAATAAGGTAGAGAGAGATTGAGGAAGACACAACACTGACCCCTTTTACATGCACACATGTACTCTCAAGTATGTGTGCACACATGTAAATGAATACACACACACATATATATATACCACACATGAGGAAGAAAATGGGATGGATGGAGGGAGTAATGTTAGATTTGGTACTAAGGTCATCAGTGAAACGATTAAAGACTACAGTGGTTTCTGACAAACAAGAATTAATTATCTTAATTCTTTCAAAAAATTGGCCTAGTACTCACTGAAAGGCAAATACGGTCAATGAAAACCAGAGCCAGAAAACATGAAAGCATCATCTTTTACAGGCTTATCCATCTTATATATAACATCCTAGGTGTTGCCATTAGGGACTCAAACTAGGAGGTGACTTTTCTGGGAAGACATGTGGCACCAGGCGGCTACTCCCACCCCCGTCAGTCAATCATACTCCTCTATAACCTTTAGAAGGGGAGGGGGTCTTATGAACACAATGAGCCTGCGTACCTCATGGGCTTCCCTCCCTCCATAAGGGAATGGGAACAGGCCCAATCTCACTGAGGGTCTCAGGTAGGTGATCACAGATGCTATGTTACAAGACAGCAATGATCTGTTTCAGCTTGGAGGAAACGCCACCAAGAGGTCCCTGACAGAGGCAGACTATTTGATAGGCACCTCCAGGTGACCTAAAACAGGTTGAAATGTCCTGGTGTAGACAAGCATGCTCCTAGCTCTTTGTAGTAAGCTGTAGAAGGAATTTCCCTTTACGCCTTTAGCAAGAGACAAATAATAACTTTGGGGAAGAAGTAACATTTATTCTCTTTGACAAAGGTAAACTCACACTAGATACCAATGGTTAAATCATCATTTAAGTTGTGAGGAGGAAAACAAGCTCAGTTTCATGCGCTCAGCACGTAACATACATGACGCTTATCACATGGCACGGTTTCCCAGGCACAGCTCAGCAGAGAAAGCTGCAGAAAATAGGAACGTGACACGGTATTCTTGGCTCTCTTTTAAAAGTTAACACATAAGGGGCCGTTGAGCCTGGGCTACAGAGAGAGAGAATGAGAAGAGTTTCAGGGTTAAGGAGGCATGGAGTCCTGACTGTCAGTGGAAGCAACAGGCTAAAAGAGTTAGAGCAGATGCCTGGGAGAGGTAGATCCTTCCAAGAATCCAGCAGAAGATTGTCAGCAAGACTCTTCTTACCTTTGAATTCAGGACCAGAGAGGGTGGGGCTGGGGGTAGAGCCTGGCTTGCTTACCATCTTCCGTTCCTTAGAGACTTACCGTGTGCCTGATCTTGACCATGGCACTGAACAGAGACAAGATCCCTCCTGCCCCAGCTTGTGGCATGGAGACAACTTCACTGAGCTCGACAGTCTCTGAGATCAAAATAAAAACAGACATTCCCAGCCAAGGCTCTCCACTCTTCTGCTGTGCGCTATGTGCCAGCTCATCAAACGGAGCCGTGAGCAGGAGAACCAGGTAGCACCTAAACCGTAATTTCGTATTAGAGGCCAAAGTAGCCAGCACTGCTAAGAGTTTGACAAATGGCTACTAAATATATACTGAAGGTTTATTTAATGATGTGATTTATCTCTCTGAGGGGTTTCCTGTTCTCCCCTTGAACACACACACACACTCCCTCCCACAGAGACTTCCCTCATACATAGACACATATAGAGACAGACACATGCACATATACACACACCCATACAGAGACCCCATCACAAATAAACACAGACACACAGAGACCCACTTCTACACAGACAGATACAAAGACATACACACAGACCCGCAAGGACTCGCCTAACATATACACATACATATACAGACACATAGATACACACGAAACCTACATAGACACAGACACAATCACACAATACAGACACACACACACACACAGATACACACACACACGCACAGACCCCCCAGACTCTCTTCACATATACACACACAGAGACACACAGACACAGATGAACACATAGACACACACAGATATAGAAACACATAGTCAACTACACACACACACACACACACACACCGGGGAGCTACAGAAGAAGACAGCCCTGGGCTCCCGTCCTTACAAAGGACACTGAGCTGTGTGCTTATTTTACCTCTGATGCCTTCACAGCATCTTTTGCCATCGTTTGGTTTCACCGAGAGCTCACTGCCTCCTGGAAGTTGCTCATAAAAGCCCAAGCAGGGACTGCACCTGCAGGCAGCTCACACTACCTAGCCCTCACAGCTGGCCTGGAAGGAACCCGGGGCTTCTGGAGAGCTGTAAACCACACATTTATCTTGCCCGAGGGCATCCTTTCTTAGTGAGGAGAAGTTGGAATAAAATGAAAAGAAGCATAAAGCGGCAAGCGGAGCCAAGGAAGACTCCCACGGAAGACCTGGTTCCGCCAGTGTGCGTGGGCTGGGGACCCACCTGTGTGGGACGCAGCACTTCCTGTTCAGTGTTCTGCTACTTCAAGGTTCTTCGCCATTGCATACGAGAAACAAAAATTTAAGGAAAAACGAGGCAAATGGGAGTGTTGCGTAATCAGAATGACTGAAAAAATCCAGTTCTTTTTTATGTATCTAAATGAGGGCAATAAAAATTAAACTTAGCCAGGGAGGTAGTGTGCACCTAGTCATAGTGCTGGGAAGAGAAGACAGGGCATCCCTGGGGGTATAGACAACTGCGTGCAGTCATCAAATAACCAACAGAATGAAGGCAGAGAATATTTCATTTTCCTCCAAATTCCACATGTCCCATTGATCCCAACTCTCACATCCCTATCGCTTGGCAACCACTGACATAATTTTCTGTCCCCGTGGTTGCGCTTTGTGTAGGATGCCATGCGACAGGAAGGGAACCATGCGGATTTGTCCATCTTACTGCTAGCTGCATTTTACTGCTCCATAGTGTGGCGTTGACAGACGTGGGATGAAATATTTATCCTGCTCGTCAGTTGATGAACAATCGCGTCGTGGAAATTAGGAATAACACTTGTGCAGATATTTGAGACTAGAGCTTCGTGTAGACATGGCATTCTCCCTTCCTTGAGGAAAGAAACCCTCGAGAGTAGGATTACGGGGTTGTATGCAGTTACGTATTCCATTTGTTCTTCACCGTATATGACACATCAAATGTTGCCCATGTTTGGCCATGCTGCCTGGGTCAGCAATGTGTGATGGTTTCCAGCACTCTGCATCTTTCCCATCCTTCCACTGCCTTTTGTTCTAATCTTGTCATTCTAACAGGTTGTAATAAGATCCTATGGCGACTTCAAGTGTATCTCGGTTATTGAGAGTGTTTCTTTTCATTTATTTGGGTTTTATGTGCTTTCTTTTAGAAAGTGCCTGTTTGAATCTTTCATCCATTCCTTCCTTGGTCCGTCCGTGCACCTAGCTTCTTATGTGGGTACTGGGAACCCAACACAGGGTTCTGACTGCTCAGGAACTAACTTCTCCCTGACCTTTTCCCCAGACCCTGTTGGCCATTAGTACTTGTATTATAGGTCTTCATTTCTTCTCAGTGCAGATTTCCTACAATTTTCAATTATTTTCTTTGAATCTCTGTCTTTTATGTCCATCTTAATAATATTTTTCTATGTGTAGAGCCTTTAAATATTGACATTCAAATTAACCAAAATTTCCCTCTTGCTGTTGTTGGAATCTCATTATAAGGGCATGTTCCACACTTTCTTTTCCTACTAGGGCTTTTCTGGTTTTCATTTATATTTATGTTTTTGATTCAATTTTAGTTAATTATTGTCTATAATGAGATAAGGTTTTTAAGTCTCTTTTCATTCCTTGAGATTTTCATGCTTGTGTCTTGACCTCCCCCTCTTTCTCCAATCTACTTCGTCACCCTGATAAATGTTCATTACAACTCCACATTCTCACATTTCTTAGTGTTTCATTTTTAAGAAGTACACCAAGTCAACTTTGCCAATTTACTAAGACACCCTTGTCAAAAATCAAATGAGAAGTGTAGGTGTCTTTCCCTGCTACGAAACTGCTCTCCGAGCATCCTCTTGCGGCACGAGAGTCTCTGGGTCAGCAGGTTTCCTTCACAGTCAGCTTGAGAGTCAGACAGTGTGAGTTCTGTGATTTGCTCTTTTTGGTATTTTACATCTTTATTTTTCCAATATATATATTTAGTTAATTAAGTTGTATAACAAAATCCTATTGAGCAATTGATTGACATTACGATTTTGAATATGTCTTTATATTTTTATTTGATTAAGAACTTCTAATAATACTGTAATTCATAAAAGCTATATGAAATTCAAATTTCAGTGTTCATAATGATTTTTAACACAGACACAACCACTGACTTTTCTGTCATCTTTGGCTTCTTTCACACTATGAAAACAGTATTGAGTGTTTATAAGGAGACCATACTTTAGCCAAAGCTTCCAGCATCAGTGGTCTGGCCTGTTCGGACCCTACACATAGCTTATGGGTTCGAGAGCCCCCTCTTTTCTAATGCAAGCACTGAAGGCTACACATTTGCTCCGGGACACTGCCTTAGCTGAGTCTCATGCACTTTCATATCTTGCATTTTAACTTACGTAATTTGCAGTGTTTTCTAATTTTCCCTTGTGATGTCGCCTTTGAACCCTTGGGTATGTAAAAATGTGCTATTCAGTTTTTGAGTGTTTATGGATCATTCTGATATGTTTTTATGCTTGAGTCATAAAATCAATTATTCTTTTCTTCTCTTTCCTGATCTATGGACCCCTGCCAGAGCTTTTAGTTTTAAGTATCATAAGAGATACAGTATGTTTTCTCAGTTTGCCTTCTGCCACCTACTATATTATAATGGAGGGAAATGAGAAAAAGATGTCTTCTGTAGCTATCTCTTTTGTTGCTGCTGTTTTTAAATTTTGAGATTGTAACTTAATTACAATGTGTCTTCCTTCCCTTTTCCTTTATCCAAACCCTCATGTATACTCCTCTCCACTGTCCTTCAAATTCATGCTGTCTTTTAAAATTGTTATTGCATGCATATATTTGTGCATACATATACACTCCTAGCCTGTTGGGTCCATATAGTGCTACTTATATGTATGATTTTAGGGCTGACTGGTGCTGGGCAGCCAATACGCATCCTCTTCTCTGGGGAGGACCACTCCTCTCGTTCCCAGCTTTACTCAGTTGCCTGTAGTTCTTCATGTATGGTTTGAGGCCTCTTGGAACTTTCCTCTCCACTTTGACATGCTCATTGACGGTATCCTTGTTCAGCTCCTGTTTGGGCAGTCATGTTGGTGAAACTTTGTGGGTATAGCTTCTGAAGTGACTAGGAGAGATAATTGCACCACTCACTTTCTGGTCCCTGTGTTCCTGTAATCTTTCCTCTCTGTCTTCCACATTTGCAACTGTCTGGCTGCATAGGCTTTCCAGTAGTTCTTCTGTTTGCTTTCTGTAGAGAACTATGCTGCCTCTCTCTTCTTCGCTGCCTGCACACCGAGTCTCTGCACCTGCTCTTTCTGCACCTGTACCACCCAGGAGAATTCCTTTGTGCCTTTTGTCTTTCTCCGCATCTTCCTTATGAAGCCATATACAAACGCTTGGCAAAGGCATTGCCAATGTGTGTGGACGGAGTTTGTTGCCTCCGGCCCTCCAGTTACTCAAGGCTGATCTTTCAGGGTAGATTAAAGGACGGGAGAGATCATACTGAAAACACATGCTGTCCCAGTCTGAAGATCTGAGCTTGACCCCCGGAATCAACTTCTGGAAACTGTCCTGCCCTCTTTATCTCACATACAAATAATGATGATCATGATGATACATAGAAATATTCAATTAAAATTTTAGGTTTTTTTTTTATACCCACTTAGAATCTGTCTTTCCCTCCCAAACTTCGCTATGGCTGACACTTCTGCCATATCATCTTACCGTGGAGGAACTTGTCACTCACTGAAACTCAATTTAATTTGTTTCTGTACCACCTTAGATCTCTGATGAGCTCCAAAAGAGTTAGGATGTAGAATTTTAAGTACTGTGGATCATTCTAAGTGGGACCAGAACTCCACACTGATTTAAACTACCGTCAGAATTATTTAGAATCAGCAGGATAAATGAGTCTCCCAAGGGCATGTCACCTCTTTTAAAGCACTTATTATAGCCCCAGAGCCACGCATCCATCCCATGACATGCTGAAAACACTATCTGAAAGCTACAATCTCTCTAAGAGTATTGGAAAATGTCATCTTGGAACATGATAAAGAATGTATCATGGGATAGTGAAGAAATTCTTGGACAGGACAACCAATGAAGTTTGGAAATTTGATCAAGTGTTTAATCCTTCAGTTTTTTTCTTTTGAAATGCAACATATACATGGAAGAGACTTTTAATTTGCTTTTTCAAATGATCCAGTTCCTCCATGTATTAGTCAGTGTCCTCTAGAGTAGCAGAACTTGTAGAATGGATCTCTCTCTCTGTCACGCACATACACGCACACACGCGCACACACACATGGGATTTATTGGAATGATGTATAGGCTGCGGCCCAGCTAATCCAACAATGACTGTGAACAGAAAGCCTCCAAATCCAGGAGTTGCTCAGTCTGCAAGTCTGGATATCTCAGTTGGTCTTCGGTATATCCTGGAATTCCAGAGAAGTAGACTCCAGTGCCAGTGAAGGGCAAGCTGGCAAGCAGCAAAGCTTTTTTCTTCTATGTCCTTATAGAAGCTTCCAGCAGAGGGTGTGGCCCAGATTAAAGGTGGGCCTTCTCACCTGAAGATCTAGGTCAAAGGTGTGTGTCTTCCTACCTTAATGTTCTGGACTAGAAGTGGATTCACCCACTTAAAACCAAACAAAAATAATCTCTCACGGGTGAGCCCTGCATTTCCGGCTTG
Source organism: Neodon shergylaensis (assembly GCA_025134845.1). Lineage (NCBI taxonomy): Eukaryota > Metazoa > Chordata > Mammalia > Rodentia > Cricetidae > Neodon > Neodon shergylaensis. Next base: position 3,405,020 of record JABTXL010000002.1, read on the forward strand.
TACTTCATCCCGGATGTAGCCAAGTTGACAACCAGGAACAACCATCACACTCCCTTTCTACAGGCGGCTGTCCTCTGACCTCCACACATGCCCTGTAGAACATGGGTACCTACGATGTCCCCTCCCCCACATACACAATGTGCATTGGCTGAGTGGTTGAGACGTTAGGACAGACACAGGCTGGAGCTGCTGGTTTAGGGGTGACGCCGCTCCTTCCCTGGGATAGATGCAATGAGAAGAAAAGCTAGCGGTTGCCTGTAAGGGAGTTTCCAAACTAGTTATTATTTCCCCAATTCCCTTCATACACGTGCTCTCTCCCAGTGTTTGAGAGAAATATGTGGACCACAACAGATTTCCAAACCTTCTAGCAGCCACGTTAAAAAACAAACAAACAAACCACATAATAAAAATTTAAATATTATGTATTCTATTTAGTCCCTGGTAACTAAAATATTACCATTTGAACCTGCAATCAATATAAATTATTCAAGAGATTACATTCTCTCTGTGTATGGGGTGCTTGAAATGGCTGTGCGTCTTATCCTCAGAACCTGTCTGCACCTATCCATCCGTTGCAAGCACTCCAAGGACACTTCTGGATCCTGGCTGCCATGCTGGACAGCACAGAACAGGTGAGACAACTTCGGTAAGCATTTTCTGGCCACATCCCTGTTCTCTTCATTAATGGTGTTCTCTTCATTACTATCAGTTATGAATTTCTTAATTACTTATTTTTTTTATTTTTAAAAAAGCAAAGACTCCCTTTCTGGTTTAGGATTCCAAGATGATGAATCTCTTCTTTACCAAAAAAATAAATAAATTTAAGGAAAAAAAAGATAAGAAAAAGAAAGACAGCTAAAGAACCTGCAACCCTTGACATTTGGGGATGCATTCTTTTCAAAAGCTCATTTGTAATTATAGCTCTGCTTGACTGGAAGTCACACAAGCCCCTTCAGAGAGGGGGACATGTGCTCCCCTCCCCCACCTTCATCTGTCACCCCTCCGCAGGTTGCTAGAATAGGAAGGCCTCTCCCAGAATACTCCCATGGCAGATGGCAGAGTTACACCAGGAAACACCCAAAAGAAGAAGGCGGTCAAGGCCACCACGCATGGCAGCTTTCCTACACACCAGGAAGGAGGCCTTCATCACGCGGCAGGTAGTACCTACTACATGTCTGTTTCTGGACACCCTTCTCTGACATTTCCCGGCCTTGTTGCTTTACGAAGGAGGGAGACCTGTGAACTACAGTTTTTAGACACATGGTACAGATGAAAATGGACTGCTGCTCTCATGGAAGCATGTACCTGACATGTGCCAAACGCCATAACAGGAGGCGTCTTCGGGCCAACTGACAGCAGTGGTTCTGGCCTCGCCCTGGCTATCAGCGTCTTCTTTCTGATCAAAGAGTCCAGGAAGCAGATGGAGAGCCGCGTGTGGAAGCATCTCCCTCACATGTGTGTGCTACCGGCACCTGGGCTGGGGAGAGGAGGGCGGCCTGCTTGCTTGACATTGTTCCAGGAGCGCATTCCTGCCCTGCTGTCCTTAGAATCATGTTCTAGAAATAGAATTTGGCAAGTTTCTCAGACACCCACCAGCACACACGGCAAGGCAACATGCACCTGCAGACCCTGCGCTCTGTGCACACTGTTGGGTATTTGTCTTTGAACTTTACAGTTGGTCGGTGCAATTGCTCTCCTCAGGATGTCTCGTTTAAACTTCCCTTTAATCATCTCTGTGGTTTTACTTACCTGTCCTAACATCTCCTTTGAGCATCTGCCTTTCCTTACACAAAGTTTTAGAGAAGACTCAGGGAGTTTCAATAACACAACAGAGAGCACGGACCTGAAGTTATAAACGTCCAGGGGATGAGAATTTGAGTAACTGTTTTGTAAAATTAAAGCAGAAAAATAATCAATTACATCAGAGAAATAAGGTTCTTTGGACCTCAGCTCCCATCCTTCCCATAATCTCCTGAGGAGCCAGTTCAAACCCTGCATGTCTGCAACAGACAACCGTTGATGAAGCAGCCTGGACCTTTTTAGGTTTGTTGTGCAGTTTGAATGAGTCAAGCATGTTTAATAGGATGCACTTTAGAAGGGGAATTAGGGCTGGAGAGATGGCCTGGTGGTTAAGAACACTGGCTGATCTTCCAGATGTTCTGAGTTCAATTCCCAGCAACCACATGGTGGCTCACAATCCTCTCTAGTGGGTTTGATATCCTCTTCTGCCATAAAGTTGTACAAGCAGGCAAAGCATACATATACATAAAACAAATTTAAAAACAGCTCTAAAGGGGAACTGTCATGCACTACAGATTCCCAATCCATGAAGAAAGGGATAGAAGGAGCAGTAAGGAAACACTGTATTCCCAAGTGACCATTTCCATTTGTGCAGAATTCTCTAGAATTAGCTCAAAAACCTCTTGCTATGCCCAGAACACATACTCCTATAGATCACCTATAAACAAGACATCCCATGATCCTCTGTGATCCCTGGGGGTGGTTTAGCCCCTAAGTTGAATGATCCTGGGTCCCTACTTGAAGGTGGAGCAGGGTCTCTACTCCAAGCCCACTACACCGTGACCTGAGTATAGAATAAATGTGTATGTCACTAAGTTTTTAGAGTTGTTTAAAGCTCTAGCCATCATTTTCAGTTACCTGGCCCCCAACATTCTTTATCTATGACCTTGAAGAAGGTTGCTCGCAGTGGGTGCTCTTTCCGGTTGGGTGTGAATTGTTGCAGACTATTCCTTTACACTGTGTGAAGATGTGTCACTGTGTTTAATGGTGAGCTGAACATCCATTAGCTAGGCAGGAAGAGGCTAGGTGGGGCTTCTGGGGACAGAGAGGGCCTGGAGAGGGAAAAAGGGAGTCACCCCCAAGATGGGGTGGAGACAGGATGGGCAGTACAGAATAAGGTAAAGCCACGTAAAGGAATGTGGATTTAAAAATACACGTTATTTAAGTTATAAGAGCTAGTGGGACAAGCCTAAGCTATGGCTGAGCTTTCATAATTAATAAGTCTGTATGTCATGATTCCGGGGCTGGTGGTCCAAAAGAGCTTCGTGCAGTAACTGGATGAGTTTGTCTCATCTGCTCTATCATCGTCCAAGATACTGTCTTCCATCCAATCTCAGTTTTCTTGGTTTCATTGTAAACAAAATAATTAGATTTAAGAACTTGAGTGTCTTGATATCACTGGGAGAAAGAGAAATTACACCCTTTGGTGCCTGATCGATGTTATCCACTTAGTTGTTTAAAGACAAGCCTTCTGGGGGAAATTGTCTCTGTGTGTTTATTAATTTTATTGATGCCAACACATAGCTATTATTTATAGATAAACCATTCAATGCTTTGAGCTTTCTGTAGACAACTGAGTCACAGAAAACTTTCTTTGATTTTTTTCTTTACAAACTCCTATGTCCATAGACAACTTATTATTTCCAGTCAACCCTGATTGGACAAATAGAGTTGCATCCTACACTGACCATGTTTTTGTGATACATTAATCAGCATTAAAATAATATATGCTCTACTGTCTAAACCATTTCCCATTCCCCCACATTATATTAATTTCCATTTGGTATCACAGATGTTGGTTGGCACTGTACTCTTTGCCAGTTACACAGGCAACCTTTTTTGCTGAGCTGGATAGCTGTTTTTGAGTATTGAAAGTTTTGCCAAGTCTTTATGCTAGCCAGACTGTGATAGTTGTACACATGTTACCCTTTCTATATCCAACCTATAAAATTAACATTCTGTCAGTTAGTCTCTACAGCCTAGAGTAGAGATTGGCAACATTCCTCTCTAATTGATGAAATATTAAATATTTTTGGATTTGTGGGGCCTGAGGTCTTTCTTGACTCTGTGCTACTTTGCACAGCTATTACAAAAGCAGCCACGGGCAATAGGAAATAAGAGGGTGTTCCAATTAAGCTTTATAATAACCCACTAGTCTTTACTTTATAATTTTCCTTTTTTAAAACTACCCATAATCTATAATTTGAAATTTAACAATCCTTTAGTCCAGCCCTTATTTGTTGATTTGCCAGTTTGGGTGAGTAAAAATTCTTACCATAGCTGATGTCACTTAACATGGAGCTTAAAGAGACATGTGATGTGTAATATCAGGTACTATTTCCACAGGACAGACACCTCAGGAATAACTGTATGAGCGTAGCATTACTGAGATGGACTAAAACCATCAGGATAAACCACTTTAACCTCAGGGTGATTTAACTACAAGATAGGGTGGCTTATTTTCAATAACAGCCACATCATACAATGTGTGCACCAACTTCCTAAGCGTTTGTTAACTGGGTCTCCCAAGGCCATCTGAGTTTTTCCCACTCACCGCTCAATCCCACACCACCTTCTTCTCCAGCACTGCATCAAGGTAGGAAAATGTGGTGCTTACAAGGAGAATGGCCCCCAAAGGCTCAATTGTCTGAATACTTGATCCCTATTGGTGGACCTCTTTGGGAAGAATAAAAAACTGTGGCCTTGTTGGAAGAGGATGTCATGGGGGTGGGCTTTGAGCTGTATGTTAGTGGATTAGGATGTAAACTCTCAGCAGATGCTCCTCTGGTAACCTGCTGCCATGCCTCCAGTCCACCACCAGCTGTCCTAAACCTCAGGAATGCTAAGCCCAATGAAACTCTTTTATGACAGCAACAGTCATTGATTTGTGTGTTGTCTCCTGAATCATTTAGAGATGTTGGAGACTAAATATTCTTGAGTCATGTATCCTGCTCAATAGATAAGTCTGCCAATATTTACATTTGAAATACACATGCATTCCAATGCATATCTTATTGCAGATCTATTACATGCTCAAAGGCAAAGATGCTCGGTGTTTTTAAGCATACACTGACTATGACTTATCTCCTTTCAAAGCAATTATATGCTATCAACTGCGATAGCATGAGGACATTTATTGTGTAATCTTTTATCACCTATTTTAAAGTTTACTCAAGTTCAGATGATTCAAGACTCAGTATAAATATGGTACAGAACAAGGGATCATTATAATGAATGTCCACAAACAAAGCAAGCTGATTCAAAGAGAATAGTGCCTACTTAAGAATCAGAAAAAAAACTGGGGTCAAATTCATCCTTTTGTGGTTGCTATTGGATCTACATTCTTTGAGTCTCAGATTTCTGCTCTATAAACTGGGTTGTAGCAAGTAGCAAGGGGGTTAAAGAATAAAAAAATTCTGTGAAATATAACGTTGATCAATTCATGTAAAGCCTCCCAGATGTAGCAACTCTTATTAATATACACTGAAGTTCTCAAATTATTGCTTTAAATTTTCTGATCATGATGTTGATGGCTGCAATAGTGGTTTATTATAATTATATATGTATAATGCATATAATTATCCACACTGTATGGTTCAATAGTTGGGGATTCATGTATCATACATTGGGTGCCAGTAGCTGTACTGGATAAACAAAACAATTCTACATAGGTGAGGTGAATTCGTGGCTACCAAATGTTATGTGATAAAACAAGATTTACCTCCATTCTGAACAGATGCATGATGGGACTGGAGAGATGATTCAATAGCTAAGAATGCTTATTGCTCTTCCAGAGGAGCCAGGTTAATTTCTCAGCCATACAACAGCTCACAACTGTCTGCTGTAGTTGGGTTTTTTAAAATTCTTTGGGGGTCCACCACCCAGCTTCCAATAAGTAAATGGAGATTCGTTCTTACTTATGAATGCCTGGCCTTAGCTTGATTTGTTTCTACTTGGTTTTTGTGACTTGAATTATCCCGTTTGTCTTAAACTACATTTTGGCTTTGGGATTTTTACATTTCTTTAATTCTATATGTCTTTCTTTCCTTTTTATTCTGTGGCTGGTGGTGTTGCTGGGTGACTGGCGCTGGTGGCCTCCTCTCCTTTCCTTTCCTTGCTCTTCACTCCTTTTTCTACTCTTCCTTAGATTTCTCCTCCTATTTATTCTCACCTCCTGCCAGTTCCACCTAACCCCCCTGCCTAGCTATTGGCCATTCCGCTCTTTATTAAACTAATCAGGTGTGTTAGGTGTAACATAGCTACACAGAGTTAAAAAATGCACCATAAAGGATTGAAACACATCTTTGCATCATTAAACAAATGTTCAGCATAAATAAATATTTATTTAATAAATAAATACTAAACAATTATTCCACAGCAGTCTATAACTCCAGTTCCATGGATCCCATACCTCTTCTGATCCCTGCTGGCTAGTATGCATACATGATGCACTTACACATACTCAGGCACACACACATACATCTAAAACCAAGTAAATAAACACTGAAAAATAAATAGATGCAATAAGCCAAATCCAGCATATTGCTACTTGGAATAATTTGAATTGCCCAACTTTCCTGGTAAATCTGTGTAGGATGGCCTGTCATAGTCGACTAGTACCCAGTAAGTCTGTCTGGGATGGCCTGTCATGGTTGACTGTCATTTCTTACTTGGTTTTGTGTGTCAACTTGACACAAGCTAGAGTTATCAGAGAGGAAGGATTCTCAGTTGAGGAAATGCCTCCACAAGATCTATCTGCAAAGTATTTTCTCATGTAGTGATCAATGGGGGAGGGTCCAACCCATGGTAGATGGTGCCATCCCAGGCTAGTGGTCCTGGGATCTATAAGAAAGCAGGCTGAGCAAGAAAGAGGAACAAGCCAGTAAGCAGCATTCTCCATGGTCTCTGCATCAGCTCCTGCTTCCAGAATCCTTCCCTCTTTGAATTCCTGTCCTGACTTCCTTCAGTAGTAAACTTCAATATGTAAGTATAAGCCAAATAAATTCTTTGCTTCCCAACTTGTTTTTGGTCATGGTCTTTTATCAAAGCAATAGAAACCCAAACTAAGACAAGTTGGTACCAGACCTGATCATGTTTTGAGAAGAATTGTGGAAGGGCTTTGGAACTTTGGGCTAGAAAAGCGATTGAGTGTTAAGAGCTCAGTGAAACATTTTGTAGGCGCTTGAAAGATAAGAATGTTGGGAGCAGTGCAGAAGATGGAGGACTTGCTTGTGTAGTTTCAGATGGAAGATCAAAGGTTCTATCAAGGGCCTTTGATATTTTGATTTAAATGTGGTTCTGCTTAGCTAGGGCTGAAGAATCAGCAGTGATTAACAAGAGACCAGAACTACAAAAGAGAAAGGGACAATTGATGCTACTTAGCTGGAGCTAAGAAATTAGTGGTGATTAAGAAGAGATTATTATCACTGAGGTGAGGTCTTCTGGGAAGTTTCTTGAGAGCACAGAGAAACTGTGCTCCAGAGGAAGCCAAGGTTGAACCTCGAGTTAGCAGCAGAACTTGGTAATATGTAGGAGTTACACAGGTGGTACTGGTTTTGAAGGCATGAAGGGTCATGGAGAGCATCTGGGGCTTGGCACCACGAGAGGACATGAGAAGCCCTTGGAGAAGGTGCAGCCTCAGTAGCAGTTGAAGACGCAGGACTGAAGAGGTCATATAGAAATGTTGAGGGTTGTCACCATGAAGAGAGCCTGTGAGAAGCTGTTGGTGAAGTAGCAGCAGTCGGTTAGAGTCAGCCCGAGACTGGAGGAAAAGCTGTGTGTGCTGTAAAAGCTGGAGAAGTGACTCAAACCCTTGCAGGAATCCAGAAGATCCTGAGTGAATCCCAGGAAGTTGGACATGCACTTTATACTGCTAGAGTTTGGTTTTGCTTGGTTCGTATTGTGATGCCCTGGTTCTTCTCTCTTGGAAAGGTATTTAATTTAATTTTGATTTTTAAAGGGGTCCACAGATAAAAGACTTGATCTTTAAAACAAACTGTTTTGAAGAGACTTAAATTTTAAATGTGTTTGAATTTGTAAAGACTGTGGGACTTTTAAAATTATTTATGATTTTAATGTGAGATCTTGGGGATGCATAAGAAATGGGGGGTGGCGGCTTAATAGTGATGTGTTTGTGTGTCAAGTTGACAAGGGGTCAGTAGTACTGGTTGTTTCGTGTGCCAACTTGACACAGGCTGGAGTCATCAGAGAAGGAAGGAGCCTCCATTGGGGAAATGCCTCCATGAGATTCAGCTGGAAGGCATTTTCTCAATTATTGATCAATGAGGGAGCGCCCAGCCCATGGTGGGTGGGGCCATCCCTGGGCAGGTAGACCTCGGTTCTTTAAGAAAGCAGGATGAGCAAACCATGAGGAACAAGCCAGTAAGCAGCACCCCTCTATGGCCTCTGCATCAGCTCCTGCCTCTAAGGTCCTATCCTATCTGAGTTCTTGTTATGATGTCCTTCAGTGGTGAACAACAATGTGGAAGTGTAAGCTGAATAAACCCTTTTCTAACCCAACCTGTTTTATCAGCATGGTATTTTGTTGCAGCAATAGAAGCTGTAACTAGGACATCTGGTAAACCTGTCTGGGATGGTCTGTCATAGTTGACCAGCACCTGGCAAATCTGTGAGATGGCCTGTCACAGCTGATTAGCATCCTTTTCCTCCAGCTTTCCCCTTCCTGTTAGGTCCCAGGAATAGGAGGAAGTAGAGTGGTCCATGTATTAAAATCATGGTAGCTGTTGTCCCTTGGTCTTGTGTGTGCACATTCCGTACACCTACACAGATAATCCCCTAGAAACAGTTCTTCGTTAGCCTCCAGAAAATACGGAAAAGTGCTATCATCTATCCTCAGGAGTTTTAATGAAATATTTGTGAACTTTGAAGGCAGTTATTGGCATTGTTGTATGTTTTCTTTGCTCAATGATATCATTATTTCCTGAAGGTTTTAATAGTGATGTCATGGACATAAGATTAAAACTTGGCTTTCTTCATGGGTCTTGAAGCTTTATGTGATCAAGACACATTTTATAATAATGGAAGTACACACATCAGAAAACAAAACTCATATTCTTGACCACCCAAGAATGGCCGATGACATCAAGCCTATGTCATAATTGATGATGAAACTACTAGATATTTATAACAGTAGTAACTTCTTCATAACAGCTCACATAGCTAAAAAACTATGTGTTCATTTGCTTTGATTTGTCCAAGTAACTAAACAAACAACATCAACAAAAGGTTACCAGGTCCAACGAACTTCTTGGAAGAATGATGCCACTGACTTGCCTTGTCTTTGTTTCTGAACTTGTCTTTCCTTCCAGGAATAAAGAATGGAATGTGACCTCAATGTTTTGGCAGTGAGGTCACAGCAAGCTGTATTATCTCTTGAGCAGCAATGCATAGGGAAGCAATTCTGATGTGTTTCTTGTGAGGCACAGAGGGGAAGTACTCTGAGAGAGAGGAACAGGGAAGAAAGATACTCTTCTTTGTCAGGTGGTAAAGCGAGCACTGTCATTTTGTTCAGTGTGTTCCGAGTCAGCTTTATCAGTGTTGAGAGAGAACTGACTCCCATAACCCTGAAATCTTGGAGACAGAGCAATCACTCCTCTGCAGGGTAATGCAGTACGCTGCACTGATGGAACTCCCCCTTCTCCTGGGCACTCTTTTACGACTTTCACAGGTAGGTGAAATCCTATCTGGACAAAGAAAAAGGATCACACAGATGTGTATACATAGGCATCCAGGCAGGTAGCTAATGCACACATAGAGTTGTTATCCTTTCACAGGGATAAAATATTTGAATATATAAATCTATTATGTAAGGAGCAGTTCATGCATGTATATTATGTGCCTACCCCCTACCCGTCCAAGGCAATTTATTTGGATTGTACATATTGTATGCCAATGATCACTTAAAAAGATAAAAACAAAGAATATTGTGTGGGGAAAATCCTAAATTTGAAAACAGTAATAAAGGATATGTATCTGAATTGTGAGGAGGAGGAACTCGTAATGCTCCAGGTCACCCCCGAGCAGCTTCAGGAGGAAAGCGCTTCTGAAACCTAGTTTATAGTCTCAGTGGTGTCCATGCCATATTATATAAATGAAAAAGAAACAGTTGGAACACAGAGAAGATTACTTTCAGAGAGACCATAAAACTAAGAATGACAAGTAGGTTGGAGGCTCCAAAGAACAGAACGAGCAGTCAATCAAGACATCATTAGTTCTATAGCTGGAGATTCCTCCCTGGAAGTTCAGAAAGAAGAAAAAAAAACAATCGAAGACAACACCATGAGCAAAACTGTAAGAAAACAAAGGAAAGCAACAACAAAATAAAAACAGTTCCAAGAGATAGCATATATCTTAGAGGGCAGTTCTTTAAAAGACCCTACAGGAAAACAGTAACAGAAGTAAATATAGCCACATGTCTCTGTGTTTCCTTAGGGAAGGGGTAGGCCAGACAGAAGTCGGGATGGAAGGGTTGATTCTAGCTAGAATATCAGATTACTGACACCAAGCAGAAAAATGATTTCAACCTTGAGTTTTTCCTCAGAATTATCATATTGTTATATTTATGTTCACATACATCCACATTTGTTAACCTCATGCGGGAAAAGGGATATAATTCACAGAGTGTTCTGCCGCTTACATTAGCTGCTGGAAAGGACTGAGAAGATGAGAAACTTTTTTTTTTTTGGTTTTTCGAGACAAGGTTTCTCTGTGGTTTTGGAGCCTGTCCTGGAAACGTTTTAAAAGCATATTAAGTAAATCATATATGAATGATTTCTAAGTTTTAAGTGATCATATGTGAATGTTATGCACAAGCTAAGGGGGGATGGAAATCTCTTCTGTTCCAAGTTTGGCACCTTGACACTATTGCTGGTGGCCATCATGGCGCAGAGATGGATTGTAGGATGAGTGAGAAGGAAATGCTTCATCTTGACTCTCTGCAGACACAAAGGCTGGAGACTCGGTGCTTCAGCTTGACCCTCTGCAGGTGCAAAGGACTGTGAAGACCCAGGGCTGCACCACTGAAAAGCAAGCAGAGAGGAGTTTCAGAAACGGGAAAGAAATGAATATTCTCTTAACGATGACTTTAAGAGCAAATCTGGCACATCATGAAAGAGTGCCTGAGCTGGAAATGAATTGGAATATGCTGTCTAGAACAGAATAGAGCAAAAGAGCCCAAACCAGGGCTTATATAGCAGAGAAAGCAGTTACAGAAGATAGAGAGCGAAGATTTAACACCCAGAGATCCAGAATTCCAGGAGAAAAAGTTGAGTGTCAGGGGATATACATGTGAACACTGTTCAATAACAGATTAGATGTGGGAAGCAGGACTGATGGGTGAGGTGACAAGCAGAGCGATCCAGGTCAAACCTCCAGAGAAACGAAAGGACAGAGGTTACATAAAATTATGTGGCTTAGAACTTGAATATAGCACATATGTCTTCCTCACCCCAGAGGTAGAGGAGCAAAGATACGAAACACAATCTCATTTAGAGAGAGATGACATTCCCAGAGGTAATGAGCACCACAAGTGTACAGGTGCCAAAAAGTCAATGACTCCCAGAAAAGGTATATGAAGAGAGCCACACACTAACCCAAATTACAGGGAAGCTCCACAAAGTTAAAGACAGGGAAGACATTAGAAACAGGCAGAGAACAAAGACAGATCATCCTCACAGAAACTATCACAATCTGAATCATTAAATTCTGAACATAAATAGACTCAGAAGGACAGAAGTGTAGCTCAGCAGTGGGGCGCTTGAGTAGTGTGTGAGGTCCTGGCTTCCAAGTCTAGCACTGTGGAGAAGGGAAGAAGGGAGGGAGGGAGGAACAAGGGACAGTTTGTGGAAGGTTGTCTTCAATATACATAAAAAAAAACAACTTTCAAGTTAGAATTCTACATCTATTGTGTATGACTCAGATGAAATAAATTTTAAGATAGATCAAAGTATCATTAGGGGCCATTGTAGAACTTGTACTTTGTGCAGAAGAAAATGATTCCAGATGGATGAGCTGAATTGTAAGAAGAGACTACAAAGCAGAGGAAGTGGGAAATACGTGGGTAACTCCAGATGAATTCAGCTGTCAAAATTAAAAGGCAGTGCTTTTGGTATTTAAGAATTATATAATTATGATTTTGACAAAATGGCAAGAGATGAAAATGGTAAATAATTAAATTTTAGAAGAGATCTTTGTATTAAGATGAGAATAAAAATATCAAATAGCATTAGACTTGGATGAATTAATCTGCATCTCAATTTCCAAATAAAAGGTAAAGGATAAAAATAGCTTATAAATTTCTAAAAATGCAGAAATGTATGATATACTTAATATTGATCAGCTTAAAAGCAGTCAAGGAAATGTAGAGGGGGCACAATGAGGAGAGAACAAAGAGGATGCTGTATCTGACCCTGCTATACCCATACCTGTGTGCTTGCTTAATGAGAGTCACTTGACAATGAAATGGGTTATTCAACTTTAATTGCTCAGGACTGAAGCTGAACAAAATCCAACAGAGTGTGTGTGTGTGTGTGTGTATTTACAAGAGACATGTCTTAGTTAGGGTTACTACTGTTGTGAAGAGACACCATGACCACGACAACTCTTATAAAGGAAAACATTTAACTGGGACCGGCTTACAGTTCAGAGGTTCAGTCCATTATCATCATAGCAGGACATGGTGGTATGCAAGCAGACATGGTGCTGGAGAGGGAGCTGAGAGTCCTACATCTTGTGCAGGTAACAGGAAGTGGTCTGTCTCACTGGTCATGGCTCGATCATAGGACCTCAAGGCCTGCCTCTATAGTGACACACTTCCTTCAATGAGACCACACCTACTCCAACAAGGCCACACCTCTTACTATTGCCACTTCCTTTGGGGACCATTTTCTTTCAGACCACCACAAGATATGCTAAATGGCAGAAAGCACCAGAAAGACTGATTCTGAGGGCTGGCTCTTAAAGAGTGTCTTAGGATATCTCAGGCTGGCCAGTGAACTTCTAGTCCCTTTGCCCGCTTTGTTTCCAGTGTCTGCTGCCCTGAAGGATTTTTCACTTGCTCTTGAGGGGCTCCACTCTAAGCACCAGATTAGCAGTGTGAATTCCGGGCATGTTCCACCACCTATACTTTAAGTTCACTCATCCCAAGGTCATTTCTCAATTTTGACAAAATTAGATAACAAAACGAGAGTATTTATAGAGATGTTTCTATTAAGCATTTTGAAAAGACTAATAGAAAGTCTTGTTAAAACTACAGATTTGGAGCTGGCAGTGGTGGCGCACACCTTTAATCCCAGCACTTAGGAGGCAGAAGCAGGTGGATCTCCATGAGTTTGAGGCCAGCCTGGGCTACAAGAGCTAGTTCTAGGACAGGCTCCAAAGAGAAACCCTGTCTTGAAAACAAACAAACAAACAAAGCCTACAGAATTGATTATTTTTGATGACAAAATAATTACTTTCTTTATTTTATGAACCAATAGGATACTTTAGTAAAATTAGTTAAGATTTTGAAAACAATCTGATTCTCGCATATAATTGTTCATAGTTTTTGATACACAGTCCTTAAATTTGTATTTTATATATATTACAAATTTATATTTATGTTTTCATGTCTACACGCACACACACACACACCACATACACATACATTCTTAGGCTGCAAGAACCTTAAAATAAAGCCATACTTCCCTCTCAACAGCTGTGATCTTTGGTTATTGCAAAACTGTTTATATTTATATATTTTCATTTTAACCAGGTGAGTGGTGAGGAAGTTCATTGAAACAGGTCACAGAAGGTTAGCACCAGAGGAGGCTTAGGATCGATTCAGCATGGTGCCAGGAAAAGGATTAGTCATAATAAGAGGTGACTAAGAAAATCAAGCTCAATTTTGTTAGCAGGTGTCTCTTGGCAGTAATTACATGGGAGCCAGAGATCAATTACCAGATCAATCTTGTCTGAGCAGCTCTGTGTTCAGTCATTTGCCCACACAAGGCTGGGGGGAAAGTGGTAATTGGACCATTTCAGGGAAAATGCCAATTTTTTCTCACCTAGTTGGTCATGAGAATGGTACTAAATTATCAAATTAATAAAATTATTTAAGTTTCATCTATTGGCTTGTAAATTGCCTTTATTATGTTTAGGTATAGCCCTTGTTTCCCTGATCTCTCCAAGACTTTTATCATGAAGGCGTGTTGGATTTTGTCGTAGGGTTTTTCAACATCTGATGAGATGATTATGTTTTTTTTCTTTCAGTTTATTTATATGGTAGGTTAGATGGACAGATTTTCTTATGTTGAACCATGCCTGCGTCTCTGGGATGAAGCCTGCTTGGTCACTGTGAATGATCTTTTTGACTATTGCAGATATAATATTAATTACAAGACTGATAGTACTTATAATTGGTATTATATCAGTCTCAGTCAAGTCATTTATCTTTTCATTTTTTGCTTCTCCAATATTTGGAAAATGGAGAATGGTCTACTATAGAGTTTGATTTAAAAGACTGCCTTCTTACTATACCTTTACAAAAACAGGATAGAGAAAAATTTGCCTTCACAGCGCCCACTTATAGCAATTCCCAAACTATTAGAAGGGTACCAGTGGGGGGGGGTCTTGCCAAAAGGAATGTTAAACAACCCCACTTTGTGTCAATATTTTGTACACCAGCTGTTAAAAATAATTCATAAACAATTTCCTCATTCTATAATCACCATTATATGGATGATATCTTTCTGGCCGATTCAGAAGCAGATTCTTTAGAAAAAAAATGTTTGATGAAGTGAGAATAATTTTGCCTTGTTGGGGATTACAAACTGCTCCTAAAAATACAAAGCAGAGATTTTATTAATTATCTTGGATGTAAGATAGGCTTATAGAAAATTCAACCACAGAAAATTTAAATTAGGAGAGATCAATTGTAAACACTTAATGATTTTCACATACTGCTGGGAGATAGTAATTGGTTATAACCCACAATTGAATTAACTACTCAAGAGCTAAATAATTTACTTCAAGCCTTACAAGGTGATAAGAACTTAAATAGCTCGAGACAATTATCACTGAGACTGAGAGAGAATTTGTGTTGGTAGAAAAGAAATTCCTGGATGCACTTGTGGATTGCTTGGGTCCAGAGCTTGATTGTATTCTGGCAATTTTACCTTTTATGCATTCTCCCACAGGAATTCTTATGTAGAGAGAAGATAACATCTTAGAGTGGATATTTTTACCACACAAACAGAGTAAAAAATTAAAGACCTATGTAGAAAAGGATTCTCAATTGATTCTGCAAGGAAACATAAGATTTTATCAGTTAGCAGGAATAAACTCAACAGAAATTGTGATACCTTTTACTAATGCTTAAATTGCTTCACTATGGGCAGAGAATGAACCTTGATCTTGCAGTAACTTTTTGGGAGAGATAAGCAGCAAATACAGTAAAAGTAAAAGACTTCAGTCTATAAATAGAACTAATTGGATCCTCCCTTACATTGTGAGAGGAGCACCAATTCCTGGAGCACCTACATTCTATACTGATGCAGATAAATCAGGAAAGGCAGGTTATAAGTTAGGGAGAAGTAGTAAAGTATCTCAAAGTTCTCATGATTCAGTTCAGAAATTAGAATTATATGCTATTCTCATGGAATTACTAGGTTTTCAGGAACCTTAATGTAGTTACTTTCAATATGCATAAAGAGTTGGTTTACATACTGAATCCACTGATCTTATTCCAGATAATTCTGAATTAATATTGTTATTTCGTCAATTATAATAAATAATCAAAAAGAGGAATCACACCTTGTATATAACACATCATATATTCTCTACAGGTCTGCTAGGCTCTCTAGCACAAGGTTGTCTGTTGGTAGGAAATGTGCTAAAAGCCTCAGAGTTTCATAAGAAACACTATGAAAATAGCAAAGGTTTGAAGAAAGTTTTTTTTCTTATCACTTGTAATCAAGCAAAAGAAATTATAAGGACGTGTCCTGCTTGTCCTTGGTTATATTGCTGGGAGATATTAACTGGTAATAAGCCACAGTTGGATTAACTTCCCAAAGCAGGAAGTAATCCAAAGGATGCTCAAAGAAATCAAATTTGGCTATTGGATATGTTTAATTTTTATGGAGTTTGGAAAATTAAAGTATGTGCTCCATCCCATGGATACAAATTCAGGATTTCAATGGGCAACTGATTTAAGTTCTGAATAGGCTGATTCTGTAATTACACATCTATTAAAAGTTATGGCCATCATGGGGACACTTGTACAAATTAAGACTGAGAATGCTCCAGCATAGGATTCTAGTAAAATGAAAAGTTTTTTCATATTACAACATCAAGCATAATAGAGGTATACCATACAATCTATGAGAGAGCAGTTACAGAAAGATCTAATCATACTTTCAAAGATATGCTTAATAAATAGAAAGGGTAATATTTAAGAAGTGGTCTCCTGTGCCAATGTGTTCAAGTGTACTTCCCACTTTCTCTTCTGTGAGGTTCAGTGTGGCTGGCTTTATGTTGAGGTCTTTGATCCATTTGGACTTGAGTTTTGTGTGTGATGATAGATATGGATCTATTTTCATTCTCCTACATGTTGATATCCAGTTACACCAGCACCATTTGCTAAATATGCTTTCTTTTTTCCATTTTATATTTTTGTTTTTTGTCAAAAATCAGGTTTCATAAGTATGTGGATTAATATCTGGGTCTTCTATTCAGTTCCATTGGTCTTCCTGTCTGTTCTGATGCCAATGCCAGACTGTTTTCAGTACTGTAGCTCTGTAGTAGAGTTTAAAATCAGGGATTGTGATGATTCCAGAAGTTCCTTTATTGTACAGGATTGTTTTGGCTATTCTTGGTTTTTTGCTTTTCCATATGAAGTTGAGTACTGTTCTTTCAAGGTCTGTGAAGAATTTTGCTGGAATTTTGATGGGCATTGCATTGAATCAGTAGATCGCTTTTGGTAAGATTGCCATTTTTACTATGTTAATTATGCCTATTCAAGAGCATGGGAAATCTTTCCACTTTCTGGTGTCTTCTTCAATTTCTTTCTTCAAAGATTTAAAGGCCACTTCCCAAATATAACCCAAGCAGCACAGACACTGAGGGAAAAATTAATAAATGGGACCCCCTGAAACTGAAAAGCTTCTGTAAAGCAAAGGACACAGTCAACAAGACAAAACAACAGCCTACAGAATGGGAAAAGTTATTCACTAACCCCACATCAGACAGAGGACTGTTCTCCAAAATATACAAAGAACTCAAGAAATTGGTCATCAAAAGAACAAATAATCCAATAAAAAATGGAGTAGAGACTTAAACAGAGAACTCTCAACAGAGGAATCTAAAATGGCTGAAAGACACTTAAGGAAATGCTCAACATCCTTAGCCATCAGAGAAATGCAAATCAAAACAACTCTGAGATTCCATCTTACACCTGATAACATTGATGACAACTTATGCTGGTGAGCACACTAACTTAGACAACAATGTGGACACTAAGAGAGACTTATATAGATCTAATCTTCATAGGAAGTATGAGTAAATTGGGAGCGTGGGGTCCATGGGAGAGGGTTGAAGGGGAGGGGAGAGGAAGAAAGGGGAACAGAGAAAAATGTATAGCTCAATAAAAAAGTAAGTAGAAAGGGGTAATAAAGACCCTCAGAGATTGATTACACAGTGCTTTATTAACTTTAAATTTTAAAAATACTAATAAAAATGACAGCTGCAGAGAAACCTTAAATAATAGAAAAAAATTCTGTATCTCATCAGCCTGTCTTTTTAAAAGAAGTGTTGACCTCAGAATGGAAACTGGGTATGGGCTACGTTCGGCCAGAGGCTTTGCTTTTGTTTCCATAGGAGAAGGAAAGATGAGTAAAGATTACATCTAAACAGACGAGACCCCCTGAGCTTGTAAAGACTAATAAATACCTTTCATTTGATCAAATATAAAAAATAAAATAAAAAATAATCAATGCTTTTAATGGTAATTTACCAAAGGCACAATTGCCTTCCTGGCATAAAATGAAACTGGTTTTTTAACCCATATGTTTTTATTCCTTGTTAGAGTGCTAGATTGTTGATTGGCATAAGGGCCACACTGTCTTGGACATCAGCTTTTGAGTTTTCTTCTTAAATAAAAAACAAGGATATTTTTATTGTTTGGTATTTAAAAAAAACAATGAAGAGATTTAAAATATTTTAGGTAAAGTTAAAGGGTTACTACAGTTCTATCTTGTTTTCTAAATATTTATGAGTTAGTCTGATTGGGAGCTGAGATAAAATATTTGAGGAGAACGATGATAGCCCGTGCCCTTAATCCCAACAGAGTCAGATGGGTCTCTATAAGTCAGTTGTTTTCTAAATTCTGGGGTTACAGTGAACAAAGGCAGAGCAGTGCACACTTTTAATACTGTCACCCAGTGACAAAACTCAGATCCAGCTCCTAAGTGATATGTTTGCACTCTAGAGAAATCACATATCATATTTTCAGGTTATTATTTTTAAAAGCCCTCTACAGGGTTACTTGAAAGGCAGGTTGAAATTCAAAGTAAATGTCTCTTGTGATCTAAAAATAAATACACTTAAATCTTGAATTTATATATAAAAAGAAAGGGGAATGTAGGTATATTTATCCACACATACTATGCTATGTCTGGTTTTATATTTTCAATTTTTTTACATTAGAAGATAATAATTTTTTGTTGCCAGAAGTATTTTGTCTTAACAAAGATATAACCTGTCAAGAAAGTAATTCTCCAAAGTTAGGGTGGTGGCAGGGCTTGTTTCTGGCTTCCCCAAACATCCAACTAAGGAATCAGGAGGTCCCTGGACCTGTGAGACAGCTGAAGAAGAAGGACAAATCATTAAGAGAAAATGTGCCAAGAAAAAGAGTAAGTTGTTCTAATGGTATAGCACACTTGCAACAAGTTAAAATTTCATAACTATTTCCAAATGCTTGTTTCTGCTGCTCTCTACAGACATAAAAGGCAAATGGTCCCTTTGTGGTCCCAATTTAATTAAATTTTCAAACTGGTTTTGGATTAGAGAGTGGTTCTCTCCTTCTTAAACCCATTCATGATGATTAAAGAAAAATCTAAATTTTTTGTCTTAATATCAGAAGAGCTACCTGGTATGGGACAGAAGAAAACAAAAACCAAGGGACTATTCTATTACCACTAATCTCATTATCCTCTGGCTTTCATTTGACTTTTTAAACTTTTTTGAGGATTAAATATTATCTCAAAATCTCTAAGATTATTATGTACATATAAATTTTCTATCTTGAAAGTAGTGGTCATATAGAGTACTAATTCTAAAATAAGCTTCATTTAGCTTCCTCTACATGTTTTGAGGTTTGAATTTGAAGCAGGTAATTAGGAAGTAAGTTTGTGTACCCTGGATGTATTTAACAAATTGTGATCCTTTAATCTCTGGGAGATCAGCTGCTTATGACATTTAAAATGTTCAAATTTTCTGCAGTGAACTATGACCGTTCCCAACAGTGACCTCTGAGGTCTCCAAGAAGATGATGGGGCCCTGCAATGATGAATCCATCTGGATTGTGGTGATGACAATAAGCTGATAAACACCATCCAAGATCAGCTTCCGAGTACAAACTACTCAGGACAACTGCCAAGTGATTAGGTGAGATGGTCCAGCCTCACAGACTACTCCAGCCAGGACTTCAAAAGCTCTGCCCTTTCCCATCACAAAGAGACTGGTCAGCAAATGACACAGCTAGCTCTCCCAGGACTTGATCATCATCATTTTTTTGGTATCCCCTAAAGATGTCATGCATTAGCAAAATAGAAGGTTTTAGTATATATAAACAGGTTCCTTAGCTGAGATGTGAGTATCAATTGAGCAGGTTGTGAGATGGCTGTGGAGTTCTGGCACTTAGCAACTAAAGCCATCCCATAGCTCTCATCAGTCTACAAGCACAGTAATCATGGAAGGTCTGAGGCACGTGAGGGATGTAACTCAGTGGTAGAGAGCTTGCCTAGCAAGTGCATGGCTCTGCATTCAATCCTCAGTGTGGAAAAAGGGAAGTTCTAATAAAGTGCATTACTTAAATGTCTAAATTATAGGACTCCACGTCATCATTTCCTTTCTCATCACAAACTATGTTCACAGTTCAGCAGAAAATTATGGATCCCTTTCAGCATGGCAGGTAACGTTCCAGACTGGGTAATAAGAGTCTCTGTGAGAACCAGTGTATGCATATTGGATATACTTCAGTGTTACAAGAGATGTTTGATGTGGGATCTCTCTCTGTATACTGTGATTACCATTTATGAATAAAGAAACTGCCTTGACCTGTTTATTGGGCAGAACTTAGGTAGGTGGGAAAAAACTAAACTGAATGCTGGGAGAAAGAAGGGCAGAGTCAGAAAGAAGTCATGTAGACCCACCAGAGTCAGACAGAACTTTAACCAGTAAGTCACAGCCATGTGGTGATATACAGATTAATGGAAATGAGTTATTAATATGTAAGAGTTAGCCATTAAGAAGCTAGAGCTAATGTGCCATGCAATTATTTAGATAATACAGTTTCTGTGTGGTTATTTTGGGGCTTAGGGGTTAGTCAGTTTATAAAGATACAAGTGGACACCCTGTGTAAGGATGAGGTGCTCGGCTTTAACTGGACATGTTAATTATGTGAGCCAAAGGGGGTTTTGATTTCTGGACTTCAATACTTTGATAGCTGGACCTTAGTAGTCACCTTCAGGAGGAGGAAGTGGTCAAATAAGGGAACAGACCTTGGTGGTTAGCTTTAGGGGTGGAATCTAATGGTTTTCAGCAAGGCAGAGGGAATGGGGAGAAGGCCAAGGCTAGCCAGAGGCCACATGCTCTCGTGGGCTGGTGTCCCTTCAATGTCAAAGACTGGGGAATGACTGAAAGCAGTGTCTACAAAAAAATTCTCCATTATCAATTTACACGCGCCCTCCCCACACATTCTAGGTTCGAGGTCTAAGCCTAATCAATGGAAAGCCGAAGTGTGTGCATTGCTGGCAAGGATGGTCATGGGGAAGGAGAAAGCCAGTGCTTTTCCGCAGTTGGTGAACGGGGTGGGGTTTTGAAACTCCCTTCCCTGGGTGCATGACAAAGTGGGTTTATGGGCCAATGCTACCTTCTGAGCCACCTGCCGGTCAAGGGGAGTCCATTGCAAACACGCTCTGTTGTTCCGGAGGCTGCTACAGCAGCAAGTCAAAACCTGATGGGAAGTGAGGGGAGATGAAAATGGAGCCCAAAATAGAAAGGGAACTTTAAGTGGCTAATGGCTGCGAAGCTCACTACTGTACGAAGACGCTCCTCTCCAGAGTCACCCTTAGTGATTTGATCTCACCACTAAACTGTTTGCCCGTAAGATAAGTGCTCAATTAAGGCAAACGGGAGTGGCACTGGAAGAGATGAATGTTTCAGGCTTTTAGATTGGAGGGGGAAAAAAACCCAGGGATCTATTCCTTTTATCTGCCAAAAGTATGCGTCCTTTCCTTCATCTAATTGCTGTAGGGGAAATTCAGTCTTGAATTAGTATCTAGACCACTTTTCTGAAAGCTGATTAGCCTGGAGGCCAGAATGGGCAGCTCTGGAGAGCCACTGAAATGGAATCGGGGCATTTCCATGAAGAGGTGACACACTTTGCCCTCCAAAAATCAAAGGGTAATTTGTCTGCGCACTCCTTGGCTGGCCGGAAATCAAATCGTTACTTGGTTTTTAGACTGTTGGTCGCATCTCTGGGGCTTTTTGGTACCTCTTCTCCGGGAAGCAGGGTCCACTTTAAGGGTGGACATTAGTATAAATGAGCCTCAGGATGAAGGGCTGTAGTTGTTTAAGATAGCTGCAGTGTTTATGTGGCCTTGGCTGTTACAAAGTCTACCCTGAATATCCAGGGGAGTTCGCTTGGGTAGGGAAGGCAGAACCATAAACAAAACTGTGGGTACTAAATCCCAAGCAAACACTGGATGCCCCCGAGTCTTTATTATTCCGGATGCTCTGACCCTCAGGGGAACCCAGTGGGTGTCAGATCCCGAAGAAGACCTAACTAGTGTCTTTCCTGGTCCCATCCCATGCTCACTCACAAGACCAAAGACAAACTAAACTCAGGGAGGCAAACCCCACACCCACGGGGTTTCTATGGCTAGCCTATAGAAATGAGCATGGCGATCACATTTTCCCGGAACTGTTAGGTGCTGAGCAGACAGCTGATTTATTGCAGTAGAGAGCATGGCAGAAGCTTGCTAAAGGGAGCAGGCCACAAGAGATCAGGGGCTAAATGATTTCCTAATGGTCGAAAGAGTCTCAACTCTCTCTCTCTCTCTCTCTCTCTCTCTCTCTCTCTCTCTCTCTCCTGAAGTACCCAGCAGAGGGTGCACTTCACTTTCCGGGGGAGGGGGGCGGCAGAGATTTACATTGTTAACTCAAGCAGAATGGTTTAAGATAAAAGGAAATAGACAAGATTGCTGGGCAAAAAATTGGGACCTTGGGGGTGGGGTGGGATGGGGGTAAGGGGAGATGGGGAGAGAAAAGTGAGAAGGGGAGGATGGGGGGAACTTGGGGAAACGGGATGATTGGGGATAAAACAAGGCTGGATAGAGGAGCAGGGAATCACATAACTTAATTAAGGGAACCACCTTAGGGTTGGTAAGAGACATGAACCCAGAGTGGCGCCCAGGTGCCCAGGGCAATGTCCCCAGTTAGTTCCTTGGGCAGCTGAGGATAGGGAACCTGAAATGACCCTATCCTATAGCCATACTGATGAATATCTTGCATATCACCATAGAACCTTCATCTAGCGATGGATGGAGATAGAGACAGAGACCCACACTGGAGCATCGGACTAAGCTCCCAAAGTCCCAATGAGGAGCAGAAGGAGGGAGAACATGAGCATGGAAGTCAGGACCATGAGAGGTGCACCCATCCACCGAGACAGTGGGGCTGATCTATTGGGAGCTAACCAAGGCCAGCTGGACTGTGACTGAAAAAGCATGGGATAAAACCGAACTCTCTGAACATGGCGGACAATGAGGGCTGATGAGAAGCCAAGGACAATGGCACGGGGTTTTGATCCTACTTCATGTTCTGGCTTTGTGGGAGCCTAGCCAGTTTGGATGTTCACCTTCCTAGACCTGGATGGAGGGGAGAAGACCCTGGACTTTCCACAGGGCAGGGAACCCTGACTGCTCTTCAGACTAGAGAGGGAGGGGGAGAGGAGTGGGGGGAGGGGGAGAGGGGGGAGAGGGGCAGAAAAATGGGAGGCTGGGAGGAAGCAGGGATTTTTTTTTCAATTAAAAAAAAGATAATAGGAAAGAGGGTGAAGGCTAAGTTGGGGAATGAACAAGGTTGGGAAATTATTTTATAATAAGAGTGATATCATAAGCTTACATTTGTGATTTTTCTTTTTTCGTGTGTGTGTGTGTGTGTGTGTGCTGCCTTTGCAGTCAGGATACTCCATTAAGTCTGAGGATTGTGTAGAGTTAAGAACAAGTGGCTGACTTCTCTGCTTCTCTGATCTTTCAACTTTTACCCTGATATCTGACTCCAGGTTTTTATTATTAAGCCTCATGCTACATCAAAATCATTTTCTTCAGTGGAGTGACCATGGCTATAAGAACCACATTCAAGGGCAGACTCCATGCCCAAGAGTAGATAGTCAAAACTAATCAGACTTTGTGCTTGCTAGTGTTTTTTAAAAAATAAATTTCTTTCTTCTTTTTTCTTTTAAAGAAAGGGAAAGAACATGAAGGTGGGTGGATAAGGAGGAAGAGGATGTGGGAGGAGAGGGAGATAAAGAATCAGAAATACACTATAAGAAATCCATGAATAATAAAGTAAAATTTGAAAGGAACAATTACACAGGAGACCTGAATAATAGCAATAATAATAATAAATAATAGTCTATATCCTTCCAAAAAAATGGATGGATACACAAATGAATTTCACACCTTTGCAGAGTTTATATGTTCCTAAACTTATCAATGAAGCCCTAGAAAGTGCTGCCCTGTATAGTTT
Organism: Neodon shergylaensis; assembly: GCA_025134845.1. Lineage (NCBI taxonomy): Eukaryota > Metazoa > Chordata > Mammalia > Rodentia > Cricetidae > Neodon > Neodon shergylaensis. The sequence goes on from JABTXL010000002.1 coordinate 3,428,846, forward strand.
GAAGGGAAATGCTTCAGTCATATCAAAATGGATAGAATTTCTTCATTGACAGAAATACATATATTTCTCCTATTCAATTAATTTACTGAATATTTGCCTCTAGATTTTCTAGGATTTCCTTGTTAATTTATGATCTCCTGTTGTGAAACATTCCATCCTGCAGGGAGGCTCCTTAAACAGGAAGGCACACAAATCAAAATAACTTCAGGAAGTCCCTAAAACTGACCAGACTCACTAAGCCCCTCCCTAGCCACAGTAAGCAATAAAAGCTGTGAGTCTAGGAAAACAGAGATAGATTGCAAAGAACTCTCTAAGAAACCAGCTGAGCTGCCTGGAAGGGGCTTATACCACGGAAAAGATACTTTCCAAACTGATGGCTCACTGCAGGTGCACTACAGTGTGCTCCAGGGTCCCAGCTCTTGTGGGCTGCTGCCCATTCTGGGGTGGACCTTGATGACGCTGCTCTCTCTGTCACTCCTGCTCCCCTAAGTCATCTCCCTGTAAGTAAGTCCAGTCAAACTCATTGCTTCAGCAAGTTGGCGTAGGTGGTGTCTGTACCTGTGAGTAGACATGTGTTTTGTGTCTCCCCAGGAAAATCTCCATCAGACAGCGTTTCCAGAATGAGATAAGAGTAAAATTTAGAATCTAATAATAAAATCAGTGACAAGTATCTGCAGGATGCAAACAAATATGCTGAGAGGCCTGCCAAGTCTTCAGAGATGGACAGGATGTGCCCTGGATATATAGAGGTCTGAACTTGTGGCACAAAGGAAATAGTTGCAAAAAGGGTTCTACTATGGCACATGATGTGACCCAAGGGAGAAGTGCAAGGGGTGTTGGGGGTGGGGTGGGGTAATTCATTGCTAATTTAGATAAACTGGATTGGGTTCATGATGAGACTACCATTTAAACTGGTGCTGTCTCATGTTTTTTAGTATATTTTACTCTCTGTTATAAATTCCTTGCCTGTAACTGCAGAGTATAAGCGTACCTCTGAAACAACAATTCCACAGAACAGTATTTTCTCATATTATGGATCATAAACTTTGCCTCACGCCATGCCTCTGTGTTCTTCATTTTTCTGCCACCGTCACTTATCCCCAAGGTTTATTTTATAGCCAACCTAATGAGTTGTCCTTTCCTAACTTGGCAAACATAGCTATAACCTCTGGCATGGTTGTGTGTGTGCCCTGCTGATGAATGTCACTGAATGTTCTAGGAACCTTGCAGCAAGTGTCATTACCATCCTTATTTTTCAGATGAGGAAGCTATGGTTGGAAGAGTTGAGTTTTGTTATCTCCTAGGTCCCATAGCTCTTAGTAAAACCAGGATTCGAGCACAGCTCAGAGCACAGACCATGAGAAGGTGTGCAGAAAGAAAGCATGGGAAATATGCAGCGTGCCTACAATGTAATGGAAAAGTAAGAAAACCTGCAGAGATGACTGTGAAAGGGTTGCATCATTACTAATAACACTGGTTGGTTTTGTGTCATCTTCACACAAGCTGGAGTCATCAGAGAAGAGGGAGGAAAGTTGAGGAAAGGCCTCCATGAGATCCAGCTGTAAGGCATTTTCTCAAGTCATGATCAGTGGGGGAGGGCCCAGCCCATGGTGGGTGATGCCATCCCTGAGCTGGTTGTTCTGTCTTCTGTAAGAGAGCAGGCTGAGCAAGCCAGGGGAAGCAAGCCTGTAAGCAGCACCCCTCCATGCCCCTGCATCAGCTCCTGCTTCCAGGTCCTTGTCCTGTTTGAATTCCTGTCCTGTCTTCCTTCAGTGATGAACAGCAATTTGGAAGTGCAAGCCAAATAATTCTTTTCCTCCCCAACTTGCTTTTTGGTCATGGTGTTTCTTCAGTTGCCAGAGTCCTGCTCCAGGTCAGAGAAACTGGAGAGAGATGTGGAGTCACTGACTACAAACACAAAAGAGAATTGTCTGGGGGAGCAAAACCTAATTCTTCTTCTCTTCTGTCTTTATTTTTCTCTTATCCCTTTTATACCACCTAAGATAAAAGTTCCTACCCAAGAAGGAAATCACCTCACAACCACAAGTTACATATTTTCAAAAAACAAATTAAAATCTTTACACAGGAAGAAATCACATTATGATTACAAGTTACATTTTTCTTAGAAGCCCAAAAGTAATTAAACATTTTCCTTTGTATTAATTTCCCCACCTTCATATCTTCATTCCAAAGCAATGATTCTTTCATTATTTTAATAAGGTTCTAAGCAAGCCAAGTATATTTCAGCCAATTCCTTTGTACTGGCAGGCAGTTGTTTGCAGTTCAGTGTAGTGAATTCCCATCCTATTTCTACTCTTTAAAACCTTACTCAAGTGGTCTAGCTAACCATGTATTTTTTCTATTTTCTTTACACACAATAGGGTCATATAATTTCCTTTATACAACTTCGTTTTTTCAAAATGCACACCAAAACCTGTGATTAATTCTGTAAGCTACATGACCAAGGAACTCAGACCTAACCTTGGGTGTAGAGACAGAATTGCTGTATTCGATCATCAGCCTATTTTCTACAGGCAGAATTCATGGGTCTTTAATTCATGGAACTTCCTTGTTTTCGTTTTCCATCCTAGGCAAATCTCTCATCTCTAAGCATCACAGCTCCATAAAAATCATCTTCATTATGATCTGCAAGTAAATTGCCCAATGAGGAGTGGGATTTTCCTGTGAAAAACGCTATGTTGTATGAAAAACAAACAACCCCCCCCCCAAAGAAAAACAAGAATCAAAATAATCACTCTATGGGATGAAAACCCATGCTAGACACTGCTGAAGTATTCGGGAACTCTAATATGTCACAGACCTAGTGGAAAATCTGCTACTATTTTTCTGTTAAAGGAACATAGCATTAAAATGAAACCAATGATTTACTGCTATACACACAGATCAGTGCATCACTCAGCCATCATATATGTATGTATATATATGTATGTGTATATATATATATACTTAAATATAACCTGTTCAGTCTGTATCATGTTACTTCTATGTATGTTTTCAGACCTGACCATTTAGTTGATGTTATTTTGATGTCTAGCTTTGCTCAAAGGTAGTAAGATAGAATGCATGGTGTTATTTTATTTTTAATAATTATTGAAACTTGTTTTGTATCCTAGTATGTGGTCATTAGGGGGAAAATTCCATGAGTTGCTGAGAAGAAGGTGGGATGTTCTGTGGAAGGTTTAGATTCAGCATTTCTCTTCTTAGTTTCTGTCTGGATGACCTCTCTACCGGTGAGAATGGGGTATTAAAGTCACCATAACACTGTATAAGGGCCAACCGGCCACTTTTAGCTGTAGTAGTTTTTCTTTTATGGACTTTGGTCCCTTTGTGTTTGGTTCATAAATGTTTAGAATTACATTATCTTGGTGGACTTTTGCTTTGATAAGTATGTAGCATCTTCCCCATCCCTTCTGATTAGTTTTGCATTGAAGCTTATTTTGTTAAGTATTAAAATATCTGCACCTGGTTGCATCTTGAATCTCTTTGCTTAGAATACCTTCTCTATCCCTTTGATCCAAGGTAGAGTCTACCTTTGTTGATGAAGTGTGTTTCTTGGAGGCAGGAGAAAGATGGATAATGTTTTCTAATGCAATCTGTTAGTATGTGTCTTTGTACCAGGGAGTGTTTATTGATTCCTATTATTTTGTTGTTACGGTGTGGGTCCACCCCCCACTTTGATTTCTAGTCTGAGATCATTTATTCCTGTGGGTTTCCTTGGGTGTAGTTAATTTCATCAGGTTGAAGTTTTTCTTTTAGTGCCTTCTATAGAGCTGGGTTGGTAGACAGAAATTGCTAGAATTTGGTTTTTCACATGGAAAGTTTTTTTTTCCTCCATTGATTATGTTTGAGAATTTGGCTGAGTATAGAATCTAGGCTGGCACCTGTGGGCTCTCAGAGTTTGTACAACATCTGTCCAAACCTTTCTAGTTTTGAGAATCTCTATTGAAATGTCGGGTGTTATTCTAATAGACCTCCCTTTATAAGTGAGTTGGTCTTCTTCCTTGCAGATTTTAACATTCTTAGTTTGTTCTGTACATTTTGTGTTTTGATCATTCTGTGTTGTAGGAAATTTCCTTTCTGGTCTAGTCTACGGTTCTGTATACTTCTTGCATGTTGATAGGCACCCCTTTCTTTAGGTTGGGGAAATTTTCTTTTAGGATTTTGATAAAAATATTCTGTGTCCCAGTGACCTGAGTTTTATCTCCTTTCTCTAGCCCTACTATTATTCTTCACAGGTTTGGTCTTTTCATGGTGTCCCAGATTATCTGGATGTTTTGTGACTGGATTTTTTCCAGGTTTAATATTTTCTTAGACTGAAATATCCACTTCTTCTGCCTTACCTTCAAGCCCTGAAACTCTCTTTCCCATCTTATAATCTGTAGGTGAGATTTACCTCTGCTGTTTTTGTTTGACAACCCGTCTTTTATTTACAGTTTTATTCAGTTTGGGTTTTCTTTAGTAATTTGATTTCCACTGTCATGTCTTGAATTTTTTTAATCTAAGAGGCTATTGCCTGAAGGAGTTCCCATGACATTTTCCCCATTATTTCATTCTATTCTTAGTCTTCATTAAGAAATTTGTTCATGTTCTCATTCACATTCTTGAAGAAAATACTCATAATTGCTATTCTGAAGTCCTCGTCTTGTGCATCTGCTAAATTACAGTTATCACGGCCTATTGTAAGAGGGTTGCTAACTTCTGGAGAAGGCTGATCATGTTTGTGTTTTTGCCCTGGGATCTAGGAATCTCGAATTGTGATGTCTGAGATGTTTCTTGGTGATATCTTGTCTTTGTTTGGTGAGTGCTCCATTCTCTCATCTCTGTTGCCCACTGTGGGTCCTAGGCACGTGTGGTGACTGTAGGGTCATGGTATAGGGTGTTCTGTGGGTTGTCATGTGACACAAAGGAATGAAAATGGGCTAGGAAGAAAGGCTGAGAGGGGCAGTGGGAAAGAACTGGGGGGGGGGGGGGCAGAGACCCACCAAGAGGTGGAGTCCCCAGGGATGGAGGTGGGGTGGTAGGAGGGGCTTCTGCAGGCAAGCAGCAGTAGGATAAAGAATAAGTCTGGAGATACAGGAACTAAAGGCTCATTACCATTTTTCTGAAATTTCTACCAGTGAACAAAATGACTCTTAGAAATACGGTTTGAAGTAGCAGATCATCAGGCACAGTCATCCGTGAGACGCCCATCCAGACCTCGCTGGCTGCCGTAGAGAATTTTTTATTTTAAATTGTCCTCATATACATTATGAGATAGAAAAAATAATTTTACTTTCATTTTTATTTATATTTAATTTCTTATTTCAACCTTCTTCTGGAAAGTCTCCTTGAATCTCCTTGGCTATCCCATCCTTGAAGTGTACTTACATCAAGAATTCAGTTCAACTCAGAAATGGCTGATGAAAACACAAGAGCTTTCATGCTTAGGGAAGCAAGAGAATCATATAACAAGAACACTGGACCCTGCGAGTAAAGCATCAACTTGGTTATGAATTGGTGTGTGTGTGTGTGTGTGTGTGTGCGTGAGAGAGGGGGGAGGAGAGAGAGAGAGAGAGAGAGAGAGAGAGAGAGAGAGAGAGAGAGAGAGAGAGAGAATTAGCCACATTCTTTCCTTATTATTTTCCACATTAGTCATGATTTATAACGCTGGTTGGGGTGGACAACAAATTAACAACTACCGCATCTTTGTTCCTTAGAGAAACAGTCATGGATTCCTGCGAGCCTCTGTTTTCACAACAAATCCGACCACTGACCTTTCCCACTGGTGTTTCTGTTGAAGAGCACTTTATGTTGCACTCACTGTTGACACCGGCCTTCTGGCACATTAATTCATGCGATAGCTGCACATTTTAATTCTGTGAGGAAGAGACTGTTCCTGGCACCAGCATAACAGGCTCACCTTCTAAAAGAGACCACACCAGACCTCAGGAAACAACTGTGAAGATTTAACATTGAGGTATGAAAATAAAATAAACCAAAGTACTAGAAAAAAACTGTACATATTTGTGTAGCATTGGTTGGCACATATTTGTATGGCATTGGTAAGGAGAGAACTTCTCATATAGATTTGGAGACTCAAGAACTATGAAATGAAAATGTTTCAGTTCATAATTTTTTCTGCTTATGGCAAAACAAGTCTTATAGTCAGAATATGAACATTCCCTGAAGGTATATCTTAAATCAATATTGTAATTGTTGGATTTCTCCTTCACACTTGGAATATTCTGAATATTTGGATTCTTTCTAAGAGTGACTCTCTTCTTTTGTCTTTCTTATCTCAGTGACTGACCTTTCTCCATCACATCCTCTTCTTCCTTTCTCTAGCTTCGAGAGCCCAAGAACTCATTCCCAGCAGTTCCTGTGTCTCCAGGTACTCTCTTAGGATCCCATGGCAACAAACGTTTTCCATATTTCTACAGTTCCAACTGAATACTTACACCTTTGCTATTCCCCCTTCCAACTACCAGCTGGCACCTTCCTATATAGACACCCCAATCTCATCAACTTCAAGAAGACTTTTGATGTCCATTCTTTTCTACTCTGTACCAGCGATGCTCCTTTTGGTCCCTAATACAAGCTTTTGCCCAAACACCACACCCAGCATTTACCTTGACTGCTGTACAAAATCTTACTTTCTATATTCAACCCAGAAAAGTTTCTTCACCCTCCCTGTTTCACCTTCTCATTCCTGCTTAACCATGTGGCAGCTTTCTCTACCCCGAATCAACATTGATCTTCTAGATCTTTCTTTTTTTTCCTGTTTTCTTTTGATGGCTTGGGGGCTCAAATCCATGCTCTTGTATATGGTAAGCACATGCTCTACCACTGAGCTACATCCGGGGTCCAGCTGTCAAGGTCCTGTTGAATGGGTATCGTGATGAGCTGTGTGCTTCTCAGTAAATTCCTCAACCCACATGTGCTTGGTGTCCTCGACGTACTACCCAATCAAAACAAAATGCAGGAAGATTATGTTACTATTCTACATATTTGTCTTAAATACAATGAAATCTGACCTTCTTTTTTACCATGACCTCAAAAACCTGTGACCTGACTCTTATCTCTTTCTTGTCATTCTCATTATTGTTTCAATACTGTATCAGCCTCAATGCTTTTCTTTTTATTGCTATCATAATCACCAGAATTATTCTTAAAGTTAGCATATAAAGTAATGGCTTTCATCCTCACATTTTTGTACATACTTTTGTTTTCATTGGTTCTCTCCCAGAGTCATCCTGCCTCCCTGCTGGTCCTCGTTCCTGCCTCCTGGTGTTTCTGCTACTTCAGGATGAATTTCTTGACACTCTTCACACACTGATTTATTCCTCAGTATTTGCACCTTCTTCGTACGGACACTGGAAATTTTACCTTGACTTTCACTGTCACTTCATTTGGAAGCATTTTTCATTTTTTCTTCTCTAAGGCTGCCTGAGAAGCCCGTTTGATATGCCTTGATATTTCCCAGTGTGCCTGAAGTTCCACTGTGTGAGCGTTCCTGACTCTTGCCTCTGGAATATTTTCTTAGGAACACTGCTTGTGCTGTGTTTGTGGACGAATCCCCAAACCTTTAAAGTACTTAGCCTGTGGTAGGTAGGTACTCTGTGATTGTAAGCGCAATCACAGAACGCTCATTGTGCCAAACATAGCCAGGACCCATAGACCATATCCCGAGTCAAAGATCTGCTGAATGTGGCCAGAGCATTTATGAGAGAAGAAATGTGATGGGTCCTTCGCATAGAAAGGTCAGTGTCATTAGTGGTTACAATAATATGTATTTAAACACTGAGATCACATGTCCAGTCCCGATTGCTACCAATTAAAAATTGTTGGTGGTAGTTTCTGTTGAAGGGGATGTGTGAGAAGGGTCATTATTTTATACCATTGGAGAAGTCTAAATTGCCACTCAAGTAATTTGGTAATAAATATTAATGGGAAAAATGCAGACTCCTGACAATATTCTTAGATGGATTCTGTAATACAGATTTAAAACCACACAGGATAACCTTCGTTTAGGTTTTGTTTATAATATTAAAATGGACCTTCCTAGGTGCTTGAATAGTACAAAAATTGAATGTTTATGGCATGTCATTTAATAAAGCACAATGCAGCTTCTAAAGAGAATAAAGTAAATTTGTATATATTGATTTCTTGGGAGAATTCAGCTGCCGTAATGTTGAAAACTAGAAGTTAAAGAACAGCCAGCAGAGTGTATCCATCGTTCATAAAAACAGAAGGTGTACGCAGCCCCTTTATCTGTGTGCTTCACAAATGAGAAGAGGACTGGAATACAATAACCCCGGGCCCAGTTTTGTCTCTGGAGGAAGGGGGTTGGGAAAGAAGCACCACCTTTTCCACTGTGCTCCTTGCCTTTTCATACTGACTATAACACACACATGGGTTAGTAATATGTTTCAAGTAAAAATACACACTTTATATAAAGTCTAATGTTTCTTCCAATAAAGTATAACAAGCATATTGACAAGGCATGGGTTCTTTTAACGTAGGCAGAAACATATATGACATAAACATATATGAATTTTACATTTGAAATTAAATCCAAATTAGGATAACATCAATGAGAATCTGAAAATCTTCGTAAAAATTCAGTTCTATGAAATTATTATTCTATATGAACTATAAAATTATTGTACTATATTATACTATATGAACTATGAATTGTTAAAAGAGAGAAGTAGAAAGCATATCAATAGGAACTTACAAATGAGAAACAATCATAAAAGGATACCTTCCTGAAAGTCTGGGCCTGATGATTTTGCCAGTGAGCGCTCGGAAATGGAAGAGGTCCGTAGCATAAAAACAGACACAGGAACAGAGAAACTATAAAGTCACTTTACACATTTTACAGAAATGGAGATCTGTGCCTGTCAAACACATTCACACGCACGAATATACTCCGTGAAAAAAGAATACGTTTGCTCCTTACTGGGAAAATGAAGTGTGAAACTGGAGAATTAGACGAATAAAGCAACATTGGAAGAAAAAGTGGACAGGATGAGAAGGACAGAGAAACCAGAGAAAGAAAAACAGCTCACACAGAAAGGCCGTGTGCAGACCCAAACCACACTTTCCCCTGGAGCTTCAGGCCTCTCAAACTTGGAAAAGATCCTGCTTCTCCCTGTGCAGCAATGGGCTTGGAGTCTCGGGAGCAGTGATTTTTAACCTCATGTTTTGAACAATACATTAGTAAATAAAGTATTTTAAAGTCATGGAATATAAGGAACAATGGGCAGATAGATCGATATGCTGAGAGTTTTCTCTTTTCAGGCAACTGATAGGTAGTCACAGCTTCAGAAAACACACAGGATTTGAATTGTGGAAACAGTGCGTTCAAAGCAATTGTCAGTGCTGAGATGGTTGCCTGTGTCAGGCAAGATGCAGCCAAAGAAAGAGAACCCACTCCAATTCTTTAAAGCAGAAGTAGAGGGGAGATTTAGAGCAGAAATTGGTTCCATGTGTGATATGAGACTTGAAATGACAGATGGCTATTGCAGAGCCAAGAGATTAGGAATAGCGGGAAGCCACCAGGACTCCATAGCCAGGACAGTCACAACGCACCGCCTTTTAAAGGAATTCTACCGTAAATTAACTGGACAGGGACTCGGGGTTGGGGTTCTATTTTGCTTTTCTAAGGGATCTCATTGCTTGCTCTGGAGGAAGAGGGTTGGAACTCCAGAGGATGGAGATTTGAGGTCTAAGAGAAGAAAGCAGCTTAATACAGAACACATGGGAACTGGTCAGACTCTTCTTTTCTAAAACAAAAGTTTTTAAATATATTACCGAAGCATAATTCTCTGAAATACATCTGCAGGTTGACGTAGGGACATATTTGGTCTCAAAACCCATGATATAGAATGCTGGACACAAGTGTGTTCTGGTTATGTGGTTGAATTTCAATGATAAAGGGTTGCTGCAGACATTAGGCAGCCATTTCAAAGGACATAAGCAGGGAGGGGCATCTGACTGACCTCCAGTTTGTATTGGTAATGTGGAATTCCAGAAGATATTTTCACTGTCTTCTGGCAGAAAGAGTGATGGAGAACTACTGTGTCCAAACATCTCCCAACCAAAAGTAGCCCCATAATTTGTGGGCCCAATGCAAAATGAGAACAAGATGCTCTTGGTTAAAAAAAAAGAGAGAGAATTTCAAGGCAGTAACATTTGAACATTAACCCAAGCGGGAGGTCTTTCTTGGTGTGAGATGCTGCATTGCCACACAGGGTGTACTGTCGTGAAGCTGATCCTGCTTCCAAATGTAAAGGGAACAGCAAGGCTTACCCACAGCCATGGTGCGGCCTTCTGCAGCAAATTACCAGTTGCTAAAAATCAGAGATGAGGATAAATGAAGAACGTGGAGACGAAGGCTCTGCCCTGGTGTTGTAGTCTTGCATTTATCTGCCTAGGAAACCAATGCTAAATGACACTGGAAATTATGGTTACAGGATATTAATGCAAATAGGAAGAATGAACTTGCTAATGCGTTTATCTGTCTCTGCAGGTAATTGGCTGGCACTGTCTGGAATCGTATTGTTTGTTTAATCAGAGATAATGACTCCCTACTCACAATGTTTTATTCAGAAGCTTCCCTTAATTTTATAGGGGCCTTTGGTTGGAAAACACCTCATGGAAGGAAGAAACATTTATGTGAAGGTTAAGTGATTGCACAGATCCCACTTCTGTTTATTTTTCTTTCACTGAATCCAGACAAATTATATTTAATGCTTTATATTGAAAAGTAGAGGGTTCTGTTTCCATGAAAAGCCAAGGGCTGCTGATTGTATCACAGGCAATGGCATTTCAGGACGTTACTCTTACCTTGCTTCTCGTGTATGCACTGGGTTCTTTATAAGTAGGTTATGTAATTTGTTCAGAAGTTAAAATTATTTTTCTATTTTATAAGTAGTGAACTACTACCCCACCAAAGAGTACTAGTCCTGAGTAGGTTATTGGTTCAGTCTGTTAAACTTCAAGGTCCTCTGTGTTGGTCAACTGAGAACTTGGCACATTTCAGAACCAGGTGCTCTCGCACCCCTCCCCCTACCTTCAGTGACTCAGAACAGAGGCAGTCGTCACTAGCTGTTGTACCAGGAGGGGTGGGCTACGTTCCTGGCACCTGGCCGCCCACATGACTAGCTTACACCCAAAATAATTACACGGAAAACTGTATTCTTTTAAACAATGCTTGGCCCATTAGTTCCAGCCTTTTATTGGCTAGCTCTTACATATTGATCTAACCCATTTCTAATAATCTGTGTAGCCCACGAGGTGGCTTACCAGGGAAGATCTTAACCTGCGTCTGTGTCTGGTGGGAGAATCATGGCGACTGCCTGACTCGGCTTCTTTCTACCAGCATTCTGTTCTGTTTTCTCTGCCTACCTAATTTTCTGTCCTATCAGGCCAAACAGTTTTCTTTATTAGTTAACCAATGAAAGCAACAGATAAGATACAAGACCCACCTCCATCAACTAGCAGCCACGATGATGTTTCCACCATCAGCACGGTCATGTTTTCCCTAAATGCATGCTCCATATGCCCTATAAGGACCAGATTGTCACAGTCTGGTCTCCTTTTCCATGCTGGCTTAGAGGCAGTCACTAGATCACTTGCATGAGGTCTGCTGCATGGTGGGATTTTGTGGCACTCCTTGGCCTTCCAATCACCAGTCTATCCTTTCACTGAAAAATACTCAGACTGTCTTTCTGTCTGAAAGTTGTTTGAAGGCACAGGCATCTAGAGAAATTCCAGCTCATGAAAGGGTGTGTCTTTGATATAGAAAAGTGACCATTTATTAAAATAAAGAGACATCAATCTCTTTGAAGAGAGATGTGGTAAGTAAAGGGCTCCAGCAGTCTAGCTAAATATTTCTCATCTCACCCGTGTTTGTGTGTATGTGTATTTATGTATGTGTATGCATGTATGTGTGTGTGTGGGTTGGGTACGACAGCTTCATCCTATTTGCATGATGGAGTTGTTTGCACCCCCAGCTCAACTCTCTGAACTACTACTGCTGACCTGAAGGAAGCGGAGACCCATGGCCACCAAAGAGGTTCCAGTGATGGCGGGAGCTAGGTTGGACTAGATGTCTCACATTATGGTTCTGGTATCTATTTTTTCAGTGTGCTAGGGAGGTAGATGTTGAACACTACACAATCACCAGGGTTCTGCGTGGACAGTTTTAAAGACAACAGTAGGAATAGCTAACTCCTAGTCTGTTAATTGTGTCCTTGTATCTGTAGTTCTAAATGTTAGTGTTAGAATGAATGTTTGTGGGAAAAAATCCAATTCCTTCTAAGTTTAATTGCATATATGTAGACATTTTCCAAATTTATTTATTTATCAGACTTGATAGTATAAAGTCATATTTGTGATAGGCAATATAATATTTTGACATACATACACATTAGAGTTGAATCTAGCTCGTCATCCAATACATTACCTTATCTGATTATCATTTCGGCATATGTAGTTTCACAGTTCCCAAATCATCTTTGTTTACGTTCTGACTTGCCTTTATTTATCCTAATTGGAAAACTGTCTTTGTTTATGGTTTGTAACATAATGTTTGACGTTTTTGTTTTGCTACATTGATACTGTATGTTCTGGAATGATTGACTGGAGCTGATTAATATTTCATACCGTGAGTGCTTGTCATTTCTGTGGCAAGAACATTGGAGGTCTGCTTCCTTCGTGATTAACAAGCACAGGGTCTTATTAATTGCAGTCTGCACCCAGACAACAGATCTCTTAGACCCTTCCCAGCTGTGATGGGAACACGTGCCCTTTGACTGGCACCCCCCGTTTCCCCTTCAAGCCCAGAAACCACCCTTTATTACCTGTCTCTCGGTAACCCCTGTGCACCGTTAGCAGCGCACTCAGAGGTGTGTGTGTAATCAGCTGCACGGGAGTTGTTCAAGGCGAAGCTTTCCATGGTCAAGAAAAGCTTAGCTGTGCTGTCCGTGTCACCGAGATCAGTGCCGGCATTCTTCCTGTGCTTAAGCCGAAAGTAGGAAATAAATGACAGAAGAACACTCGGTGAATGACGTCCTGTTTGAGTGTGATAAGTCAATGTTCTAGTTCACATGGGAAATATATTCAATTTACTTACCTCATAATTTTCACTAAAATGCATTCTGTGGTACAGATAGAACTGGTCACCAAATATAAATAATCCATCTCTGATGGGGGATGCTGAGCTTCTTGTGGGGTGGTGACAGGAGAGCAACCCCCAAAACAGCAGGCAGTATGGGGTTCACCAAGACATTCTAGGCATTGATCATGCTTCCCCTTCTTATTGAGCTAACAGAAGGCAGCAGTGACTTCTCCATTAAGGACAGACCCCACACTGTCCCAAGAAGGTACTGGAGGGAAGGAAAGAATGGGCTTTTCTCGATCTGAATGTAGGTTAGTTATTCGTGATTGTTCTCAGTGCAGACAAAAGACAATTTAAATATGAAGGTGTTTATTTAGCTGACAGTTCAGGGGACTATTTTGTCGGGTGGGGGCAAGCATGATGCACAAGAGAGAGGCAGGATCTGGGGTTGGGTCCAATGGGTGAGACTGTATCATCCGTCAAGAAGCAGAACGAGAAGGAAGTGGGACTGAGCTATCAAACCCTGAGGATCCACTTCCTCAAGTGAAGCTCTACACCTTCAAGGCTCCACAACCTTCTCAAACAGTGCCATCCTCTGGGCACCAAGTGTTCAAACTCATGAGATTACAGGGCATGTTTAGCCCTCAAATCCCAGTAGTTAGTATTCATATTCAGATGGCTCTTGTTTTACTTTTTAGTGTGGAACATTTCACACATTCGCTTGTCTTTTGCACAGGGCCCACGCTAACATTATCTGCCTCTTTCCAGTCATCAGTATATACTCTTCTAAGGTGACAGTCATCTGGATTTTATGCAGGACTTCTGCTCCTGGCATAGTAAAGCTGGAAGTGGATTGACCTCATCAGAACCAAATAGAGAAGCAAATGAGGTAAAGGAGCTGGCTGACGGTGGTCCTGCGATGGGGAACTGACAGCGAGCCACAGCTTCTTTGGTGGAGGCCTTCTGGATCTCAGTGCAGGGAAGGAGACCCAAAAGGGGCACTGTCATCTCCCAGAAGTGAGCCAGCCAGCCGGGGACCGTGAAAAAGGTGAAGCATCCGGAGCCAGTGAAAAAGACAGTGACGTGTGGAATGAGTGAGGTCCACAAGGGTGCACCCAGAGCCTCCGGAGGCAGAATGCAGGGTTTGTGTGTGCAGCAAGCAACGAGCTGGCAACGGGAGCGCTGAGGTTACAGACGGTGGAACACTACACGTTCCACGACATCAGAGGAGGAGGTCCTTGTTTCCCATTAGGGGATGCAGAAAAGATGCTCAAAGTGTCCAACTTTACCCGTGGGCCTAAGATAGTTCTAGTGTAAAGGGGAAGTGAGCTGTACTCTTTGGTCCTGGATCCTGACGAGGTGTGGCAACAGACACATGTAGAGAAAACCTGAGGTTAGGTGGGCTGTGCACTGTATTGGGGTGGATCTGCTGTGCAAACTGCGTATCTATTCCATACAGCGCAGGGAGAGCTCTTAGCTAGTCTTTATGGGAGCAGCCTCAGGTTGCCGTTATTGGGGAGGAGGAAGCTGCAGTCGCTTGGCTTGGCACGCATTGGTCAGTCACTCGTAAGTACTATAGACACTGTCAATATTCAGAGGAGACCTCTGCCACCCCTCTGGGCCTTTTGGTGGGGAAGGCTTTGTTATATCGTGGGTCTGGGGCATTGGGATCCTTGGCATGGTTCTATCCACGTTCGTGACACACACTCTGGGTTTCGTCCACGCTCCACACATTCACTCCTCAACTCCCCACAAAACCACTTAAGTGAAATTTGAAAATAAATCTCAGAACCGCCATTTGGCACCCAGTGACCAGAAGTTCATGTTTTGGTTGTTTCGTTGTTGCTGTCGCTCCTGACAGAGTACCTGACGAAACCGACTTCGGGAAGGAAGGAAGGAAGGAAGGAAGGAAGGAAGGAAGGAAGGAAGGAAGGAAGGAAGG
>JABTXL010000002.1:3456803-3473859 GCA_025134845.1 Neodon shergylaensis
AGAAGGAGAAGGAGAAGGAGAAGGAGAAGGAGAAGGAGAAGGAGAAGAAGAAGAAGAAGAAGAAGAAGAAGAAGAAGAAGAAGAAGAAGAAGAAGAAGAAGAAAACCTTTGTGGATATTGGCTAAGCATCTAGGGAGGAGAGAGCATACTCGGATTTTCATATTTATCAAAAGGAGACAAGGATGAAACTACCAAGAAACAGTTTTTAAATGGGGAGCCTTACATTCATTTTATATTGCATGATTTAAGAACCTTCATTTGATTGACTATGTTAGAAAGTAGGCTGGTGACACTTTTAGAGAAAATTCTTGAGTCACAGAATAATCTTGTATCCAAATTTCCACACCACACAAAAGTTATTTAATATTTTACATCGTTTCTTCTGTGTTGTGCTCTGTTATTAACTTCTGTCTTAAAACTCATTTTAATGCGCATTTTCTAGGTCAGACTAATTCCTTTCTAAAGGTCATTGTTAAAAGAGGCATCTAAAAATATTTTCCATCATAAAGGTGGTCAATAATGAATATAAAATTTCAGCATTGAGTTGAAGCTATAACTAAGAGTATAGCATTTCCCTAGCATTTGTGAAACCCCAAGGCATTTCTAGTACCCCAAAACAAAGGAAAAAATAAACAAAAAGACAAAAGCAAAATGAACAAAACCCAGACATTAATAGGGAGGAAATTGATGCTTTACATGTAATGAAAAGAGTTGGGGTCAGGGCTTGGTGACTGATACACAATCTCATCATAGTTCCATCAAAATTGTCTGTGCCCAGGCCTAACTGGGAATTCTATATTATATCTTTTCCCAAAGCTTAGGGGATATCATAGATAATGGAGCAGAAAAATTTAAGAGCCGGAGGATGAAGGGAATTGCCAAGAAACAATGCTTTCTTGCTGTGCCAGGGTCTTTGTCGTCATAAGCCCACAGCAGCTGTGGTTGCCTGCATAAGGCCTGCTCAAGAGTAAGCCAGTCAATATTCAGGCGTGGTTGGGGTAGGGGCTTACCTTCAAGTGTGGTTGGGGTAGGGGCTTACCTTCAAGCATGGCGGGGGTAGGGGCTTACCTTCAAGCATGGCGGGGGTAGGGGCTTACTTTCAAGCATGGCGGGGGTAGGGGCTTACCTTCAAGCGTGGTTGGGGTAGGGACTTACTTTCAAGCGTGGTTAGGATAGGGGCTTCCCTTCAAGCATGGTTTGGATAGGGGCTTACCTGCAAGCGTGGTTAAGGTAGGGGCTTACCTGCAAGCATGGTTGGGGTAGGGACTTCTCTTCACACACAGCTACCGTAGAAACTTACTGGGTCCCATGCTCCAAGCCCTGACTTTAGTTGAACTGTTATTGGCAGTTGCTGGCTGCTGGAGGGAAATAGTAAGTTTTATTTAGGCTCCATTTAATTTACCTCCACTCGATTTACATAGGTACACTCTCGTGCACAATAAAGGTATCACTAATTAGACCTCATCCTTTAAAAGAGAAGAGAGGCCTGGAAGTTGGGGAAAACACATGATGTGGAGCTTCTGGGAGAAATTGGAAGTGATAGTAGGGTAAGTATTACCAATTGTGTGTGTGTGTGTGTGTATTCATACATATGCTTTAAAAGGAACACAGAAAAAAATATTAAAAAATTCAAAACTCAGAGGGAAAAGTTATTTCTACCAGAATCACAAGTCAGCCACAAGGGGGCAGGCAAAGCTTATTTTGCAATTGAATCTTCTGAAACCAGGATTGATGCTTCAGGTTTTGCAGACAGATCTAATAATGGAGCAGAAATAAACCCAAAACTAACTAAGCAAATAGCAAGAACCCCAATGGCAAAAACAGTCTTCTCTCACTAGAAAACTTCTAAAACAAGAGCAAGAGAAAAAGAAAAGATTAAGGACGCCATGCAGTTGAGATTCATTCAGTAAAAAACACTGGACTGTTGACCATTGTTTTATGTGTGCAGGGAGCAAAACACCCCAATAGAACATCACATATGATATTCCAGTTGAAATGAAGAAGGTGTAATTCCGACCTTCCAGAAGTTACATACTTGAGACGGTGACCAGTGAGGACAGAACGATAATACTTTACATAAATGCATTAAAGTTCCATGCATAAATGTAGCTGTCTCCGTAAGGTGGGGTGATTCTATGTGTGTATGTAATACATGTGTTTAATGTTTATCCTATTTAAATATGTAAATACTCCATTTGCTATGGGTTTCATGCTAATAATTGCATTTAAAAGTTGGAAATACCATACATCACGATGTGCTGAATATTATCTAACCACCTGTGTATTGTATAGTATATGTTGCTTCCCACTATGATCCAGTAGCAGACTGTAAGCCATAGCTTGTTCCCATTGCCCAGCCTGACTAAAAAGTAACTCAGGCATCACTAGTCTGGGAATGATTAACCTGAAATCTTGTTTCTGTTCAACCTGTTCTGCTTCACACGGTCATAAAACAAACACAGATCACAAATCAGACCGTTCATAGACAGTGTTGTGATGGTTAGCCAGGCTGAAGGGACTGGCAAGGAGGCATATCTGGGTATTTATGTCACAACTCACACTGCTCTGCTCCTTGATCAAGCCTTACCTGCTATGAGGGATGGAACCCCCTGAAACTGTGAGCCAGAATAAATCTTTCTTTCCGTAAGCTGTCTCTGTCAGACATGTTGTCACCATGACAACAGAAACATCTATATTGACAATTTCCCCACCTAATATCCCTCAAGAATTACTCATTGGTCTCTATACTCTTTGAACTTCTATATGTCCATAGTGTCAAACATTGATAGGGTAATATACTGAATGAGGTTTCACTCCGGCATGGCTTACAACCTGGTAGAAGGGGAAGAGAAGAAACAGTTACATACTTGTACATTTGCATGTATGTAAATAGCTCAGATCACAACCGTGAACAAAATGAACAGGACTCAGTGGGTAGAGGATAGTTGGAGGCAAATGCTCTATGTAGTGCAGGAGGGAAGGGCTCTTTGACAAACTCAGTTTCTGCCCCGAAGAAAAGGACAGGAGGCACCTGAGAGACATTCCATCGATATGGAGTGGCACCCTGAAGCTGGTGTGACCAAGACAGTGTCCCAGGACAGAGCACCCATGTGGGCCTGGGGATACAGTCCAAGTCAAATCTAACGGGGTCTTATCATCCAGTGTCACTAATGTTGAAATTCCCGTTTTTCCTTCCTGCTGCGTGGTTAACTTGTGAGCCTCAGGACAGTCCTTTGGGAAAGAGCAGCACGACATTGTAATGAGAACAGGAAATGTCACGCGGACTGCTGTGGGAGTGTGCAGCCACGGAGCTAGAGTGTTGCGCCCCTTCCAAGGACCCAAGTTCTGTTCTTGGCACTGGTGTCCGGCAGCTAATAACCACCTACGACTTCTCTTCTAAGGGATCTGGCGCCCCTCCGGCACGTGTCTGCATACAGATACTTAAGTAAGAGAGTGAACAACAGCAGCAAAAAGAATAAGAAAGCTGGTGTAACTACGCAAGTGCCAGGCAGTCATCAAGACGGTTGTCATGGCAGCACGGCACACCCGCAAGCCCAGATGAAATCGTCAGCCTACCGAGGTAAACAAACCTGTGGACCTAAATACCAGACCTCCCAAATACATAAGCGAATGGGGTAGGTGATAGACAATATGAATTCAATAATTAGCAATACTTTGCTGGAATTTGACAGAACCAGATTAAAAAAATTAGTAAGAATACTTAAACTTTTAACAACATTGTCCACCTAGCCTCACACCCACAGCTTCAGCACAGCGGGTCATTTCAGGGTGTCAGGGCTGGAGATGTGACCGCTGTAGCCTGGCAGCCGCACCTTCTTCTGGTTTGATCCCCAGTACTGCAAAATCAATACTATAAAATGCTCAGCAAAATAAACCACATTCAGGTACTTTGAGTAGTTTCAATATATTTCAAAAGATTTCATCATATATTTTCTGACTACAATACAATAAAATTACAAACCAACAGTAATAATATAAGTAAAGGAAAGGAAAAAATAAAAGCCCTCAGAATTTGGAATCTTCTGATCTTAGAGGAGATCCCAGGAAAGAAAATTATCCCAACTAAAAAATAACAGTTCAGAACATCAAAAATTAGTAACATAGCCAAACTCATGCAGAGTTACATCGGGAAAGAGATGGTTATATTGGGAAAGATGATGGATTTAAAACCAATAATTCAAATGCTCATGACAGAAGTAGAAAGAGAACATATCTAATTTGTATTAAGTATAAGAAACAAAAGGGTAAAAAAAGCATAAACCAGTGAAAACTGAAAATATTAGCTGTCTATTTGTTGAAACAAAATAGCAGAGAAAAGTAACTTAAAAAAAGAAAGGATCTTGTTGGCTTAGATCAAAGGTACGGCTCACCATGAAGGGGTGTTGTGGCAACCAGCACTCACCTGCTCACACTGGTTTGCTTTTGGGGGTAGAACCGAGCATTACTGTCCAGACATCATTCTGCTTCTAATTCAGTCAGGTCTTCTGAGTGACCCAGCCCATAGAACAGGTAACACACACAGTTAAGGTCATCCCAACCAATACTAGCCTAATGTAGGTAATCCCTGCAGATCACATCCAGAGATGCACCTCAATGCTGATGCTAGATCTTGTCAGGTTGACAAGCAATATTAGTAAGCACAGGCAACAACAGAGAAAGTTCAAGTCAAAAATCAAACAATGATTGTGTGTATGTGTGTGTGTGCAAACATGCATACGTGTGAGCTCAGAGGACAACTTTCAGGAGTCTCTTCTTCCTTTTCACCATGAGTTCTGGGAGGTCATCCCTCCATCACCTCTCCTTTTCTCAACTTTTAAACAATGCCAGGATTTACTGATTATGTCCCTTATCATTCTTTTAAGAAGAGCATCTTAGTTACTGCTCTGTTGCTATGAGGAGATACCATGACAAAGGCAACTTATAGAGGAAAACTTTTAATTAGGTGCTTGCTTAAAGCTTTGGAGAGTTAGTCCATTACTATCATGGCAGGGAGCTATAGCCTGCAGTCAACAGGCAAAAAGCAGGAGATAGCAGGTGGGGGACAGAGAGGGAGAGAGAGAGAGAGAGAGAGAGAGAGAGAGAGAGAGAGAAGAGAGAGATTGAACCTAGACTTTTAAAACCTTAAATCCCACCCTCAGTGACACTCCTCCAATTAGGCCACACCTCCTAACCCTTCCCAAACAGTTCCACTAACAGGGGACCAAGCATTCATAATGTCTTTTGGGGGGCATTTTCATTCAAATCACTATAGACAGCATAGAGATTTTATCACTTATAGGTCCTTAGGGTGTACACCAAGTCTTGTGGCCACACAGAAAGACCAGAAAGATTCCAGAGAGAGTGTGATAGAGACGAGGAGGGAAGGGGAGAGTGAGAGAAAGAGTTGGGGAAGGAGAAGAGGAGGAGGAGACTTGGGTGGGAGGCATGGCCTCCTAATGGGGCTTTTTATTTGTTGGGTTTAAGTGAGCAGACACGAGCTGTGCCCTACATCACATCCTCTGTCATGTACTCTGAAGATAATGCTTCCCTCCCGTGAAGATGTCCAACTGGTCTGACCCAGATAACCCAGAATGGTCTCTTTATCTTTATAAGGAGACATATCTGTGGTCTGTTTGGCCACATCAGGTAGTTAATCCAGAGCTCTTTATAATTAGAACAGTAACATCTTGGGGGAATGTTTTTATTCTATTGACCACAAATTTTTTTGGGGGGGGGGATTATATGCCACTGTTTCCTTTTTAAAAATTATTTTTGTCCCTTTATTTTAAACTTTTTATTTCATTTTGTCCCAAGTATGCCCTTTTTATACTGGTCTTTTAAAATTATTATTCTTTTAGAAGGTTCATTTAGAATTTTTCTCCAAGTAGATAATTTAATGGCTTTCCAGATTGATTATTTTTTAAAGTCATTGTATAGAAATGTCCTTTTTTTCTCTAGACAAGGTTTTTCTATTATCATCTTGATTTTCCTAACCTGTTTTCTTCTCTTGGGATTCATGGAAAAGTTCAAGTAGAGAAAATTATAATTTGCAAAAGCATTATCACTTTCTTTTCAGAAAAGGACCAAATATTTGATAGTTCCCTGAAAATCTCACTCTCTTTTCAGATACTAGATTTTATTTAATCAGATCCTAGATCTGTTTTCTTGTTTATTTTTCATAAATATTTCTAATTTGTTCTTTGAGAAGTTCATACATGTATATAATATATTTTGATCATATCTACCTCTCCAACAGCTTCTGGACCCCTCCAACATGTAGCTCATCCCCTTCTTCATGTCCTGTTCTGATCCTTTAATACCCCACCGAGTCCAGTTAGTGCTATCCACATGCCCATGAGCACAGGGACATCCAGTGGAGTGTGGACAACCTACCAGTGGCCACACCCCCAACAAAAATGACTCTCTCTTGTAGCACACAGAAACTACAAATGGCTTCATAGCTAGAGGTGAGGCCTCCCGCACTATTTCTTCTCTATGCTTGAAAGTTTTCCTTCTTAATCTCGTCCAGTCTGGTACAGCTATGTTAGTGTGGCAGTGTGTATGAGAATGGCCACCAGAAACTCACATATTTGAACACTTAATCACCAGGGAATGGAATTGTTTGTGAATAATCAGGGGGTGTGACCTTGTTGGAGGGAATATGTCATTAAGAGTGGGATTTGAGGTTTGAAAAGCCCTTTGCAGGCCTGGTTGTTGTATTCTCTCTCTGTCTCTCTCTCTCTGTCTCTCTCTCTCTGTCTCTCTCTCTCTCCCCCTCTCTCTCTCCTCTCTCTCTCTCTCTCTCTCCCCCCTCTCTCTGTCTGTCTGTCTCTCTCTCTCCCTCTCTCTCTCTCTCTCTCTCTCTCTCTCTCTCTCCCCCCCCTCTCTCTCTCTCTCTCCCCCTCTCTCTGTCTGTCTCTCTCTTTGCTACTTTTAGATAAGGATGTAAAGTTCTCAGCTACTGCACCAGTTCCATGCCTGTCTGTTTTCCACCTGATGGTCACAGACTGACCCTCTGAGACTGTAAGCAAGTCTTCAATTAAAGGCTTTCTTATATAAGAGCCGCCATGGTCATAGTGACCCTTCTAGCAGTAGAACAGCAATAATTAAAACAGAAGTTGGTGTCAGGAACTGCGGTAATGTTGTGATATGGTTTTTTTTTTGTTTTGGACTATGGAAGACTTTAGGATTTTTGACCACAAAATCGATTGATCAACTTAAGCAGGACTTAGTGGGCCACCCCCAGTGGCAGCATGGACAACACAGGTTCCAGAGGTTTCAGAGGTGGAAAGTATTAGCAGTTCGTGTAGACACCACTTTGTGATGTTTTGGCAAAGAATGTACCTTTTTTCCCCCCTTGTTCTAAAAATCTTCCAGAGACTAAATTGAAGAGATTTTTGATTAATGGCATTGGCAGAGGAGATTTGATGACAGCCTCAAACTATTTCCTGGGGTTATGAATGGTCTCTCTTATGTAGATCTGCAAAAAAAAAAAAAAAAAAAAAAAAGAGCAAATAGGGCAAAGGAAATACGAAACGTTCAGTCTGAGGAGAGAAAGAGCACCAGGAAATGGAGTGTTGGAGCCAAGTCCTGTGCTCAATGAGATAAGTTTAAGGAAAGGCCTGACTTAAAACGACTGAAGCGAGTAGTGTCCTTGGGGCAAGACCCTGCTCAGCTAAGCTTCCCTTGTGAAAGGGAAGGGAAGGAAAGCTTGAGCTACAAAGGAGCTACAGAAGAACTAGGGACCAGCTGTCAATCAAAGCCCTGTCCTATGAGTCGCTGTGTTGTCTTTCTGCCGCTGTTGAGCAGAGGCTAAGACACTGAGCTCCTAAGAACAGCAGGTGTGTCACAGCCACACCTGAGCATTCCCAGCAACCCTCCCCATCCTTTGGCTCCAAGTCTCTCTGTTTCCTCTCCAGAGGGAAAGGGTTGATGGATGCACATGCCCCGTTAGGGCTGAGCAGTTGTCCACTGCCCAACAAAAGCTTCTCTGCCCCAGGTTGAGACCAGCACCAACCTATAGGCATAAATGTGTAGAAGGTAGTTTAACAAACTGATTTTTTTTTAGAAAAACAACAATAGTAAGTTCCCCATATGTAGTAAGGCCTATGCTCTCCCCATCCATGGGCTGTGGACCACATCTACAGTACCAGGCATGAATTCCATACTGTCAGTCAGGTCTGGGAATGAATCAGAAAGTGGCTGGATACCTGGCTAACTTGACTTTGCTTTTGATACCTTAGGTGTAAACTTTACAAGATACCTGATGAAACTGGGTATCTACTGAAAAAAACAGGTAAAACGTGTAAAATAAAAGCTTCCTATATTTGCGAGTGATTTAGAAAGTCATGTGTTAGTGCCTAGATAGCATTTGGATCATAATACTAGCTATATTGTCTGTGGGAGTGCAGCCTTGGGTATGAGTGCTTCTAGCACTCAAAGTTCCTTCTCTAAAGGCAGAGAGATGACTCAGTACTTAAAGGTGTTTACTATGTAATCATGAGAACTAGAGTCTGGACCCCAGCATCCACATAACAAGACAGATGTTGCATGCACACCAATAACCACAGCTCTGAGTGGAGCAGAGGCGAGGAGACCCACTTGGAACATAGACAAAATTAATTTCAGTGTTGTACCAAAACTTGTCCTTAGATTGCTCTACTCCCAATGTAACAGATATATAACTGCTGATTTATAGTGTCTGTGTAAGTCACACAGTAAAAAGAAGAATTGAAAGAGTTAAGAATAAATGTATACTATGCTAGGTATTTATCTGTGTATGTAAGTGAGTATTGGTTGGTTAATTCTATTTCCACTTGAATCCAAATAATAGGCCTGATAGTTCTAAGCAATATGATAGATCATGATATTGGTTCTGCTTTTCCCCATAGCAGTTATGTGAATAATTCATTGATAAGCTGTGTATATACTATATCAAAGAACCCATGCATTGACATCCTGCAAACAGATATTGATGCTCACCCTGGGCATGGAATATTCAGATGCAAGCTCTGTGATCAGAGCCGTAACCTGCAGGGAAGAAACCAACAAGCCAGGAAATTCCAGGGCTGTGTTCTAAGTGAATATGTAGGGGTAGAGACATTGTATCATGGGAGCAGACTAAACAGCTCTAAATCGTCAGAGACAACTTCCCAGAGAGAGTCCAGAGGGAGAAGAAGGCAGTAAGAGAGAAACCATTTTCTAAATAATCACCTTGGGAGCTGGGGAGATTGCTCAGTGGTTAAAGTGTTTGCAATGTAGGCATGTGGATCAGAATTTGGACCCTCAGAACCCACATAAATGTTGGGTTGGCACACCTTGGAAGTCAGAGATGGGGATCCCCAGAGCAAGGTGTCTAGGAAGACTAGCCATAAATGAGAGCTCTGGGTTTGACTGATGGGCTTTGCATCTTGAAGACATTGGAAGAGTGAGCGATAGAAATGATTCTCCACATCAGTCTTCACGCGCACACACACATATACACACTCACACACACTCTCTCACACACACTCACACAACTCACACACAAACTCACATTCATACACATTCACATGCACACACAAACTCACACACACACATACATACATACTCACACACATAAAGCATATATCCACATATTGATATATATATATATCCACACATATCCACACATGCACATACCACACACAAAACATGTATATACACATTCATATACATGCCACATATATAAACAAAACACATATAAACACACAGATACACATGAAAAACAAGTATATACACACATATGTGCATATATCACATAATCACACACAGAGAAATGTAAAAAGCAAAATAAAACAGATCACTTTGGGTATAAATAGAAACTGGTGCAGAAAACCCAGGCAAGAGAAGGTAGGGAGATGTTCAAATGTTGTCCCCGTGGCAGCCTGCAAGAAGATGTTAGCGTGCTGTCCCTGAGACATGAGGGGCGAGCAAGTGCAGAGACAAAGATGTAGGCAAGTCACTAGACTGCTTAGATGACAGAAATGCCAGGAGCAACTGAACACGGTGATTGGAGATAGGCAGCAGGAGCCATGAAGAGCAAGGTCTACCAGATGTCTGTCCTGGGCAGAACATGAAGAATACTGTCCTCCTTGAGAGAGGTGACTCAGAAGGAGGAGCAAACAGAGACATGACAGTGGTCATGGTGCAGACTCTGGAGGAGAGGAACAAGCTTTGATGGACCCACAGCTGGACTGTCTGTGGGGCGAGCAGACCGTGTGCCTAGAGGCTTTCATATTGCCCCCTTGCTTCATATGGTAAAGACGCGTATGTAATTTCCCATGTGTCAGGCTCCCTGGATAGACCCAAAGAACATCAAAGATTCTATAAGTGTGATTCTTTCCCCTGCGGAATTTAATAGGAAGGGAAAAGCTTTTTAATTTAACCCCAATGACAAACAGACATAATGATAAAGCATATTAAGTGGAGTGAGCATATTAAATCCTGGGAAATTTGCTCTTGGGCAGAGGTTTAAATCAAACTGAGTTTTTAAGGAAGCAAGGACTTTCCTTCCTGTCCTTTTGACAAATGAACTTCCAGAATGACAAGACCAACTTGACAAGTATATTAAAGTGCATTTAAGATGAAAGGGAAGAGGGTGGGGTGGGAGACCTGCTCCACGTGGTTGGTATTATAACAGGGTCAAAATACATCTCCAGGGAAGCAGTAGACCCCACGGGAGAACCTATTGATGTTTTGCTAAGTGGTCATGTTGTCAAACTGCCTTATAAATATTTATGTTTGCATCCATCGGTTTGTGCGGCTCTCAACTTCGATCATAGAAAGTTCTTAACACAGAGAGATGGTCAGTGCACAGACCCATCACCAATCAAGGTGCCGAGAATAGAGAGTGTGAGCACTCAGGCATGGATGGAGCATCTTCATCAACCCTCTCCCTGACACGCCTCAGGGATGTCACAGAGAAGAGGATGGGGGAAGAGGGAGCTGGGGAGTGGGGAAGAGTCACGTGACATGCTGTCTTCGGGATATGACATGGCTCTTGCATACGTGAGCTCATTGGTTTGTTCACTGGAGTGGTTCAGGGCATCGGTGAAAATAATGCTGAAATATTAAAGTGCTATGAATAAAGAAAGAAATGATGCAGTTATGTACCTCCAAGCCTTCACATTGATTTCAGGACGAAAAGAGGCAGCCTGCCAAAATACACCTGCCCTGTTAGGAATGAGCTCCAATGACATACCTGGATAACTAACTGATACGCTGGAGTTCATTCAGCCTTTGCAATATTTCAGACAATGCATGGAAACACAGAATTTAGTACTTTTCTGTCTTTGTTTCTGTGTGGGATTTTGTTATTTTTGTCTGCTTTCAATACAAAATATGATTGCATTTGCAGAGTATTTCACAGTAACGTACTGAGATCTGTTAGTCTGTGATTTGTTTCTAACAAGGCATTCTCAAACGGAAACAAGGAGGCAGATAGCTACAGAGAGACCAGCAGCAAATGCTCCCTCGAAAGTTTAGTGGTTGCTCCTTCGTCCACCAGAAAATCTCTTCATTTTGTAGGATGTTAAGTGGCTGATAAACATTGGTTAGTTTATGAAAATATTTTCTATAGTAAATAAAATTATCCCTAAATGAAATGCTTGCTTAGGTACAGGCTTCCGGTGCCTCTGAACATCTAGATGGACCTCAAGATGCCTCAAGAGAGACGAGAGACGTGGTGGTAGAGGCAGTTTTCAGTTTGAGAATGTCTGCTTCTCTTGAATTCCTAATATCTGCTTTGGGCAACTCACAACTAGCTGTAACTCCAGTCCCAGGGATCTGACACCACCTACTGGCCTCCATGGGTACTGCAGGCACCTACTACAACTACTGCTGCTGCTGCTCACATGCACACAAATGATAATAATGATAATTTTATATATATAGGTATACATATATAAGAGATAAAATATACTGGTAGTAGATACAAATATATTGACGAAACATTTAAAAAAGAATAGCCAAAACAGTAAGAGAGATCCTAAAGTTTTGCATGTACATGTTTTAAATCATCATAAACTGAAAAAATTAGATGTCAAAGATACATTTCCTGCAAAACTGATAATAAAAACCTGAAATGGAAAGCAGAAATGAGCCCAAAGCTACCTGGAAAATTGATGCTGTAATAACCAGAAGCTTCGGGCCAAAACATACAGAGTTATGTCTCAAAAAGTTTTTAAGGAGCACGTAGTCACCATCTCTTAGAGATGAGAATCGGTACGCCTTTCACAGGGCCACACGGCCACCACTGAACCTCTGCTAGAAATTATAAATGATACAAAGTATAAGCCTCGTGGAAGGCTACTACAGTTTCCCCTCCCGCTGACACATCTGGATGGGAAAGGCTGAGGTCAGGTGAAGGGGAAGGACGGCCTGGTTCACACTGGGTTGGCCAGTAGCTGAGCCCACAGTGGGTTTTAACCTCACACCTTACCGACCTGCAGTGGGAGACGTCATGAAGTTGCCCGGTGGAAAGACTTGGCTTATCTGCACAGACTTCTTCTGCTCACTGTGCCAGCCCAGCCAGCCTTTCCAAATATACAGCAGCAGGCCCACTTGGCAGGCTTGTCGGCTAAATTCTTATTAATTCCCTTGTGGATCAATACAGGCAATTTTCAAGTGGTCTTTGATATGAAAGACGCACACCACCTAAAGTGTCTGTGGCCACAAAAGATGCTCTCCATTGTCTGCTACAGACAATTTTCTGATTACAGGATTGCCCTCGGACCTGGTGTGGAAGATAATGTGTGTTATTACTATCCATTAAGATGCTTTCGAAGTTACAAACACTGGCTCATTCAATCCCCAGTCTTCTGCATCCCCAGTTTTAGACTGCAGAGAAAAGTTCAAGAAGCCAGGGGGAAATGGATGGGCTACTCGGGAAAGGTCCTTTTAACTTGGACATTTACATCTTAATGGAAGAAGAGACATGAGCACAGCAGCTAGCATCACAACTTCAGCTAATGCATAAAGTAAAGAGAAGACATAGGGCAATCAGAGAGCCACTCAGTGAGAGTTAGAGGCAGTGGTTCAGGAAGAGAGAGGACAAGAAATATCTCAGAGATGGAGGGCGGATCAGTGACGCAGGCCTCGTCACAAGCAATGCTGTGAGAGACTGCACTCTTCACTCGTGTGTGTGTCTGTGCGTGTGTGTCTGTGTGTTTCTGGGGCTGACTCTAGAGCTGTGTGCTTCTGAGGCAGCTGCTCTACCCCTGAGACTCATTTCCAGCCCCTATAACTGTGTCTTACCACTAATGTGTTTCTAAAATGGCTTATTATCTATCGAAGATTGCAAGCTTCCAATATTTGTTAATAGTTTTTAAGATTTAAATCATTTACTTTTTTGAAAATTTTATACATGGACACTATTTTTATATCATTTCTATCCTTCCCTTTTCCCATCCAACTCCTCAGTTATCATCCCCGAATCCCTTCTCAAGTCTTGACCTCTAATCCTTTAATTATTGTTGTGCATGTCTATGTGAGCACACCAGCACACACACACACACACACACACACACACACACACCCTTCAACTACCGAGCCAGTTTAGTATCGTTCCTAGGTACATGTGTTTAGGGCTCACCACTTGGAACTGGGTAATCTATCTGCAAAGTCCTTTTACTTGGGTTAGTTTCCTTAAAATCAGATGAGGAACAAAGGTGACCCAAGTTGAAATTCCAGCGTGGATAGGCATGGGACCTCAGAAGACCTCTTGGCAGTGATGGCTGCACTGAGTGGGAGGGTGATCCGCATGGCCACTGATAAGTGATTCATGCTCCATTGACGACCACCCTTGTGCTTATGGGCAGCTTTAATTGGATTCAGATGATCCAATTAATGAAAGAAAAACAGCATTCTTAGTTAACACCTTTAGGTAAACAAGTGTTTAATCCGTAAAACAAACAATTGTGTTAATACGATTACTTTTCTCTAGTTGATATCTTTGGTCTCAACGATATATATCAATAATCTCTGTAACTTAAAAATAATTTTAAAACTTTTTTAAGCATCATTTAGGTCAAACTTTTTTTCTATAAAGTCCTGAAATCCACTTAATGGGCACAAACGCAGAGATTTCCCTTACATTTCTGGGCAATCCAGCATGTCCCTATCGCAGTATTTTTCCTAACAGCTGGCAGTATTAGTCAAACTGATAATCTTCTCAAGTGTTCAGAACCACACTCCTCCTATATTCGAAATGCTCATATTAAACTCTGAAAGGAGATCAACGGCTTCAATGTCAGCTCCCTTTTCAGGGCTAACAAACACGAGAGCTACAATTTACTCTCTCTGCAGAGATCTGGTCTGATTCCGAGCGCGACAGAGAGGGCCTGGAAAGCAACACGATACAACTCCCATTTGAAGGGAAACCAGCTGCTGTCTATGAAGAGGTCCTTCACAGCCTCCGGGTGAGGCAGGGAAGCCTGGCAAGAGGTTCTGGAAGCTAACGGAAAGACAGGTAGCGTGGCTCCGAGGAGGAGGTGGAGATGAGGGAAGAGACTGGATTTGGATAAGAGTAAAATTTGAGTTAATGGGGCTTTAGGAAGGGCTGGATGGGCATGGGGCAGCAGGTTCAAAGAGTGGAAGTAAAAACCAATCCTACATTTGCGGCTTGAGCATTGAATGGATGCTGTTGCCAATCAATGAAATGGAGAAAATTTTGTAGGTATGGAGAAAAATTAGAAAATTTTCTTTTAAATATCTGAAGTTAAAAGTGAATGCTGACACATGACAGTGGAGATACTATATATGCATCCTATGTGAACAGTAATTAAGGAAGCTTCTGTAGAAACATCATTCACATCCAGTGGGATCCCCTGGACCAGAGTACTGATAAAGAAGAGGGCTGAAGAGTGAACCCTGAGACCTATCAGCGGTTAAGGAGCCTCTGAAGGACCAGAGAGAAGTTAGTGAGGCTGAAGGGACACTCGGAACACACACCGTGTCAGAAGACAAATGAGTGAGCTGTAGGAGGGTGTGAGTCTGGAGGATTATCAGGCCCACGGGCCCTGTGTGCTCATCAGGACAAGCCGGTGTGTTGCCGGAACAACAGTCAGGTGTGGCCTTCCGTCTCCATGTTCCATGCAGACAGGGAGAGTCCCGCGCCCTGTAGCCTCTCGGGGAAGTGTACTCAGGTTCCCCTTAGACATTGCTTTAATGTTGACAAGGCAGGAAATATACATAGTCACTTGTTAGAAGATCAAGCTCCGGTTGGAAAGGACACACTATTCCTACCTCATCAGCCAGAGACAGCCATGACGTCAGTGAGAGTCAGGACAGGAATCCCTGGCGTTGGTAGCCTTGCCCAGAAGGAGTGGGAACCCGTCACTCACGCCACTGCGCGCTGCTGGTGAGAGAGTGGTCGTGTTTGTAAGACCTGGGATGTACTTAACAATCACGTAGGACCCTTAAGGAAGCATTCCCAACTTAGCTGATTCATTGTGTCGACACTCACAGGGCTGACTTTCTTCATGGCCTTTGCCAGTGTGCTGTCCCCTGTGAGGAGGCTTGGAATCACTCCTCAGGTGCACAGGTATGGATTCCCACTTCACGACTCTTGTCTAATCAGTGTTCGCCTTTAAAATTTTCTTGCCTAAAATTTGATTAATTTAAAGAAATCTGCCACATGGAAATATGATACAAATTACAAGTTGATCATTGATAGATGATAGGTGTTATAAGCCACAGGATGTGACATTGTCTGAACATGGCTAGGACTTGATCCTTTGGTGGCAAGAATGTGGCGGTAAGAGTTGTTGGCAGTGTCATGGTTGACTACATATCGGAATGAGAGTGTGAACCATTAACAGGGCTACCTGACTGCAAGCAGGGGAGACAGAGACCAAAGCAAGATAAAAAGCTGAGCAGAGTGTGGTATTCCAGCACAAAAGAACTGACATCATCTGCGTGACCAACTGGGCGCGCTGCCTCGGCACTGGGCTTTCCACTGTGTGCAATGTCTTGGTAACCTCTGGTGCCTCCCTGGGATGTTCTGAAAAGAAATAAGGAAGTGCATATCGTTGGCTTACTCTTGTACCCATGGGCGGACAACACAGAGAACGATGCTGTTCCAGATGCCCGCTGTTTCCACAGAGTTGAAACCAAAGGGGAAGTTTGCTGAACCCCTGAGGGATAAGATCGGACATTTACCTTTCTTTAGGGGAAAAGAATAGCATTGTATAATTCTCCTACTTCTGGAGATGAGAAAGGGAGTATGTAGCCCCATAAATGCACCCAGACAAGAGACTCTACTTTTAATACGCCCCCAACTAAAATCCTGATGAACATAAATGCTTAATTTCTTCAGCATCTTTAGAAACATGTTGAGTTTGAGGGGGGGAAACAGAACACACAATAAAAAGGAATGCTATACCACAGTGTTCCCTCCCGAGTGTCAACAGCACTAGTACCAAAACACTGGACTCCAGGGCTGCAAGTGCTTTCTGCCGCTTCTAACCTGTCTGAGTTGGAAATTTTTATTGCTCTCTGGCCACACCAAGTCAAGGGTCATCAGGGGCAATTTATGCCATTTGTGTTAACAGGCTGGGTTTTAAAATGAAATACGAAACTGAATATAAACCAGGACCCATTCTAGAAGACAGCCAGAGTGAACCGGAGTCCGCTGCTCCAGGAAACGTCCTTAGGAGGCTGTGGAGATGCAGGGCGGCCACCTCTTTCTAAACACACGAGTCTTCAGAATTCATAAGACTTGATCAGAAGGAGAGGAGCAGCAACGTGAAAGGCCAGAAGTCTGCCAAGGTACTGTTCAAATTACAAGGCAATTGATGAGTTCTACTGATGCTTCAGTCAGTCTGATCCCCAAAGATGCCCCTTGACTTCCTGCATTCACTGCCCCACCTTTACAGTTAGTTAATGCCAAGTATTAGAATGGGAACAGGAAAAAGACTCACAGGTTAGTGTGTCCCACAAATCTTCACTGATCATAACAGAGTATCCTAATCGGATCTATTTTCATCTCTTTCTTCTTCTTCTTCTTCTTCTTCTTCTTCTTCTTCTTCTTCTTCTT
>JABTXL010000002.1:3482037-3503186 GCA_025134845.1 Neodon shergylaensis
TCTATCTATCTATCTATCTATCTATCTATCTATCTATCTATCTATCTGAGAGAAAGTTTCTCTTCTTAGCTCTGGTTGTCCCAGAACACACTAAATACACCAGACTGATCTCAAACTCATAGAGACCCATCTGCCTCTGCCTCCTGAATGCTGAGATTAAAGGTGTGCAACACCACACCTGCCTCTTAAATGGCTTCCTTAAAAGTCCTTTCACTTGCCCAAAGCCTCCTCAAGGCCCATCACCTCCAGGGCATGTGAAGTTCTACCCAGACATGCAACATCTTGGCAATTTTTCTCATGAAAGTTGTCAATCTGCCCATCTACTTTTGGTCCATTTCCAAGTAATGATCTTTAAAAAGCACCAGAGGCTGCCCAAAAGGCACACACGGGTCCATTCATCGGCCTCAGACCCCATGCTCCTCTCTCTTCCCCTTGATTTCTCGAGCTGGTTTGTTTTACGTTACAGCAGTACACCCTCTCCTCGGCTTCACATGGACGCGTGTGTGACTGATTTTCCAACTTCTGTTCTTGCTCAAAGTTACAATTGCCCTCAAAGTCCGTGATTCTCCCACGCCTGATCCCCTGCCCTCTACTGACAGGAGAGGATTTCACCCTCAGGTGAGTCTCTCTGCAAGTTCCCTAATGTTAGAGTAGGGGAATAAACAGGGGGAATCATTGATATGCAAATCCCTGGACTTTCTTCTGTGGGTCTGCAGAGAGCCGTAAGAATTGACTTATTTCAAGCACACGGTGTGCACTGAAGCCTACAATCCACAATTATGCCCCAAGAGACAAAGTTCCACCTATTTGATCTCGCTTTCTATTTCCAAACCTTTATCGGTTTTTGCAAGTTTCCCTTTGCACTCTGTCTCTGCAGATGATTTTGTCTAGTAGTTCTTAAACCTCTGTTCACCTACCTGGAAGGCTTGTAGAAATCCCAGTACCCATACCAATTAACTCAAATCTTTCCTGGAGTTAATTAATCTTCAATCATCATATAATTACATACAGCAGGTACACAGGTATCAAACACCTGGCTCAATGAGTACCGACAACTGCATGCTGTTGTTGTTGTTGTTGTTTTCTGAGTAACCTGTATCATAAGTAAGCCATAGGACGTTTATATCAACCTAGAAAGTTTTCTCTTGTCCCTTCTGGTTAACTTCTCTCCTCTCCCAGAAGTTACCAGTGTGTTCATGTTTAACTTCCCTTGCCCCTCACCCCGCATCATGACAGAATTGAGATAGACTCACACTATGAGTCGCTTTGCTTCTGGCTTCTTATGTTCAGCATCATGTTTTTAACATCTGTCAATGTTTGGCATCAGCAGTCATTAAAGGTGTAAATCTATAATATGTAGTGCATTTGAACACATTTTTTCAACTTGGCCTGTCAATTGTGATAGCTGGCTGACTGAAAACAATTGTTGAGACCATGCCCACTTTCAAAGGCTTTGATTAATAGATTTCTGCAGGGATCTAAGCATTTGATATTATCCAATCATCTGATATTTTCTAAAGCTTCTCAGCTAATTCTGATGTTGATAATTTGTGAGGGCAAAGCATCTCTGGAATGGAAATGCCCCCCTCACCCTGTTCTTGCAGACCTTCGATGTCTTTCTCTCCTGTCTTGAAGGATACCCTCTCTTCTTTGCATTTTGCCCCTGACCTAGCGAAGGCCCTGCATTGTGAGTGTGATCTGCATGCTATTGAGCTCCACTGGTTTCAGGTGCTCTTAGAACATCCACATCTGACTGTGGCTGTGAGAGGCAGAGGTGGGATAATGGAGCCCAGAGAGGTGTGAGTTAGGATTTGGGCACAAGCTTCTGATTCCAGGAGCTGGACTTCTCTTCCTACTGTTTCCTCCCCTTCATCCTTTAATGGCCCCTTTCAGTCTTCCCACCTCTGTTGGCCTACCTGATTGCCTTCTCAATAAAATAATGCTGAACTTTCTTTTACTCAGAAGAAAGAATAAACTAACTTCTTTCGTTTAAACATACCAGCCATAAAGCAGCCTGTTTACTTGTTTCACCTTCCCTACAAGTTGTAGCTTCTCATTTTATCCTTCATGCAACTCTCCAGAGAGACTGGCTTCAGCTTATACCAAGTGACTGATTGGTCTCAAGGTCATTGACAACTTCTTAATCACCTGAATCAAATGTATCAGTTTAATGTTTCTTCCCCTACTTCTTCCTCCCTTCACTCCTTTCTCCCTTCCTTCTCTCCTACACTTTCTTTCCCTCCTCCACCCTCCCCCGCCTTTTTCTTACCTTTTCATAGTTGAAGTGAATCAAGAGTCTAGTACTCCCAAGGAAAGTTGCTCTTCTGCTAAGCTAGGTCTCCAGCATCCAACTTCATTTTTAGTCTGTTTGATTTCTTTTATATTTATTTTATTTTGGGTTTTGTGACAGGGTTTCTCTGTGTAGCCTGGGCTGTACCAGAACTCACTTTGTAGACCAAGTTGTCCTTGAACTTACAGAGTTCCATCTGCCTCTGCCTCCCTAAAGCTGGGGTTAAAGGTATATGCCACCTTTAATTTGAATTTCTTGGATTTAATAAAGTAATCTTTTTTTAAAAAAATACATTAGGCCATATTAAGTTGCTTCCAGTTTCTTTCTCTGTATTGTTTTTCAGATGATCACTTATTGGTCATAGGTCAGAGTTGGTGTCAACAACTACCATCTGAAGAATATGGTGCTAAAGACAAAGAAAAAACAAGATTCTTGTTATTCGCTAATAACAACAAGTGATTGTTATTGTATGCTGTTGTAAAGACTTTCTCTGTGGGCAATGTCTACCCACTCCTAAGGTCTCAGTGAAAAAAATCTAAAGTTTGATTTCAACCAAAGCTCACCCTGGGGAACCAGTGAGTTTACTGGATTTACTTACAGAGCATGGGTGACCACAAATCAGACACACTTTTGCTGGCTTCCCCACAGCAGGGTAGATGGAGCTCCCACATCCTTTAGACCTCTCCAGCCTACTTAGTCTGTCTTTTCCTAGTGCCCTGGGGGCCATGTACAATTAGAGCAATATCACATATGGATGCTGAGAGGAGCGGCTGGATACTCAGTAAGAGTCCAGAGACTGCCTGCCTATCCTTCTATGAGGGAGCACTAACCATCCAGCGAGCCCAGCTACGGTGATATTTTAAGAGCAGCCCAGCCCATGGAGATGTAGGGTGGTGCTGAACAGCTCATGCCATGCCTGCTTGGGGTGCCATGTAATGCACAAGGAGGAGACTAGGGATGGCATTTTCAATCTTGCTGAATGGATGAGACCTGAGTACATAAAATTATTTTGGGGTTTAAAATTATCAAACAGTTTAAACTAAATAAATGTTATGTTTTATGGCATAGAATTTAAGTAAGTTAAATATTTCAAAGAGAAAAAAATGATTTCTGGGAAAACTTACTGTATTTTATTAGAGTTTAAGGAAATGATACACCTCAAATCTGAAGGATAGGGTGGGAAGGAAGAACTGCCCAAACAGAGCTAGTGTTGGAAAGAGTAAAGGCTCATTTTCCTGATGAACTCCATTTCTTGCTTCTTTACGCAGACCTACATATGTCTGCAGCATTTTTCCTTCTGTACTGGGGGAAAGGGGAAAAGGTCTAAGGACTTTTCTGCCTCTAAAAGGCAGCAACACAGAGATGGGATAAGATTCCCTGTACTGTAGATAAAAAAAAAACAACTTAATTTTTAACCAGAACATTTTCATTTAGCATCCACCATGAAGAATAAATGCCAGTCATTTTCTTTAGATCCTGACACATCCGCTCCTGAGAGAATTTCTTCTTCATCAAACCCAGCCAAGGCTACACAAACAAAGCAAGCCCACCAATAGCCAGGCACAGCTGGATCACTGGGAATGTATTTGAAGGTTCCGTGAAAGTTGGGTAGTAACAACCAGAGGACAGAGAAGCAGAGCTGTCTGATCCACGTGATCAGCGTGAAGGGTTTATGTGAAGGTAGACTCCAGCTCGTCTTTACGCTTGGTCTCTTGTCCTGATTTAGAGTGTACTCTCTTCTTAAAATGAAGCCCCAGTGGTGCAGGACTCGGCGCTTACCCTCAGCCACTTTCTCTTACAAAACTCCGGATAAAAGCTGAGACCATTTCTCATGGATTAGTCTCTGTTCTCCCCATAGCAAGCCCAGATTGATAATTAATGACCCTTGAGAGAAGGTTCCTTAACTTTTTGCCTTTTCTGCAGAGTTTGGGGAACAGAGGACACTAGGGTGCCCTTGCTCTCTAATTAGAGAGGCTGGCACCTATTGATCACCACGGAGATAAGCCTGTGACCTACTTCAAAGGAGCAATTGCAGCACATGACAGGTGAGACCTGGGCTTCTACGTGGCTGTGACTGTCAGTGCAGGAATCCTGCACCACTGGGGGCTCACTTCAAGAACAGAGTGCACTGTAAATCAGGGCAAGATACCAATTTGAAACAGGAGCTGGAATCTACCCTCACATAAATCCTTCACGTTGATCCTCCAACGTTAAGGTTTGCATCTAGTCTTAAAGAGTAACATGTTTTTTTAAAGCACTTAAACACATTTTTTCTCTTTCAATTTGTATTGATTAATTCTTTCTCCCTGCAAATCATTGTGATAGTTTGGAAATTTTCAGTTATAGTGAGAAGTAATATTTATAAACATTAAAAGTTTTTTTAAAAAAAATCTCTGACAAGTAGCTTTAAGTGATTGTCTTGTTGATGGAACTAGTTTAGAGTATGGGATTGCAATGTATCATTTTTTGATAAAGCATTTACCATGGCCCAGATGTACCCAGAAACTGTATCATAAGAACAGGGGCTTGGTACATTGGTTTTACATGAGCCTGCGTGTTGGCCTGTTCGAATTCTCAATATCCTTTGTTAAGTGATATCAAAACAGGAAACTTTAAAAACATTTTTAAAAATTGTATACATATAATTTAAAATTAAATACATATAACATAAAATTTTATCTCAACCCTCTGACAAAAGCAGGTAAAGCAGCTCTGCTGTCATCTTTACCCCCACACAGTTTCAGGACTGTGAGACTCAGTCCTACCTATTCATTGATAATACCTCCAGGCACTGGCGACCCCCTCTTGACTGTCTACCTCTATGTGTGTGAACTCTAGGGGACTGAAACAGCAGAACTAGGCAGTATCTGTTGTCTCATGACTACTTCACTTCCATCTGTGTTGTAATGTGTCAGTTCTTTGGGTCTTAAGGCCAAAACACATCCCATTGTATGTATATGCCATGAATTACTTATCCTTCACCTGTGGGTAGTTCAGCATTGCCTATCAACCCTGGACTCTGTACAAGAGAATGTGGGCTCTTTGGGATTCAGGAGGAAGGTTCATCTTTGATTCCTATTGATCACCAGAATCCAGGGTACACTACAAACTCAGTGCTGTATGGTTCTGGACTTGATGTCGGGTTCAGTTAATGACACTGTCCATGTCCCCACTCCTAAGAAGATAACAACTTTTTCCCTTGTAAATGTCTTGCTGCCTTCTCTTGTTCCTTTGTAAATTTAGCTAACTAGCACGAGGATGTCCCGACCCTCCAGACTGTATACAGAAGTGCATTTTTCTGAAGAAAATGTCCATATATTTAATTCGAATCACCCAAAGATCAAACAGCTAAAACCACGGCTTTGGGTTCCATCAGTTCGCCAAGTCTAACAGCTACTAGAGCTGGAAGGTTTGATTCGAAAGTGGGAACTAAAGGAAGAGAGTAGAGACGTCTTAAGAGTTAAGAAGACAGATTCCTTCTGGGCTTAAGGAGGATAACAACTCCTCCATTCCACACATTTCGTGGGGGGATCAAAAATTGTTCTTTTGCCAATTTCCCAATGTGTAGAGGAGAAAACCAAGGTGTGTGTGTGTGAGAGAGAGAGAGAGAGAGAGAGAGAGAGAGAGAGAGAGAGAGAAAGAGTCCTGTGTCTTTCTTTCTTTCTTTCTTTCTTTCTTTCTTTCTTTCTTTCTGTTTTTTTTTTTTCGAGACAGGGTTTTTCTGTAGCTTTGGAGCCTGTCCTGGAATGAGCTCTTGTAGACCAGGCTGGCCTCAAACTCACAGAGATCCGCCTGCCTCTGCCTCCCGAGTGCTGGGATTAAAGGCATGTGTCACTACCACCTGGCTAAAAATGTATAGCCCAGGCTGGCCTCTAACTCATGATCCTCCTGCCTCTGCGTCCTTCAGCAAATCCTACTGGCATGCATCACCACAACCAGTGATGTGTGTCTTCTTTCTGATAACCAACAGTGACCCTAGCCTCAGGGTTTCTGAGGCCTCTCGGAAGAAGTGGACAGTGACTGCTTCAGATACTCACCTGCCTAATCCCCAGGCTGGTCTCCGTAAAGAAGAGCCAGCTGCGGACCTGGCATTGGAGCAGCACCAGAGATGCTCAGGGTGAGCGGGGTAATGAACCGGAGCTGAAAGAGCTGGCTGGAGAGAGAGCTAGTGTGTGCCCTAGGGAAACCATATGTCAGAAGTGAGCTTCCTGCAAGCACAGGTAAACACGGGTCCTCAGTGGACACCACTCCACCTGCCCTAACTACAGACCAGAATCCTCATCTGTGGGGTCGGGGTGGGGCATGAAGACAGTGGTCCCCAAACTGTGTGTTTCTACCAGCCTCCTAGAGTGAAGTATTTTCCTGATCTCAGAGTGGGGTAAAGATACGAAAAATATGGTTCGTCTTCATAAGATTGTGCCCTGCCTTTGGTGTTGGCTTTCACTCTCCCACACTCTCCCACACTTGGTCTAATTTGCAGTGCACTGACACTCACAGCATCACTAGCACCTGGGAATAAAGAGCCCATTAGTTCCTGGTGGCCAGCAGCCTACTCAAGTTTGGAATCACCACTGCAGCACAGGACAGGCCGGCACATGGGATGCTGTCGTGCCATTTTCCTGCGACCCTGAGTTTGACCAACAGGATGTGGACAACCAGACACTACAGATCGTGGCAGTGCAGTATGCAGGACCCTGGGCTTTGGGGGTGGGAGAAACTGCATCTCCTTACCCTGTTCACCGCCTGGACTGGTTTCTGTGAGCTGCTGTAAATGTAACACGTGTTTTGTAAACTTGGGTCATAATTTCAGTCAGGTTTTATGGAAGAGTTTCAATTTTGCAGTCAACCCCCATTCTCTTGCAATTAATCAGTCTCCATTAAATGCTGAGGTGAGCTGCTGTTTGTCAAAACACGAAGGTGGTTGTGTCTGCCTACAACTTCCCTTTCCCTGATATGACTGTTGTTTAAAATGTCCTCATAACATCACCCGGGGGTTATTTGCCAAAGACAGAAGTTGTAATTTTGTTCCTTACTCTAAGTTATAAAATAATCAAGTTCTATTTTTTAACCGATAGTCACTGTTTCCCTCATTCTTCTTCCCCTTCTTCTTCCTCTTGCTCTTCCTCTTTTTCTCCTCCTCCTACTTCCCCTTCCTTTTCAGCCAAATTCCACTGAGGATGAAATATCCTGGAAGGTTCTTTGGGGTGCACAGAAACAACCTTTACATATTTATGAATGAGGGGCTTCAGGGACTCCGTGATAGGCTCATTTTCTCCCAGGTTTAGGTAACTTCCTGCTCTTTGCGCACAGACCCCTACAGGGTATTTGGCTAAGGGGAATCTCCCACAGTGCCTTAGTGGCCAGCATCCTTGCTCTTCTATAGGATTTGATTTCAGAATTGAGATGCTGGCTTTATGAGGGCCTCTTTATTTAGGTTGAGTTTCCCTTCTGAGAAGAAGCCTTCCTTTTCCTGCTAACAGTGCACACCTGCTGGGTCCTAGTGCCTAGCAATTCCCCTGTCGACTGTTCTCTTTCCATCAGGACACAGAATGGAACTAAAAAGGCTTTCTGTTCTCCCTTGGACTAAATAAAGTCCGTGAGAGTGTAATTGAGACTAGATAATGAGGGAGGATACTGCTCATCCTTTCTTTTGTTAAGTGGGCCCGTCTTACACATTTGCACAGTAGGATGAAGAAATGGTTGATGGACTCAATGTAAGACAACAGTGACAACAACAGCATGCCCCGAGTTAGCAAACGCTGAGTTATGGCTTTGCCCAGAGCCAGGTACCCTACTGAAACAGGTAGCCCAGTTATTTATATTCAGAGCTAAGTCACACAGTTTTCGTGTTTGAATTCCCAAGCATCTCTGCGGTAACCTCTGTCTCATCATTGTTCTATGGCATTTAGGACTTGGCTCGTGCCTACTGACTGCAAGAGAAGGTCAAGGCCTGAAACCAGTCTGTTTCAGTGTGGATCCTGGTTTACCATCAGTTAGCTGTGACCTTGACACATCACTGCTTTCCCTAGGTGTCAGCTTCCATATCTGTAAAATTAGGACCATCACAGACCACCACAGACCATAACAGACCAGCCCAGACCATCCCAGACCATCACAGACCATTGTGTGTTTGTGTTTGTGTGTGTTGATATGCTCAGAATCATCCAAATGTCCGCTAACAAAGCAGCCTTATTTACTTAGGGCTTCTTTTTGATGATAAAACACCGTAACCAAAAGCAACTTGGGGAGGAATAGGTTTGTTTGGCTTATGTATCCTTGATCACAGTCCACTGAGGGAAGCCAACGTAGGAACTCAAACTGAGCAGGAACCTGGAGGCAAGAGCTTATATGTAACGGCCAGGGAAGAGGGCTACTTACTGGCTTGCTTTCCATGGCTTGCTCAGCCTGTTTTATTATATATCCCAGAACTGCCAGCCCTGGGTGGTACCACCTACATGGGCTGGGCTCTCTTTTATGGTTCACTGATAAAGAAAATATCCTATAGGTTTGCATACAACCCAGTCTTGCGGAGGCATTTTCTCAGTTGAGGTTCCCTCCTCTCAGATGTCTATACCACGTCTCATTGACATAACAACTAGCTCGCACACGGCCATTCTGAGCTACAAGGGTCCTGTGCCTCCTGAAGTCTGCTGCATCTTGGTGCCTTAGCACGTGTCATCCCATTTCCATTATTCCTTCATCCTCTGGGCGGTGGGTTGAATGATAATGGCTCCCATAAAACCATATGTTTGAAAACTGGCTCCTAATTGATTAGGAGATGTGAGCTTGCTGGAGGAGGCATGTCACTGGGTGGGGGCTCTGAGGTTCAACAGCCTCAAAAGAATTCATTCCAAGCTAGCATGAGAGTTCCCCAACCACTCACCCCTGCCTCCAACTTTTAGATCAAAATGTGAGCTCTTAGATATTTTGCCACCATTCCTTTACACTGACATCGTGAACTCTAACCTTTTGAAACCATAAGCCCCAAATCAAACACACTTGGGATGTGCCTTGGTCATGGTGATTTATCACAGCAATAGAAATCCCAACTAAGATATTCAGTTGAAAAAATATCCTCTGTCTTGCTAGGTTCAGGTAAAATATACCCACATCAGCAACCTTTCTGTAGTGGCACCCTCTTTCTGTCTCTTTGCCATCTCAGTTTCCGCGAACTATGATCTACCATATGATTTACTGGTTAGCCATTTGACCTTACTGAGTGTTTATTATATTACTGGATATACACCAAATGTTGGTTAACACATTTGTTTGTATTCATCTTTTGGATCTGGAAAACTGCTTAACCA
This sequence comes from Neodon shergylaensis, assembly GCA_025134845.1. NCBI lineage: Eukaryota > Metazoa > Chordata > Mammalia > Rodentia > Cricetidae > Neodon > Neodon shergylaensis. Next base: position 3,491,635 of record JABTXL010000002.1, read on the forward strand.
GTAACAGTGGGTGCCCCACAAATGTGTAAGTGGACATATTTTACAGTCAGAATATGTACATTCAAATAATAAGCTCATAATAACTTAATCTTCTCATAGTTATAATGCTATAATAAATTTGCTGTCAAACCTTTTTTAGGAAAGACAGAGAAACCAGAAGAATGAAGATCAAATGGTACCTACCGTAGCCAGACTTCAAGAGCTAAAGACACTTAGCTAAAGACTAAGGTGGGCATTTATCCATGTGGCTTTAGAGTCTAAGCTCTTAACTATGGCATTGCACTGCTGACCCCACCCCCAAAACACACACTAACTCTTCTGTGAGGAAATTAAAATAGGTGGGGAGAGCTGATATTTGACCTTGAGTCTACCTCCACAGACACTGTTGCAGTTCATGACAGCTTCATTTTTGTAATTCTGTAATTGTGTACATTTGTGTACTTGTGTGTGTGTGTCGTATAAGTGTGTATGTGTGCATTCGTTTGCGTGTGCCTGTGCATGTGGACGGCAGAGGTTAATCTTGGGTGTCATACTTCAGTCTCCATCAACCTTGTCTCTTTGAGACAGGGTCTCTCCTTGGCATGGAGCTGCAGAGCAGGCTACGCTGACTGGCCAGCAAGTTCCAGGGACCCCCCCCCCCAACTATGCTTTCCCAGGGTGAGATTGCAAGCGTGTGCCACTCTGCCTGGGCTCTTTATGTGGGCTCTGGGGTTTGAACTCAGGTCCCTGTGCCTGAGAGGGAAACACTTCAGCAATTCTTTATTCTCATTCTCATGAAAATTGGGCTGCGGTGTGATTATTATTTAGGCGCTTTATATTCATGTCCCTGGAATTCAGTATCTTCTCCACAGTCTCTTTTGAGATTAAAGAGAAAGGAAGCAGTGACAATGACACATTTAGGATGTTAGAGCTATCCTCACCAGTTGACTGCTGTTTTTATTCATGTTTTCTCTTCTCCTTGATCAGCTAGCTTATTTTCGTTGGACTTCCATGGCCCAAAGGTCCTCTTCCATCTTCTTGCAAGATGAAAAAAACCATAAATGAGCCACTGGATGGTCTAGTCAATGAATCCGATTTCCTAGACTATGTAGCTGTTTTGGAAAACTGCACCGATGAGCAGCAAATCTTATTCAAGATGCAGTACCTCCCTGCGATCTACAGCATCATCTTCCTTGTGGGCTTCCCGGGGAACACAGTGGCGATTTCCATCTACATTTTCAAGATGCGACCCTGGAAGAGCAGTACCGTCATCCTGCTAAACTTGGCCTTGACCGACCTGCTGTACCTGACGAGCCTTCCTTTCCTCATCCATTACTATGCGAGTGGTGAACACTGGGTCTTCGGGGACTTCATGTGCAAGTTCATCCGTTTCGGCTTCCACTTCAACCTCTACAGCAGTATCCTCTTTCTCACCTGCTTCAGCATCTTCCGTTACGTCGTCATCATTCACCCAATGAGCTGTTTTTCTATTCAGAAAACGCGGTGGGCGGTGGTAGCTTGTGCGGGGGTGTGGGTCATCTCTTTGGTTGCTGTCATGCCTATCACTTTCCTGATCACATCAACCACCAGGACCAACAGGTCTGCTTGTCTTGACCTCACCAGTTCGGATGACCTCACTACTATCAAATGGTACAATCTCATTTTGACTGCCACCACTTTCTGCTTGCCCTTGGTGATAGTGACACTTTGCTACACAACAATTATCAGCACCCTGACTCATGGGCCTCAGACCCACAGCTGCTTTAAGCAAAAGGCCCGGAGATTGACCATCCTGCTGCTCCTAGTGTTCTATATATGTTTTTTACCCTTCCACATCCTGAGGGTCATTCGGATTGAATCTCGCCTGCTTTCCATCAGCTGCTCCATCGAGAGTCACATTCACGAAGCTTACATTGTTTCTAGACCATTAGTGGCCCTCAACACCTTTGGAAACCTGCTGCTATATGCCGTGGTCAGCAATAACTTCCAGCAGGCATTCTGCTCCATAGTGAGTTGCAGAGCCAGTGGGGACCTTGACCAAGAAAAGAAAGACAGTTGCTCAAACAACCCTTGAGTCATGTCAATTAGTGGAGGCTAGGGAGATGTCTCAGCAGGTACAGGTACAGCTCTTGACATGCAAATGTCGGGATCTGAAATAGAATCCCCACAATCTACTTAAGTTGGCAATGGTAGCAAGCACCTGATATCCCAGGACTCCTGTGGTGAGATGGAAATGGGGCAGGAGAATTCCTAGAGGCTCAAGGGCCAGCTAGTCAACTGTATACTGGGACTAACCTCAAAGAGACCTTGTTTCCAACAAGATAGAAAGAAGGCAGGGCTGATGGTTACACATGTGTACTGTGTCATGTATTTACCCCCCCCCCACAAATGGGAACATATCAATCACACATACACACATACTCATCAAATATTGATCAGTCAATCAATAAATCAGTCAATCAGTGCCTCCTGATAATTTGTATATAACTTTTAAGAGGTCTCCCCTCAGTGGAACGCCTAGTAACTACAGTATATTCAGGTCAGTATGAGCCAAAGCCATGAACAGGACTCTTAGGAGATCTTTGCAATATTTTTATTTAGATCTTTGGGTAGAGAATGAGACACACGAGCATTGGTAAAGGATTTATGGGATTAGAAACTATGAAACTCGGAGAACCTCTGTTGCCACCACTTAGTGGCTCCAGGTGGAAGCTGGCATTTGTCCAACATCCCTGGACCTCCCAGAGCTTTAGTGTGAGGATGGAACACCAAACACAACGGAAGCCAAGGGTCTCCTTTCACACCTCGCTCCCTGTCTTTCGTACTTTGGGGCCAGTGTGTACTGAAATCCTAGATTATACAAAACATCGCTTGTGCCTTCCTCAATACTTCACATCTTGGGTATTTATGACTTCCTTTCCTTTAATATTTTTCTTGAGATTATTGCTCTGAGTGTTGCCTTTCGGTTCTAGTTATATCTTTAGATGGAGGGGAGACAAGAGGACACAGTTGAAACAGGCCCCGGGGACCCAGCTCAGTCGGTGAGTGCCTGCTGCGCATGCCTGAAGGCTTGAGCTTGGTCCCTAGAACCTATGGGTAAAAGCCAGGTGCTATGGCATGTGCTTGGAATCCCAGCTCCCTGGGGCCTGCTGGCCAGCCAGCCTAGCCTCCTTGGTGAGTCCCGGCACAATGAGAGATCCGAACTCAGAAACTGTGGGACATTGCTCCTGGTGAGCCAGAACAAGGCTGTCCTTTGGCCTCTGTCTTCTCTGTTGAGGTGACCTTAGTGGTTGTTGAATTTAGAAATCACATTAAGTTTTATTGGGAATTGTCAACACCTCCCGGGGAAAGAGGAGACAAGCAGAAGAAACAGAAATTCTTTCAGATATCATGTAGGTACCAAGTCAACTCTAACGCGGCATTGGTTTCTAGGGAGACTTCTCCAGGAGACACTGTCTTTGGCTACCTTGATCTTTGAGAATGATAATTGAAAATAATGCCTGCAGAAACAGCGAAAGTTATTCTTGGATTATGTGTATTCTTAATTATCAGTAAATATAAATATTTGAGAACATACCTGTGCTAGATATTTTAAATCCCAATGGATGTGTTGATATAATAATAAACTTTAAAAAACCATTCTCTGAAATGTTTTTTCCCCATGAAGATGCTATTTATTCATTATTTTATTGATGACAAAGTTTTATTTTCTCCATGGTTAGAGAGCAAGAGGATGTTTGAAGATTGAATGTAGAGAATAGCTGGAAGACAGGGCTTCTGCATAGGAAAGGGACATCAGATTCCATGGACCTTGGGCTTTCTGGGACAGCAAGTCTGAGCTAGACCAAAGAGATGTTTATCCAGCTCTTGTGCTGGGCAAGTGGGATGGGAACGTGAACCTCTCTGGGTGATAGCATCCCCATTAGCTGTCACTTTTGAGTCATTCTCTTGCAGGCTTTTCTATAACTCTTGGAACAAGCTATTTCGATAGAAGCCCTGACTTAGCTCTTCACGGTGGCTGCATAGCTTGGAGTAGCGACCAGCAGTCCACGGGGAACCACACAGGTTTCTGCCTCTGCTCTCGGCCTTTAGTGCCAGCCTGACTGCTGGACCATCTGTAACATGCAGCTATGTGACGGTTGCTAGTTTCTCACTTTTTAAATGTTTCAGTTGATTAGTGAACCGCATCGGGATGGTTTTTAGGATAGGAGATGAGTGGAACCCATCAAAAGCTGTTTCTAACCCTGGACACTTTAAACTCCTTCCCTTCCTCTCCATCTTCTTTCTTCTTTATGTCGAAGATCTCTTCCATCAGGGAAAAGCAACCTTATCTCCGTTCATGCTTGTTTTCAGACAGACAGACAGACAGACACACATACACACACACACGAAACACATTAATTTCTTTGGTCCCTTTCTTCCTTCCAACCAAAGTACAGAAAATAAATAATTTTTCTTCTGTTACAGATTAGCCCACTGTATCTGTGGCCTTATTTTGTTATTTTAGGTACCCAACTCCAACACTTAATCCCGCTCTCTCCAATTTTTAACATTTTCATTTCCCTGAATAATTGACCTCTGCTCTAGGGCATGCATGATTTTCCATTCTTTCGACAACATGTTGTGTGATCCTGCTTCCTGCTCTCTCACCTGACCTGCTTCCCCAGGGACAGGCAGATGCTGATGGCTGTCTGCCCTCCCAGGCTCTGCTGATTGAACATAATCACAAAGATCTAAGCTAAATTGAACTAAAGGGTTATTTTTATTTTCCAAAGCATAGAGTTATGGAATAATTGGGCTAGAGGTTGCATTTTGAACTGAAGCCTCTCCTTGCAAAGTGACAGAGGATGATATACAGGTTCCAGGCTACTGGGGACCCTCAAGACCTCGTCGCTTTCAGACATCCGTGGATAGAGAAAAGGTAAAAACAGAGAGTAGGGATCAAACTGTGGGCACTGCAGAGAAACTGCCTATGCCTGCTCAACATGAGAGGTGGAGCACTCAAGTCTGGCTGCACCCTAGAAAACCCAGAGAAAAGCTACTGTGATCCTCGAGACACAATAGCACCCCGCTTTGATTGTGACTGTGGCTCACAGAAATGTTCAGATTCACAACTTCAGAGAAAAGAACAAAATGACGATATACTCTAAACATACACTTCACAGTGATTAATACCCACCATGCTTCTTTATATCTGACGCTGCCTTAGCAGGTGCATTCAGATTTCAGAAGAATATTTAAGGGCGAGTTCTGGACAACATACAGTTTCACCTATACATCCTTAAATAGTGGTGTCTTACAAGGCCTAATATAAGCCTTTCTTTTAAAAGTAAGTGGTAGAAGCTGGGCATGGCGGTACATATCCTTAATTCCTGCACCTTTTATCTCAGACAGAGGCAGATGGATTTCTGAGTTTGCTTATAGAAAAACCTCAAGTATGTTTTATTCTGCTCTTCACCTCGTTCCTTCCTGACTAAAGTTAGCTAGGATTTCTTTCTGGGAAAGCATAAGGAAAAGATGCAAACAGACGGGGAAATTGTCTCCAAGGACTTGCTCACTGAGAGTAACTGAGAGAAAATTTGACATTTCCTTCCCCTTATTGGACCAAGTTCTTCCTCTCCTGGGGTTAATGGCCAAGCTTAAGACCCTGCAGAGGGAGACTACCATCTTTCTGCTGCATGTGCCTTCACATCCCCCGGAGTGGGGCTTTTAGCATCTTCTTCAATCAGTAAAGGCCATTTTGATTTTCCTCCACGTGGCCCTGAGAAGGAGTGAAACAAGGTATCAATTAAGCACAAGGCCGTGAAGTGCTGGAGTCTAAACACTCACTTCCAGGTCCAATGTGTCTGCTACGTGATGGACCCTGAATGCGGTGAGGCTAGAAACATAAACATGTTTGGAAGAGGAACGGTCCTCCCCACACCGAGATCCTGGAAGGAAAACACATCGTAATATGTATTGACATGCTTTTAAAGCCCACTTTCCTTCCTGGGCTTAAATTGTAAATAAGGACACAAATTGCAACTGAGTGTTTTCTACTCCTCTGTCTTCCGTTCCTCACCCGGTCTCATATTCCAGCTAAAGACTTCCTCTGAGGTCTTGATTTCAGATACTGTGGTGTTCCCAGTCTCATATTCGAGCTAAAGACTTCCTCTGAGGTCTTGATTTCAGATACTGTGGTGTTTCTTGTGTGGAATGTAGAGGCTTTTCTTTCTGTTAACTGAATGGATTTTTTTCTTTTTTAAGTTGTTTTGTCTACTTCCTGTATTTTCCAGAAGTAGGTTTTGCTATTTTAAAACACTCATCTGTTCTAAGAACTGGATTACTTTCAGGTAGCCTTCCACTCTGCATATTTTCCCTCAAATGGATTGATCATATGGAGTAGTTTTATACAATTATACATTTTTCTATGGATTAATGGATTTGACTATTAACCCCAAGAGGTTTATATTAAGTCACTCAGGAAGTCTGCTACTGTAGTAGGAGGCTGCTTGTTCATTTCCCAGCTGCCAAGACTCCTGTAATAATCACACAGAAACCATATTATTTAAATCACTGCTTGGCCAATTACTTAAGCATATTTCTAGCTAGCTTTTACACCTGGAATTAACCCATCTCCATTATTTTATATTTTACCATGAGGCTCATTACCTACCGGCAAGGTTTCAACATGTCTGTCCCTGGCAGTGGCTCCATGGCTTCTCCCTAACTCCACCTTCTTTCTCCCAGCATTCAGTTTAGTTTTCCCCATTTACCTTTATTCCATGTGCAGGCCCAAGACATGTTCTTTATTAACTAATGGTATTCACAGCATACAGAGGGGAATCCCACATGTTACATTTTGTATGTGGGATATCTTCCATCGTCCCATGTGTTAAATGCTCTGCCACTAGCCTGTAATAGTCCTGTCACCGGATAGTAGAATCTTGAGTAAGTAAAGACTCCTAGAAGGAGCAGAGTTGTGTGCTCTTGAAGGGTACTGGAACCTTGGCTCCTCTATCTTTCTCTCTGTCTTTTGCTTCCATGAAATGAGCAGCCTCCCACTTCCATGGACTTCCACCATCATGTTACTTTTGCCTGCCCAGGCAAAAAGCAACAGAACCCAGTAGTCCTGGGAAGAAATATTTAAGACTAAGAGCCCAAATAAATCAAAACCAAACCAAACCAAACCAAAAACAAACAAACAACAAAAAAACCCCCAAAAACACAAAGCAACAGAAAAATCCTTTTACTTCTTTATACCTTATGCTATTATTTTTAATTTAAAAAATTCAGGAAGCCCTCAGTCACCATTTCTTCCACCAGACAGTCTGCTATATTTTCATTCTCTTCTTTTTCTCTGAAAGCTTTCTACTAAGAGAGTAAAGATCCACAAATTCTATAAAGTGTGCGCGTGTGTGGGATGGTGTGTGGAGAGTCGAACTGTGGCTATCCCAAGCCCATATCTTTAGTCTTAAGGAATGAAATCTGTTACTTGTTGACTACTCTGAAGTTGTGTTGAGTTGCTTTATGATCTTTAACAAAATTACCTATGAAAAGTTCAGGATATTTTCTAAGCTCTCCAAAGACAGCAGGACTGAATCACCAAGTTGTTTCTCCTGTGAATTTGTCTAGACATAGTTCTGTAGATGGAAGTTTCTGTCCTGCCTGGTCCTGAAACCATTCAGTTCCAAAGAAACACACAGAGGCTTACTTTAATTATAAAATGTTTGGTTTATTAACTCAGACTCATTATTAACTAGCTCTTACAATTTAAATTAACCCATAAGTCCTGCCTATATGGATTCACACCTTTTCTCAGTAAGGCATTCTTATCTTGCTTTCTCTGCATCTGGTTGGTGACTGCATCTCTGCTTGCCAGAATTATTAGTCTGATCAGCCATCTATTCTTTCTGCCTGGCTACAGGCCAAACAGTGCTTTATTCAACTAATATCAATGACAAATCTTTACAGTGTACAAGAGCATTATCCCACAGCATAGATCTGGGTTTTTATTTCATTCTTTCCAATATAGACCCAGCATTGGGTCTTTACTGTGGAGCTCAGTTTGCCAGTGTCTCAGGTATAGAACTTGTTGGTTTGCTAATGAGCTCTGTTTCTTGTGAATGGAATCTGCTCTTTCATTTCCTGGCTGCCCAGACTCAAATAATCCCACAGAAACTTTATTAATTACAACACTGCTTGGCCAATGACTTAGGCATATTCCTAGCTAGCTCTTTTCTTAAATTAACCCATTTCTATTAATCTGTGTATTGCCATGAGGCTGTGGCTTACCAGTAAAGGTCCTGGGCATCTTTCTCCTTCAGCAGCTATATGGCGTATCTTTGACTCTTACTACTTTTTCTCTAAATCTCTTCCAACCTGGCTCTATTCTGTCCTGCTATATGCCAAAATGGCTTTATTTATTAACCAATAAAAGCAACCCATATACAGAAGGACCTCTCACATCATTTTCTCTCATTAAACCAGAGTATCCATATTGTCATGTGACCTCTAGTATCTCTGTTTCTTCAGTGGTCAATTTCCAAGAAGATTCAAGTCGCATCTATCTTCAGATATGGCCCTTGGTCCCAGATCAAGAGAATCTACCTCTGTTCCTTCTCTCTCAACATTTTCCTCTGCTTATAATACTCCAGATAGCTTCAGCTCTATAAAACTTTGAGCATATGTCTTTATTCTTTGAGAATTTTATATATGAATACAATGCATTTTAATCATATCTAACTCTCAAGGACCTGACTCCAACAAGCTTTCTTCTCAACTTTACGTCAATATTGTGTCATTGTTGTAGCCCACTGCATCAAATTCTTGCTGCTCCTATGTACATGGGTTAGAGGCCATCCACTAGACCAAGGGCAACCGACTGGGGACCATATCACCAAAGGAATATGACTTTTCCTTCTCCTGGTATTACTGGGTGCTCCTATCTTAGCATAATATTGGTAAACTCTTCTCTAGCAAAAATGGAAAATACAGCAATAACAAATACAGCATATACAACACTAAGGTTGAGTCAGGGTAATGCAGGCATTATATTAAGGATCTATGAAACTCTGAGTCAGGAGCTTGTGAGCCCTGGACATGTCTCAGCTCCCTAGACCACTTCTATTTTGGGCAGTGTTCTTTTTTTTTTTTTTATAAATGGTACCTATTTCTATTAATATCCATGTGTTCCCGACCCATTTTTATTTTAATTCGAGGACATAAGAACCTGGAAATCTCAGTGGGCATCCCTGGAGTGGGATCCATGAATCTAACAATTCAGCTCCACTCATCATCCAGGTTCTCATTGTCCTCTTAAGAAAATGCACAGGGTCAAGAAAATGCACAGCAAAACTGCACAAAGTCAGTGGTACAAATTAGAGATTCCAAAATGAAAACAAAGAAAAGAAAAGAAAATGATAAAAAAACAAGGAAAACAAACAGTACAAGAGACATAAGATACCACAGGCACCAAAAAATAGTCATTAACACTGTCTGGGTTACTGGGCAGGGGAGACTTGGGGTCCTGAAAATGACCTGTGCTGGTTGCCCGGGGTTGGATGGTGCATTTCTCTGTATGGAGAGCTGTGTTGATTGGCCGTGGTAAGATGGTGCATGTCTCTGTATGGGGAGCTGTGTTGATTATCCCTGCTCAGATGGTGCATGTCTCTGTATGGGGAGCCGTGCTGATTGCCCATGCTCAGATGGTGCTTGTCTCTGTACTGGGGAGCTGTGCTGATTGCTGTGGTAAGATGGTGCATGTCTCTGCACTAGGGAGCCATGCTGATTGCTGTGGTAAGATGGTGCGTGTCTCTGTATGGGGAGCCGTGCTGATTGTCCGGGGTTGGATGGTGCATGTCTCTGCACTGGGGAGCTGTGCTGATTGTCTGTGCTCAGATGGTGCATGTCTCTGCACTGGGGAGCTGTGCTGATTGCTCCTGGTAAGATGGTGGATGTCTCTGTATGGAGCTGTGCTGATTGTCCATGTTCAGATGGTGCATGTCTCTGTATGGGGAGCTGTGCTGATTGTATGTGCTCAGATGGTGCATGTCTCTGTATGGGGAGCTGAGGCCTCTGCACAGCTCTTGCCCATTTATTGTGGTTGACATTTGGAAAGGTGTCTTAGAATCTACTGGTAGAAGAGGGTGCTGGCATCTCCAGACTTCATTCAGAGGAACCATTCTGTTTTATATTATTTTCTTTGCGTGTCAGGATTTAAGAGGAATGGAGTTCTTTTGGAAATGCCCTTAACTACTGACAGGTTTTGGAGCCCCTCTGTCTTCTTACCTTCATCTCTATGATTACCGTACTCTACGGCCTAAGAGTGTATACCACACATAACAACTTACAAGTCATTTTTCATAATTTAGAGTCATGCCTGTCACCTAAACACATCTGAAAATCGTCATTCACACAATAGTAAAACTTTTAAATAATTCTTTGAGTAATCATGACACCTTGGAACATTTAAAAATAATGAAAACATGGAAGCAGGTGATCTTTGGTTTGTGTCATGTGTTTTCCAACCCAGGGTTTGTAGAACAGAGGGATGCATGAATTGCATGCTTAGAACAATAATACCTGTTTTAACTTCTGGTCACAAAAATGAGTATCAGCAGCTTTAAAATCCCTACTATGTGCAAAGAACTGCGGTACACCCTGGAGATACGATCTAGCACAGACGCAGGTCTACTTTCCAAACCTGTTCTCTCAAACACTGCATTGTGCATACCTGCCTCTCACGCTGGGCGCTTGCTGCACAGCATTTGAACAGTCAATGAGCTGTTTATCCTGCTCCTTCTGCTATGGCGCTGCATCACGATTCCAGTTGTCTCCCAAGGGCGCATTGTAGAAACATCCTCTCATCAATAGCCAAGGTGTGCACAGACACTCACAAGAATGCTGACTGCATATGACTAAACTGTCCCGTTTAAATGTTAAACTCATGCAGGAGATGAACAATAAGGGAGTGTTTGAAATTACACATGTCGAATCAACCCATTATTAGAAGCAAGGTGGTCAGATTTTGAACGCTACCAAAAATACCTACTTATGTACCACAAGCAGTACTCAAGCAAGGGGCTCCCTTCTGTGTTAGCTGGAGTTTCTTTTGCTGCGATGAACCACCATGACCATAAAGCAAGTTGGGGAGGAAAGTGTTTATTTGGTTTACACTTCTGCCTTGCTGTTCATCACTAAGGGAAGTCAGGACAGGAACTCAATCAGGACATGATCCTTGCTGTTGGAGTCTGCTGGTTCATTCCCAGCCTCCCAGACTACCAAAATAATCACACAGAAATCTGTATTAATTGCAATGCTGTTTGGCCAATAGCTTAAGTGTATTTCTAACTTTCTCTTACAGTTTAAATTAACCCATTTCTATTAATCTGTATATCACCACATGACTGTGGCTTACCAGGTAAAGTTCTGTCTGGTGTCTGTCTCTGGCAGGGCTACGTGGCTTCTCACTGACTCCACCTACTTTCTTCCACTGACTCCACCTACTTTCTTCCACTGACTCCGCCTACTTTCTTCCACTGACTCCACCTACTTTCTTCCACTGACTCCACCTACTTTCTTCCACTGACTCC
>JABTXL010000002.1:3519055-3539554 GCA_025134845.1 Neodon shergylaensis
GAGGAGTGTGAGGCAGGAGGAGTGTGAGGCAGGAGGAGTGTGAAGCAAGAGTGTGAGACAGGAGGAGTGTGAAGCAGGAGTGTGAAGCAGCAGGAGTGTGAGTGTGCTGTGTCTGCAGTCAGGAAGCAAAGAGAACCAGAAGCTCTAGGAACCTAGATACCCCTCCCCCCAAAAAAACCCTATTTCCTCATCCAGGGTTGCACTTCCACTTCTAAAGTGTCCACGACAACTGGGTAGAAGATGCTGGGGGTTCCTGGTTTCTACAGCTGATTATTAGTTCAAGGACACAGGAGCAGAGAACCAGGGGCATTTTATGTCACACTGGAGGGTCTAGGAGGGAGCGCATCCAGTATGTGCTCCCCTTTTCTTTTTCCCTCTCCCTAAGCAGATCCACTCTCTGTCTGCTTTGGTCCAACCTTACCTGACCGGCCATGTCTTTCTCCCCCTTGATCTCCCCTTTGATTGCATAGCTTTGGAGCCTGTCCTGGAACTAGCTCTTATAGACCAGGCTGGCCTCGAACTCACAGAGATCCGCCTGCCTCTGCCTCCCGAGTGCTGGGATTAAAGGTGTGCACCACCACTGCCAGGCTTCTTGCATGGTTTTAATGAACTGAGACAAATAAGGATACAATGTATGGGGCAAGTGAGCTGTCATCTCCAAGTGGGCAGAGTGAGGATTATGGAGGAGTGGCAGGAGACTATACCGAGTCTCGGTGGGGTCAAAGGTCTTGCTATCACTCACACAGCTTCCTCAGGCTGCAGGGAACTCGTGATCTACCCAGATTCCTTCATTCAGACTGCAGGAGTGATGCTCTCACTATGAAACCCTCCCCACTTCTCTCTGTAAGGAACATGAGCAATTCACAGATCCAGCTCACTCTCAGTGTAGCGTAAAGTTTATTACAAAAGCGAATATCGAAATAACAATATTTTATTGATAGAGATCAGAGAATCTAGTTGAGAAGCTCCACATTTATGAGAATGGGTTGTAATAACGTTTAGTTATCTCAGACCATCTGTGCGAACATGGAAATAGCCTCATTATATGTAAACACATAATAATAGTAGTTATTAAAATTTGATTCTCTTTGTACTGTACTCAAGCAAAAGAGGAGGCAGAGAAGCTAGTGTGCATTTCTTCTGAATTCAGAATCAAAGAAATAATAGATATAAAAAGAAACTGTTGAGTTTAAAAATCCTTTTCAAAATACCTAAATTCTTTGTAAAATAAAAAAAAAATCCAAGATGCCCAGAGATAGAAGATGCTACTGGTCTTAGCTTCATCCCCCAGTGTTGATAGTGTCTGAAGGAGACAGAGCAGTCCTGCTGCAATCAGCGGTCTTAGAAAGTGCTTTCTGCCCCGGCCTGCCTGCCACACCGCTGCACTGATGAGTGAGATTGTACCTGTCAAAGACCCTACGTCTCCTAGGCCCCCAGCGAGCTCTAGCGTCCATCCCTTGATTGGGCAGGCAATGGGTTCTCTGATCACACCGGATTTCCACATTTACGAGTTCCTCTTTGATTCTTTCCTTTTCTTCCGCAGCTGTAAAAGTGGATGTGCCAGTTGTTTGGGCCCTAGTACCCGACGGGCACTTGCACAACGCCCTGCATGCTCACTCGTGTGTGTGTGTGTGTGTGTGTGTGTTTGCTCACAGACCTGGGTTCAGGTTTTACCATCTTCATTATGTAGATTTGGTCAAAGGTAGTTCTCAAGACTAGACACAAGTCAGTTCTATCCAGTCTTGAAAAGTGAACTATGATAACCTTATTTTTTATTTTAAATGAGCGAACTTATGAAGAATATAGCAGGTAAAAGTAAAAGAACAAATAGGTAATACTAAGTACACACAGCCAAATAGGATACTCAAAACATCCTGCAGAAAACTGACTGGGGGTCCCCTTAGAGGTTCCCTGGAGTTCCCAACAGAGCACAGTACCTCCCCAACACCCACTTTGCCAGGGAGGCTTCCAGTAAAAGAACACGTAATACTACCAAGATAACATCAAACTTAAGGCTTAAACAATCCAGCAGGAACAGACTCAGGAAACTGAGGCAGTCAGCTGTAGTTCCAGACTGAACTTGCTCCAGAACTGAATTTCCCATGGGTGAACTTGAAGCTTTGTTTTCCCACAGTGACACGGGGTGTCAATGGTGGCCTCTATGGGAAACTGTTCACCTCCTGGCCGTTGCCAAGGGTTGTGGGCAGATAAGACATATTGTGTTCACTGAGCAAAGTTGCCACACAGACCTGTAGGCAGGCACCCAGACTCATGCTAGCACACACAGGCTGCATGCCGACAGGTTCAGGAACACATGGAGAAAGGCAATCATACAGGCCTACACACATTTACACATACAAGCTGTGAGGCTGGACATGAGGACTGAGGGTCTGTGACCTCAAGGCCATGTTTATACAGAAGGACACCAACTGGCATTCTACCAGAAAAGCTTATCAGCCATTTTGTGCTGGTTCAACAACCTCCCCGATGTACAGTAGCAGCCCTGTGTGCCCATGTTGGTTACCTGTATGAGTTCAACATCTAAGCAGAGACTGACCTCTGTTTGTATGACCCTCTGTTTCCTCTGTTTTGTCCAGCTTTCCTTCTCCTTTCCTTGTTTGGGTCAACTCCAGTGTTGTGTTCTGTGTGCCTTCAACAGTATGTCATACGTGTGAGAATCCATTCAGTGTGAACTTCATTTGCCGGCTTCACTTCTGTTAGGACCCTGCTCCTTAAACCTGCATGACTCGGTGCGAGGTTCCAGTGAGAGTGGTATAACTTTCCAAAAAGTAAAAGGTTTCTTGGTGTGCAACCAGCAAGAATTCATTCAAAATCTAGCGTGTTGTCATTCTGAGCTGTTACTGGCACCACCTGCCCATGTTGCATTGCAGAGCTTCCCTGTGTAGTCGGTTCTGAACACACACTCTGCGGTGTGCACGCGTTCCTGCCGTGCAATGCAGCAAACACCACCTGGAACGCAACAGCTCAGCTTCAAGACTGTTGCATTTTATGACTCCTCGTTTTGAGTCTACATGCTGACCTGTCTGCTCTTACAGGGATACAATGGTAAAATCACATAAATAAATATTTCATTTTTTCAATTTTTGTTCCTCAACACCAACAGGTTCATCTATAGCCTGTATTATATTAAAATGTTTGGTTTTAAAAATTGTTACTTGATTTCACAAAAAAAGTTAAATTTTGATTTGGTAATTACTGAAATGGCACCCTTAATGAATGTATATATATATATATATATATATATATATATATATATATATATATATTTAAAATAAAACAAAGCTTTCTGGGACTAAAGATAAAGCTCTGCTTAAGATTTACCTAGAGGACCTGGGTTTAGTTCCCAGAACCTGTGTAAGGTGGCTCACAGCTGCCTATAATTTTTCATGGGCATCCCCACACACGTTATAGATACACACTCATGTACAAATCTTAAAAAAATAATCTTTTTTTTGAGTTATCATTAATTGTTGATTTCATGCAGTATGTGTGTGTAACTGGAGTTGCACGAACATCTTTCTGCCTAAAGGTGATGTTTGTGAGAACCATGTAGGCAGCTCGCTCCAGAACACCTCGTGCTTTGCCTCACAGTCCATCCCTTTCTGGAAAAGCTGCTAAGCTCATCTTCCTTGTACAGTGAGTACTTCCTCCCCTCGCCCCGTGCAATAGCTTCAGCATTTCTCTGGCCAGCCACTGCCTCTTCTGCTCCAATTAATTTGAATCTACACTCAACACTATTGATTTTCACTTCTTGGGTGCACAGTTCTGCCAGCTAGTTCTCTCCTTGGCTACTTGTGTCTTTTAGTGTCTCAGAGTTTTGTCGTGGGGATGGATGGAAGCAACGTCCTCGTAAGCCTCGCAGTCAGTCTGGGGATAGCAGTGACTGTCACTGGTGCTCTCTGAAGAGCCTGGCTATGTTGGTTAGTGACCACGACCTCTGATAATCACGTGCTTGTTGGGAGTAGTGAGACCCCAGATCCTAAATTTCTTGTTTTCCCCTGATCTGAGTGCCTACAGCTGCTCTGATCACGAGACCTTCAGGAGTTCCTGATGGCAGGAGAGTAGTTTCTTGTGGGCTTGGCTGGGGCGTGGCTATCTCTATATAATCTGCTCCTGAACACAATAGAGGGGACATTCTTGGGGAATTCAAGGATGACCCGTGTCGCTGTCTCTCTGTCTGTGTGTGTTTGTGTATTTTGACCTCCAGCCCTCTTGCCCGAAGCTCACAAACTGGGTTCAAGCGCACCAAGTGCAGACACGGGGGCGCAGTGCGCAGCACATGCTGGTTTTAGAACGCACAGCTCACAGTAACACTCTTGCTTCATGTCATTTCATAGACACTGTAACACGGCTGTCGAACCCAGCTACTAAGAGGTTGAGGTAGGTGGACTGCAAGCTCATTGCTGGCATAGCGAGCTAAAGGCTAGTCTGGAGAGGTCCTGTTTCACGATGAAAATCAAGGCCTGGAAGGTTGGCTCAGTGGTTAAGAGCACTGGCTGTTCTGGCTGTTTTCCCACAGGGCTGGGGTTCAATTCCCAGCACCCACATGACAACTCACAACCATCTATAACTCAAGTCCTGGCAGATCTGATGCCCTCTTCCTGTCTGCAGGCACAGTGATTCACAATGCGTAGACACACATTTATGCAGACACTCACATGCGTGCAATAAATAAGTAAAATCTCAAGAAAGTAATAAATAAGTGAGTTAAAAATGCTAAGCTGAGGACATGAAACAGATTCCTGGAGTCTCTCAGATCTTCGCCCTGCCCTGGGTATCATGAAAAGGAGTCACCTTTAGTTTTCCCAAGGCTGTGAACAGGCTCTCTGTAGCCTTATCTCCCTGATCGTGTGTTTGCCCAGTCCCTGAAGTCAAAGGAATAACTGCATTCACTAATATTTGCTCACTGTTGTTAGCAGATCTAAATGTTGAACAGCAGTTGGCAACCTCACTACCCACCGGGAGCTTTTATCTTCCTTTAGAGATGGGTTTGTTTGACTGTGTTATCTCAGGCTTCCTTCATAATAAGTGAAGGTATTTGCTCATATAAATATTTCAGGACGCAATCTGAGGAGTCTCAGAAGAAACGCTTGAAGGGAGATAGATTTGTGTCCAGATTTTCTTCCTCCAACACTTAATTTGGTTTTTCCTGTTCTTTGAACACAAACCAAAAAGCTGAATTCTAAAAATACTTCGTGCCTGCAGTCTCCCAGATCTGCGGTGTATTTTATAGAGGGCCCAACACGGTTCCCAGCGGGGTGCTGACGGGGAAGCTTTAGAAGTGCCCATGGGAGGGTGCCTGCCTCTTGAACTGCGAGGTGGCTGCTAGACCTTGGGAGAAGCTCGCACAATGAGTAGCTTGGCATTTTGAAGAACACCAATCATGGACAAAGGTGTTTTTTTTCTGATAATTTAGGGAATGTTGTGTAGGAAAGGAGACTGGAGAGTCGAAAGGCTTCCTTTGCTGGTTATTCTAAACGCTCTGCGTGAGGAGGGTGCCCCAGCAGAAGGCTGGGCATTCAAGAGAAGGGGGTGGTTCTGAGCCCCACAAGGAAGCTGTTATAAAGGGAACAACGTGGGCTGTGGTCGTGGACTGTGCTTCCAAAGTCCCTCAAGCTTTGGAAGAGAGGAAGGGCCTGCTGGAGGCCTGCTGAGCAACAGCAAGGGAGCTGGTGAGTCTGTGCCTCTGCTCCTCATTCCTTTACTGAATCCGGAGTAGGGGTCAGGTTTCAGATCAAATTCCATCTGTTTTTGTGGATCAGGTGGGCATCTAGGGGAAGGGAGAAGTGGGAAAGGGGCGTGTGATGTAGGAAGCTTCTATCTCTTTTTGGGAAATGGTAATGAAATCATTTTTAGAGAAATTAGTATGTAGGGGATGCTTTAACACACTAAAAAATAAAAAATTAAAAGAGAATTAAGGAGTTAATTTTATAGTTGAATTTATTCTGCATGCTTTTGTGAACATTTCGTGCATAGCAACAAAATACCGTGATCATATTTCCCCCTCCACCTTCTTTTAATTCTCTTCCTACTGCTGCTGGGCTCATTGTTCTTCTTCTTTTTTTTTTAATTTTTTATTGAGAAAAAGAAAAAAAAAAGTTTCCGCGTCCTCCCAGCCTCCCATTTCCCTCCCCCTCCTCCCACCCTTTTCCCCCTCCCCCCACTCCTCTCCCCCTCCCTCTCCAGTCCAAAGAGCTGTCAGGGTTCCCTGTCCTGTGGAAAGCCCAAGGTCCTCCCCCCTCCGTCCATGTCTAGGAAGGTGAACATCCAAACTGGCTAGGCTCCCACAAAGCCAGAACTTGAAGTAGGATCAAAACCCAGGGCCATTGTCCTTGGCTTCTCATCAGCCCCCATTGTTCGCCATGTTCAGAGAGTCCGGTTTTATCCCATGCTTCTTCCGTCACAGTCCAGCTGGCCTTGGTGAGCTCCCAATAGATCAGCCCCACTGTCTCAGTGTTTGGGTGCACCCCTCGTGGTCCTGACTTCCTTGCTCATGTTCTCCCTCCTTCCGCTCCTCATTGGGAACTTGGGAGCTCAGTCCGGTGCTCCAGTGTGGGTCTCTGTGACTATCTCCATCCATCACCAGATGATTATCATCTTACACCTGTCAGAATGGCTAAAATAAAAAACACCAATGATAGCCTTTGCTGGAGAGGCTGTGGAGGAAGGGGTACACTCATCCATTGCTGGTGGGAATGCAATCTTGTGCAACCACTTTGGAAATCAGTGTTTCGGTTTCTCAGGAAATTCGGGATCAACCTACCCCTGGACCCAGCAATACCACTCTTGGGAATATACCCAAGAGATGCCCTATCACATGACAAAAGCATTTGTTCAACTATGTTCATAGCAGTACTATTTGTAATAGCCAGAACCTGGAAACAACCTAGATGCCCTTCAATGGAAGAATGGATGAAGAAAGTGTGGAATATATACACATTAGAGTACTACGCTGCAGTAAAAAACAATGACTTCTCGAATTTTGCATGCAAATGGATGGAAATAGAAAACACTATCCTGAGTGAGGTAACCCAGACCCAAAAAGATGAACATGGGATGTACTCACTCATAATTAGTTTCTAGCCATAAATAATGGTCACGGAGTATATAAT
Source organism: Neodon shergylaensis (assembly GCA_025134845.1). Lineage (NCBI taxonomy): Eukaryota > Metazoa > Chordata > Mammalia > Rodentia > Cricetidae > Neodon > Neodon shergylaensis. Next base: position 3,526,189 of record JABTXL010000002.1, read on the forward strand.
TGGTGAACCTAAAGAAGCTAAATAAGAAGGTGAACCCAAGGAAAAACATATAATTATCCTCTTGGCTATGGGAAGTAGACAAAATTGCCGGGGAGAAAATTTGGGATCTTGGGGGTGGGGTGGGATGGGAGTATCGGGGGATGGGGAGAGAAAAGTGAGAAGGGGAGGATGAGGGAAACTTGGGGAAACAGGAGGATTGGGATAAAGGAAGGATGGATAGGGGAGCACGGAAGCACAATTCTTAATTAAGGGAACCACCTTAGGGTTGGCAAGAGACTTGAACCTAGAGTGGCTCACAGGAGCCCAAGGCGATGTCCCCAGTTAGTTCCTTGGGCAGCTGAGGATAGGGAACCTGAAATGACCCTATCCTATAGCAATGCTGACGAATATCTTGCATATCACCATAGAACCTTCATCTGGTGATGGATGGAGATAGTCACAGAGACTCATTGTTCTTCCTAACCAGTGCCTCTTCCTGCTTTCGTGTTACATGTGTTGAAGCATGCATGCACATGTGCATATGTGTGTATGTATGTGTGTGCATGTGTTTGTGCTCAAGTATCTGCATGTGTTCTTGCCTGTGTGTATATGTATGTGTGTGTATATGTATGTGCATGTGTTTGTACTTGGGTGTCTGCATGTGTGTGTGCAAGTGTGTGTGTGCATGCATGTGTAAGTGCAGGCAGGCACAGCTGCTGTGTGTTCACGATGACCATGGCCATGACATAACCAGAAGTCAGCATTCCCAGCAAACCCTCACCCCTCTAGGTCTTACAGCCGTCTCTTTTCTAATAGACCCTGGGCCTTCTTTATTGAGAAGATGCTGTGTGCCCGATAGGGCAGTTTACTGCTTGCACAAAAACACACTCGACTCTTCACTGGTAAGAAGTAAGGAGTCGCACAAGGGATTTTGTTTATGTGTTTGTTTTGGTTTTGTGGGTTTTTTTGTGTTTGTATGTGTGGATAAAACGATGATCAAACCAAACAGTTTCTTTCTTAGCGAGACTGACATCCTCGCTAAGAAAGTGGAGGAGGAGGACATGTTAGCAGGCATTTACGCAACACTGTGTTGCATACTACTTAAGCACAGTGCCATAGGGGATGAAAGGGGGTTCCCTGGTTAGGGTCTTCTTGGAGGGTGCCAGCTCACAGCAAGGGGAACAGCGCTCAGTTAGAATCTCCAGGGACCAGAAGGTGTGGGAGTGTTCAGAGAAGGGAGGCAGATGGGCAGCTGGTCCAAAGGAAAGTGTGTTTTGTATTCTCATGCTAATGAACTACACTGACACCAGAGAACAGAGGAGAGAAGGAGAACTGGACAGAGAGTTAGAGCCTGCACATACTTGGCCAAGTGCTCCGAGCAGTGAGTGATGGCTGTGAAGCAGGCACCGTGTGGGGATGAAAGGACCTAAGTATCCAGGGGAGGACAGGAGCAAAATAAAGCCTTCTCAGCATATTCCGGCGCTGTGGCTTCATGAGCCCATTCACGGCTGTGGTTGTCCGCACAAGACATGCTCATGATCAGACCAATCAACAGTCTAGCGTAGATGGAGCAGGGCTCAAAGGCCTTACCCTAGTTGAGAAGCAGTCGATGGCTACTCGGGCAGGGAGAATCATTTTTCTTCGGGGGTAGAGCTCCTGGTAGACTTTTCATGCTCCAGTGGATAATCCTACACCGATGAACTAAGACAAGAACGTCAAGGTGGAAAGGGACGTGAAGGGGATCTGAGTGGAGCGGGAAAGAGCGAATGTGGTTGAAATACATTGTATTCATGTATAAAATTCCCAAATAAATTAAAAAAATATATATTTAAGAAAGCTGTTGTAAATGCCAGGACCGGGTCGCCTTATGATGGCAGTGACGAGCGTGAGGATGGGAACTAGAGCCGCGCATGCTCTGAGGCCGCGGCCAATGATCATGCGCAGCAGTTTATACTTTGGAATTTGTGTGTGACTCAGTGAAATAGCACTTAAGTAAATTAAAAAAATAATGGCTTAGAACTGAAAATAAAGTTTAATGATTGACCTTAGCTATGTATCCGTTTGATGACAGAAGCATACAGAAAAGATTTATTCCAAGTGGTTTAAAAACAACAACAAATGATTGTTGATGCTCTTCAGATCCACCCTGGGGTGGTAGTGGAAGTCAGCCAAAAGCTCCTTAAACTCTTTTCCGTAATCAAATTGTTACAGAAAATGTTAATATAATTATTCTGCGACTTCTGGTCTGATATATGGAAAGCCATGGGAGTATTGTATTTTAAATGCCTCCTTCTGTGCTTGATTTACATTGTGGAGTCATTAAGTAAAAAGGTTTTTATTTCCCTAGAAAAACGTGTAATGACCCTTTTGGTGGTAGCAGGTAGGGCCTCAGGGGGTTTTATGAAATGGAAAGATAGAGACAAAAGGAGGCAACTCATTCTACTACGGGATAATAAGAATTTTCCATTTCAGCTGCTCAAGAAAGAAGGCAACCGGTTTGGGAAATCCCGAACTCAGAGGAGAGAGGGGGGAAAAATGAAGATGGGGGTCTGTGCAGAAATGAGAATCAGTGTAGGCAGGTGCAGCTTTGAAGGACCACTGCCCAGCCTGCTTACGGCTGGCAGCAGCTGAAGAGACACCAATGTATAAGCTGTCACTATCTTCACAATGCCTCTCTATAACACACACACTCATAAGCGTACCTCCCGAAGCATTCCCATAAGTGTGGCTGCTTCCTTAAACCCTTCAGGAAAAGGAGCTGTCACCCCTGTGGCCCAATTGTGTGTTAGTCAGTGTCGGAGGAGTGAGGAAGATGCAAGGAAAGCTGGGCAGGCTCCATGTCTGGGGAAAGTTGAGGAGATGGCAAACCAGGGGTAAGATAGCCTGAGGGTCCAGAGGAGAAGAGAGGAGGGGGGGGATAGGGAGGGAGAGAGGGGAGAGTTTCCGGTTAAGATTAAGATAGCTCAGTAGGTAAGGGGCTTGCCTTGCATACATGAGGAGCTGAGTGTGGTCCTCACCCTCCTATAGCTCGTATGTGGGTTTGATAGCGTACCCTTGTCATTTCAGCACTGGGGAGGCAGAGCTGTACATCTCTTGAACTCACTGGCCAGCCCACCTAGCCTACTAGACAAGTTCCAGGCCTCTGAGCAACTCTGCTCCTCCTGAATTCCCTGATAGAAAAAGCAGATGGTAGCCGGGGAACGACCCCCTAGGTTGACTTCCGGAACCATTTAAACATGTGCACATGAACATGCACACACATGAGCATGCACACACACAAAGGAAAAACAAAGATTATGCTAAGAAGTATGGCCAGGCAAAAACATGCTAAGAGCTCACCGTCATGTCCCTCTCTTTGAGGTGGATTGGGAGTCAGTTTTGGGTACTCATAACAGCTCTAAATGCACACCTATGGATTTAACCCAGCTCTTCTCCTCCCAGTTCTGAGAACTCTGAGCAAGGCTTCCAGGTTCCCTGCTCTGAAGACCTCATTTGTTTGTGTTTGTGTCATGGCAATGGTTGATTCCATCTGCTCCCAGCGCACACTCAGCCAGCAGATGACAGCACACAAGGACAGGTGCACACAAGGAAAGGTGCCCAGAGGCTGTGGGTTTCCATCTCAATCACTGCATTCCAAACAAATCTGGATGTAGAATCAGACGAGGGGAAGTAGGTGAGTTTCCATTTGCTCCCAAGAACCCCTTCTCTCTTAACCCCAGATAAATCCCTTTCTTGACCTTGGCTATCTACAGTAGTCTCACGGCACTCACTGCTGTGGTTGAGGTTATCTTGGGCAGATGGTCTTTTCTTACATCTATCTCCATCCAGCAAATCTAGGAAGGTGTTCTTGTGCTATACCTGCTTGCCTTGCTCGGTGAGCCTTCGGGTGGTGTTCATGGTTCCTGGACAAACCTTCAATTTTATGCGAATGCAGTAAAGGGAAAAACCCTCAAACACAACCCAGGGATCTGCTGAGAGCCTGGGAGAGTGTAGAAAGACCAAGAATGACTCAGCAAGTGACCAAAAGTCTCTGGAGATTTCAGACATATCTGAGGTCTTGAAGTACTATAGAGCTAATCCCTGGAAGGAGGATTAGACCTCTGAGTAGAACAGTGTGACTCATATCTATAGGGGTTCTGTTCTGCAGTGTTTAGACATCCCATTGATGCTGTGGGGTGAGAGAAGCCTGCTATATCTGTGAGCAGCTAGTCTTGTTCACCAGGGCACCACTGCCTTTTTCTTTATAAATAGAACTATAGCTCTCTCTGGGCTGCCAGCAAAAATTGTCTCAGGAACATTCATCACAAAAATGATTTCTCCTAATTGTTTTAGCACAAGGACTTCCCAGCATACTAAAGAAACTGATTTCTCTCTGTGTAAATAAGAAGAGGCATCTTACAAAACAAAACAAAATGAAACATAAACGCTGATGGCTGGAGACTGACTCTAGCCAGTGCAAAGGGAAGTTCTACCAACAGGTCATTTCCAGAGGTCAGCATTTTCTCAAAGGCTATCACTACCACAAACAAGTGCGCACACACACACACGCACACACACTCCCCAAGACTAACACAAATTTTCTTTTTTTTTTTTTAAAAAAAAGGTTTATTCTATTTTAATTGTGTGCACATGAGTGCGGATACCTGTAGAGGCCAGAAGAGGGCGCTGTATCCTCTGGAGTTGGAAGGACAGGATTTTGTGAACTGCCTGCTATGTATACTGGGAACTGAACTCGGGTCCTCTGCAAGAGTGCCAAGTTCTCTTAATCATTAGGTTGTCTCTCCAGCCCCTTCATAAATACAAATCTTAGATGAAAATTTCATTTCACTGGTTTTTTTGACTTTGGTGCTTTCCCCTCAAATGTCAGTAAAACATAAATAAACTAGTGAGTCTTTACAAAGTTAAGTCAGAGAACCACAATGAAACACTTAGAGTTGCTAAACCCATGTGTTCTTTTTTAAATTATTTTATTGCTAAAAGTAAGAATAGTGGTATCAACTTGAGGATAAGAAAGAAACTCCAGATAAAGAACTACTTTGTTTAAGGTTTAGTGTTGACCCTGATTATTTTTTGTAACTACAGATTTAACAATAATGATGAAAATCTTGCAAGTACAGTTTGTAAGCTAATCTGGGTAGTGATCCAGCTCATGCACAGGGTACCAGGGGAGATCTTCCATTAGCCTTCGGCAGCTCTGCTTTAGGAGCAATAGCTTCCTGTAGCTGTAAGAGAGGATGGATGTCAACTTGTCTTCTTGGTGCTCTTAATTAGTGTTTGCAACAAATCGATAGGGAAAAGCAAACGAAGGGGGAAATGGGCAAGGCCTGTGAACATCCACTCACCAAAGACGAGGCTGACAGCAAGACGGGCTCAGTCTCGCTTGACAGACAGAGAAGAATGTGAGCAGCGGGGGTGTGGGGGGTGCCATTTCCCTCTGCCCAGCAGATGGGCTCTGCCTCAGAAGTCTGACCAGCAGAGGCTGGTGAGGACCTGAGCAAAGGGATCTCCTCTCAGCTTGTGGGGTTACAAATTAGCATAGTATTTTATGGAATTAAAAATTAGCATATGCTTTTTGAATGACAATTTGGCACCATCCAGAAAAGCAGATTTTTCTTCTCTCTTATTAATATTTTTCAACTTTTATTAAAAATAATCTCTCTCTCTCTCTCTCTTTCTCTCTCTCTCTGTGTGTGTGTGTGTGTGCCTGTGTGAATGCAGGTTGACACACAGCCCAGAAGAGGTTATCAGATCCCCTGGAGCTGGAGTTATAGGCAGCTGTGAGCTTCCCAACATGGATGCTAGGAACTGAGCTCAGGTACTCTGTAAGAGCAGTGCACACTCTTAATTGCTGGAGCCATTTTTTAGGCCCTATTAATGAAATGCTTTGACTACATGAAATTCAAGGAAACATGACAAGCATCTGTGTGCCTTCCATCTGCCCTGCGTGTCTTCTCTTGGCCATAGTGTCTATGCAGAGGAAGCCACCTGAAACTTGGTGTTTGCCATCCCCTGTGGTAGCATACGTGTGTCTGTATGGGAAGACTTTGACCTTTATATACATGACTAATGGAATTATTATATTGCATATTTCTTTTTACTCTGTGAATTCAATGGTATCTTTTGGGAGCATTAATTTATCCATCTATTTATCTCTATACCAATGATATATGTGACTGTACCCAGTTAATTTTAACTTTGTGAGAGTCTTCCTTTGGTGAACACACTAGCTGTTTTTGTTCTCATGTTCTTACAGATGATCAATTAGTTTTATTTTTTCTGAGTTTTTTCTCTTCTTCTATAAACAATAATGTAATTATTATTCTTGTGTAGATAGTCCCCATGAAAGTGGATTTTTCTGGGTGCAGGTGGCACTGTGATATGAACTGTCCTCATCCACGGCATCTTTATGTTTTTTTTTGCATGGAGATTTTGACTCTCGAGGTGTTCGGTTGGGATAGATGCTGCACTGCACGCCTGCTCCACCGTGGTGCTGATGTTGCTGGTCCACCGTCCACCCATGGGAGGGTGGTTTATGAGATCTTCCTCTCTCCTTCCTTATCTCCCTCCCTTCCTTCCTTCAGGAGATTAGGAGTTAGACTTCCTGGTAGGTAAACAGACAGGGAGGGAGGCCATAGCTAGGCAATAAAGGTGGAGAATTTCTAAGATGGCCACCTTAGTCACCCTTCTGCAGTGAAACAGAAGTCAGGCAGGTTTGAAGGAAGGCTTTCCAAGGCTTTTATCTCTCACCAGCAGGTCCCCTGCTGAAGGACTAGCTCAGCGTGTTCAAGCCCTGCTCAGGACATGTTATATAACAGCTGCAGGCCACTCAACTATCCTAGCTTTCCTCAAACCGACCAGCCCTCAATGTGGGGAGGAAAACCTTTGTTGCTTGAGAAGACAGTGGGTTTTCCTGCCTCCTATGTTCTCTGTACTTTACACAGGGTCTCTGAAACACCTCTCTCCAGATGTTGCTGCTGTCTGTGGTGTTTGGGATTTCTATGTTGCCACCTGTTACATTTCTGATACTTCTTGCCTTTTAAATCTTTAACTAGCAGAAAAAACAAACTCAATCAAGACCCCTAGGCTTAATTCAACATGCTCGTTTATACATCTGCCCTTGTATAAGCCTTTATAATGTCTCAGTGACCAAAGGTGCAAGTCTTATTTAACCAGTCCTCATTTAATGGATTTTTAGGGTGCTTTCCATGACCTCCAAAGTCCCCATTCTGTCACCAGAAAGATATGAAAGTGACTTCAACACCGCTTTCCCAGAACGTAAGTTACTTTTGAAAAGAAAAGGAAAACTTGCTCTTTATTTCTTGTTGATATGCCTGCCCCCTTTGTCTTTTTATCTCGGCTTCCAGCTGTGGTTTTAATAGGTTAATTAACTGCCTCGGTATGTCCAGGACTGAGGAGTTTCTTTGGACACGGAATTTTTAGTTTCTCATGAGAAACAGCGGGACAGCTGCTCACTCTGAAATACCATTAAAAGCTCAAATGAGAGAGTAAGGGCAAAAACCTCAATAATGACAGAGGACCCCTCAGCCGACGAAGAAGAAAGCCCTCCCTGGTCTGGTCTCCTCTGGCTGGTGCATCTGCCTCTCTTTGCTCCTCTCAGCTTGTCCTCCTTGAGCCCCCCCCCCCCCAGAAGTAAATATGCAAGCGCCTTCCTATAATGTAAGAACCAAAGGAAGATTTGAGATTTTAGAACAATAATCTGTCTCGCTTTTCAAAGAGATTTCAAAGCCATTCCATCTAGAAGAATGGTTATCCACACAGGGGTTGGATTATCCCCCTGTAAAGCGACAGGGTTCTTTTATTATCACCTAAAGAAAGCTACCATCAAGCTGGAACAAATAGACTGGGCAGGCAGTCTCCAGGAACTGAGAGGCTAAGAATTATAAAGCCTCCAGCAATGTGCCAGACAGCAGATGCCCCTGGTGTGTGAGCCAGGCTGGAAGGGGCCTTGAGCAATGTGTTTTCTGCCCCAGAGTCTCGGTGTTCTCATCTCTGGGCACAGGGTACATCAGGTGCTCAACAGGTTCCAACCCTATCCTTCTAGCAGAGGGCGGGGGTCGTTGTGGAAGGACAGAGGTAGGTGTGCATCCCAAGAGGGTGTCACAAGCACCCTACCCTGTGGTACTGGCCAGTAAATGAATTGCACTTGGAAAGGAATACTGAGGTGAACCTGGAGGGAGGCTATGGTTCTGTAGCATCCTCCCAAGAAGAGCTGAGTTTACTGAGGACATGCTAATTTTATCCAGACCCATCAACCTGACAAAATTCACAAGCACAGTTGAGAGTTGCCAGGAGGAAACACGCTCAGGTGAGGCTACTTCTTGCTCACCGAAAGACCTCCCATTGTCCGTTAACTACTCTGTAGCTCATGGTACTTGCTAAAAGCTATCATTCTCCTTAGAGGGGGAAAATATACTTTCACACACTCAACAACTATAAATTAAAGCACCCTTGTAGCTTTCCCTTTCTTGGGCCTAAAGAAAAATCCAATTCCCGTACACTTAACACCGGCACAATAAATGCATTTATTCGGCAGCTTTGAGCCTCCAATCAGAGCTGTCTTTACACAGTCTCGGTGCTCAGAGACTCTCAGAGACAGCTGCTGCCTGAATTCACCAGTTCAGTGGGCAGGTAAAGTAGAACAAAATGGGACCCCAGGCCATGGCATCAGATATTACCCTTTCATCTGTGATACTTCTAAGTAGACACACAGACGTCACGGTGTTTGCTGTCTTCATTTGCAGGTATCTTGTTTGCAGAGGACATTAAAAATGTCTTTGAGGGGAAGGACAACAAGACAATTACATGACAGCTAGGACGCAGTAATTACAAAAGAACACCAAGGATTTTCAAAACCAATAGGAAACTAGAGCCTCGCCTGTGTTGGGGGTTTCACACACAAAGTTATTTCCAGAAAGGAAAGTCATTAACCACTGCTCCTGGGACTTAGGCTCAAGAAAGGAGGTAAGAGACTATGACAGGAGCAGCAGATATTACCCTGGGGATTCTATCAGTGGGAAGGAGTAAAGTGGTGGACCAGGCCATTCTGGTGTCTTCTATCCTCTTCCTCCCCTTGTTACCCACGACCCACTCCATTCTATGCTGAGACCTTAGGTAACCAGAGTGTGAAAACTCACATATAGGGTGCATAAGCATCTTAGGGTGAAGCCAAGATTGCATGTCTGAAATGTCATTTAAGCTTTTCGCAGGAATCATCCAGTCTCCTTGGTTACCTCCTCCCAGATGAGGTCTGCATCTTTCACAAATACATGCTGTGAGGGGGCTGCTGAGAACTCTGAGCTCCTGGCAAAAAGTGAAGATTGTCCAATTTTAGCAACTATAGAAAAAGTAGAAAAGACAAACTTAAATGGAGAAAATTTACTGAGTTGGGATGCGTGCTGCCACCTTTGAATGTGGCACTCATTTATGCCCCTCATTCTTTTAGTTTGTGTTTATTTATCTAGCACCAGTCATCACCGCCTTCATAGTCTTACTTTCTTTTAATACTTTTAGTTTCCTTGTTCTTCTGAATGAGACTGATCACATCAGCACAGCACAATGGCATATTTGCTAACCCCATCCCAGCAGCTGGATAGTGAAACACCAGCTCAGCAAAGCACATGGCTCAGTTTGTGTATTTTTCTTGCTTTATTGCATGTTCACACATCTCAAGCAGGCATGCAGCACCATCTGTGCATCTGGTTATCAAGTCTCAGTACACTTCCTGTCTGCACCTCTAAAATGACATGCTAGCACTTACTTGATCCTCTCCGTCCCACTTTTTGATGTGGGAGCCCCCTCTGTATGCTGTGAATATGTTTTATTACCATTGGTTAACGAATAAAGCTGTTTCAGCCAATAGTAAGCAGAGCAAACCCAGGTGGAAAATCCGAGCAGAGATAGAGAGAGAAAGTAGGCTGAGTCAAGGAGATGCCATGTAGCTGCTGAAGGAGAAGGATAGATGCCAAAACCTTGCTGGGTAAGCCATAGCCTCATGGCGATATATAGAATAACATAAATGGGTTAATTGAAGATGCAAGTGCTTGCTGGGAATATGACTAAGCTATCAGCCAAACAGTATTGTAATTAACATAGTTTCTGTGTGATTATAAGGGTCTGGGCGGCTGGGAAAGGAACAAGTAGTCTCTGCTTACAACTTTTTTTATTTTCTCCCCATAGAAACTTGCCGTAACGTTCTGAAAGAAATAGGAAGTAATCGCAGGGAAATTCCATCTCCTCTTCCCACCAAATGGACCAACCTGTGGAACATTCCTAAAGTCTTCACCTTTAAGGGCAGTGGATAGCCCCCCTTGGTTCTCTCTACTATGTATCAAATGATTTATCTCTTTCCCCAAGGGTCACACTCATAGAAGCATCTCTCTTCATTGTGCAGATTTGCTGCTGGGTCCTGAGAATACTTCCTGGAGAACAAACTCCAGTCAGTTTCTGTCCTTTCTCTACCGCTTCTTCCCATTACTACATCCCATAACTCCGGATCTAGACAACTCCATTGGTACTTTACAAAGCTTCATCCTGTTTCCAGGTGGCCATTATCCTTACTTTACCCACAAAGAAACTCAAGGGAACCTAATGATTTGACTTATGCGAAAACGATTTTGAGAACCTGAATTACCTGTAGATGAACGTCTAGAGGAGTACTGTGGATGAATAGCTCTGTCACCTGACACCAAAGCCCTGTTCTTGCTCTCACAGACCACAGTACTGTTAGGGATGATCCAGAGCATTCAATCAAATGTAGAGACTAAAATAAAATAAAGTAAATAAAATACATGAATATATAACATGTTTCTTACGGCCCCCAAATACAGCCTGACATCTTTGGGATATTGTCTTAGAGGAGGTAAGCAGACTGATAAAATTTCTCACAAGGAACCTAGTATGTTTTCCTTTATCAATACGTTCCCTTTCCCAGGAGTCATAGGTGGGCCTGCCTGTTGACTACTATTCTGCAAAAGTGTCATTTGGTTTTGAGGCTTTGGCCCCTTCACCTTTCTGTAGCAAAGCCCCTCCCCCACCAGATTCTCTAGTTGTCTGTGATTGTATTTGTTGTCGTACTGAGTTGCGATTTTTGATTAATTCAAACAGCCTTGTTATTGACACATTGGTTTAGTTGATAAATCTGAGTGCACCTCCTTAGAAAACGTCCCTTTCTTTTTTTGTGTGTGTGTATATATATTTAATACATTATAAAATAATATAATTATAATTAATATATTGGTAATATAACATCATACTATATATTAATATTATATATTGATATGAGAAGCTAAATAAGAAAGAGAACCCAAAGAAAAACATATAGGCATCCTCCTGAATAATAACCTTCAGCAGGCGATGAAATGAGACAGAGACAGAGACCCACATTAGAGCAACAGACAGAAATCTCAAGGTCCAAATCAGGAGCAGAAGGAGAGAGAGCATGAGCAAGGAAAACGTCCCTTTCTGAAACTTAACCATGCTTGCGTTTTTCTCCGCTAGGTTTGTTTATGGCATACATAGTTGAAAGAAAGGGACTGTCATAGGGAATGGTCACCTATATTCCAGAGCCATCCACTGGATGACTTTGGGTAACCTGCTCGTGTGACTTAATTTTTGTAAAAGATGCTATGAAGGTGATCCTGCCCACACAAATGAAAACCCAGCTGCAACTAGGAACATGGCTTCACCTGTTGCTTATCTTCCTTAGACCTGGGGCAGCAAGACTGTGTTTTATTCACCACAGACGTATGATCTGAATCAGAACTACAGTTCTTATCACTGGACGCTCAATGATCATTTGAGACCAGTGCAAACTGAAAAACGCTAAACATCTACTCTCGAGACTGAAGCTGCTGGGGCCTGAGATGGGAGCCATGAGTGTTGGCAGTGTGAGAGACTCATGCTGTGTAGGGAAGATGTTAGACAGGAGCCCTGAGGGTGGAGGGAGAGGACCAAGGGACAGTCAATCTTTTCTCTAAGAGATCTCTGTGTGGTAAGGTCTCCAATAACCACCACTTCTGTTCTCTCTCTGGGTCAAGTGTTCACCTTCCAGGGTTGCTGGGTATTCCAATTCCCAGTTCCGAGACACTTGTGAATTCCCAAGGGTTTCTAAAGTGCTACATGGTTGACCGGAAGAGATGTTCTGTGGTGGTACTCATAATCCACATTCCTTTTAAATTTACATACATGAAGGGTTAAATCCCATTACACGAAGAGTAATGCTAATTCCTTGTATGAACAACTACAACTTTCCTAGTTTTGACAATATATGAAGTTTTATCTTTCATATATATTCATAACCATATCAATATTAAAAATATTTTGTAAGTTAGCATTTATGTGAGTTTTTGATTTAAAGATTTTATAAGAATTACAATTTTAACTTTTTACTTTACTAGGAACATTTAATATAATTGTGAAGATAAGAAAATAGTTTTATTTTTTATATTTAACTTATGTTTTCCATGTATATACATATTAAAATTTTAACCCAATTACATAGAAATTTTATTTATGCAGAAAATTATTGTCAAAATAGGATTCAGATGATGAGCAAATATTAATTACAATAATATAGCTTATAAGTTTGCTGAACTAAATAAGGAAAAACAGGTTTTATGAAGTAAATCATGAATTCATTTTCTCTTTAGTTTATTACTAATACATTTTGCCAATCTGTAAGAAGCTGTGTGAGAATTCTGAGTGTTTGTGAGAAAACCCCCAAGGAAACAGGACAAGAGACCCTGTGACCTAAGCCCTCTAAACACAAAATTGTTTTTGGAATATGTGTTCATGCCCCTTTCAAGTGTAGAAAGTCAGGGCAGGTTATTGCATATTATCTTATTATCATTATTATCATATTATATTATCATTAATCAGATGGTGTTTTCAAGCACAGGTTGTCCTCATGCCTGTATAAACCTAACTATTGTGAACTTCACCCAAATGACCTTGCTCGACTCTCGGAATACAAAGGGTCTGTTGTTCTGATTAAAGTTAGCAGTTGCATGGCTTCAGTCGGCCTCAGTTTTAGGCTCCACTCTCCTAGGCTCAGGCTGCCAACTGGAGTGGTCATACTGGATCATCAGTGCTATTTGAGCTTGTAGAATTGGATGTAATGATAGTTGATTAGAAGCATCACCCTAGCCCCTAGCTGGGGAGTTGCCTTTGTCCAGAGTTCAACTCCCAGCCTGCCAAGCTCTGACCCCTCCCCAGGGTAGGTCAGGACCACTCCCACAGGGTATTTAGGCAACCACCCAGAGAAGAAACACATAGTCTCTGGGTTTTGTGTGGGCTCCTCTCCCCACCATGCTGTACCGGTCCACCCAGAGAAGAAACACAGTCTCTGGGGTTTGCGTGGGCTCCTCTC
>JABTXL010000002.1:3546263-3557067 GCA_025134845.1 Neodon shergylaensis
TGGTCATGGTGGTCTTCAAACACAGGCCGCACTGGTCATGGTGGTCTGTCTAGCGACACTGGTGACTGAGGCAAAGTAGAATCAGCAATACTGATCCTGACTCTATTAAAACTTTGATATTACATTCCTTATGGATTCTTGTATTTATATTATCATTTAATACGTTGTATTACATAGCATTTATCAGCCTTTTATTTACCTTAGTCCCTGCAATGTTCTGCGCTCTGTCCAGGGTTACTCCAGTGACAATGCCCTCATCCCTTCCACCTCCATCCTACCAGAAGATGGACATTTGGATTCTTCCCTGAAATGGGACTCTGACTTTGCCAAGGGAACTGTCTCAGAATACATAAACCCCATTAATTCTAAGGAAGGATGCTAACCAGAAAACGCCTCCACCGTAATCTTCTAAACCAACATCTGTGCTGATGAAATTGGTTATAGTAGAAAAAAAGATTACTTTCAGAAAATGGAAAGTTTGAAACAGATTAGGATAAAATCCCCAGTGCATCAGATTGCTTGATCCAGACCGATGCAACCCCAATCTTAGGACTGCCTTTAAGAGTGGCAGAAACTGAAGAAGCAAATGTTGAGACAGTGAGAAAGAGACTCAGTGTGTATGTGACAGGAGTGTCCGGTCTCTGAGACAGAAAAGCAAGGCCCTTCTCTATCGACAAAGTCCTGAGCCCAGAACTTCTCAACACTCTGAGACGTTTGACATAAATACTCACAATGGTGCGAGAGAGTCAGGGTTTGTAGGCACAGATTTTGACTGCAAAGTTAAAAGTAGGAGGGGAATACAGACTGGGGACATAATTGGAAAGGACAGCATAAAAGGGAGGCCAAACAGAGGCAGACAAAAGGATTTCTGAGACTAGTAAATTATGAAGCTGTCTGGAATAAAACGAAGTGGGTTGGTATGAGAGATTTACAGAAATTCCTTGTATGTTCTTCCAGGGTAGTAAAATTAGAATGACAGAACTTGGAGGGCAGAACTGGCTGCCCTTACAGAGGATCTGAAACAGCAGAGCAGTGCTGAAAGCCCTAAGCAGATAGAGGACATGGCAGGCACTGGGGGTGATATTCAAGGCTAGAGACTGTATCTTCCACATGGTGAGGTCCTGCCAATCTGCAGCCAGGGGGCGGTCTTTGTAAAGCAGGGGGCCTTGGCCAGGACCTGAGCAGTGACTCACAGGGTCTCGTACATAGAAACTCAGAATAGTCTGTTTAGCACAGAAGAGACACAGGAGAGTAGGAGCCAGGGTATCCAGGGCTTGGGGACTCAACCCTGTCCCAGAACTGCCCGGATAGTGCTCAAGCATGGGAAGAAGAGGGGGGGAGGTCTGTTCTAAATGAGGGAGGCAGGCTTGGCAGAACACCCAAGTAGGAGCATTGTTGTCCTCTAAATAGGGATTCTGGCAGGGCAGCTTTGGGCACAGGAGTAACTTGCCAGGCCCAATGTGAGGAGAACTCTTGGCGCCAAGCCCTGGCACTAAAGGGAAGCTGAATACCTATCCTTCCCTACAGAAAACCTGAAGTAACTCAAATACAGTGTGATGGAGGTTTCCTAAGAAAAGAAAATAGCAGTGAGGGTAAGCAGTCCCCTCCAGTTATGCTGAAATGATGACCCCAGTGATAAAAATCAAAGACTAGGTGACATACATGCATTGCTGTATGTCAATCATTTCATCTTAGGGATATGCTTGAATAAATAACTATAATTCCCCAACAAACAGCTTATTCTGATCTTTCCTCCACCCTCACATGTGACTCTGGATAAAATCTAAGAGGTGTGGATAGGGAATCAGGCTCAGAAAGCAACAATAGCAAACATGCACGCACTATTGGCTGGCAGTGAGTCCCTTCCTGCTCACCCAAGGCGAATTTGTAGTAAGATACCTTGAAGGATAATTCTGCCCAAATTAGTGAGCATCCAGTTAGGGCAGACCAGGTGAGCTGTATGGCTCTGCCTTGTGAAGTGGGAAATACAAATGTTTCAGGAAGGTTCATTGATAAGGACAACCTGTTAGTGCATGGAAAACCTACAGGGAAGTTGAAACCTGTGTGGGAACCTTCGGGCACTGTGGAGTGAAATCTTCCATGGAGACGCGCGTTGTCCTGTGGGTGCCTATGCTGTGTTGTGAGTTATTGGCTGACGTCCCTGTAGTAGAGGCTATCAAGGCTGCATTTAAAGTTATCTGCAGCATTTCATGATGTAGTCATGGCTATCCTCACCGTGGCTCATCCCACCTCCAGGTTAATCAGTAGACGTCCCCGAGGACCCCATGACTATGCTTAGGTATACTTAGTGTTTCTTTCTCTGTGACGCTCATGGCCACACTTTGGGGTCAGGTGTGTCTCACTTTCTCCAAGTGCCTCCTTTTAACCTCGGAGTTTAAGCCTACATTAAGACATCTCCGTCAAATCTCAATTCCATTTCATAAAAATAATTGACTAAACCTCTTGGAGCACAAATGGCTCTTGCGAATGACATTTTGAAGGCGAAATCAAAAATCTCCCAAAAAGCCAGTGCTGTGTGTGGGCAGACAGAGGGTGAGACAAAGTTCACAACCTAGGCGGGAAACTTCAGAGGGTGAGACCAAGTGCACAGACACAGCCTAGGCGGGAAACTGAGATGGCATCTGACTCAAACAGGAGTGCCAAGGAGATGTCAAACCCCTTGAAAGTCCCTGGCTCCCATGGCAGCGTGGGATTCCCTCCTTACACACCAGAGAGGCGCTCCAGCCACTGCACTCCGCAACTGTGGCGAAAGGTGACCCCATCAGGCTGCAGAGACCAGGACTTAGAGGTGACTGACATGGAAATGAGGGCGTAAATGCCATCATGAACCACATTATGGCATAATAGAGTTTCTTTTCCCAGAGTAATAATAATGCACTTGAGAGAAGGCTTTTGCATGAGTAAAGAGACCATTAGTTCTGAATATTTAATGCAAAATTGCCATAGAATAAAATGATCATTAAATATGTAAATGCTATTTACATGTGCTTATTACTTCGATAACTCATCTCTTATATAATACGATCTCGGTGCCCTAATTTGTCACTTGGTCATGGGCCCCCACAAATCAAACTCTAGGACAACTGCACACAAGGAAAGCGAGCTGATGAAATACACACACAAAATATCTCTTCTCACTGCCAACCGCGGCTTCTGCGCTGGCCTTGCTGCTTCTTGTGGAGGAAGAAAGGATGGAAGTTTGCACCCCATAAAGACCTGATGCAATGCCAGATGCTAAGGAGTTATCTGGATTAAAGTTGAGTCCAAACTCCCATCTCCAGGAGAGACGAGTACTTGCCATAGCTTCCTTTAATGCACTATTAAATCAAAGATTAAGACATCTTAAAAACCTGCCCTTTGCTCATTACGAATGAGCTCATTTTCTTTTTTCTCCTGAGCACCATTTAGCTTCTGTTTATTATTGTAAAACGCAAACAAAATAAACCTCAGGCCCAGGAGAGCCCCCCCCCCCCCCCCCCCCCCTGCCCCCCCCTGTGATACCTACTAATACCAGATTCTTAGTGTAACAAAAAACCAAATCTCGCTACTCCAGGGACAGTCTGGTGCTCCCAGCTCTTGCTCCATTCCTGGAAAGGCTTATGCTGGTCGTCCTGGGAACTGCAGGGTCTGATCTGTGTTTGAATAGGTCGCCAGGTGGGCTAGCATTCACAGTTCTGCAAGCCCCAGAGGAAGTCATTTCCTAGCGTCTCTGCCCCAGAGAACCCCAAGTAAGAACTGACTCAAAGGGAGATTTGTGCAATGTGATAGGAAAGCCTTGTCCCACACCCTCTGCAGTCATTCTGGCTGCAGAGACATAGAGACTCATGCCTTGGAGGTCCACTGTCTCCTCATCTGTCCGGCGCCATGCCGGGCTCTTCCTTCCAGACTGTCAGTGATTCCCAGTGTTAAGACCCTGCCCTCCTCACAGAGGGGCAAGGCCATGCCACAGATTTCTTTCTCAACCCGCTGGTTTCCAAGATTTCCCTGAAACCTCTGACAGAGCCACGCTCATGGACAATGCAGACTGAAAGATTGGAAGGGCGCTCCGTGCCTTTTTCAGCCAAGTTATGTGAGAAAGAAGATTCCGTCCCTATAGTAAGTCCCAACTCCGCCCTCCGCCCGCCGGGTGGTCGTGCATCCCCGATTCTGAAGTTTAGAAACCCAGATCTAGGATGTATTCATGATGAGTGACAAATGGTTTAAGTTTCTGATTTTTACCACGCCCACTCGCCCCTTAGTTTTGGTGTTTATCTGAATGACTAATGTACTTTCCAAACAATGTCACAGGGTGCTTGGGACATCCTGATGCTTTCAGGTGTGTGTGCTCCGACTCTGTCAGGACTGCCTGAGAGGAACATGCACGATGAGGGAAGCACAGCGGAGTCTCTTCAGATTGGTTGACTCTTTTAGCTCTGAGGTAGAACCGGGGAAGGTGAACAGATCCCGTTGTGGAAACCTCATCTGGACCTGTCACCATTTTCCTGGTCCTTTCCCAGTGATCTCCTGCAAACTTTTCGTGATCTCAGCTAAGCTTCCCACATTTACAAGTGAGAGACTCCACCTAAGGCCCCCCTAAGATTACTGGTTTAAAGTACTGTATATTTTTCCTTATGTTTGTTACTGGAGTTGTTACCATGGATGGACTATTAGGCCAACCTTTGAAATGAACTGATAAGGACTTAAGTCACCTCATGGAGACTGACTTAAGTTACAGCATGGAGACTGACTGGTTTTCTACCTATTTTCCTTGCTATGCACCTTCCCCCTCCCTCCGCCATCATGTTCCCTGCTTTGGGAAGAATTCAATTCAGTTATAGCTACTGGTAGTTCATGACTCTTAAGCCCAACGGAACAAAACAAAGCTACCTTCTTTGCAGTCACCCATGAAAACATTTTTGGATGAACTCAATGGGACCTGAAGGGCTAGATTGTGCCATGACCTATGCCTTGGCTGAGAAAGGGATGCTCCAGTGGTCTAGAATGAGGTCATAGCCTGCATCCATCCCTGTGGTTGCAATTGTAGTGAAGGACCCTATAGTCCTGGAGGCAGGGTATGGGTGGCACACACAACCACTGTGAAGAAAGATATTGCTACCATGTTGACTATTAGACTCTTTGACTTTTTCTGCACCAAGTTTAGGGGCCAAATGTAACAGGACATCATGGCATCTCAATTTTGACTACATTAAAGTTTCATTGTTAAGATGTTAGTGCAGGAAAGCATGCAAAAGAGGAGAAAAAAATCACAACACTCTCACTACCAAGAGATACAATTATAATTATGTAGATGTGTAAACTTTTTAAAAAGTAATTTTCTAAAGAGCATTTTCCATATCATTAAATACACTTCTAAAATGCCCTTTTCAATGGCTACATGGCTTCCCATTGTCTTGCACTGAATTGCTTAGCCCATCATCTGTCTACAGATCTTCAACTGTTTCTAAATTATCAACGCTGTTCCTAGATTACTTGCATGCTGATCTTTGTGATCATCTATGATAGTTTGGACAGGCTAAATGCTAAGAGGTGAAGATGAGACAGCCTAAGCAGGCATGAACATTAAAGCATGAAGGTTTCCCAAATTTCCAGCATGCTGTCATCCCCAGTGCATTGTTTTGTGCTTCTGTTAGGCGCACTTCACCTCTTAGCTATAATCGTTAGACACTATTATCTTGTGCTTGCTGATTTGATGAATAAAACTAGTGCTATCGTTGTTTGCTTGCATGTTGTTTTGTAAAGTTAAAGCACTCATCAGTGAGAATGCTTATGCCTTTAGATCATTGTTTTGTGAACTAAATCCTCAGCCATTTTTCTTTTTTAAGTTTGTTATCCTTCTTAGCGTCACCAATGACTTCATACTAGGGATAGTATTAAAATATTCAATAATGCTTGCAAATTTTAATTAGTTTGATAAATACTTTTACCCTGTTTCTAAGTTGAAATTCTTCATTTATTTTGTGACCAGTCTTTCCGTTTATGTCATTTGACTTTCATTGTTTTTTTTTTAAATGTCTCCTTCACTCCATTAAAAGCAAAAATGGAAGAAAAAGCAGAGATTTCAAGCTCTGTTCCAGGCATCCCACATGACCGAGAGGCCTGCGATTGGCTCTGCTTAGCAGCTGGCATGGCTTACAGCAATCCGGCTGCTGTCCTTCCAGTTCAGTACCCAAGGGACCAGGTGATAGCAACTTCCGATTCAAAATGATGTCATTTGCGATGCGCTTCCCATATGGACTTGTGTCTTTTTCATTTGGCTTGTTCCTTTTTGTTAATATGTGTGCCTATGCCGGTCTCAGAAACACACTGCACAGTAACTGTTGCTTGGAAGCATATTTTATTTTTGGCAGAGTGCAAGCCATGCCTTCCTATTTTCATCACTCCAAATCTGATGGCTATTTTATTGCAACTTTTGGAAGTACTGTAGGATAATTCTGTCAACCCAAGTAAGACCTTTGGAGGTTGTGAAATTGTATTTGCATTAGTATGTTAATCTCAGAATGTTTTCCCATTTTAAAAGGACCGTCTTTCTTCTTCCATGTGGACGCTCTAGTCTTTCTGGCATTGTTACAGCTTTCTAGAGAGCTCTGTAAAAATTCTTCCCAGCCAAGTGAAAGCTGACCTTGGGACTTCTACCCTGGCAGGAGAAAGAGTGACTGATAGGTTCCCTCTGCGGTCTTCTCTCCAAAGGAAAGGAGACACTCTGCAGCATGCGAGGAAGTGTGTTCCTTCAGGAAAATGGGCCAGAACTCACAGGGGTGGAACAGGCTATTTTCTCCCACCTCAAAGCAAATTCTCTTGGAGCAGTAGGAAATGAAGTGGTATTCACACTATCAATTACGCCAGCTGTTTACCTAATGAACTCAGCTGCAGAGACAACCGTGTTCGAGACCAAAAGAATGTAATAAGCCCCGGCAACCCTGCGGTAACAAGCACCTTGGCAAACTCAAGGTCTGAATTCATGCGATTACAGTCTCACGGCCAGGAAGGTGCCATCCCATTATTGACTTATAATGCCATGTTATTTATTGGGATAATTATGCTTCTCTACCCCTCAGGGGCTCCAAATCAGAGAAAGTAAGCAATGAATTCTCATTCATTCAGCATGTGAACAAATTTCCAGTCAGAATAGATCGCGTCAAGAGCTATTATACTGCGTGGAGCTGCCTTGGAGGCTTTAGTCCCTTCCCTCAAAATTACAGGGTCTTAGAGGGCATTGTTCGAACCTGCGGGGAGTTGGTTCTTCTAAGTTCAGTGAAATAAATTTCTGTTTTGTCAGAGTACTTTTGCCTGGAACTTTCAGTCACCACCCACAATGCCAGCATCTTGCCCCCACATGCCGTGACTCTTTATAACAGCACATTCGTTAAAATAACTCTTTCATGCCTTCTATACAACCCTGCAAAAAAGTTAATATAAACGAGGAAATGGAGACTCAAATCAGATAAATGGTGCTTCATTGGGGAATACAAGTTTAAAAAAATTCTTTTTTTGTTGAATGTAATTCACTTGTTTACTTATTAAATATCTTGTTAGGCTTCGGAACCCCTGAAGCTGAGCATCTTCATTAGTTAGGGTCTCCACTGTCCCACTCCCCTGCATGTGTGCTGAGAGTTTGCTCATCTTCCATCGACTAGTTGGGAAATATGAGCCTGGAATCCAGGGAGGGTTGGGGTCCAGTCTCAGGGCCAATAACTATAAGACTTATAAATTCGAACCTATAATTTACTCCTGACCTCCATTTCTTTTTCAATTCAGAAAGGTAGATTGCAATGTTAAATTGTAGCAGCCTATATACATACATATATATATATATATATATATACATATATACATATATAGTTGGTAATGATTAAGTTAAATTCAGCCTAGTAGAGAGGGTTTGGAATAAACCATGAGGTATGGATAAAATGAACTACATCTTCTTAAATATATGCTAGTGAGAACCAAATAGATTAGAAAACATGCTTATATTACGCAAGAGACACCAAGAGGCACACAGGTCAGAATGACCACACAATGTTAGAGTATACTGAGGATTTCTTCTAGGTCCCATCTTGCTGATTTCTGGCTTCTAGGCTTTAGTGTATTTGGCACTGTGCAGTAAAATGATTATTGAAATAAAAAAGTTTAGTTTCAATGTTAGTTTTTCCAGGAAGAAGCCATGTGGTCAAGCTGTCTAAGTCTTTGGATTTCAGTTTTGATTTTCTGGTCTTTGTAATGATGATAGGGAATGGTAGCAATGGTCTTGGGGGAGGCCTCCATTATCTCACACCCCAGTGTGTCTTCGTTAGTCTGTGACTGCTTGGGTGCTTTTGAAGCATCATCATTATTATCAAGCCAGAGGTTGAGAATGTGTTAGCAGTAAGGCAGATGCTTGGAGTCTAAGCACTATTTAGGCACGCAGAGTAAGTCCTAACGAGTGTGAATTAGGAGTTTCACCTGCCCAAGTCAACCTCCTACTGCAGGTTTACAGCTCTTTCTACTGGGATTGGGGTTAAAGCTTTTATGTGTCACCAAGAATCCTCTAATGAGTTGCCCTCCTCTCCACTGAGCCCTTGGGTAGCTAGACTCTGCTGTCAGAGTCTGAGTAGTTCACCTCTTCAGGGAGGGACAGGGACTCATGGGAAGGTTTGTCAACAGCCTCCCAGATGAGCATCTCAGGTCAGCATGGGCCATCTCTACCCCACTCTGGATGCTACTCTTCTTGTCTGTTCCCCTCCTGATGGTTTCAAGGCACCACAGTCTCCTCTTGAAATTTCCTAATTAACATTGCAATCCCCCTGTTAAATCTTTGAGAAATCCAAGTCCGTTATGTACTTTATTGTATGCTTGGAGGTAGGATTTACTCGGCACTGAGAATAATACAGATTTTATAAGTGTTGGTATCACTCTGTGTTCAAATATTCTCATACAGTTTGCATGAATTGCCATATTTTATTTTAAATGTCTCATGCTTCATGGGGGAAAGATGCACTTGTGCGAGGCTTGTGATGGCGTGTTTTCCTGCAGTGGCTGTGTTACTGTACCTTTGGAGAACTGGTTAGTCACAGACTCTGCAGAGATGTGGTTCATATTCATGCTAAGAGAAAACAAGCCTCTTAAGACATTCTTGAATTTGAAGGTGAAGAAGATGCCTCCAGGAGGCCTTTCAATGCCAAAGTACAGCTCAGAGCCACCAAATCTGTGAGAAAGATGATGAGGAAAAACAAAAACATTTTTTTTCAGTCATGTTTTATAAGCTAAACCCTGGGGATTTGTTCCCAGTGATGGAGAAAGGCATGAGGAACATTGGCATAGCAATGACTTTTCCTGTGAATAAAATAGTCACTGCTTGTACCTTTACTAAGGACTAGAATCTTGCAAAAGGCGGGCAGTGCAGAAAAATACACCTGGCTTTGGTTTCCATGGTAGAAAATCTATCCCCCAAATAATCACATTGGGTGTGGTATAGTAAGGATTCTTCAAACAGCAAAAATAAAAACCCGAACTGCACACCAACATTGTAAACTAAAGCAAATAGGGCCCCAGTATCACCCTGTGCTCTTATCTTCCCTTCTGTTACTCACGCTGGCTCTCCCACACATCCATCAATCTCTAAGTATTTACACAAAAGCACCCTCACTGTTTCCCCACAGATGACACCATCCCAAAGTCATGGTAAAGCAGCATCTTTAGATCAAGACTCTCTTGATACCTTTCTTGTCTTTCATCGCATTTATTTACTTTTGTTTGTGCTGTATTAGCTCTCTGGGGTTTCTGCAACAGAGATCATTAGGCAGTGTGTTAGCCTCTTCTTAATTATAGTTTTGTCTTTAGAAAAACAGTTGCAGAGTGTTATGAGAAGTGTGATGAAGACTCCAGTTGTCCTTCATTTTGCACGGGATATGAAATTTCCCTTTTTTTCAGGAAGGATGACATCATCCTTTTGTACAGTGTTATCAACACTGTATATATAGTACCCACCTTTGAGTCACATATAAAGTGGGAACTCCTCCAGCCAATAGCCTTTAAGATACCAGCCCACTTTGGGAGTGGTCTCATGTAGTATACGTGCAGATGAAAAGCATGCGCGGGTCTCTTGGCTGCTGGATTTGGTTCTAGTTCCTAGTGCATGCAGAGGACTGCAGATTGCTGTTCTTTCTGTGAGTTTATCCCCTGATAAATAAACCTTTGTTATACTCCATTCCTGGCTATTGTTGAGCTCTTTTGTGCGTCAACACACATAGAAGACTTTGTGGCTCCAGATTGACTGTCCTGGGCTAAAACATGGTATTTAGTTCTGTCTGCACTATCCACACTTTTGAGCATTCATTCGGGTTTTGGAATGTGTGCTGGACTGTTGCACACTGGACTATCATGTTTATTTGTAGAGATGTTGTCATGTGGTTCCTTGTCTTTTCTCAGAATCTTTGGTATTCCTTGGCTTCTGTGGTACCATCTTGGTCTGTCTTCATTGCTTGGGGCTCTCTCTTTGCGTTTCTGTTTATTCCCCCATTTTATGCAGATACTAAAACTATTAAGTTATGTGCTCACCCGCCTCTGGCAGGATGTCATATTTTTGTTCATTTGTTTTTGAAAGCAAAGTTGGTTTTTTCTAAGAGGCAACTTGAACATATATTCTTAAGAGAGAGGCACTTAAGAAAAGGACAGTGTATACACAAGTCATGGGAGAGAGGCAGAAATGGGGAAGAGGAGAGAGGGTAGAGAGAAGAGAGGAGAGGGGAGAAAGGAGAGAGAGAGAGAGAGAGAGAGAGAGAGAGAGAGAGAGAGAGAGAGAGAGAGA
>JABTXL010000002.1:3557077-3617449 GCA_025134845.1 Neodon shergylaensis
AGAGAGAGAGAGAGAGAGAGAGAGAGAGAGAGAGAGAGAGAGAGAGACCATCTTAATTACAACAACTATAATGGTCATGCTTCTAAAAATGGTTTCGTTCTGAGACCACGGATGGGGATTTCATCATGTGAAATTTTGGAGGGTGCAATTCAGCTCAGAACAGGCCTCTGCCTTTACCTTTATCTTTTCAGTGTATTTTCTTTCTTCTTTATGGCTATTCCTTCCACAGATGTATGGAGCCTGCTAAATCTGCTACCTTAGAAGCTGTTCACCGAGACACTGCTAATTGCTCCTTCTATGCTGATTCTGCACACTTCTCCAGAACTCATTCCCTTCACTTCTCAACAACAAAAAAAGCTCTCCGTGAACTTCCAGTCTCCTTTTTGTTCTGCCTATCTTCTCTTGTCCTCTGTGCTTGCCCCCTAGCCCTGTGCACTGCCATCTGGCTCCCGTCCCCATCACCTCCCTGGTGCTCCTGCTGTTAAGGACAGTGGGCCACCTGTGTTTGCTAGATGCAATGGCTTTCCTTAGATTACCAAGTTGAACTTGCCTGCTTTTGGAAGGTCTTAGGTGTTTCAGGTTCTGCCTTCCCAGAAGCCCCTGACATAAGGTTTCGTTTCTGCCCCACTGCCTGCTCATCAGAGTCCTTTCTGCTCCATTCTCCGTGAGCCCTTTCACATGTCAGCGTTTCTCAGCAGTCCCTTCCGAATGTTCCACACTTACTCCTCTGTGAGCTTTCCTACCATCAGCGCTCCAACAGCCATCTGTCTGCTCTGACCCTCAAGGATACTTCAAGTGAGCATGGCTCTCCTGAGTTCCAGACTGACATGAATTATTACCAGTGGACACTGTCAGATATGTATCTTCAGACAGCTTAAACACAATTTGTTCCACCTGAATTTGTCACATGTCTCCCCTCGTCTGTTTCTCAATCGATGCAGGATATCTCAATCAATGGAACTAGTATTCCACCCTGCGTCTCAGCCAGACTTGATTTCTTCGTTACCTTATCCCCTTCCGTAAGTCACATCCAATCAGTCCTATTCTTTACATTCTCTCTTGTTATTTTTCTTTTTAATTCTCCAATTCTACCTCTGGCAGTAGCTTATTTCAGGCTATTAACGTCATTGTCCCAGACTATGGTGGTGATACTCACAGGTCTCCTTGTCTGAGGTCTTGCTGTAATATGAGCCATTCTCTACATCGCATGACATTTCTCGGTGTAACACCATCCTCCTGTTAGAAGACACTGCCCGTGTGCCTCCAATTGTTCTGCAATAATTAAATGCAAACTGCACGGTGTGGCATTTCCATTGGTTCAGTGCCTATCTCTGTAGCTATGCTGCTTGCTAATCATATGATGAAGACCAACCTTTCCACGTACTCACTGGTTCCTAGCGCAGCATCCTGATTCTTTCAACGCTCAGGACTTTTGTGCATGCTGATGCCATTTGCCGACAGCCCGGTTTTCCTTGATACACCAGCACCTGCCTGCAGCTAGAAATTCACACGTCAAGAGCTGGAACAAAAGTTCCTCCTAAAGTTTTCTGTAGCAGTACACCCGCTGACTCTCTCACTCTCATGCAGATGATAGACCATGTATTTCATATGTTAACATATTCCTGGATGTAGGGGGTTGCAGTCTATGTAAGGATTAATCTGTTTCTGACCACACAACACAAAGCCAGGGATATACTTCAACACATTTCTGTTTACTGAATGAATAAATAAAATGAATGAGAGAAACCCTCTGAGGTGCTGTTCAGACAAACCATATTGCCTAAGATTGCAGAACCAGAGACAGTACATGAATAATTTTGAAACCTTACATATTCTTAGAATCAGATAAAATTTTTAAAAGACTGAGGAAAAAACCCATCAAATACTTAAGTAGATGGATAATTTTCAGAAATACATTTTGTTGACAGTCTGAAAATGCCACCTAGGTGTTTTTAGCGAATCTTCCAGGTCATATGTGGAAGAAAATACAAATGCCTCTTCAATTGCGTAGTGATTTGAAAAGTAGTTTAGGTAATCTGTTTTAGGTAATCAAAATCACTACAAGACACTGTATTGGGGTCTCTGTGTAAATTAAGCTAACAGTAGATTTATGTGTCCCTGGGAAGCACATTAAAAGTTGATTGCATTTGAACTCTGTTTCACAAGATAAAAACCATACTTGGCCCCATGACGGAGCCAAGAGCCTACTATTATTCTTCTAAAAGGACATTGTATTAAATTGACTCCTAATGACTTGTCATTATGTGCAGAGATTAGTGCGTTTCTCAAACATCATCAGAGAATCTTCTATGCGCAGCACAAAGTTGTTAGCACAGAGGCCCACAACTGGCCAAGGTCTAGAGAAGGAGAAACTGCGATGTTTTCATCTCTAGAAACAACATCTACATTATCCTCTACCTCCTCCTCCAAAGCCTCAGGGATCCTGGCAGAAGAGGGTACAGAAAGAGTGTGCGATCCAGTGTTAGTGGGTGGGAACGAGAGAACAGCATCTTATGCACATATTCACTTTTTAATAATGTTTGTGATAGCATGCATGAGATCTGCGCGAGCTCAAGCTAGGCCAACTCCCAGCATGGACAGGGGATTAAACACAAACTCACACCCGTAGCAGAGACACTGTTGGCTATTGATAGCTACTGAGAGAGGGGGAGTCAGTTTTCTCTTAATTAAGCTACCATAGGATAGACATACTTCAGTGAAAGGCTACACACCCAAAGATATATGGGCAGTACGAATTGAACTGAAAGGGCAAAAACCAACCAATCAACCAATAATACAATCACAAAGCATGGCAGATAGGAAAGAGGAATGGATCAGGAAGGGCTGTGTGGGAGGGGACTGAATATGATCAAAAGACACTGTATAAAATTATCACAGAACTAATCTATATCAAATAGCAATGAATAGATTGACAAATACCTATTAAAAAGCTGTTTCTGTCACTCTGAAGGAGGCCTCTAGAAGGTCCCAGCCTTACTTAGCAGAATATGAATCTGAGCTTCTGCTGTAAACTTTGAGGTTGGATGGGGGCCTGACTGAGGAGGGAGCAGGAAGAGCATTTAAGGCTAGCCTAGCAATGAGAAGATCTGCCCACCCCACCCTCAGTTGTGTCTGAAGCCACGCTGTCCCCCCCAGCTCCTCTGCTCTACAGAGACCCTTGCTACCACTTTCTGCCTGAAGACACCTGCCCGTGTGTCCTCCCTTTCTGCTCTCCACAGAGTGGCTAAAGGGATCCTGCTGGATCTTCACTAGATGAACTCACGGCTCTGCATAGCTAACTAAAGTGCTTATCTGCAATTAAAAGCGCTTATATGCTTGCACTATCAGCCCCCTCTATCCCTAGTCACCACCATTTTGCCATTCTATGTAGTCCGCCCTCCTAACACTGGTGTCATGGCTGAAGCTTCAGTGCCGGCCTCATCCTCATGCCTAAGAGACGCTACCCTTCTCATTTTCCCGCTCTGGACCATTTCCCTCAATGTCCCCATGTACCTTGGATGTGACTTCCTCCTTCCAGTGGCATCCTCCCATCCACTCGCCCTCTCCCTATTCCTTTCTTGCTCATAATTTCATCTGACAGCCCTTATTTACTGTATTTTGTTCTTTGTTGCCCAATTCCCAAAGTTTTAGGCACTGTGAGACAATCTCCTTTTGTTCAATGATGTGGGTGCATCCAGCACCTGGCACACGGTTGTTATCGATACCACGAACATAAGGTAACTAGAACTTCGAAATCCCGGTTTCTACTTTAGCCATCACAGGGGAAGAGAGACCAGACTGGGCTTTCTACTTAAAAAAAAATTGACAAAACATGAAATAATTCCCACCAAACATTGGAAAAAGTACAACACAGGACAATTTTTTCCTGACAGAATGGCTGGTTGAAACTCTGTGTCCAGGTTGTCCCAGTGCGGTCTCCTGAGAACATCTATAGGCTGCGGTGTACAGAGAGACTCAGTGATAATTTTGAGCTTAGTAGATGGCAGTTTGAGAATGCTGTGAGGTAGAATGCGACCAGAACATGGGCCCTACCTAGAGACCTGCAGATGCTGTAGGGATTCCTACCGCCAGTAGACTTTACGTTACCCGCCCACTTGGGCGTGGCCTCTTATACTATTTATGCCGATGTAAAGCGCGTGTCCAGCCTCTTTTCTGGCTGTGGGATTAGGTTGCTGTTCCACGTTCGAGCAGAGGATTGTGATCTGTGAGTCTACCCCTAAATAAGTAACCCTTTAGTATACTCAATTCTGAGCTAGAGTGGGATTTCTTTTTTAGCGTCCTTCTTCATGCAGACGACTCCCTGGGAGCCATAAACTGATGTGACTTCCCAGCCTGCATGAGAGGCGGGCTCATGAGACTTTTCTCACAGCCTCAAGTTTCCAGTCGTTGTCATTAACCTACCTGGGGGAACCTCCATAGGCACAAGAAGGCCATCACAAAACCCATCCCTATTCTAACTTCAAAAGCACCTTCAGCAATCTATAAATAGAAACTTTTTTTTGGATAAGATAGCTTCCCGGGTCCAAGGGAGGGCCTCTGCCTTCAGTGCTTCCATCCAGCACTGTATCAGGGCTCCTAATCATTGCAGCATATCCACGCAGAGACACACGAATACTGGAAAGGATTATTCAAAGTTGTCTTCCCGTAGATCCATGATTGTGTGTACAGGAATGTGAACATAGAACATAGCTACTAAAGCTAGCCACAAATTCGGGAAGTTTGCAGGCTACAAAAGCTGCTTCTGCATGTGTATTTGAGATCTTCAATGTGTATGAGGTGTAATTTTCAGGTAGTATATTCCTATATAGCAAGAAAAGACAGGCCGGGCACCGGAGACTATACCTACACGTGCTGCATCCTGTCTCAGTCCCTTCCAACGTAAATAAATGGAAATTGACACTCAAATAAAATTTATTTTTAAAAAATCAGAAGCTTCTTTGGCTAAACAATTTAAACATTTAAAATCCTTACACTTTAAAATTTTATACTGACAATTATGAATAAAAAGAATAACTAAAAATGTAGAGCATGTCTGTACGTCATGTACCTATTCATTATGTCCTCATGTCTTGCCAATATGAGTCAATGATATCCCAAAGTCCTCATAAACATTTCTGTAGAAGCTAGCAAGGGTTCATACATATGCATATACACACAAAAACATATACGCATGCACATGTATGTGTTCGAAACAATACAACAATCAAATCACCTTGACAGAAACCCAGACAAATTTGGGGTTGACATCCCTTCAAGTCTTACTGTAAAGTTCCATTAGTCAAGGCAGCATCATATTGGCATAAGGATAGAATTAGATCCAGTGGAACAGAATAGAGAATAAAGAATCAGATCCACACATAATCAATTGTTTCCCAACAAAGTTACCAAGCAATTCAGTGAGCAAAAAAAAAAAATCTTTTGATAGATTTACTTGAAAAGTTGTATTATATATACAACAAAAGAAAAGACCCACAGTCACTGTCTATCAGCACTCACAAGAATGATTGAAATAGCGACAATAAGATCAGATTTAGAAAGCGCCAAGAGACAAATACTGAAGAATAAAGAAAATGAGTGTATGTTTCCAGTCGACAATTAGGTAAAGATTTCTGAGACAGGGTGCAGAAAACACTTCATTGTGAAGAAAAGCAAAACCGAAGACTACAATTCATCACAATAAAGATTCTATTCACCAAACATAAAAAAACCAGATGAGTACACTATACATAGGTAGAAAACATTCACTCTATAGATATTCGACAAAGGACTTTTCCCTGGAATATGTAGCAAGCACTGACAGCTCAGTGGGACTGTTACCCCATTTCTAAAGCTATGCACAGCCTTGAGCAGGCAAGTCAAAAGACACGACAGAAATGGTCACGGAGCAACAGAAGAGGCTCTCAGCACTTTAGTCAATGGAAATACAAATTAAAACCCAAAAACTTTTCTTCACAGTCACCCAAATGGTTAGAATGCGGATGGCTCTTAAAGAGTGCTGGCTCGGGTGTGAAGGACCTGTGTCTTCAGTCTTGCAGAATAACACGCATAAGCACACACACACACACACACACATATGCATGCACATGCACACTTGGTAAGACAAGGCAGATTTACTTATTTTTAAATGAAGCTGAACAATTATTAACCTAAAGGAAAGGAATTTCACCCACAGATATTTACTCAGAAGATGTAAATGAGTTGAAGAAATCATTTGTATGTCATGCTGTCATGCCCATGATCCTTTGCGATATCGCAGTGTCTTCTCTCACTCTGCAGCTTGCTTTTCCTGCTTTGAGCTTGCTTTTCAATCACTACGAATTCTGTTTTACAACACACTCTTCTGCACTACACATGACAGTCTTAAATCACTTAAAGTTTTAATCAGATTCTATTTATTTATTTCTTTATTTCTTTATTTGTGTGTGTGTGTGTGTGTATGTATGTGTTGGGAGCAGTGAGACCCCAGATCCTGAATTTCTTGTAAACAACTTGTTTTCTCCTGATCTGAGTGCCTACAGCTGCTCTGAGCATGAGACCTTCAGGAGTTCCTGATGGTAGGAGAGTGGTTTCTGGTGGGTTTGGCTGGGGCGTGGCTATCTCCATATAATCTGCCCCTGAACACAATAAAGGGGGCATTCTTGGGGAATTCAAGGATGACCCGTGTCGCTGTCTCTCTGTCTGTGTGTGTTTGTGTATTTTGACCTCCAGCCCTCTTGCCCGAAGCTTGGTAACTGGGTGCCAGCGCACAGAGCGCAGACACGGGGGCGCAGTGCGCAGCACATGCTGGTTTTAGAACGCACAGCTCACAGTAACACTCTTGCTTCATGTCATTTCATAGACACTGTAGCACGGCTGTCGAACCCAGCTACTAAGAGGTTGAGGTAGGTGGACTGCAAGCTCATTGCTTGCATGGCGAGCTAAAGGCTAGTCTGGAGAGGTCCTGTTTCACGATGAAAATCAAGGCCTGGAAGGTTGGCTCAGTGGTTAAGAGCACTGGCTGTTCTGGCTGTTTTCCCACAGGGCTGGGGTTCAATTCCCAGCACCCACATGACAGCTCACAACCATCTATAACTCAAGTCCTGGCAGATCTGATGCCCTCTTCCTGTCTGCAGGCACAGTGATTCACAATGCGTAGACACACATTTATGCAGACACTCACATGCGTGCAATAAATAAGTAAAATCTCAAGAAAGTAATAAGTAAGTGAAGTGAGTTAAAAATGCTAAGCTGAGGACATGAAACACAGATTCCTGGAGTCTCTCAGATCTTCGCCCTGCCCTGGGTATCATGAAAAGGAGTCACCTTTAGTTTTCCCAAGGCTGCAAACTGTCTCTCTGTCTGTGTGTGTCTGTGTATTGTAACCTCCGAAGCTCGCAAACTGGGTGCCAGTGCACAGTGCGCAGACATGGGGGCGTGGTGCCCGGCATGTATGCGTGTGTGTATGCATGTGTGTGTTTGTGCGTGTGGGTTTGTATGTGTGACACAGAGCTCATGCAGAGGACAAAGGACAACTTTAAGAAGCTAGTTTTCTTGCCTTTTTTTTTCACCTTGTGGGTCCTGGAGATTGAACTCAAGTTGTTAGCAGTAACCACTTTATCCACTGAGCTATCTCAACAGCCCCTGGAGGAAGTTCTTAATTTTTCAAACAGCCTTAGACTACAATGTTAGGGCTTTTAACTAGCCTGCACAGGGGTTTAGGTTCAATTCTTAACATGGTCAAAATAAAAAAAAAAAAGAAAGAAAAATGTTCCCTACATATTCCTAATGGTAGGCACCAATGAAAACATGTTCCTATAAAAACTCAAAGGCGGACCAGAATTTTCCTAAAAAGACAAATATTTTCATGCTCACCCAAACATCATTAGACAATGGCAATTTGAGGCCAGCACACATAAGATCCTGGTGAAATTGATGAAAGCAATGTAGTAAATGAAAGAAATCACATACAAAAGAGCTCATATCACATGCGTCTCATGAGAAGACACTGAAGAATGAAAACTAATCCACATTATGAAAGGCAGGGCAGCAGAGACCCAGAGGCACTGACCAGGTGGGTGCGAGGAAACTTTCTAAAGCGATGAAGACTATTGTATCTTGACTTCAGTGGCAGTCTAAACCCTAAACTATTTCTAAAAAATGTGAACATTTTACTGTAAGCAAGGAATAGCACTCCAGAATCTTAAAATGACTTTGTACCATTCTTTCCCAGGAGAAAGGGGAAAGGAGAAGAGAGGGACAGGTGGGATTTTAGTGTCCCTTGCAGCGAGGTGGCCGCACATCTGTGTAGCATTACATGATTAGCATCACACGTGTCGATGTGTGCACTGGTCTCATGTGCTCACGGCTCTCTGGAGGTTGGATGCATTTATTTTCAGCAGAACCTAACATAGCATAAAACACAGGCTGGGTTATCAACTGCTGAGAGTCACAAACAAGCTTGGAGGGCAATAGATCTAACTTTGAAACTAAAGAAAACAGGATGATCAGGTGGGGTAACAATGAAGAGAAGAAGTGAGAAGTGTAACAGAGAGAGTCTCTGGACCTCCCTGCTGAGAGGCCACAGGCAGTCTCCTAGGTGACTTGCAGGCTTTCAGCCAACCCCAAATCACTTTGCTCTGGAGTCTCTTTGTACACATAGGTAGTTTTTGATATCTGTAGAACAATCTCCTGTTTTCAGGTACCCATGGAAGGCAAGCTCCAAACACTGACCATCTCTGCCAGTATTGTAGCATTACAGTCTACCATAGCAATGGAGGGCCGTGGTATGAGCACTGTGTGGATAAAGAAATCCCATGAATCAACTCTGTAGCCCAGAGAAGGCGAAGAAGCAGAGGAAATCATCTTTGTTCATCTTTACATTTATGTCAAATGCAAATCTCTAATTTATATAAAATTGATTGGTCTAGGGACCGGTTTTGCCTAAGCTAGAGCTTCTTAAGTCTGAGGTTGGTGACAATTTGGAAACTATCTGTGAGTGTTTGGAAAGATAAATACTCTTATTGTATAATCGCTAATGGAACTCTAAATGGTGTACCCTTCTCGAGAAGCCATTTGGCGGTATGTGCTAAGTGATTTCAGAATGTTTCATTTCCTTCAAATCAATCATGACATGAATCAATTTTCCCATTACATGATCCAAAGGAAATAATCACCCATGTAGAGGAGAATTCATATGCAGGAACATTTATCAGAGCTGGAGAAAAATTTGCAAAGCACTCAAGGTTTAATGAAATAAAAAAAAGCTGGTTAAACAACATATGGCATATTATGAGACATTATATATCCATTATAAATAATGGTACTGAGGAGAATGAGGAAATATATGTTTCCTGTAGTCCAAAAATCACCTAAACTTTATCGAACAAATCTGATCAAACTATGACTATAAACTTCAAAGAGGGAAAGCCTCAGATAAGTTCATTTCTCTAAAAATGTGTTCAGATTCCACAGCAATCATAAAACTATGAAGAACAATAAAACAACACACTGGTTTGTAGTCATTATGAGAGCGAATGATATAAGCCCTCAGGATCAGTCTAAAAGAACATGGGAAGACAGAGACTCTGGTAGCGCTGTGGGTGGTGTGATAAGATTAGGAGATGCTCAGGCCCTACAGCTAAGGACCCCACTCTGGACCACGTCCCATTCACACATTCGCACACAGGACCTGTGGCAGCACACATGAGATGGTGACAGTGACGCTGGACCAGGGGAACCCGAGCGACTGGACGGGATAAGGAGGCTGGCCATGACTATGAATTGACAAAGAAATAGGTGACGCATACATCAATATATCTAAAGAAACAGAGCTCCCCCAAAAGGTGAAAAGAAAACAAGGTTCTAAGAAGGCATGTATAGTAAAGAATATGTACACAAAACAACTTAATTCAATGTATGTATTAAAATGGCATCCATTGGATACAGCATAGCGTGTATTTCTGCCAACAAGCCACCTCCCTATCCTGAAAACGAGACCCACTTCTGTCGACAGTCATTGATGAAACAGCCTATAGCGGAAGGCATATACATTCCATGTGCTGTACCTGAGACTGGAAAATTAAAGCCATATATTAAACTCATATATCAGCACAGTGCAGCTTGGTAATAAATACGCAACAGACATAAAGAGCAATGAAAAAATTAAAATGTTAAGAACAAAAAACCTCTAACGATCTGTCAAATGCTCATTTAAAAGTCGTGGGTGTGTTCGGGCATACAGCAGTGTGGCAGTACAGTGGAGGACAGACCGTTCATACTGCTGCAGCAAAATGCCACGGATGCGCGTGACTTAGGAGCAATAGAGGTGTTTCTGTCGGGGTTTTACACCCTCAGTTGTTCAAGATCCAGTCGGTAGCAGACTCTGTCTGGAAGGAGAAGAGCCCTTTTCCAGCTTTGTCGATCGTATTTTCTTACCACATACTCACAAGGAAGAGGGAGTTACACAGCTCCCTGGGGCCTCGGACAAAGGGCTTTAATTCCAGTCAGTAAGACCTGGGTACCACGATGCCATCACTCCCCACTTTCTGGTTCCATCACTCTTGTGATTACATCTTAGCCTGTGAAAGCGAATTCACATGACCGGTAAAAGGCGTTCAAACCACGGGAACCGAGCAAGAAGCCCAGGGCTCAGGCATTGAAGTGGGAGCGAGTGTACTCCGAAGACCCACCCTGAGACCATGAAGCTCAGCTTAGGAGACCCAGGAAGTTCAGTGACGAGACGAGAACTCCTCCACATCCTCTTGCCTCGTGACTGGATCATGTACTGTTGACTCCATCTGGATGAAACCGCTCAGAGCCCTGGGTGCATTAAGAGTACTTTGGCTGCCAGAAACCCATAGAACTCCATTTTCCCAGGAAAGAGGGGTTTGGAGCAGTTATGTAAAAAGAGCCAGGGTCACATCAGTGAGTTTGGAGGCAGCTGATTTAACTGAGGTTGTGAAAGGGAAATGGGCCGGATGCCACAGATAGTGGGCCAAATGACGGACCTGACCTTCTAGATTCTCTGAGGGTTAGTTTTGTATCAGTATGACTGGGCCTAGAGTGCTCTGATCCCAGGATGTCCTGAGGGTATTTCTGGATGAGATTAACACTGATTTTAGGGACTTGGTAGTTTGACCTCCTCATTGTTGGGGGACATTATCTACCTAGTAGGTTTTTTTTTTCCTAATTGAAATATTTTCTTCCAGGGTGTGGGGAGGATGTAAGGCTCAGAAAGCTAACAAAACTCTCAGGAGTCTGGGAAGGCAGAGATATGCAAGTCTCCCCAGGGTTGCATTAGCAGAGAGCAATCCCTCATGGGAGCTTCAGAGGAGCAACTTCGTGCACGCTTGAATGGGGTCTGAAGGACATGGCAGCCACTGAGCCACCCATCGTGACATAAGTGGCCCTCATAAGCAGCTTTATCATCAAGCTGGGCTTGGTGGACCCTCGTCTGCTGCGCATACTGCGGTCCCGGTCTGCGCTCTATGCAATAGACCCCAGCACGCGAGCTTCGGGCAAGGGGCTGGAGGTTGAGAATACAGACAGACGCAGAGACAGACCGACTCGCAGACCTTTTAACACTGATACCAAAGCCCCAAGAATGGCCCCTTTATTGTGTTCAGGGGCAGATTATATGGAGATATCCACGCCCCAGCCAAACCCACCAGAAACCACTCTCCTGCCATCAGGAACTCCTGAAGGTCTCGTGCTCAGAGCAGCTGTAGGCACTCAGAGCAGGGGATTACAAGAAATTCAGGATCTGGGGGTTCACAGCTCCCAGCACTGGTCTTCTGTCTGTCGTCAGGTGTCTACTCCCACCTTCCCAGGAACAGTCTCACGGAGCTCTTCCATTAAAAACCAGAAGGCAGAGCAGGGAGGAACGCCCCCTTTATTCTCGGCCATCTTCTGGAACTGGGCCAATGGTCTCCTCCTGCCTTGACCTCAGATTTACATCCTTTATCCCCGATCTTCAGGTTGACTAAGATGATACCACATAACCTGTGTCTTGTCAAAGACAGACTGTGGACTTCCCTGTGAGTCTCTACTTTGTGGTTCTGTCTCTGAATGACCCTAACTAACACAGACTTCTGAAACAGTCTATACATTAATGGGATGGGGAGCAGCAGCTATTTAGAGATTTGAGAACAGGCATTAGGATGAAAGAGAAAAGACACCAATTAAATATGTTGTTTTTAAAAGGATTTCAAATTACCTGAGCCCAACAAATATAGATTAAGTATTTTCCCTATTTCCAAACATTCTACTTGTAAAGAAAATGTTACTTTATACCGAGAAAAATGTTAGAATAAATGGGGGAAAAAAGCCCTTGAGTGAAAAAGAGAGATGCAGAGACAAGGTATTTCTAAGCAAAGTCTTTAAGTCTCTTCTCATTCTGTGTTTACGTTGTTCCTGTTGTTCTGCCCCATCGCAGGCCTTGGGCTAGAGTCTGGAGACGAAAGATAGAAAACACCACCCTGCTTTCAAATAGCTCATCATAGCTGTTCCCAGCACAAGAAAATGGAACCTGCCAGGATGTCTGTTAATAGAAGAGGACATAGTGAAAGTATGGCAAATGAGAATGCTCTCTCTCTTGTGCACACGATGCATGCATGCACACAGGCACATACACATGCATGCACACACACACACATGCATGCATATACACAGGCGCATGCATTCACACATAGGCATGTGCACCGCATGCACACAGTCACATACAAATGCATGCACATACAGTCACATACGCATGCATGCACACACACACACACACACAGGCACATACACACTCACACACACATGCATGCCTACACAGGTAGTACACATGCACACACATGCATGTGCACAGTCACACACATGCACACATATACACATGCACACTCATGAACATGCACACACACAAATGCCTGCATGGACACACCTGCAAACTCACACACACATGCACGTACACACATGTAGGATTTTTACTGAACTTTTAAGAAAACTAAAGTAATTAAATCTTCAGGAAAATTATACAACCAGAAAGATTATACTAAGTGAGGTTACTCAGGAAGGCGAACACTCCATGCTGTCTCATGTGGACCTTAAGTTTTAATTTTTGCATGTATGTAAGCAAGATTATGAGATAGGAACAAGAGGTGTTGCAGGGGACAAAAATCACATGTAACGTGAAAGTGGAAAGGATGCTACACAGGGTATAAGGGCTAAAGGAGGGGGAAGGGGTAAAGAGGAAGGGGGAAAACATCAAAAACAAAGTTTGCTTTTAAAATTCCATGAAGAAGCCTAATTATTTGTAAGATAGTAAAAATGAAAAGGAAAAGAAAAAAAGAGAAAAAAGATTGAAGTCTGTTCCAGAAGGTTTTCAGAAAGTAGTTATTCTGATATACAGTTTTATATTGAATTTATTTTGTTTTATTATTATTTTGTGTGTGTGTTGGATGCATATGTACTTATTTACATGTACCTATGTAGAGGTTGGAGTGAATGAATATATGTTATCTTCATTACTTCATCTCCACCTAGTATTTAAACATATTTTCATTAATAATTTGAGAATTTTATACAGTGTATTTGGAACATATTGACCCCAACTCCTCCACTTCACTCTTCTTAGATTAACTCCTACTGCCCCTCTCTACCCAACTGGTATCTTCATGTTTACGTCTTTTCAATTTAATAACCCATTACTCTGATTGTGATATCCATTTACTCACGGTTGTGGGACCACCAATAGAGATACTCTTAAAGAAAATTGAATCTCCCTCAGAAATCACCAACTGTCCATAGAGCCTTAGTTAGGGGTGATGGCTGATAAAACATTTCCCATTCCATGGTAGAATGTTGACCGGCTTGACTGTGTGCAGGTCTTGGGCAGGCAACCACGGCTGTTGTGAATTTCATTATTATAGTTGTAGCATCATGTCCAGAAGACACTGTTTGGCCTCTATCATCCCCCATCTCTGGTTCTTATAATTTCCACCCCCTCTTTTGAGAAGGTCCATGAGCCATGGGAGAGGAGTGATATAGGCTTTCACATTTTTTGAGTGTTCCACAGACACCTAATCCTTTCACTTTTACCAGTAGTGAGTTTCTGAGTTAATTATCATTCTTTGTACAAAAATACCCGAAGGTGTAAGTGGGAAGAAGGATGGGAGGGCAGGGCACAGGATGAGTTGAAGGGATATCTAACATTAAGGATATTTGAAAAATTCATATAGAAACTCACAGACAACAGGATGATGTGAGGAGGAGAATTATTATTTAGATATCTATTTTCTAATGATAGCAATAAGTGGTGTGGATTAGGGTGGGTGAAGATATAGGGAAGATCTGGGAGGGGTCGGGGGAGAAGAACCCTAATGTTCCATTTAGGACTTAGTGTTTCAAGGTCTCTCACTCTGCATATCGTACAACTAACTGTGGGTCTTCGGCTGTATTTCAGGCATTAAAGGACATTTCCTTACTACCAATGTTTTTGGAAAACATTATAAATTTATTTATTTATTTCCCAATCCTCCCTCATTATCTTCCAATTCTCAAGTACAACTTATCTCCAATATATCAATGTTCTTGACGTGCGTCTCAGAGAAGACACTTAAAATATTTGTTGAAGGGATAACCATAAGAGAGTGGACAGAGTCAAGAAAAGTAATCTGGGTAAAGGGAAATTCTAAGTAGCCCTTAGAGAAAAATTGGTAGGTGATTGGTTGGTCCTTTCTCTAATTTGTGAAATATTTCTGTGTTGCCCACTGAGTGCCAAATTTCGGCGTGGAGCGTCAGTGGAAAGCGAAGCAGAGTTCCTTTCTGTCCTGAAGGTGCCACGGTCTAGAAGTACAAGGTCAGTTCAAGGCATGATGGGGAGACATGGGATGGGAAGCATGGAGGGAAAGTACTTATCATTTTGGGGGTTCCATAAGGGTGTGCATATCTAGCTATGTTTAGACCAAGTCCTAACTTGGAATTCAGGAAGGATAGAAGGCTGCAGAGTTTGAAATAGGAACATTGCAGCAGTAAATTCTGGCAAATCAGAGAGAAGGCAACATGTTCAGGGCGTGGTGCTGCAGAGATGAGAGCCCAGGGTGCCGTTCACACTATGGTAAGAGAGCAGCTTCCTGAGGCTCTGAGATGAGATGGGAAATGGCTGTGATCAAATTATGTGGACTCCTTAAGGTCACTGAGTTGTTTGCCTAATGATTGCCAAAACGGAAAATTTCTTTAAGTTTTCACCTCAATAAAAACTTAAAACTATATGGCTTCAAGTATTATTGAGGTAAGTCAGTACTCAGAATTTTTGCCCTTAAATTTCATGATACTGATGTATTTTATAATTAAACTTTCTTGTTTTGGCAACTTTCATGAAAAAAAAAAACCCACACAACAAATCTACTCATCTTCTGCCCCATCAGCCCCCTCACTCTCTGTCTTACTCCACTGAAACTTCTTCCCAACCTTTCCCTGCCTCTCACTTTTCTGTCTCCTTTGCTCGGTGGCACACTGTTCCACTAGTTTTTCAGGACCGCCCTTGCACTCTCTGACTCAAACTTACTTGTTTGAAAACTCTTAGAGTAGATCATAGTTGAGGAGAAAACAAGCATCACACTTTGTCATGGAAGACCCCCTTCTTCGCAAATATATGCAAACAATTAAAAACTTTCAGGCTGCAGAAATGAACTCGCGTGAGAAAAAGCTGACATTCAATCCTGGCTCAACTGCCAATAGCTGCCCTGGAAAACCCATGCAGCTGCTTTGGGCCACAGTTACAGCATCTGTCGAAGCCAAATCAATAATATTTACTGAGTGGCCACAAGGCACAAAGACCCCCAAGGGAGGCTCTAAGGTTCTTGAGGCACAGTCAGAAGCTTAACTCACCAAGAACTCATGATGTAGCTGAGTAGCACTGAGACCTAGCACAGGCAATAGCAGCCAGAGGACAGACAGTTGCCTGTGTCTAGAGAGGCAACATTTGAAATAGGAGAAGGAAACTCATGTATAACCGAATCATCAGGATTTATATCTTGGGGGGTTGGAGGCAGTGGTTTCCAAAGCAGGAAGTGAAACTGGCTTCTCAGGTCGGGTGCTTTGGGAAAACCCCTTCGTTCTGTTTACTTCTCGTTGTTTACATTTAATATTGCCTTGTATGTGGTGTGTGGGGATTGGGGAGCTGATGTGCTCTGCATCCTTTGCACAGTACACACACACACACAAACACACACACACACACACACCATAGCAGTTAAAGTTCTTTGTTCCTAGTGACAAATGGCTACTATACAGAAACAGGGGAACTGCTGGGTATGTAGAATGAGCCTCTCTTCTCAGTAAGTCCTGTGTCCATCCATGGACCCTTCACCGTGGTGCCTCCACCAGTAGGTATACCTGTTCTCCTTCCAGGGGGAGTCTCTGTAAGACTCTCCCAAGTCCTGCATTCTTTAACCTTTTCCATCCCTGGAGTCTTGGACTCTGTTGTCCCCATTTTCCTTTCCTTGCTTGTCTTTACATTTGAAATACCTTGGAGTGAGGTGAGAGCCCTGCACTCCCTGTCACTGTTTCTGGAGGTGTGTCTGTGGAGCTGGTTACGTGGGAACTTCGGATTTTCATGAGAGAAGAAGAAGATTAATTATTAAAAACAGATGTTTGGCATTTGCCCTTATACCCACACATAGGTGTAGGCTGTTCCCTTTCAGCAGATGGAGACCATGATAGAAAGAAACAATGAATCAAAATGCAGAGTTGTGGAGCCCCATCGTATGGATACATCTACAAAATCACTCCAGTATCCAAGGGTCAGTGAATATTTTAAAAGGGGGCACAGAAAGACTGTTAGAGCCACAAGATCAGGAAGTTTGCTGTGAGATGTGTCTCCAAGGACTATCAGAAGCTGGGTCCGTATTGCCTCACCCACATGACTGCCCGATGTGAACTGAACAAGGACAGCACAACAGACGTGCGGATATGACATGGAAAATGCTCAAGAGCTTTCATTCTCAGACTGAGAACCACAGCCGCTACGGAACGGTGGCAGTAGGAGAAGTGATCTTTCCCGGGGAATGACACACTATTTGGTTATCCAGTACCAAATGGTCAGCCCTGAATGCATATACACGTGTAACCTTATAGAAACCAAGCAGGTTTTATTTAGGAATATATATGTATATGTGCATGCATATACATGATATACATGCAATAACAATTAATGAAAAAGAAGAATTTCAAAAGAGGAAGCAGGGTTTATGGGAGGCTCTGGAAGGATGAAAGGGAAGAAATTATAGAATTATAATCTCTAAATTTAAATAAAGATAGCGATTGGGAAATAAAACCTCTATCTCTTCCTAATCTTTGATTAGGAAATATTACATTAACTTTGCTCCTAATTCTTGGTATTTAAATAAACTGGATCTTATGTAAAAGACAGTCTTGTCCCAGAAACTAAGGTTGCAAGATCTTTAGTTCAGGGAGCTCAGAAGGAAGAGCAGTTGAGATACTGAAATATCCATGGTGCAGCAAAGGTGCAAAGGTGGTTTAACCCATCCATCCACTATACTGCTGGTGGAAAGGCATAGGAAAGGGGCCCCAGAAATAATTTCAGCCTCTCAGGTAAACGTCATGGGTGCTGATAGCAGATGTAGTTGTCTTATTTTGTTGTACACGGAAGATGGCCATTGACAGGCTATTGACAAATTATATTAAAGTCATGAATTTATTTTGGTTACTTCAGATAGTTATATAGAATAAGGGAGAGAATCTAGGAGTCAAGGGTGATTATTTGCCTATTAAATGTTTCAAGTTGTCTACAATGTTCATTAAAATGTTTCACGTGGTCTACAATGATTTGGAGGCTGTGCTATGTGGTAAGAGTACATGTTGCAGGATATGTCATTGCACTGTGAAATCTGAGCTTATGTTTGCATTAATTAAATAAAATAAACTTAGGCAGGAGGAAGAGCCAGAATGTATTCGACATAAAGTAACCATAGAGAGTCAGAGGGAGCCTAGATGTACAGTGAATAGTAGGGACTTTGAGTGTGGTAGTCTTTTTTGGTTTGGAAAAGCAGATGGATGCTTTTTCTGAGATGTCAGTGAAGGCGAAAGTAGGCTAGTTGCTTCTCAACCTCTCTGAGCCAGCAGGTTTTCACCCCAGCCTCTGACTCCCAAGTCTTATTCACAAATAGAACAACCGACATTTAGTTTCAAGCTACTTTTGGTGGTAGTGTCAGGAGGCAGATCTGGCAGCACGTAAAAGTCCCACTGTGCTATTATCCGAGAAGTGGGAAGGGAACTATTTGGAGTCACAATTACTGGCTAAAGTGGCAGTAGATTCAAGTGCAGCCACTGTGCCAGAGGAGAAACATTTTCGTGCTACAACAAGGGACACAGCACACAGCCAACACTGCTGCCACTGCTACTGTCTGCAGGGATTCTAGGAAGCTGCCTCATGCTTGGTGGAAGGGGCCCAAGCTTGTAGATACCACTGCTGCTGCAGACAAAATGGAAAGTCAGCAGATTTGATGAAAACCCTGGGAAGTCCTTAAGGAGAGAGTTAAATAATATTAAAAAGAAAAATCTTTCCCACATTAAGAGTGAGAAATATAACAATGCAGGAAGATAGGACTCTGTATGGTGCTACTATGGATGGCTTGAAAATGGGAAAAATAAATGAGGGGATAAACTTACTATCTGTAAGTGGCATAATGTCTATTGTAATTACTATCGGTTTGGTAATTCATATTTATCTTTAAAAAAGTGGTTTGATAACAGTGCCAAATATGAAAATTTTACTGATAACATACAAGCCTTAGACTTATTAATAAAAATAAGAAAAATTTGACTGATAAGATGAAAGACTTAGAAGGACTTACTCTTATAAGATACAAGTTCTATAAAGACTTACTGCTGATAAGATGTGAGCCTTAGAAAGAACTACTAAAGAATATAAGAAAAAAGTACTCATACACAGACAGAGGAATTTAGACAAGATCCTACTGCACCACTAAATGATAAAACTGAAGAGGGGTGGCCCAAGATTATTAGAAAGCCAACTTTCTTTTATCTCATAATACTATACAAGAATGACTGGCAGATGATAGGCACTCCCAAATTTGTGAGAAGTTAAATAGAATTGTATAGAAATATTAGACTTGAGGAGACTTAAGGAAGCAGACATTTCATGTGGTATGCATTCACCCTATGTGAAGCAGATGTGAAATTCAAGGACAAATTAAAATAGAATTATCCCCTAAGACTGGAAAGATTTAGTTACAGCAGTAATAGAAACTGTTCAATTATAATGGCAAACATGGTGGACAGAGAAGGTTAGTGTCATGGAGTAATAAAGCAGGGATACAGGCACTGATATTTCTCAAGATCAACTTCTAAGTGAGGTCAATATACTGAGTTGCAAAGACAGTTTAAATTTGATGATCACACCTTGGGCCTATGGCATTTAGCAGTCTTAAATGCTTGGGATAAGGCTGAAGAATCAAGAAAGAGACTGAGTCACTTACTAAAATTATACAAGGCCCAAAAGAAGCCTACACTAATTTTTCACAAAGACTGACTTCAGCTATAAATAGAATAGTATCATAGTTAGATGAATATTAATTGACATTTTGCTAATTCAGAATGCAAAAGGTGACTAGGCTTTTAAAGGCAAGATGAATGGTTTAGAAATATGGCTGATATTGGATCTTAACTTATGGTATACTTTGTTAGAAGTAATTTCTAGAAATTTTTAGAAAAATCAAAATGTCAGATGTTTTATTTGTCCTAAAAATTCATTTGAAAAGGTATATTCAGGAAGATGCTCCTAGAAACAATGTTTTATCTAGAGATTATTCAAACAAAAGGCCCCAACCTTCTGGAATATGCAGATGTGGCAAAGGCTACCCTTGGACTAATGAATGCAGATCATCAAGAGACTGACAATGCAATTATTTTCCATTGGGAAATTCCTCAGGGGCATCCCAATATTAAATTTGCTAAAATTATTTCCTGTCATCTTTGGAGAAACTCATCCACAGAGCAACTAAAATACTTAATGTCTGTTGTTAAAAACAACACCACTCTGGACATGAACAAAGACAAAACAGCTTCCGTAGATAAAACTAAAAGTTCAGGAGAGACAAGAAAACAGAATTTTGGCAAACTTCTATTAAATGATCAGAGATCAAAGCTAAAAATACAAACAAATGACATTTAAGTTGAAGGTTTAGTAGATAAAGGAGCAGATGTGACAATAATTTCACCAAAATCTTGGCATCCAGATTGATCTCTTCTGGAGGTAAATGCTCAGCTCTAGGGATTGGAACTTTGTCTCAGGTAAAAAACAGTGCAAGATGGGTCAAGCGAATAGGGCCAGAAAGACAGATAAGAAAATTAAAGCCATATGCGACTATCATAGCAATGAATTTTGAAGGACATGATTTGTTGCACCAAGTCAAAACACAGATTAACATTTCTCTAATCTCAGAAACAAATGATAAAATAAATAATACTTTCTAGATTATTAAAAGATATTATCAAGAACAGCCTCAGACTGTTCAGGCTGTACAAAAGCATGGCACAAAAACTGTTGGTCTTTCTAAGGTACCAACAACACTACTTTTAAAATGGTTGATAACTCTTCATGGATGGAACAATAGCATTTGACATAAAAAAGATTACAGGTAGTAAAAGAGCTTGTACAAGAGCAACGAAATGCTCAACATATCAAAGAATTGATCAGTCCTTGGAATTCTCCTTTATTTGTCATTAAAAACAAATCTGAAAAATGGATAACGGGAACAGGTCTGAGAACTA
This sequence comes from Neodon shergylaensis, assembly GCA_025134845.1. Classification (NCBI taxonomy): domain Eukaryota; kingdom Metazoa; phylum Chordata; class Mammalia; order Rodentia; family Cricetidae; genus Neodon; species Neodon shergylaensis. The sequence continues at coordinate 3,577,871 of JABTXL010000002.1, forward strand.
TAAATAATAATAATAAATCAACCTGAGGTCAGGAGGTAGAGTCAGCAACTAGTTGACAGGTAGTAATCATAGAAAGTCATAGGGAGTGTGGAAGATAGAGAGACCTACAGGAAGTAGCAGAGAGGGACTTGGATTGTGGTGGTCTTTTTTGGTTTGGCAGAGCAGAAGGTGTCTCTTTCTGAGACACCGCCAAAGAGGAAAGGTGAGCTAGTTGCTACTCAGCCTCTCTGAGTTAGCAGGTTTTCACCCCAGCCTCTGACTCAAGTCTTGTTGATAAATAGAATAATTGAGACTTGGTTAAAAGCTACAGCTGGTGTCAGCAGGAGCTGAATGGGCAGGGTGTAAAAGTCCCACAGTGCTGCTGTCTGAGAAGCAGGTGAGTAACTCTGGAGTCATAATAACGTACTGAAACAGCATTAGATTCAGGTTCAGCTGCTGTGCTGGAGGAAGAAGAACAAGCATATATTGAATAAAGTGGAAGAAGTTCCTACCCTTGTTGCTCAAAGCTATGGATCTTAAGAGTTAGACAGCAATGGCCTTAAATGGAGCAATGATAAAAGTCCCAGACAAGTGTGTAAATTGATGTGAGCAGTGAACCTGTTACTGTGTATGTGAAAAGTTGGTGATGCTGCTGATGGCTGTTAACTAAGGGGTGGTGCAGAGAACCAGGTCATTTATTTCTCAAAAAGGCTTTCTGTAGATATAGGGGTGGGGTCATTTTCAAGGGACCCTCACTGGAGGTGTCCACAGGAGGCATTGGAGAAATACAGAGTTGACAGACATCTGAGTATAGGCCTAGCGGGGTTGACACAGGAAGTAGCATGAAGGACGGGGAGCAGAGATGAGGAAGCTGGTCACATTGGGTGACATAGACCTTTGAGAACTTGGTGAAGGGCCGAGAGAGTCATCAACATGAGAGAAAAGCGGAAGAGGCTAGAGTGTGGGAGCTCATGGGAGGCTCGTGTTGGGGGTGAATGTATTAGTAGGTGAAAGCAGGTTTTGGGGGTCCAAGTTGGTCAAGAGAAGGCAATATTAGGGTGGATGCTTTGAGAGGGTTTTTTTTTTTTCAATGTATAAAAACACCTGCTGCTTTAGTAGAGAAACTGACTTTGGTCTGTCTTGGTTACTTTTCTTTGGTTGTGATAAGACATCACGAAGCAGGCAACTTATAAAAGAAAGACCTTAACTGGGGCTTCTCATTCCAGAGGGTTAGAATCCATGACTACCATGGTGGGGACAGTGGAAGAAGGCGAGTTGGCAAGGCCCTGGGTAGTAGCTGTGAGTTCGCATCTTGAGATATAACGACTAGGCAGAGAGAGCTACCTAGAGATGATGTAGGCTTTTGGAACCTCAAAGTCAAACACCCAGTGATGCACCTCCTCAAACAAGTCCATACTCCTAATCCATCTCAAATAGTTCCACCAACTTGGAACCAAAAGTCAAATATATGAGCCTACGTGAGGCCATTCTCATTCTTACACAGGTTGCTAGCACCAGTTTGCAAACACCTGCACCAGGCAGCTCACAACACCTGTGACTCCAGATCCAGAGGAGTCAATATCCTCGTCTATATCAATGCCTCTACACCTCTGCTCTTCCTGGGCAACTGCATCTATGTTACACCCTACACACACACACACACACACACACACACACACACACACACACACACACACAATGAGAGTAAAGAGGCTTATAAGGCAATTTCCAACTTCATATATTCTGGCCGTATTACAAATGGTAATTTCAGTGCTTTCTTTCTTTCTTGTGGCTCTGGTGGCTTTTTTTTTTTACCCTATAAAATTTCCTACAAGATCTAATGTGAAGAATTTAAGTATCACAGAGCAGAAGTCGTCTGAGGGGAGAGGATTTAGTCTTACTGGTAAGGGTAGCTTGGTTTCCTCGTACTCACAGTGGAACCCTGAGGGAACTGCCCAGGGCTGTCCTATCTTAAAGCCTGTCCCAGACATGTTCTCACTTTCGTAACAGTAGGGACCAGCTCTGTCGAGAACAGCATTCTAATGCGTGCACCTGTGTGCGCACGGCAGCTGCCAGTCTGGAGGTTCTTGAACACCTGTGAAGAACAGTTTCTGGGGAATCTGTGTCTCTGGGCACTGGACATCACCAGCAATCTCCTTTAGATCATTACAGAGTGAGCAGACCTCAGCTGGACATGGCCTGGAGGAGATTTAAGGGGTTAATAACTCACACTTCCCTCCATCCACATGATGACACAGCTTGACTGTGTCTGGGGCCCACCAGCACTCTTCTTTGTTGGCTGGAGCTAAACCGCCTCTCCGGTCCTACCATAGTAGCTTTTCCTGGGTCTCCTGTCAAGCTCACGCTGATTCATGGGTTCGAGTCTGACCCCATCCAGCTTTCTGCAGAGGTTACAAACTTAAAACTTGTCAGTGCCCATAAATGCCTAACCTTTTTAGTTGGTAAAGTTCAGAGACTGGTCCTTAGGGGCTCCACAGTGTTCCTGCCAGGAGCAGCTGTGTGGCCTCAAAGAGTCAATGTGAATATTTGAACAGGTAAAAAATCAGTCATAGGGCTGGGCTGGGCCGATACACCACACATGTGGATCAGGCCACAGGACAGCCCATGCAGGGCTGTGAAAGGAAAACTCTATACTGGAGGTGTAGTTCCTCCGCTAGATTTCCTGTCTGGCAGGCATCTAGCCCTGGGCTCAATGTCTAGAACCTCCTACTCCAGCTGCAGTGGTGTATGCCTTTAACCCTGGTGCTTGGAAGATTAAGGTCATTCTTGGCTGCATAGGTAGTTTGAAGCCAGTGCAGGACACGTGAGAGTCCCGACTTCCCCAGAAGGAAAGCACTGTGTGAGCCATTTGTACAGTAAAACCTTGCCAGAGGAGCTCTGAGGCGGAAGAACCTAAATTCTAATAACTGGGCTTTGGAGGGGCCCAGTGAGAATGAATGTGAGCATATACAGAGCCCGGTGTTAGCGCCTAGTTGCATGGTCAAATGTCATCTTTGAAAGGGATTCAAAAATGGAGTTTTCCCCACTCTCCAAAGTCAAGAAATGTTTCAGTGAGAGAGGGAAGGAAAATAAGAGGTGAGTTTTCCATGTTCTAAAGATCTCTCAAAAGCCCGGTTATCAAGAGGCCTGAGTAAAATGGAAGTTATTGTTGCTAAGATCTTTGTCAGGAAAGTTTTTATAAAAATAGGTATGTGCAGGCAGAAAGAATACAGAAACAGAGCTTACATCTGTGGGGGCTGGATTGTCTATAAAGACGCTGGGGCCACAGTAGGGAAAGAGAGGTCTTAGAAACCACACGGTGCCAGCAAAAAAGAATAGCCCCTGACCCATTTCTACTGCAAACGGGCGCAAAAATTAATTTAAGATGGACTTAAAGACTAAACAGAGAAGATAATCCCATGGCACTTAAGTAAAAAAGTGGTAAGTCTTCCTGACTTTGGATATGGCAAAATATTCTTAGATAAGACACCAAAATCATAAAAATCTGGAAAAATTGTACTGTATCAACGTGAAAAATCTGCATACAACATGAATATGAACGCAAAAGAGGAATGACAGCCTACTGGTTGGAAAAAGGATTCGGAATGTGACTCTACAATGATATAGGGTCTGCTATGTGGGATATGGAAGGTATTCTTAGAACTAACCAAAGAGAAGATAATAATCCCTATTCAAATTAATATAAGGAGCAGCGGGGCCTGGGGAGATAGCTCGGTGGGGTAGTGTCATGCCAAAGTACAGACAGGAGGACCTGAGTTCAGATCATCAGCATAAAGCATAACTCATAGCATATAAAGCATAAAGGTGGGCTCAGGAGCTGGCTGGCCAGTCAGTCCAGCCGGTCGGGGAGCTTTAGCTCCAGTGAGAGATTCTGCCTCCAAAGGCGGAGTGTGAGCCAGTGAGATAGATTATGAGGGAAAAGTGTTTGCCACTGATACCAATGACCTGAGCTCTAACCCAGGAATCCATCCTGAAAGGGGAGAATAGACTCCCCAAATCTGTTCCCTAACCTCCACACAAGCATGTGTGAGGAAACGTGAATACACACACACACGCACGCACGCACACACACACACAGAGCTATCTATAAAAATCCATTCAAAGGAAGTACTGATGCATGTAACAACATATATAAACTTCAACACCACTACCCTAAGCAAACAGAGTCAAGAACAAAGGTTGCATATGATGTCTTTTCATTTAAATACACTATTCAAAGTGGATCAATCTGTATGTAAAAGCAAAAAGTAGTTTGTCATTGCCTAGAGCTTAGGAGAGAGGGGTTTGAAAAATCACTATTCAATAGTGTGAGATGTCTTTGGGTGATGTAAACCCTTCAGGACTAGATAAAGACGATGGTATCTGATGGAGTGTCTCCTTCACATAGCTTGTTTTTATATTACATAGATTTCACATAAAAACGTAAAATCCACATTGTTTGCAAGTTCTAGTATGGTTCTGAATTCTACAAAACAGCCCATCATTTTGGGAAGCATTCAAACTTTATCAGGGAAGGAAGCATGTTTCCCAAAGGGTCAGCCTGAGGAAACACATGAGATGCTTCTACACAATCCCACCCTATAGAGAAGTCGCACACCCCAAAGCTTTGTTTACACACTCACATTCCCAGCAAAGCCTCCAGGGTTCCACCCCGACTGTTTGCTTTGATCCCGGTAGAACGTAGCTGCATTGTGTGTTTTCTGCGGAGACTGAGAACAGTGGCCAGACCATCAAATCATGAAGTGACTTCAGCACTGCTGTAGTGGGTCAGTTCTTCAATGCATTCATCAGACTTGTTCTTCAGGGCTCAGCTCAGCTGTTATCCCCTCTGAGGAGTCTCCCCAGCATCCTTGGCAGAATCCTGCGTTCCCAGTGCTAACTCAGCACGTTCATGCCATCATCCAAATTCCCCCAGGCCATTGTCAAGGCTCAGTGCCCAGTACAAGGCCTGGTACATAAGGAGCATCAGTGTAATGTACTTGGATAAAAACACCCTTGCCAGGTCACAGCCTGTCCTGTGAGTGTGAGTATGTATGTGTGTGTGTGTTCACAGAATATAGCTGCTTGCGGAGGACACTTCCTATTCATATATGACAGCCGACTGCTTGTCATTGCCTGTGGGGACATCACACTTACTGACACCAAATCCTTATGCTTTTGAATAAAAAAATTTTCTTCAGAAACCAATTAATTCAAGTTAATTCTGTCAGTAGAACACTCTGGAAGCTACTTTATTTGAGGTCAGCTCCCTGAGTTTGAGGCAGTGGTGGCACTGGCTGCTTGTTGGAGAACTGAGGAGGGTCACTTGACTGTTGATACATGATTGTGATTCTTTTACCTCAGACAGGTCAGCTAAGACCCGGAAAGCCACCAGTTCTTGGTAGCATCGCTCTTTGAGAGACAATGGTATTAGAGGAAGAAGCAAGAGTGTCAAGCCAATCAATGAAGAGTGTTAAGCCAATCAATGAAGAGTGTCAAGCCAATCAATGAAGCAGTGATTCCGTTCCCGTCCCACCCAGAAGTTCACTTCTTCAAATTAATTGTCGAAGGAATTCTGTAAACGACTAGAAATTTCTGGAAGTTGAGAATTTGCTGAGGAGAGAAGCTGTTGGTTGTAGAGATCTTACAGGTACAGGTTCCGGGGACTGAGGCTGAGCTAGATGATAACCTATGCATTCCAATACATTACAGGCTGGTACTTATGGTCCAGGGAGCTCAGAAAGGGCCAGCTTCCTCCAACTAAGATTTAAAATTTGAAATATCCCTGTTTCCTTTGGCATTGCTACTGCTACTGCTTATAGAACTCTTTGGTTCTAAGAACCATCCAGTGATTTTGTCAGTTATCTTTCCTAATAGGAGGAGCCAGTGTGTGTGTGTGTGTGTGTGTGTGTGTGTGTATGCACATGTGTGAGTGTGAGCTACAATTGTTTTCGGTGATGACTTGGGTTGGGACTACCCTGATTGAACTACAAGAAGCCATTTACTTAAAAGGTTTCCTTCCCTCTTCACCTCACCTGGTTGGCTGTTATTAAGAAAGGTATTATGGAATAAATGCTAACAGGGTGTGATGTTGTGATAAAATTACAGGAAGCTGGAATTAATCATTCAGATGACAATCACCAGGTCAGTCGAGTTGCCAGCGAGTGGCTGCATGACCAATATGCAGTCTGACATGATGATAAAATCAGCATGGAGTTAGTCAGGGTCACCCTGTAACAATTTCAAACCATATCAATATTCAGATGTCCCTCCCTGGCCAGGTGGAGCGTTTTCTTCCCCCACTCTCTCACCCCTGTGGGTAAACCGCTTATTTGGGCATGTAGACATACTTGGCAAATACCCAAACTGCTCATTATGAAACATTATTAAATGTAGACGCAGAATATTTAGGTCAAAGGAGAAGTGAGATATCATTTAGCAGTATCTTTTCCATTTTTTGTAATTCCTTTCTTTGCATAACAAATCTGGGTTGTGACTGGTACAGGTTATGCTTGCTAAACCTGCCCTTGCCTTTGAGACACTTAGACTACTGACCTTCTGAAGGTCATGCCAACACTAAGTCTGAGCGGAATGCATGATATCTGTAAATGATGTTTGTCCCCGCGGGGTTTAAGGCAGAGCTCATGAGACCCAGAAAAGAACACATCCTTGAGTGCTTTCAAGTCTTCCACAATAAAACAATTTTCTTTTTTCTGGATGATGCTTCTTGTGGAGTCTTATTCTGGGTTTTGTTTGTTCCCCCTGGGCTCCTGGCTGTTCCTTAGAGTTTTGAATTAGCATCTTCTCTCCTCCAGCACTTAGCCCAGAGACTTTAGAACTGCAAAACTGCATTTTGAGGCCTGTACTTCAAAGCTAATCCCACCTTGGTCTCTCCAGGTGCCCAAACTGTGGTAATCCCCTCAATGCCATCTCAAATAAGTTTTCATTAAACCGAACTCCTTCAGTCATGACTTATGGTTTGTGTTTTGTTTTCTATTTATAAACCATTTAGTCACATGGGCTGCTGGATTAGAGTCTAATTAGAGTTGCCCATCACAATATGGTTGCTCCAAACCTTTGTACTGAGCTCACAGGAGGAGGGCTGAGCTAATCGTTTGACAAAGACTTAGCTGCATTTCCCCCAACCCCCACATTTTCCTTTTTATTTTATCTCATGATGCATTTTCTTCAAAAGCCCTCAATTACATTTTATATCTTGGCCACTTCTCTTTGCTTAATGGCAGAGTATGTGCTGCAAGTGGCAGGTGCCACACACAAGCCCACTGTCACTGGAGACCTAGGGCCTGGTTTACGCAGGTTCCAGTCAGAACAATGGGCTATTGCCTGACAGTCTGCTGGACTCCCTTCTTGCTCCATTTTTGGATGAAATCCAGGATTCAAATAAAAGAATAAGAAATAGAAATCAAATAGAAATTCAACCACTGGAGTCAAGGGCAAGAGAAATTGATTTTAAAGGGCTGGCTTCAAGCCACAGACCCAGGGAAGCCAGGAAGGAGGCTGTGCTCGTAGTCTCAAGTCTCAGTAAAATCAGAGCAGCTGCTGAGGGAGATGCACAAAACGGGAGCAGACCTCTGCGGTTCGTTTTTAGCATGCCCAGTGTGCTAGAGGCTTCTCGATAACGACACGCTCCTGGAAATTACAGAAAAATTGCTCCCAGAGAAGTTCTGCCTGCCTAAAATAATGTAGGCAGAGGTACTCAAATAAAAGAGTAGAAATGAAAACAACATATAGGCCTCAGTTACACTGGCCCCCCAACCCCAGTGCTTCTTAAGTCATGGAATCTGTCCTGAGCAAACAGCCTGTTCAAACACAGATTTCAGAACCTGAGTTGCATACGGAGAGCTGCCTTGTAGGAGATTTATTGAGAGGCAGCATTGTCTTGTGGCTAGGAGGGGTAGTTCTATGACTGGAATACATGACATCGAATGATGGCTTTCTCAACATCTGGATGTAAAAAATTGCTTGTCACCTGTGAGCCTTCATTTCCTCAACGTTAAGATGGGGATCAATAGTATATAAGTGATACACACACACAAAGTCAATTTCATATAAAAGATGCTCAAGTCAATATTTGAACTTAAGGTAGACATAAAAATTTGGTTATATTCTTATTAAATATTAATCATGTTTTAGCCATATGTTTAGTTATTGATTCAATTGCTGTCAAAAGTCATCCTCCTAAAATATCCATACAAAGGATGAATTTTCAGCCAAAAATAATGTCAACATAAAAATTGGTTATCAGTTAAATTATAGTTGTAAATTCTAAAGTTTACATAATAAATCTGGTAGAGAAAAATGAAATAAAAATGCTTGTGGGATTATGGTAAAACATCAAACTACAAAAGGAGGTTCCCACAGAACTGGCCACAAAAAACACTGAGAAGCTAGACTGCTTATGAACTAAGAAGCTTTAGACACACAGAGAAATATGAGCAGGGAAAAGTTACCTACCGTGTAGGAAACACATGGGTAATAGCCCTGAAAAGAATTACTGAAGCCCAAAGAAAATGTGAGACCACACAAGAACAGGGCAAAAGATTTAAAGAGGTGTATCAGCACAGTTGACAACCAATGCTGAGTCCAAAGAGTCCCCAGTGTCAGTAATCACCTGAGGGAAAAAAATGGCCCATTTGCCCGACCAAAATGCAATGATGGCTAAAGATGAAAAGTTACAGAATAGCAATGAAAATCAATGAGCAATCGAATCGTGAAGATGTGAAGAAGGTGTGAGAATCAAAGAGCACATCCATGACGGAGAGCCACTGAGCGGCCCACCAAGCGTGAGCCCAGGCACCTATGGTTTCCTTTCTAGATGCTTATTTCAAAGGCCATGGGATTCAAAATGTGTGTGCAGGAATGTCCATACTGGGGCTGGAGGGATGGTCAGCTGTTAAGACAGCTTGATGTGCTTCCAAAAACGAGAATTGGGTTCCCAGAACTTATGTCACAGAGCTCATAAAACCACCCATAATTCCAGCTCCAAGAGATCCAATGTTTGCTCTCATCTCTGTGGAGGAAGCTACATACATATACAGGCAAAGGCACACACAGAGACACACACACAGACACACACGTGTTCATGTAGATAAAAACAAAAAAATCTTAAAAATTACCTATATTAACAGCTACAAATTGTAATTGAAACAACCACAATTCCAACATAGAATCAAGGAACATGTTTTGATAGCTCATGACGTCATCCATTAATGAAACACTCTGCAGGAACAAAAATTAATAATCACACAAGTCTCTCTCTCTCTCTCTCTCTCTCTCTCTCTCTCTCTCTCTCTCTGTCTCTCTCACACACACACCATTAAAATAGAAGCACTTCAGACCTTTACAGAACTTTGCGTGTTGGTAATATGTGGAGAAAAGAGTTAGTTATCAGAGGAGACAAATAGCAATTTTATAGCAGGCAACTGTTTTTTTCTAGACATTATGCATAGTCTATTTTATTTATTATTTTATGCATATGGATCTTTTGTCTGCATGAATGTCTGTGCACTACTCACGTGCCTGGTACCCATGGAAGTCAGAAAGGCATTGGGTCCTCTGGAACTAGAGTTACAGAGAGTTGTAAGCTTCCTTACAACCTGTGGGTTCTAGAAACTAAACCTAGGTCCTCTGTAGAGCAGTCAGTGCTCTTAACTCCTGAGTCGTCTCTCTTGCCCCATGATGTCGTTTTCTTTGTCTTCCTCTTTCTCTTCTTCCTCTTCTTTTATTGAGAATTCTAAGCATGCCACACTTCACTAAGGGTTTGTTGTTACAATGACTAAGGACAAGGAAGTTTTTAAAAATGTACTATGTAACAGCTTCAAGTGTTAGCATGGTGACAACCTTTACATTTCTAAACTCTGGGTGTGTATATGGGTGCCACTTACAGGGAAGAGGGTGCTGCCTGTCCTTTGCTTTCTCCCCTGCCTCTCTCTGGACACTTCCACAGTGGTTGATATATAGTAGTCACTCAATAAATATTTTCTAGATGTGTGAATAAATAAATGGCTTTCATTTGATGAATTAAAGGAAAGTTAATATAATACTGTGTTTGAGGAGCAGGAAAATGGAATGGGCTCCTTCCCAGGGGAGGTAGATATTATGATTGATCTACTTTCATGTGTCCGCCAGCCAGTTTTTCTCAAGCAGGGTTTGTAATTGGAGAGAGTGATATATGAGCAACAAGCCACAGTGGGAACCGGCAAGTGAGGCCATGCAACGGGAAGGAAATTAATTTCTGAGCCCACCAAGCTATCTCAGTCACTATCACTTAACAGGATGCTCAAATTCTAACAAACACAATTTTCAGACAATTTCTTTGGAAAACAAGAAATCTATTTTCTCATGAGACCTCTCAAAAAAAAAGTTGAATAGGGTTTCTTACAGGGACAAGTCTTACAGTAAATGAAAAATATTAATAACAAATAATGGAGGAAGAGATGGTGATGAGCTTCTTGACAGTCTCGATGTCACTAACTTCAGCCAGAGTGAACTTTCTGGACATTGTAAATTCAAATATAATTTACATACATGTGTTTCCTAACCATGACTTCATCTACTTCCAATCAAGATCATATTTCTCTCTGGATTTCTATGGCAGCTTTCCTACTGTCTTAAGCTAAATGTGTTCTGTGTGTAATGAAGCCCCAATATGATATTGTGTCTCTCTTGTACAATAATGTCAAACTCTGTGTTAAAAATTCCTCAAGTTGGGCTGGGGAGATGACTCGGTGGGTACGGTACATGTCATAAAGACATATGCACCTGAGTTTAGATGTCCAGAAACCACATAAAGTCAGAAATGGTAGCTCATGTCTGTCATCTCAGCTTTGCCAGATGACAGGGGACAAGAGATTCCCCAGAAGCCCACCGGCTAGTTAACCTGAAAAATCCAACAGTTAGCAAGAAATCTTGCCTCAAATAATATGGAAGGCAAACATCAACATCTAAGATTGTCTTTTGACCTACACACATGTGCTATGTCATGCATGTTCCCACATTCTCAAACACAAACACACAAACATATATACACAAAAATGATAAATATTTCTTCAGGCTTGAATTCTAATATTTGATTAAATCAATTTTAATCTGGTCAATGCAAAATTGAATTCATCTTAATGTTTCTAATAGATAAATGTGCATAATATTGGAAATCACAAATGCAAAAGCAATTAGATCAGCGTCTTAGGGGGCAGGGTCAGTTAGAACAGACTAGATGAACCTGTGTTCTGTTGCTCTGGCTTAGTAGGTGATGGTAGGTCTTGCAAAATAAACTGCTTAAATTTCTTAGCTTGACACACGAGTTAATGTTTTTTTAACACACAGTGAAAGGTCAATAAAGCCATTGTCATTAAGATCACAACCATCATCATAAGCTTCTCAAAAGCCAGGTTGCCAGCTATCCTGAACAAGCAGTCGCTGGCTACTAGATCAGAGGGGCTTGGCTTTCACTTAGTTCTGAGTTAGTTTCCCAGCACCCCCTCAATAATCATCATCTGGGGAAAGAGCTTTTCTGATTGCCATTTCTGACCCTGTATCTCTCTGTAAAGCAATCCATCACAAGACTTCATATTTCCATCTGCAAAATGGGGCAAACCATCTACAGGCCCAGACACCAGCAATTGCTTCAGATCTCCACTTGTCTGGGAACCTGGCTGGGGAAGCAAGCATAACTGGACTGCAGGAGGTGGGGAGGTCCTTGGGTTGCTGGTTAGAGGCTCAGAGATAGAAACCATTCTGTCTGATCGATTGCCTGGAGACCACCATCTGCCAGCTGGCCCAAGAAGATAAGAGGATTGTTCTACTCCAGACTAGGTTGTGTTTTTAACAAGGACCTGGGCGAGAAGCTTTGTAGGCAATATTTTCACTGGGTGCCAGAGTCTGCGCGTTTCATCTGTACTCCTGTTTTTATCCATTGGCACACTTTAGAAATTACTTTTATTTTTTACCTGGAGGAAGTAATAATAATTTCTCTAGTTACTTCACGTAATTTGTATTAGATACAAAGTATTAAACATAGTTATATTAGTTAAGGTTTTAATGCTGTGATGAGACATCATGACTACGGTAACTCTTCTAAATGAAAACATTTAATTGGGGTGGCGTACAGTTTCAGAGGTTTAGTCCATTATCATCACAGTGTGATATGGTGGTGTGCAGGCAGATCTGGTGCTGGAGAAGGAATTGAGATTCCTACATTTTGATCCCAAGGGCAATCCGAAGTGAACCATCACACTGGGTGTAGCTTAAGCGCAGGAGACCTCAAGGCCCACCACACAGTGACACACTTCCTCTAAAAGGCCACACCTACTCCAACAAAGCCACATGCCCCATTAATGCTACTCACTTTAGGGACATTTTCTTTTAAACCACCACATTCCACTCCCTGATCTCTGAAGACTTATAGCCATATTATAATGCAAAAATGAATTCAGTCCAACTTCAAAGGCCCCCACAGTTTATAACAGTCTCAAATGTATTTAAAAGGCTAAAGGTCTAAGTCTCTTCTGAGATTCACGCACTCTCTTAACTGTAATCACCTGTGAAATTAAAATAAAAAAGAAGATCACATACTTCCAACATATAATGGCACAGGATATACATTACCATTCTAAAACGTAGGGAATGGAGCATATGAAGAAACACTGGACCAAAGTAAGACCAAACACCAGCTGGGCAGACTCCAAACTCTGCATCTCCGTGTCTGATGTCAAAATGCTCTTCACATCTCCAAATCCTTTCAGCTTTGATGATTACAACGCAATTCTCTCTTTTGGGATGGTTCTATTCCTGTTAGCAGCTCTCCTTGGCAGGTATGTCATGGTTCTGGCGATATGGGACAGAAAGAAAAAAGAATTTAGAAAAAAATTTACTTTTCTTCATATATTGTACCTTTCATTGAATATATATGTCTGTATATATCTATATAAACAATGTTTTCCACAATGAACAATGAAATTCCTGCATTAATCTTTGAAGTTTTCAGGAAGAAGATGGGCCTCACAACAACTCCACCTGGTTGATATGATACTTGGTCTATTCCTTATATTATGTTAATGAACTCTGTCGCTCCCCCTACCCCCTTTGGGAGAGAAGTCTATAGGCCAGTGGAAAACAAATGCTCGTGAGTTCAGTATTCACTGAGTTTCCCTCCCAGTGCTATTCTGTGTTTCTTTCTTTTATTTTTCTGATATCTCTGTTCCTTTTGCTTAATAATTCTAATCCTCATGCGCCTACCCTGGAACATGCAAATTTCGTTGAGAATGGACCCTGACAGATGTCATCCCAACGTGTGGCTCGTGAAAGTTGGCCTCAAACTCAGCTTCTGCCTTCTCAGTGTTGGGATTAAAGATGGGTACCACTAAACACCTGGCTCGAAGCTTTTCTTTAATTCCCTTTTTCAAGTTGGAAACTTAGCTGGGTGGGCTCTCGCCTTGAGGTTACCACTTCCTTTATTCTGTTCCTTAATCTGTTTATTCATCTGAACAAAGGACTTAGTTCCATTCAACTTTCTGGTGCCCCTTTTCTCCTCAAATATTTTTTCCTTGCTCATCTTACTCCTTTCATCATATGTCTTCATCAGAGTTAACACTAGTAACCACACCACAGAGTCTATACTAGGCTCTTTTGAGATTTCATCTGCCAAGAAAATTAATCCAAAACTCTTCCTCTTAACCTCAGGTAAACTTTTTGGACAATTGCTTTAAAATAGCAACCACATTCTTCACCAAAATATCACAAGAATGATCTATTTGCAATATACTTTTGCAAAGTAGGAAAAATTCTACTTTCCTGAAACCTCTTGATTCAGCCTCCTCCCAGCTATTAAAATCTTAGTACCACTCTCTTCCATGCTCCTACTAGTTTGGCCTGTTAAACAGCACTTAAAGAATCCCACTGCTTTCCTAACTCAAACCCCAAGGTCCAAATTCCTTCAAAAAACAAAAAGCAAAATACAAACAAACAAACAAAAACCATGATCAGCCCTTTCACAGCAAGATTGCAGTCCCTGGTACCAGCTTCTGTCTTAGGGTTTCTGTTGCTGAGAAGAGACACCATGACTATGGCAACTCCTATAAAAGAAATCATTTAATTGGGGTGACTTACATTTTCAATGATTTAGTCCATTATCATCACGGTGCAACACGGCAGCATGTAGAGAGAGATGGATGGTGCAGGAGAAGGAGCTGAGATTCTTACATGACTCACAGGCAACAGAGGGTGGTCTGTCTCACTGGGTGGAGCTTGAGCATAGGAGACCTCAAAGCCTATCTCCACATAGACACACTTCTTCCAACAAGGCCATACCTACTTCAACAAGGCCACAACTTCCATTAACGACACTCCCTTTGGGGGCCATTTTGTTTCAAACCATAAGGGTGGAAACAATGACTCAGCCACATTTGAGGTTTTACAGAGATGCTTATATTTTGTAGATATTGTTTCTTTGAAAATAAATAAGTAGCTTTGCGTGTAGATTAGTGTACATTCCTCACCCCTGCCTTCTGCCTTCTGGTGCCTGTCTGTGTGTTTGCTTGCTCACTTTCCTATCTTACTACTTATTTAGAAAGTGTTTCCTGTGGTTCAGGTTGGCCCCAAACTTCCCTTGAACTTGAACTCACTGTGTTGTCAAGGATAGTCCTTGACTCCTTATTCTTTTATCTCTACCCTAAAGGTGCCCAGATTATAGGAATATGACATCATAGCTATCCATGACTTTTGTAGGAATATGACATCGTATCTATCTGTGTCTTACATCTTCAGTAGAAAACCCAAGGGCAGACCTCTGAGTGGCAGAAGAGACTAGTCTTTCTCCTGCTAAATGACAGTAGCTTCATAACAGAACTGAACATTGAAATGGGAAATTTTCTGTGTCAAGGTTATGTACAGTATGCATTTTAAAATAATAAAACACTACATATTTTAACATTTTTAAAATTATTTGATATATAATTGAATAAGTAGCTTTTGAGGAAAACATGTCGCTCTCCACATGTGAATAGGTCTCATTCATTTAGTAAGTTGGAAGTCTTAGAAGGAGAGACTGAAGTTTCCATTGTCTACAAGACTGAAACCAAAACTCTTCCTTTCTTTCTCATTCCTCAGATTTGACTTGACTCAGTGGTTTCCTGAGCTAGTTTTATCTCTGCCTTCCCAGTCCTCTAATGCTTCAGTTCATGTTCCCTCTTTTCTCCTGGCTGACAGAAGGATCTTATTCCTATAGTCTGTAGCACCATGCTGTTTCTTAGGAGTGCTTGGATACTCCAAAGGCACATTTTCCTGTGGAACTCATCAGTTTCCCCACAAATTCAGAGATTACTGAAAAAGACATTACTTTGTGTTTTCAAGACCATGGAGCATTCCTTACCCATGAGGTCATTAGGCTGACAAATTCTTCTGGTACTTTGCCAGAGCTCTGGACTGTGAGGGCACAAACATGATACTGAGCCCTGAAAAGGGAGCTTTATTCAGACATTCTTAGGATGTGGTAAGTGGCCTAGTCTACAAGGTGAGGGTCTCACCTGGGTTCCTAGGCTGTGATAAACACATGACTAAAAGAAACTTCAGGAGGAAAGGTTTACTCTTCTTCATAATTCTCAGGTCACACTCCATCACTGAAGGAAGTCAAGGCAGGAATCCAGAGGCAGGAGCAATGGAGGGTTGTTGCTTACTAGCTTTCTCCCCAGGGCCTTCTTACATACCTCAGGACCACCTTTCCAGGAGTGACATCACCCACAATGGCCCGGATCCTTCCACATCAATTGTTTCTCAAGAAAATGCCCCATAGAGTTGCTTACAGGCCAATCGTATGGAGGCATTTTCTCAGGTGTGGTTCCGTCTTCCCAAGCAACCCTCACGTGTGTCAAGCAGACAAAAATACAATCATCACAATTGTCTCTTTGGGGACTTGAAACACTTACACAACACTACTAAACTGTGATGATATTTTGTTTGTTCCTGACAAACAGAATTCGTGCTACAATTAAACAATAAACTTTCCTGTTCATTGCTAAGATTTCATAGTAATGCCATAACATACACATAACTTTAAAAACCTCACAGTCTTTAAAATTTTAATACTTTAAAAGTTTAAAGCTTTTCTAAAACAGCCAAAGTCTGCCAACCATGGGTCCCTGTAAAATAAAAAGCATGCTAAAAAACTTCTTATTCCAAGAGGGAAGAACCAGGGTACAGTAAAAATCAAATAAAAACAAAACCCAACGGAATAAAGCCCAGTGTCAGACATCTGGGATTTACTGATAGTCTTCTATGCAGCTCCACCTCTAATGCTCTACCATTCACAACACGCAGCTCATGACAGACTCGGGCCAAGAGCACTATAGAGTGTGGGGCCTACCTACTATAAAAACTGGGAGGCTCTTTAATCTGTGAATCCAAACGCAGATATGACATTAAAGGTAGGATAACCCAGAAATGCTAACTCATAGCTTGCTCTTAATTAGATCTTGCATGGCTTTACTCCTTGACAGATGCAAAGAATTTCAAATTATAATTAAACTTCCTGATCCCTCGTGAGGCGTTGGCATCTTATTCATTTTACAGATGGGTGAACTGAGGCCAACAGAAGACACATCTCTGAAAGTCAGCTTGCACATCTCTCAGAAAACATTAAGGAAACCCCATGGTTCTTTGATCCTTGGGGCCTGAGACACCATCAACTCAGAGTGCTGTTCCAGAATTTCGAAATAAAGGATTGGTTGGGGCTGAAAAATTTGTGCTCCCACAGAGCCATGAAGATATCTTAAGTAAGTTAGGAAAAAGAATAAAAGTAAATTTCTCTGGGTTTCAAGTATTGTTTGTAGCGGGTTCACCCAATTTCCCTAAATCTGCACAGTGATAAAATTCCCCTGTGGTATCTTTTTAGTATAAACCAAATTTTCTGGATTCTTTCCTGGCAGGATTTTGATTCGGTAGATTGGGAAAGCATCTTGTAAAACGATATTTTAAAAAGTAAATTTTCAGGCAACATTTTGTACCTAGGTAGATTTGGGAAATTCTAGATTAGTCACCATCCAAGTAATTCTGGAATGTATTCTAGATTTGCCTGGAATCATGTTTGCTTATAAGATGTACTAAGAATGTGCAAAACAGTCTTCAAAGTTCTTTCCTTCCCCTGTGCAATGGAAAATGAAACTTTTTTAAAATTGCACATCTGCTCTACTTCGAACACTCCAGCAAGTCACAAGGACTGAGAAGTCAGTGCAGACGGAGAGTTGAAAGATGGATAGAATACGCTCAGGAAAATATGATGAGCATTGAGGGGAGGGAGGTGAGGGAGAAAGTAAATCTAGCTGAAAGGAATGGTGGGCAGGTAGGAGACGAATGGGGCTTTCTACAGGGGCACACTAGCAGGCAAAATATCATAAACAAGGGGGTATATGTACAGTGGTGTATGTACATTTGTGCTTCAGTTACGGTGCTGTGGGAAAAAAGGACAGCACAACAGCAGCGTGAAAGCATTGCTGAGGCAAGAACAAGTCTCATCTGCTAAGGGGGGTTGCACGCCCATTTATAACTCATGCATTTATTCAAGGTGTTACGTCATCATTGGGAACATGTTAGGTTCAGAGATTCATCAGCCTCAAAATAATTCATACAGTACAAAACACTGTTTGAGTGTTTTGCTTGGATGTAGGCATACATACCATGTGTGTGCCTGGTGTCCAAGGAGGCCAGAAGATGTTGGATCACCTAGAACCAGAGTTACAGGTGTTCGTAAGCTTCTGTGTGGGTGAGGAGATCCAAGCCCAGACCCTCTCTGCAAGCACATTAAATGCTCCTAGCCATTGGGCTACCTCTTCTGCCCCATACAAAATAATTTCTAACAACACTTTTCCTTACTCATAGGAGTTTCCAAGGGAGAGAAGCAACCAATAATCCTGCCTGGCTATGGCGCCTATGAACCACAACAACTACCCACATGCCATGCCATCCCTAAGGGTGCAATAGTGACACACACACAGAGACACAAACACACACAGATAAATTCTCTCTCTCTCTCTCTCTCTCATACACACACACACACATTGGTGCAAAACAACAGCTTTCTAATTGGACTTGAGGTCTGCTTAACAAGAAGAAAGTTAACCCTGGTACTAGAAACATAGCCAACTATCCAGGGCTAGTGAAGTCATAGATCTTGGAGGAAATCTTACAATCACTACTTTACTAAACCAGCATAATTTCTAACTACATTCTAAATATGTATTCTTATACTCATATGATGTGGAATTCCCCTCTGTATGTTGTGAATACTGTTGGTTAATAAAAAAAAAACTGTCTTGGCTTGTGATAGGGCAAAAAAGTAGAGCTAGGCAGGAAAACCTAAACTGAATGGTGAGAGAAAGAAGGAGTCAAGAGAATCCATGTAGCCCTGCCAGAGACTGACGCTAGAGCTTTACCCGGTAAGCTACAGCCTTGTCACAAAACACAGATTAATGGAGATGGGTTAATTTAAGATATGAGTTAACCAGAAATATGTTTAAGCTATTTGGCTAAACAGTATTGCAAATAGTATGGTTTATGTGTGATTATTTTGAGGTTGGGCAGCTGGGAACAAACAAGCAGCCTCCTACAACACAATTAGAGGTCTCAAATCCATCAAGGAGACATTTCTGTGCAACAGATGGAGACCATTACAGAAAACTGCAAACAATCAAGATGAGCAGGACAAGTGACCATGTGGTTCCCAGCCCCAATTGGTATATCTACAGTACAACCCTCCAACTAAGGCTCAGTGTTGCAAAAAGACTGCTTGTTGGTTCCCAGCTGCTTGGCCCCCAAATAATCACATAGAAACTGTATTAATTAAATCACTGCTTGGCCCATTAGCTCTAACTTTTTATTGGCTAACTCTTACATATTAATTTAACCCATTTCTAGTAATCTGTGTATTGCCACGAGGCTATGGCTTACTGGCTAAAGTTCTGGTATTTGTCTCTGGCAGGGCTACGTGGCTTCTCTCTGACTCCACCCCTCTTTCTCCCAGCATTCAGTTTAGTTTTCCCTGCCTAGCTCTGTTCCCCTATAGCTCTGCTATAGGCCCAAAGCAGTTCCTTTATTAACCAGTGGTATACACAGCATTCAGAGGGGGAATCCCACATCAGCTCAGGACTCAGAAGAAGCAGAATCAGAATGATCATAAAAACCAGAGGTACAGGAAGTTTATTTCAAGATTTTTGCCTCCCAGAAATGTTAGCAAAACTACCCCTATGAAGCATCATCAGCATGACTGCCTAAATGAGACATGAACAAGAATAGCATCAATAGACATGCGAAAATGAATGTGAGGAATGTGGTGGGGCCTCAACCCTAGACAAGGAAGTACAGGCAGCTAAGGATTCTGGGAGCTGGAGAAACTGTCTTCCACACTGGAGTCAACCCATAGCCGGTTTTCTGCAACCAAGTGGTCAGTCCTGAAATCACATACATACAGGTCACATACAGACTCACCTGGTTTAATTTATATATTCAGGTGTGTATGTAACAATTAATAAAATTGAGGCCTTGACCTCTTTGTTGAGTAGTGGAGTGGATGGCAGGAATGTGGTCTGAGATGAGGGCTGCAAGATGACAGTAGGCAAAGAGACAGTGACAGATGTGGACGGGTTTCTGGAACCACTTATGGATTTTTTTTTTCTGAGAAAGGAATCTTCTGAAGGGTTTCAATTAATGAGTAATATATTATGACTTTTGTTTAAAACAAAACAAACAAACAAATAAATGAACAAAAGTTTCACCCTGTCTGCCCTGATGAGAACTAAAATCAAATGATCTGGAAGCAGAGAGAGAGGATGCTGAGGGGTCTCGGGCTGGTGTTGTGATATGAGCCGCAGAGGATACAGCATAGAACTGCAGAGTTCTTGGTGCATTAGGTGACTTCTGCATGGGCACAAGAGAAAGACAAACCAAGGATCTTCAGTCCCATTCTGAAAGGTATTACCTGATCTATCATGCTGTAAAATCCCTGGAATTCCAGAGTGTGTGGCAGCAAACGGAAGGTTCTCATACCGAGTTAGGAAAGAGAAGAGGGTAGACAGAGGCTAAGGATAAACTATGGGAATCCGAGACCAGGGAGACTCATCTGGTGTGATCACAGTGTGGTGGGAGAGTCAGGTTCACTGGAGGGGAGAGGATGAGTTCAGTTTGGCTTCTCTGTCGAGCGAGCGACAGCTCTGCTCCCTGGACACGCAGTCATTAAGGACCACAGGATCACTGTAATCCACAGGCAGTGGAGTCAGGGAGCTGTGATAACAGTGTCTTTCAGTGGCTGCGTGCCTTTTATAACGAGTCTTCTGGATCTTATGAAGGGTGATCTCTACACTATCCAGTCCTTGGATATCCTAACTAATTAGGAAGGGAGCAAGGAAAACGTTTGGTGGTAAAACAGACCAGAAGGAATGACTGTAAATATGGGTAATGGGCCGTGACAGGTTGTTTGGGATGTGAGACAGTCCCGTCATCCTTCTTACAATGGCTGAATCCTAGAAGCAGACTGGATTTATCTTTGCCTCAGTCAGGATGATACACACATTCATAAGTTGCCTTTGTATTTTTAACGCAAAGGGCCTTTAACAGCTTTTTAAGAGGTGTGTGGTGTTTGCCCCCTAGTTATGCTGAGAGGATTTGAGATATTAGTATTATAATCGTTTTCATCGCTGAGGTGTGCTTAGTCAATGCTCTTCTTTCTATGTCTCTGGGTTTTCACTGGAGACAGATGGATAATGTACACGAATTCCATCTTTGAAGTTCCTTAACATAGGAAGGTTGCCACCTAACTTTGCATATGGAGACTCATCCCCTGTTTCCCAGCATCTAATGGAAATTGGCCTTGAGCCTTATAAGATCAAGTATGGGGGGATTATTAATAGACTTCATTGTGGGCACCAATCTTTGCCC
Source organism: Neodon shergylaensis (assembly GCA_025134845.1). Classification (NCBI taxonomy): domain Eukaryota; kingdom Metazoa; phylum Chordata; class Mammalia; order Rodentia; family Cricetidae; genus Neodon; species Neodon shergylaensis. The sequence continues at coordinate 3,598,790 of JABTXL010000002.1, forward strand.
CAGGAAAGGTTATTTAGAAGGATCAGGACATCACACCAGCCTGTAGAAGGAATTTCCTTTTATTATTCTGAGCAGCTTGATTGTGGCTGGAGATAAAATCTCTTTGTATATGTCCTTGTCATTCAGCAGGGACAGTTCAGAATAGCCACCAATGGTACCTGTGTTCACAAGCTGAACACGGTATGCCGAAGACTGTAATTTCCATCTCAGGCAATTAAAATTATCAGAACCTCCCAACTGGGAAAGTGAGGATTCCTTAATTTAGGAAATGATCAACCAGTCACTCTCAGCAGGGAGGTTTTGGATCCACTGACCCAGATGGTCCTACCAAGGGCCCAAGGCAGAATGCAGACAGTTCTGTCATGTGTCTCGTGATCTGAAGACACCAAAGGGCAGATGGGCACCTCAGCTTCAGCCCTGGCACCGTCACTACTGGCCTCAGGCAAAGATCATCTCTCTGGGGTCCATGATCAGGACTATCCACTCCATCTCTCTTACAGGATGTGGTAAGGGGAAGGTGAAATGGTCTGAACAAGAATGGGTCTTTTTGCTACTTACTGAAAAGAGAGAAGAGAAGGATTTTGTGGATAATTGTTTTGAGAAGAAAAGAGAGGCAGGAATGGGCTCAAGCTTAGCAGAAGCTTGTGCGGAGAGTCACAGAAACAGTGGAAGGCTAGATATTCTCCGGCAAACCCTAGCAGACTGTCTTCCAAAATGCCTGCGAGTGATCCGCCCTCCTGGTCTCCACGTCCCGTCAAGCCTGAGCTCTTGGTTGTTAGCCGGCTCTGACAAGTTGCTGCTGTTGAGGAGATACAGTCAAGGTGATGGGTGTTGCCTCTGAGCTTAGATTAGAGGACTGTGACTTCCATCTGGATGACACTTCCTCTCTGTGACACCCACTTTGGTAAACCAGATGCCTGTGAGACTGGGATCTGCCAGAGAGAGAGAGAGAGAGAGAGAGAGAGAGAGAGAGAGAGAGAGAGACCTGACTTGTAGGATGTTGATCTAGGAAAGCTGAGTCAGTTATCCAGAGGAGGGCTGCCATGTGATTGGCGAAGGTGTATACTTTGCTTCCTTTTGTTGATCCTAAATGGAAGTAGAATTCTCAGTTATCACTGAAGTCCTGGACACTTGTGGGTAATTGTTATAGGAGTTCTTACGGGGCTTCCTAGACTGCTGAGGGAGACAGTGGTTTCTATGAAAGATAGCAATCTAGTCTCCTTGCCTGATAGGCTCTCTGAACCAGCAGGCTGAAGCAGACTGAGGCCCAGAGTTCTGTGTTCATCCACAGTCTCACCATTGTCTGTTGGACAGTTTGTCTCTTAGAAAGGATAGGTTTGACACTGGCAACGCCGAGCTACAGTAAGGAGGACTCCACACCGCACTTGACACTTGGCCAAAGAAGGTGTGAGTTGGTTTTAATTGCTGTGACAAGTAGCATAACATCAAAAGAGAAAGGATTTACTTTTGGCTCACGGTTTATTCTATCCTTGGATGGCTGGCTCTATTGTTTGGGGGGCTGTATTGAGGCACAGCATCGTAGCAGAAGACAGAGGCATGGGGAGCAACATTGCTCGCTCCATGGTAGCCAGGAATGAGACGGAGATACAGGAGGGTGCATGGAGACACGTTATATATTTCTAGGCAGACTGCCAATGCCCTCCTTTCTACGGTTAATTAGAAATCCAATCAAGTTATGAGTCTGGCAGTGGACTAGCCCATTGAAAATCGGAGACCTCTCGATCTTTATTCCCCCAAAGCCTCACCCCTGAACAGGGCTGCATTGGGAAATAAACCTTTAACCCATGAGCCTTTGCCGGGTTACCTCATTTGGTAGCCACGGCAAGAGGGGAAGAATCGGGGGAAAGTTCCACTTTCTCAGGACCTTCACCAACACCGTGGAAAATGGCTGGGTCACACTCTGATTCAGAAATGGGATCACTGACGTCCTTCCAACTGCTTGTGGTCCCATCACACGTAGCTCTGTGTTCTGGCCACCCCATTACTTGAACCTGGAAGCAGTTTTGTACAGGGTTTCCCCTAAGATGCTCTCTGTGGATTTCCATGTGCTTTGTTTGGCTTTTGTCCACAGAGTCAGCGTTTCCGTGATCTCAGACCACGGAGGCAATTCGTCTCGAGCCACTCTCGGGAGAGTCGGTTCCTTCCAGTCTGCATGAGACCCTTTTCATGAGAATAATTTTTCACAGTCAGACGCTGAGAGGCCTTTCTTCCTTTGCTTTACCCGCTGCTAAAAAAAAAAAAAAAAACCCTCCAAACAGAAAGGTTAAAAAAAAAAAAACCCGTTTTAACTTTCCTCTACAGGATAGAAATCTTCATTGGCCCAACAGTCCCTCTTAGTCCGTGGTGGCTTTCAGAAGGGGTCCTGGGGCTAGGATAATAGCAGCAGGGCTTGTAATTGACTCCTGTGTTAATGAGGGTCACATCCTACCTGGCTCTCAGCTCAGTCCTTGTGCTCAGTGAGTTTAAACAGCTCTGGCCTTAATTAGCAAGGGCTGAGGAAGGGGAAAGCCTGAACCTTTAAAAGCAGACATAGCTGTATTAGGAAGAGTGCTGAGACAATTGTTTGTAGCCCCGATGGCAAAGATGGTTAATTAAAATAGCGACGATGCTTTTAAGAGCGATGACAAGTGGGGGTCCCTTGCTAATGAGGACACTCAGCATCTCGCTCCCTTCTCCCCTTACTCATCAGGAAATGGCAGAGACAACCCCCAGGAGACTCCAACTCAATTAGGCCCCACAGGCGCTGGGAGCTGCCGAAGGCCTGGGTGAAGAGGAAATTTAACCACCTAATTTGGGAGTGAAGCAGAGAGGGCATGGTCTATAATGGGATATGCCGCTAGCACTTCCAGGGTCATGCGTGTTGGGAAATGCCTCATAAAGCTGTCTTCAAAGAGGTCGAAGTATGGCCAGCCAGGAGGATGCTGGCTTTCAAGTCTATTGGGCATTTCAAAGCCTTTGCTCTCTCATCAAAGACAGAAGGAAGATGACAATGAACTTCATCAAGGGTCCTTAGAGAGTATGTGTGTGTGTGTGAGTGTGTAATCATATCAATATGTGTTGCAATGTACATATATTGTATTATATATTACAGTATATATTGTAAATGTACAGTGTATATGATTACACATGGCTAGAACAAGCACACTTTCACTCCCTTGTCGCTCTCCTGTTTGCTACCCCTGCTGCTCTCTCAACCCTTATCCCATCTGTCCCCATAGTGGACAGCGGTCCACGTTTTGTCCCTACCCACTGACACACTGAAAAATGGCTGCTCCCAATCCTATACTTTTTAAAAAACTTTCTATTATAGCTCTTAAGGTACAGCCTCCTGGGGAACAGGGATCATTCATTCTTATCTTTTATATTATCTTCCTATCAATATCCCCAATCGGTCCTCTGCTGATACATCTGAGTGCATTATCATTCCTGCCTCAGCCGCCCACAATAAAGGAGGGTCAGCGTGGCTAAGACCTGTCCTTTTAAGATAATCGTATTTGTTATTGTGTTTTTGTTCTTGTTCTTGCGAATGGCTTGGCAAATGGTTCACTTCAAGAAATTGGCAATACTTAAAGCTAGGTCTTCCGGTTGTCTTTAGCTGTCAGCTTGACACAAGCTAGAATCGCTTGAGAAGAAAGTGTGAAGTGAGAGAAACACCTTGGCTGTGGGAATGTCTGCGAGACACCGTTTTGATTTTAATTGAAACCAAGAGTAGGCATTCATGGGTGGTGCCATTCTTTACTCAGAGGTTCCTGAACTGTGTAAGAGGGGAAATAGCCAGATGAAAGCAGACAGCCTGGCTCTGTTCACCTCTTTCTTCTTTTGACTGCTGATGTGGCCAGCCTGTGCTCTGAGCTCCCGTCAAACAGGCTATGACATGGACATACCCTTTCTTCCGTAAGTTGTTTTTGCTGCTGTGCTTTAACTAGAACATATAACTGAAATAGTTTCCATTCTCCTGTCAGTCATTAATATTGGTATCATTCGTGGTAAGGTACAAGCATTTCAGTGCCTTAAAAACAAACAAAAAAGAAAACCAAAGGCAAGCTGTTTTCTATTTGCCACCAATCAGTTGAGGTTGCCCTATAATCGCTCACACCTGGAGAGCTAGCTGGTGCGTCGGACAGTCCTTGGGGTTTCATTCGCTGCTGAGACAAAGAAAACACAATTGTTTGTTCTTTTTTTAAAAAAAATGATTTATGCGTTTATTTTATTTTATGAATATGCATGCACCAGAGTGTATTTACATGTATTCCGTGAGTATAGATATTCATGGAGTAAAAAGAAGGTTCTGGTTCCCAGGAACTGGAGCTATGGGCAGTTGTGAACCACCAAGTGTAGGTGCTTGGGAACCAATCCCAGGTTCTCTTTGAAAGTAACAAACATTCTTAGGTGGTTACCCATCTCTCAGCTCGCAACGCATCAGCCTAGAAGTAACACACCAATTTAATTCACATTTCATTGTTCAATAAAGTACACCTTTAACTCCTAGGTCTTCTGAGAGACAGTGACGGAACTAGGCAAGAGCTTGGCAGTACCTCTGCCTAAGATAGATTCCTTTTTGCGAGCAAGGAGTTAATCCACCCTGTTTACCCATTTCTGATTGTTTACAGGAAGATTTGATCATGAAAGGCCAATGAGAGTGCTTGGGAGTCTGATTCTCCTTGTCTATCTAAATTACCATCTCAGGAGGTAAAGCAAACCAATTTACCTTGAGACTTTCATCAAAGAAATCCAGAGACAGTCAAGGAACCACATGCTAACAAGATAGTGAGTCCTGAAGGAGGAAAACAAACTAAAAAGAGGCAAACTCCAACTGAAATGTTTGGTTTCACGATAAGCTCCTATTTAATTCAGGAGAAAATAAAAAGCACAGATAGCAGTGGGAGAAATGCAGATATTCTGGTTAACCAAATATTAGGTTAGTCTTTCCTGTTCTGAAGAATTAGATATGGAAATGTTAAGATTACATTAAATAAACCTGTATCACTGGGGGACTGACTTATTTTGAGGTTGGTAGTACATAGTTAGGTTCTCTTCAAAATTTAGTTGAGAGCAGGACACAGTTTCCCCAGTGGGCCTGATGTGACATTTTTATGTTATAAGACAATCACACAAAGGCTTTTCATTTGGAAGAGCTGGAATTGTTTTTATAGTCACTATCTTCTAAGGCTTCATTTCTGTCTTACTTACTGTTCTAGTGCTATGAGGAAACACCATGACCAAGGCAGCTATTACAAGAGAAGCATTTAGTTTGATGCTTGCTCTCAATTTCAGAGGTTTAGTCCATTATCATTATGGCAGGGAGCATGGCAGCCTATGCACATGCTTGGGCAGTAGCTGAAACACTCTGGGATTAGCAGTGGCTTTTGAAACCTAAAAGCCCACTCCAAGTGGTACAGTTCCTCCAACAAAACCACATCTCCTAATCCTTCTAATGTTCTTAAATGTGCCACTCTCTGATGACTTAGCATTCAATATATGAGCCTGGAGGGGCCATTCCTATTAAAACCACCATAATTGTTATAATGGTACCTGAATATCCAGTGGAACTCTTTGGGCATCAACATGGACAACTACATCCACATAAAACCTGAGAGAGCTTGGAAAGGAATTCTAGACACAAAAGAACACAGTTAAGCATGGCCTCTTGGTAGCAGCATTTTCTCAGGTGGGCTCTGTTTGTTAGAGGCAAGCACGTCTCATTTAAGAGAGGCTTCCTGATTAGGCTTTAGCTGAAAAAACTCTGCAACCCTTTTAAGAGGCCCCATCACCAAACACTTAAATGGTGTTTATGAATAGCTGACAGTAGGTTTCTCAGGGGTGGTAGGGACCTTGAAACTCAATAGAGTTGTGGCAATAAACATGGCTCCCACCTGTACTTCCACCATGAGGCTAGACCCTCAGGAAGCCAAGGAATGGGCTGTATCCATCCTAGCCATATAGTTTAGCAAATTAAAGACTCATGTGGTCAGAAAAAGAGATATACAGCAAAGATAGACTCAGGTGAAGAAAACCTCTAAATGGTTTACAGTGTGTTTAAAAATATGTGTAGGCTTGGGAGAGAGAAGAAAACGGATCAAGTCCTTAAGAGAGAGAGAAGAGGAGAGAGAAAGAGAGAGAGAGATTGGATTGTGGCACACACTGTTAATCCCAGCACTCAGAAGGCAGAGGCAGGTGATAGCCATATCTACAGAGTGAGTTCCAGGACAGTCAAAGATACACAGAGAAACCCTGTCTCAAAATCTAAAAATTAAAAATAAAAATAAAAGAAATGGAGTTTAAAGCAAAGCCAGGTAAAAATGGAAAAATGCCCAGAGCCTCTGGATACTGTATGGTGCTGTGTTATCTTTTAATTGCCTGATGCCTGAGAAAGGAGCAATAGCTGCTAAAAGACATTTGATTATAAATGCTGCTGGATTAATCAAACATATATTTTGAAAATATATATTCTATATATAGTCTATATATTCTATATTATATATTCTATATATATTCTGTATATATAGACTATATATCTATATATTCTATAGGATTTCTTTAACTTAGCAAAAAAATTACTGGGTTCATTTTTTCATCGATTTTTTTGTCAACCTGATTTATTCATCAAATAACTATCATTTATCTATCTATATCTATCTACCTATCTATCTGTCTGTCTATCTATCATCTATCTATCTATCTATCTATCTATCTATCTATACCTATATCATCTATATTGATATCTATATAAATATGTCTATTTATTTATTTTTTAATTAATTAATTAATTAACTAATTTATTAAAGATTTCTACCTCCTCCCTGCTACCGCCTCTCATTTCCCTCCCCCTCCCGCAATCAAGTCCTCCTCCCTCATCAGCCCAAAGAGCAATCAGGGTTCCCTGCCCTGTGGGAAGTCCAAGGACCATCCACCTCCATCCAGGTCTAGTAAGGTGAGCATCCAAACTGCCTAGGCTCCCACAAAGCCAGTACGTGCAGTAGGATCAAAAACCCATTGCCATTGTTCTTGAGTTCTCAGTAGTCCTCATTGTTCGCTATGTTCAGCAAGTCCGGTTTTATCCTAGGCTTTTTCAGACCCAGGCCAGCTGGTCTTGGTGAGTTCCCGATAGAACATCCCCATTGTCTCAGTGTGTGGGTGCACCCCTCGCGGTCCTGAGTTCCTTGCTCGTGCTCTCTCTCCTTCTGCTCCTGATTTGGACCTTGAGATTTCTGTCCGTGGCTCCAATGTGGGTCTCTGTCTCTGTCTCTTTTCATCGCCTGATGAAGGTTAATATCCAGGAGGATGCCTATATGTTTTTCTTTGGGTTCACCTTCTTATTTAGCTTCTCTAAAAGTATATGCTCAGCTATGTTCATAGCAGCATTGTTTATAATAGCCAGAACCTGGAAACAACCTAGATGCCCTTCAATGGAAGAATGGATGAAGAAAGTATGGAATATATACATATTAGAGTACTACTCAGCAGTAAAAAACAACGACTTTTTGAATTTTGCATGCAAATGGATGGAAATAGAAAACACTATCCTGAGTGAGGTAAGCCAGACCTAAAAAGAGGAACATGGGATGTACTCACTCATATTTGGTTTCTAGCCATAAATAAAGGACATTGAGCCTATAATTCGTGATCCTAGAAATATGTCTATTTATATATTTATCTATATCTATAAATATAAATGGATATAGGTATATATAGATAATATAAATAGACACATATATTTATATAGATATCAATATAGATGGATATAGGTATATATAGAGAGATAGATGAAAGATAGATGATATAGATAGATAGATAGATAGATAGATAGATAGATAGATAGATAGATAGATCCTCATTAGGCTCAGTGAGATTAATGAGCAATGAACAGACAGAAGTTATCCTTCATTTTTAAGATCCTCAGCCTTTGCTACAGAAATAAAGATGTCAAGGAGACCTCTGATCTTCAGTCCTCTGGGATTAGCATGCAGGTTTAGGCGTATGCTGGATGTTAGGATGATGAGGTGGTATGGAGTATCATGGAGAAGATAGTTTTTGGTCATGGTAATAGGAGAAGGGAAGACTGGCTAAGGTGAATGGGTTTAGTAGGAAGCACACACAGATGAAGACTGATTTGTATAGCAGATAAGACAGGAAATGTGGAATGTGGTTGAGAGATTGCATGAGGTTGTTCTAGGGAAGAAGGTGGCCAGGGTCCAGCTTCTGAATCATGGACGGATTACTGAAAATATTGAAAGTAGTTTTGTTCAGATAGATCCTATTCTTTCAGCTTTGAATTTAATACTGACAATGCCTAATGAATGCTTTGAAAAAGGACATATCTCAAAAAAAAAAAATAAAGAGGGAGGGTGATTGGAAGGCTTAAATTGTGATTTAGAAGGTGGTAAAGATATCGTGGAATTTCTACCCAGGCTCTACCAAATCATAGATTCATGAACAATTAGTGGATATAGGTGTGGGTCATCCACCCGGGCCTGGGAAATCTGTAGTGCCGACGAAAAATGAGTCTCCTTTTTGCAGAAGCCTTCGGCGAGAAGTCTGGCCCCATGGTCTCCTCCCTCCTTCGTGCTGGAATTTTTGAACTGGCTTGATTTGTACAGGTTTTGTGGAGTAAACACAGCCGCAGGGAGCTCACACGTGCAGCCACCACGTCACACCCAGAGGACAGCACTTCACGGCACTCCTCTCCATCGGAGGAGTTTTAAGAAAATTATTGATGCCAAAGCGTGCAGCATCATGGCACGACACCGAATGCTTCTCACATCCTTTCCAAATCGCTCAGATCTCACTTGAGAATGGATGTATCTCTCAGACCGTGAAGCAAACGAAGACAAGCAGCAAAGACTGAGCTAGTCCTAGCGTTCTGTCTCCATCTTCAGGTGGCGGGCTGTGAGGGTAGCCAGGGACCATAGGCTATGACTCACAGCTGCACATATGAAAGCAGCCATTAGCGGTGGCTTCTTGGAAGAACAGTTACAAATGTGCTTCTGCTTAAAATTTAACTGGCAGGCTTCCTGGGAGGGATGCCCTGATTTGCAAGGATTTAATGACTTCTCCTCACCTAACACCTGTAGGGAGAGAGACAATCAAGGGAGGGCATTAGCACCCGGCAGTGCCCTAGATAAAGTCAGCACCACGGATTGTGAAGGCACTATCTTTCCTGCCCAAGAAATAATTTTCTGTCTAGCTTTATATTCATTGTCACCTTGATGTTAAAATTGCCAGTAATATTACTCAAAAATAGTTTAAAATTATATTCTTCAATTAAGAGAAAAAAATCGTGGCATCTATTACCAGAGATTTTTTTCTTTCATTTCCTTTGTGTACACAACAGTGAGTTTGGCTGGTCATAAATTAGCATTGGAAACAGTTGCATTTTGGTAGTTCTGATAAAATTTTCATTTCTTTATTATTTTTCTGCCACTGAACAAACATTATTCACAGGAACTGCTGACATCCTGAAAGCGAGCTATCTCCGTGGCTTTCAAACACTAATTTGTGAGGTCTTAATTTTCTCTTCATCTTCATGTCTTCTTATTTCACATGCAACAACTGCTTGAATAACTTAAATGATCAGATACACGCAAGCCCTCCCCAGACCCGTGAGAACTTTGGCTTTCAAAGCAATGCAGTGTTTTTCAGCTTGGGATGGCAGATTTTAGTTGTTGATTATTTACCATCTTCTTTTTGGTACAGAGATGGTGTTAAAGAGTGTAATAAAATATTATTATATATCACAACCACACGATTGGCATGGCTATAAAGTCGCAGCTTAGTTAGAACTTACAGGTGCTATGTATTCCAGATGATAGCCATGTAGAAGTCGAAAAAGGGAAGCATACATATCCACACATGTTCACACTGCATGGAAATAAACAGATACATTGCATTTGAACATTGATTCCAAAGAAACCATCACCCATCACAGCAGAAAATAAAACAGAAAAGAGGCATAAGCAGAAAGAAAAGCATAAAAAGCCAATCATCTAGAAATCAAAATTATCAATAAATACATTGATAATTGTAGTACGTTTCAAACTAAAAGACAAAGATTCATGTCATATGAAAAAATTAACTCATATGTTCATTGTATATTAGAAAATGTTTAAAATAAAACTAAAATTGAGTGTAGTTCAGTGGTAGAAAATTGGCTCTGTGTGTGCAAGACTCTGATTCTCAACACTGCAAAATGAAGGTAATAACAATAAAAAAGTAAGAGAAGACTTTATGGCAAAATGGGGTTAACTGATACAAAAGCTAATTTCATATTGAGTAGTTTAATTAATAAATGTTGTAGAAGTTACGAGCATCAGCAGGTGATTAAAGTATGCAGGCTAAAAGCTGTCTTGGGTTAGTTGATCCTCGAGTAGAGTTGGAAAATCTGTCTCTGATTTACATACACATAAATGCTGCTTATCATTCATACTCAATGGAGTTCAAATGATTGGCTATAGAAAAGTATAACATACTGCTAGGAACTATGTAACTTTATGTGTGTACTGAGGTGACTGTGTATAACTTAATAAGGTGATATGTTTATGTGTGCATTGAGGTGACTGTGTATAACTTAATAAGGTGATATGTTTATGTGTGTATTGAGGTGACTGTGTATAACTTAATAAGGTGATGTGACAATAGACACACTTTCCAGGTGTGATTCAAGACTTTACAAGAACACAACACACGCAATACTCCAAAGGAACCTCAATATAGTCCAAACATGAAAAGTTGTAAAGGTTGTAATATTTGAACCTAATGTATTGGTTAAAAGTAACAAAATGAAATCAGTTTTGTTTCAAAATAAAAGAACGGCTGCAAACAGCACATATTGGGTTAAATTTTAATAGAACATGAATATAAAAATAAAATGCAAACAAAAATACACAAATGCACAAGGTTAGTCCTTAAGAATTATTTGAAATGGATATTTCCAATGAAATGTAAAAAAAAAATTCTACATTTTTGTAAAATGTGAAAAAAGACATTGGAGACTATTAAGCTGAGAAATCTATCTATAAATGTAAGATAAATGCATTGCTTCCACTATAGGAATCAGTGTGGATATTGGTGAGAAAAGCTAATTAGGAGCCAGCAGACGATGTCACTGATCCAGTCTCCAGAACCCCCCAAGGAGTGTAGGTCAGCGCACTGCGGAGATGCCTGCTCTGTCCAGGCAGACTGCAGAACTACTCACACTGGCCAACCTTGGATTCAGTCTAAGGCTTTTAGCAATAGATGAATGGATAAAGAAAATCAAGTTTTACAGAGACATAAAACAGAAAGAAATAATGCCATTTGCAGGAGACGTGTGTGGAATTGTTAAGCATGATATTATACAAAATATCTCGGGTCCAGAATGACAATACATATCTTTTCCAATATGGAGAACCTAGATTTCACACACACACACACACACACACACACACACACACACACACACACCTGATCTGAATGCTTTCAAAGGACCGGTGTGAGTGATGGAGTGGTATATCAGGTACCAAATATACTCAAGAAACAATAGTTTTATGAAAGTCTCCACTTTGTACAGGCACTGTACATTAATAATAAAGAGGAAAATTTGGATCTGAAATGAGAAAATAAAAAGTTAGTACATATGTAAATGGTAAAAGAAAATTGCCATTAAAAGGAATAAATATGAATAGGAATTTTTACAAAAAAAGGTGAAGCAACTTTTAAAAACAATTCAGAGTTATAACCTAGAAATGGAAATAAATATGAACAACAAAAGGAGAGATTAAAATTTAAGAGCACATACTTTTCCGGTAATCTGACCCAATGAGCTAAACTCTTTGAGCCATAAACACATAGAAGTGTCAGAGAAAACAGAAGAAAATAACTTCTAAAGCATAGCTGAGTCCAAAAGACAGGAAGGTCCATCTCTCAGCTCTAGACAAAAGAGAAAACCCAGGCAGAGGCTGTGGAGTAGGCTACTGTACTGCAGTGCAGAGTCAGGATGAAGGAGAACCTGTGGAAAATACCTGCTGGGGAGCCCAGGAGGCAGGAAAAGACACACAGTGAGGGGGTGGGAATGGATGCTTTTAACAGAGTTATCAGTTGGCTCCTTCAAACTTTTGAAGCGAAAATAAAACTCTGGACGTCTTTCTGGTAAAAGACCTGAATTCTGCTGTTATGGAAGCATTTTCAGCATGGCCTGACCCCTCCCCAAGTGTGATGGTTGTGTGGGAAGTGTCTCTCTGGCCGAGCTTTGATAGAGACTCACTGGGAACTACCAGCCAATCGCGATCTTGGGAATGATGCTTCCCTAGGTCTGGGGTCAAGTGGGAGTCTCTAGAGTGATCCATATTCTTTTATTTGATTTAAGGGTGGATTTTTCGAGACCAGCCTGGTCTACAAGAGTTAGTTCCAGGACAGGATCCAAAACCACAGAGAAACACTGTCTCGAGAAAAAAAAAGTGGATTTTTTTCCTCCTAGACCTTCTTCTTTTGACAGTATTGAATGTTTGCTTTATAGGCTTAAAAAAAATACCATGCTGCCAAAGCAGTCAATTGTCTTCTCTATAGAAGGCATAAAATATGGAAAAGCTCAGCGTGGTGATGGATGTGTGCAATTGCAACGCTTATGAGGCTGAGGCAGGAGGATTCCAGGGAGTTTGAGACCCCCTTGTGCAATGTAGTGAGAGTTCTAGGTCAGCGTGGACTACTTAGTAAGAACAGCAAAGCCTACGGATGTTTTGTAAGTGTAGACATGTCCATTTTACCAACACTTATATTAGGGAGAGTAGAACTGGCAATTACTAAGAGATAAGAATGGTAAAGTTGCATGCATCTACTAAATGTATGTTTCATAGTGTGGTTAAGATGTTAATATATGCATTTCCACTGCATGAATTATATGATGCCAATTTTCTAAGACACACATTATTTAAAATTTTACTTTAATTGCTACTGCATAAAAATCTGGAAGGAAGTAGATAAAAACAGTCTTAGACTCTATAATCTATGGACTCTAAATACCTTCCATTTTCCAAATTATTTAAAGTAACTATAAAACTAACATTTTTTTGTAAAATAAATTACATTAGATTATTTTGTTTTTTATTAGTTCACAAATTTATATTCTATAGAATTATACTGACAGATTTTTCAACAAATTTAATATTTTTAAATTTTATTTTTGGCCCTGTAATAAGCTCCCTTATCACTATTTTATATTCCATGATTTTTAGTTACTCATGGTTAATGGTACTCACAAATATTAAGTAGTGACTTCAGTAACATAGTAATAGTTATTATTGACAGAACACAGTCCAAGAATTAAGTTATGTGAAGGGAATTCTGGGTGCTTCTGAGAGAATTCTAAGACAACAAGACAAGTTAAAAAAAGTGGGAGTATTGTAAGAAAGTGCTTCTGTGTCTCTCGTAGGGCAGCAGGAGAGAGTTTACTGCAGATTCTTCATAACAGCTGGCTGTTGTTTATATGCTTTTGTGGAAGCATGCTTGAACGCATGAGAACTTTACTCTGGTGACCTCGGGTATAAACTGTCTGATGCTCCGAATAAACAGCTTTGCATGAGACTTCAGTCATTTTTAAGCTCCATTCCCCCAGGTCGCAATGCCTTTGGAGTGGCAAACAGTCTTGTACTAGTGGGCAACCTTGAGTAGTGGAAAGAGCCCTCCCACCCCAGCTCCTTTGAGGTCTCTGGAGTTTCTCTGACCAAAACCTCATACAGAGGCATTGATCTCTGGTATTTGTATTTTGTTTAATGATCATGGCTTCTAGGGCCAACCACACTGAGTATATATATAGTACCTTCCCATTAGTCCCTTAGCTGTAATAGTTACAGTGTATCCATACCACATATACTATCTTCCCATTAGTCCCTTCCCATTGACTAATAGTTACAGTGTATCCACACCACTATAAGACCATATATATATATATATATATATATATATATATATATATATATAGCCTTTCCATTAGTCCCTTAGCTCTTATAGTTACATTTCTTATTGCTCTGACAAAAGTAGCAACTTATAGGGGGAAGGGTTTACTTTGGCCTATGACTTAAAGGTACAGTTCATCCTGGCAGGAAAGGCATGGCCTCTGGTGTGGCTCTTACCTGTCTAAAGAGGCTTGCACACATCTGGGTGGTCTAAGGAGCAGAGAAAACACATTTAGCTGGTTTTCAGATGCCTTTCTCCTTTCCCAGTTTTTGTTTAGCCTGGGACCTAAGCCCATGAGATGTTGATGCTCACATTTAGGGTCGATCTTATCTTAGTTAATCCTCTTCAGAAGCATCTCACAGGCACATTTAAAGATGTGCCTCACCAAAGTTCTTGGCATTCTTGCTCAGTCAGGTTGAGACATATCAAGCATCTCAATTATCAGACTCACTCTATTTGTATCTTGGTGCTGGGCTCAAATAATTCTTATTTTACCTAACAATGGCCCCCAAAGATCAAGTAATGGTCCTGCCAAGTTCCTGGACCTCACAGAATCCAAACAGTTTCAATCCCCATATTCCTTATCTTTTGTGGCTTTTACAGTTTCATATCCAATAACCACATTTGTGTTGGTAGCATGAATTTCTTGACTTTGGCTAAATGGATCCTGTGGATTTGATTTTCATAAATCTGTTGGAGTACTTAAGTAATTTTTTTTCATTTTGTATCGAAGTCTGACAAAAACACCAGAAAGAAAAAAAATTCTTGACATCACAACAGTTTAATATGTTAACTTATCCATTAAATTGTGCTTCACATCCACGGGAATCCTCAGGTCTACAAACTATCATTTTTAAATAGCAATAAAGTTGGTAATGTCACAATATAATCTCCTAATAACCAAGTTCATACATACTGCACAGAAACAGAAGAAGAAACACCTCCTAGAGGAAATAATCTGCATCTATTGAATAACTATCTTATATCTAGAATGGGGCACCAGATAAAGATTTAGATTTTTCTAACATTGATTTGATACATTGAAAAAAAAGAAGAAGAACAAAATGCAAGCAAAACCCAGAAAGTATTTCTGGGAGAAAACTCTTGGTCACATGGTTCAAAGAAAGCATGAGAAGGAGATGGAAGATGTGTGATCACGGCTAAGTCACACAGAACTGCCTGTCAGGACAGTGTTTTCTCAGCAAGAGCTGAGGATGTGTGGCCAGAATCTCTGGCCTTACAGGAGTTCTCACAGTGAGGCAGAACGTGGTTCTCACAGAGCTGCTCTCAGGTCGCTGAAAGTGGACAGTGGCCGTCTGTCCTGTAGATATTGAAGAAGACAGGTTCCAGAAGCACCCACATGCTAGTGTCTACAGATTCAGCGTCTCAGTACTCCATCAGGCTACCCCTGGTCCTGGCCCAGAAGTGCAGAGACTTGAAACCACTCTGGTGTTCATGACAGGCCAGTCCTCAGGATTCTCAGCACCTCAGCAGCGGAGGCCAGTTCTGCCAACAGACTGTGAAGATGGGTCCATGTCTGTTCTCTCCAGGAGGTAATGAAACTTAGAATGCCCCTACCTGCCCTGGAGGGCTCATTCAGCTTCAGAGAATCCACCCAGATGTGTCCTGGGGAATACGGTGAGAACAGAACTGACATCGGCTAGTGTGCAGTAGAGACAGAACAGGATGAAAAGGGAAGCCAGAAGGGTTGAGAGAAGGGGCAGCTGTGTGATCCTCAGAAGTCATGACCTGGATAGCATTGGCAGCCTTGGCTAGCCCGCTACCCAGCCTGGAGGCTTTCAGATGAAGTCGAATACAGCTCTGCTTCATTCCACCCTAGTCAGTCTGGGACTCCCAAGTCTACCCACGGCTCTGATTCTATCCCATGGGTGCACCCCCTCTTGTGCTCTTCTAAGAGGGTAGAAGAATTAAGTCACGTGTTTCTGGGCTGCCTTTTATCCTAAGGACCCAAACTGTGTCTCTACCATGTTGCTATGTTCCACTATGGACTGGCACATATGTTAACTGTCATCTTCCTCTGGGTGGTCTGTCTCTCGGAGCCCTACTTTCTTCTATAGCTGCTCTATTGTCTCTAGTCCTCTGTGTCTGTGTGATCCCATTTTGACACTCTTCGCAGCCAGGTGACACGTCTGGGAAGGGATCGGATAGACTGGGTGAAGTGCTTACTTATTACATCTTAAGGTGTTTCAACCTCCAGCAGTGGGCAAAGGAGCTCAGCGAATACCAAGAAAACATAAGAACTCTAACAACATGCTGCTGATAGAATACCAGGGACCTGGGGAAAAGCAGAGAGGGGGAGGCAGAGGTCCTATTGATCACCCCTAAGCTTTCCCAACAGGCAGATACTGGTTCTGAATTTCTTGAATGTTGTGCATCCCACTGGAGTTGTGAGCTTACCCCCTTAGTCTCCATGTTGGAGAGTTTGAGGGAGGAACAGAGTCGACATCCGGCTATGGATATTTGAGCGTCTCCCCTGAATTCATGTGCTTTTCGCAGACTCCCTTTGTACAGCTCTCTACCTGAACTTTTCACTCAAGTCAGAGGCCCTTCACTGGGGGCAGAGCTGAGAGTCTACTGCACCTGTCCATGGTATTTTCTAGGTCACCGCAGCTGCACAACAAGGGGAAGGAGGACAGAAATCAATAAAGATTTAGCTTTTACCTTCTTGCAATTCCCAGTCCCGATACTGATGCCAAGTAGCACTCGGTATTAGGAAAAGCTGAGGCCAAGAGACCATGGACTCCAGGCAACTTCCTTACAAATGAACGAAAGCTAGGTGGATCTTCCAACATCTCTGAATCTTCATTCAAAATGATAAAACGTGAGGAGCAGAAATGCCAGCCAGTGCACAAGAGTGTGAGGCAGGCCAAGCGAGATACCACGCTAAAATGTTTGGAAAAGCATTAAATGCTGACAGGGTAAATTTTAATCTCATCCTTTGTAAAGCTGATGAGAAAATAATTGATAATTGAAAAGGACTTGGCATTTCCCCCCCCCCACTTCCTTTTGTATTGGGGACTGGTAGTTTTCTATCAGTATTAATTCTCCATCATTTCTTTAACAATAGGGCTCCCCTCACTTATCATGATAGCCGGCACTGAGTAATAAGGACATTTTCTAGTCTTCTCTGCAGCTAGATGCAGCTAATATCTAGATTCCAGCCAATGGGACATGACCGTACGTAGTTGTCTGCAATTCCCTGGGCTTCCTGCCCTCCACTACCTCAAGTGAAAACAAGATGGCTGTGAATAAAGCAGACACATTTGGCCAGGAGGTAGATGCTCTGTCTTAGAATGAAGAAGCAATAAGAGAGGGTTAGACCCCTCTCCATCCAGACTTCTAAAACTATTACGTTAGTGGTCTGATCAAATGAAGATTTTTAGTTCAAATATTTGATTAGGTTTTCAGTAACTCATAATTTTCCTTAAGTGTTGTCAACATTGATTGGTAAGATCATCAATTATTTTCCCCAGTATTTAGATTAGGCTTCTAGGAAGCTGGAAGGAGATTTAAAAAAAAAGTGTCTATCTTAGTTCCTACCAAGATATGAACAATGTGTGTGACACACACAACACACAACTAAAAAATGTGGACAGGCAGAAAGACAAATCACACACATGGAACCTCACAATATGTAAATACACTCCCTTCCCTACACATTCTGCACACTGTGAACACAGACACACAAACACACACACATGGACACACACACACACACATGGGGACACACACACAGACACAAGCATCATATATACTCCATTCCACTGTCTTGTGCTGCTACTGCCAAGAGAAGGGAGAAGAACCTGCCTGGGAATTAGAGGAGCCCACAAGAAGTGGAATTACCTAGGGGTTGTTTTTGCTCTATGGAGCTAGAGTTGATGTGGTTTGAGACCTGAAGGCTGACAGCTGCCAGGCATCCCTAGCTTCCTGTGCCTGCCTCTGTTATCTCCTCCTGCAGCATCAGCCAGCATGGAGCTGTGCAGCCAGTTTGCAGAGAATTCGCTCTACCCCACCTCTCCGTGTCCTGGGGACACTGACAACTGCAGTGCTTCCTAAGGGAGCTAACCGAGCTAGGAAGGCCATGCTAGTCTCTCTGGTTTACTTAGCACTGGCCTGGGGCCAACACAGAGGTGGTTTCTCCTTCTCACATCATCCTGTTGTCTGCTCTCCAGGGAAGGGAGGGCCATGCGGGCTACACTCAGCAGTGAGGTGGCAGAAAGCCTTTTGATATGAACTCTAAGGTTCCGGAGGAACAATATGGAGGCAGCAGAGCCTGCCTCTGAAGATTCCTTAAAAAAATATAAAGTGAGTTTAAAGAATAAATCTACTGCTTTCTAGTTTTTCAAATGGTTTTCTATTTGAAAAAAATGCTGAGGTGTGTGTTTCACATATGTATACGTGCGCCACAGCTGACGGCAGAGGCACAATTTTCAGATTTCCATTCCTGTCCTTCCCTTTTTTTCCTGCCTCCTCTGGAGCAAATCATCCTAAGGAGACACAGCTCTATCTCATCTCTCCCAACTAGAAAGCCAGAGCTAATTGTTCACTTTAAATTTACTATTGTGTGTAACTCAACATCTATGGCTGCTGAAGAAGTTATTCACCTCTCAGCTCACTAGTGAGACAGGGATGCGGGGGTGGGGGTGGGGGAGGAGGTGCCACCTCTGCAGACCAGGAGCAAATACTTCAGAG
>JABTXL010000002.1:3617459-3660050 GCA_025134845.1 Neodon shergylaensis
ACCAGCAATGTCTGCCTCGTTATGCTGAATAACATAGTAAGCACAGCATGGGGATTCCCTTAGAACACGCATGTTACAGGAAGGCCATCCAATGATGCCAACCGCAGCGAGAGAAACCTCAAAGCCACTTCTCTATGGGAATCTATAAAAGATGCCAGGCTCCCTTACAGCAGACAACCCACAAACACTGGGAGAGGATGGCCTTTCAGTCCCAGAAAGGACTTTCTGAAGGCTGAGAAGTGACTGAAGTAAATCAGGGAAAGAGGCTTTGCAGCCTGAATTCTGGGTCTAGAGCTTTTGGCCTTCAGCTGCTTTAAAGGACTGATCTTATCAGCACCTTGTAAAACTCTCCACCCACTCTGACCTTCCGGCTGTAAGGGAGGCGGGGCTATCTACTCCCTCCTTCGGGATCCCTTCCCACAGAAGAGACTGTTGGGGCTTGGGAAGGGCGAAACCGAGGAACCTGGGGAAAGACAGCTTATTTTTTTGGTCCAGTTTGTGCACTGTAGCTCGGTTCTCTGGTTGTAGTCACAGAACAGGCAAGGATCACATGGTAAGGGAGTGGTTTAAAGACACTGGAAATGCCAGGGGCAGGGTCCCTCTGAACTCCTGGTCTAACTGTCTCATGGACACCATGCTGCGTCTCCTGATGCCTCTCACGTATTGACCTGGAATGGAGTGTGTGTCCTCGTTGCTTCAGCTCCTGTTGTTTAAGCCAAGGGTTTTGAAAACATATTTCCATTGTAACAGCAGAATTTGAACCTGACTGAGAAGGTGTTTTCTCCCCAAAGGCAAAGAGTCTGACATTCTTTCAAAGTAACAGCTAAGGCTCTACAGCTGGTTTAATGGAGGTTTTCTCCTGGTTTCTTTGCCCACACTCTCTTGATTTTTTTGTTCATTCTTTGCCTGAAGGATTAATACCAGTAAAGTACAATCTCCTTAGTCATTACTAAAGAAGGGTGCCCCCCAAAATGTCCCACCACTGTTTATTTCTCAGGGCCATAACCAACCCAGCATTCTGTTCTTTCCCTGTCCCCTAAAAGACAGAGTAGACTCAGGGCTTAGGGCTCTGATGTTGGAGTTTGAAGGCTAGGAGTCCCTAGCTGTGGTCAGTAATATAGTAATTTTATTTAAAAACGTCTGTAGAGACAAACCACGTCATTCATGATTTAACCCTCGTCTTAACAGCTCCTAAATTCAACTCTGAATGAGAAGGGTCATCTAAGGGGAGAGCGTCTTTCTATCTCTAAACAGGGCAATGTTCTATTGGATGCATCATGATGCATTCAAAAGAGAATCCAAGCCATGGCTTTAATTTTCCTGTGTACTACTGTGGGTTCCAAATTCCCAATTGACCCATGTGACTGACAAAGATCCTACACACTGGCTCATTTCTGAGGCCTCGCTTCTGACAACTTAAAGTGGTCTTTTGGATACATTTCCACCCCAAATATATCAGCGATCAGAAAAAGTCTAGAAAAAGAAAAAATAACAATAAACAAGATGGAACTTTTCCAGTTGGATTGAAGAAGAAGAAGAGAAAGCAGAAATCTGAATTAAGTCACACACAGCCAAGGGTCCTCAGCATGACCCGGTTTCTTCAATGGAATCTAACAGATGGACAAGGTGCTTGCTTGTCTCCCCGTCATGAAAAAGGAGCAGGCAGAGGGTCACCATCTAACCACCTGGCTGTTGTAGTCCTCAGTGACCGTCCCCTCTGTGGCCCCATCTTCTTTGGGCCACCGATACGCTCCGTGTTCTCGCTGCAGCCTGCGCTCCTCTCGCCTCTTTTGGCGGTCCCTCTGGTGTTCTAGCTGTTTGGTGTGATGGTAGCGTTGCTGGAAGAGATCTTTTGCATATTCATAGAGCTGCATGTCCAGGAAGTTCAACTCCTCGATATGCTGACGGGCTCCCTCGTTGATGTCCACATTGGAAGCCCGTGTGATGTTGAACTGTGTGAAAGGGGAGATGAACTTCAGGTTGAATGTCCTCTCAAAGAGAAACTGTGTCTTCCTTTGGAATTCAGTGAGCCCGAAGAAGGCCATGTTCTTCAGGTTGTTCTTAGCGCTCTGCAGCAGGATGGTACTTCGCTCGCTCTCATTCATGAAAGTCAAGTTGTAGCAGCCCACCAGGCTGAGGTCAGCGAGCATGCGCACCTGCCGGTTGTTGGCTAAATTGTAGCTGCAATCCATGAACTCCCGCAAGCTGACCCCAGACCAGTCATCCCCTGGGTAGCAGGTAGGCAGCTCATCCGGAGTGGGGCTCCTTCCGTCACACATATGGAGAGAGGTTTTCCATGTGGCCCCTCTCTGGACGTGTTTCCACTCGCTCAGGTAACGCGACACTGGGTCCCGCAACATGGTGATGTAGTAGAAGTTCCTGGAAGAGATTAGAGGGGAAGGTCAGTGGTTCACAATACTCTCACTGTCATTCTGAATCTCTGGTGTCTCTAGCAATGTCAAGGGGATGGGCGCTATGCCAAATGCTCAAAGGGGATTGTTGGCCTGATTTTACACTGACAAAGTATATGTGCTTGTATTCCTATCCTGACTTCAGGGACCAAGGGTCAGTGCTAAGTTTATGGAGACTTTTCTACCCCACTGAATGTTGATGGGGTGAGTGGGAGCAATGAATCATTCGTTCATTCATTCATTCACTCAGCAGTTAGTCACTAATAGAGCACCGATGGCTTTAATACATCACCTTTAAGGTAACCATTGAAGGTTTAAAAACTGTATCGCCAATCTGAAGTGGAAACGCTTTTACTCATTAACTGTTTTATTTGAGCCTTACATCAGACTTACATCCTGGCACTGCTAGAGAAGGAAACACGAAAGGTCATGGGACTAAAATCCGATTCTTCTTAATCCTTTCTCCTGACATTGCTACATTGCTACTCAGATTATAGATCAAGGAGGGGAAGAAGGAACTGCCCATCACACCCTTGTCTCTTGAAGTCCTTAAGAAGAGGTTGGGGTCTATTTGTCAAAGAAGCCACAGGAAAGACACTGCAGAAGACCAGGGTACACGAGTCCTGTCCTCAGAGTTGCCTTTCGTCTATGAAACCCTTCCACAGAAGACAGGTTGACCCTACCCCAGCATGGTTCTTGCCTCATTTCTAAAGGCTTGCTCTAGAAATACAGGGCCAATCATAGAAAGTCAGAGTTTTCCTGGGGACACAGGTATAGTTCTCACAAGCTCTGGGAAGAATCCAGTAACCCCTGTGGACTGCCTTATGCTGCCAAGTGGTCAGAAAGTGGCCTGCCATGCCCTGAAGGGAGAACTGTTATTCGGTGTGGTAGCAACTTGGCATCCAGATGGAGAAGGCACAGTCACAGGAACTTAATCCATCTTAGTATGTGCTCTTTGTAGACGCTTGGTAATAAAATAAGCAGACATTTTGCCATTGGTACTTGCACACAAGTGATTGATGATAGATAGATACATATATACATACATAGATACATACATAGATTGATATATAGCTAAATAGATAATGATGGATAGGTAGATAGATAGATAGATAGATAGATAGATACATAGATAGATAGGTAGATAATGATGGATAGGTAGATAGATGTGATAGATAGATAATGATAGATGATAGATAATAATAGATAGATAGATGATAGATAGATAATGATAGATAGATAGATAGATAGATAGATAGATAATGGTAGATAGATAGATATAGATGATAGATAGATAGATAGATAGATATAGATATGATAGATACAATACAGGTGATAGATATATAATGGATGTATAGACATTATAGATAGAAGATTGGTCGATGATAGTTACATGACAGAAAACTAGATGTGACAGAAATATGATAAATAGGTGATAAATAGATTACAGATAGATGATATATAAATAAATGATAGACGAAAACTGATGGCAGATATTTAGATAGTGACAATCTGTCGAGTAGTGACTTAGTTGTCGCTGCATCATATATATTCTGCCAATCTCTGCAATCATGCAGCTATAGACATTGCTTATTTAGAGATAAATGACAAGGTCTAACTCTATATCAAATAAAGGCTTTGAAAATTGGAAAAAAAATAGGAGAGGTTGGGAACTCACTCTGCCTCTCCTGTTTTATCACAGTACTTTTCTCCACCCCTTGCACTTGGAGGCCATCACATCAGGGCAAACTAAGATCTGATAAGACACACTGCTACAAACTCAAAACAAAATGCCTCTGGTCAGGGAATTTTATCGTTGCTTATAAAACGGTGAAGAGGGAAGAAGACAAAATCTAAGTTACATTATAAGTGTGTAAGAGCTCAGTGCCCAGGAAGATAATGGAGAGAATCCCCACCGCCAAAGCAACAGCAAATAAGAGATCAGTGATGCCTGAGGAAGATAGCCCAGAGGTGCTTGGTCAGTGAATGAGGGAAGGTAAAGTGTGGGAGGCTGGCATTCATTTAACAGAAGTAGTGTGCTCAGGTTACTTTCCCTCCTATAACATATACTTCAAGATTGGGGGCAAATTTTTCTAGTTTTGTCTTACATTTGGAATGATAATTTATTTAAATAAACTTACATGCCTGGATGTCAACTTTTTATACACCAACACTCATGGTCTTCAGTGCTGTTGACTCAGAGGTGAATGGTGAATACACACTCATTCTTTACGTTTTTATTAAATATTTAACAAACTAAGAATTTGAGAAGACAAGATATCTTCAAAGATTATACTGATCATAAGTTACAGAACTTGGGCTCAATCAGGTCTGCCTTACTTCAGGAGGAATCTTCCTTTGTCTCCCAGTTACAACAAGAAAAGCTTCTCCTTAAACATTCAACCTAGTACTTATTCTATTTGGCCAAGATAAACTAGACAGAAAATCCTTACATACTCAGTTATAGCAATAAAAAGTAAATAGTTTGAAGAAGAGTTGTTTTCATTCTGATTTTCCAAATAATCGACCAGGTACTTTCTTTTAAACTGCGCCTTTCCCTATATTCTGCTACTTTCAATACAGAGCCTCACCAGTAGCTAAGTCCAACGGTTTTGGAATGTGCTAAAGAAACTTCCGGATCTTAGCCAGCCCCTTTACCTCCAGAGGGAGAACTTGAGATTGCTGTGGGCAGTGCAGCCCAAGGCCTTGCACCGCCCACACCATTTTTCCATAACCCTGTTTATTGTCTTTTCACAGGACAGACCGATAAAGCAACCACGGATGACTATGTCCTCAAGGTCAGCGAGCAATCAGAGATGTATACCATGGTGTCCGGCCTCACGGGGAGTCATTGCTGGGCATGTGTAGCCCAGAGTAGATACAGATGGCTACCGCTGAGGGTGGGTGACCGTCCCAGAGTAGATACAGATGGCTACCGCTGAGGGTGGGTGACCGTCACTTTGTACCTAACGTGGGTCTGCTTCACATTTCAACTCCGCAGCAGAGACCGATGTGTATCCCACACAGAGCTTCACAATAAGCATCATGAACATAGTAATGATAAAGATGTAGCTCAGGAGGTTATGTTTTTTAGACACACCAGGGCAGTAGAATTTAAATTAGAAAGGTGTTCGGCTGAGCCAAATCAGAGCACAGACAGAATATTATTAACTTTCTCGTTAATTGTACCAAGTAGAAGATGTGTGAAAGTATTTCAACAACAGCAAACCCAATGGCAGTAATATTCAGGTTCTGTTCTATGGCTCACATTTTATTCTACCCTGATTTTAAAATGTCGGAGTTGAGGGGTGTGGAGGTAAGAATCCCAAGGCTAGTCACATCAAGACCTGAGTTCATCTGCAGGATTGAGTGGTTTAATTTCTCTTGGGAATACTAGGCATGGAATTTCTGGTCACTTTGCTTTATCAGATATTAAGTGGCTACACGATCTTCAGGTAAATTGGAAATGCTCCTGGATCCAAACTAAACTATTTAACTTCACATTGCATTTAGTTTTGCCTAGTGATGTTTAGCTACGTCTCAGATATCTTTGACGTTTATAAGCCAGAGGAGTGAACTTGCAAATAAACTTAAATCTGACACCGAGACATAAATCGACAATACAATTCCTACACCTAGCTCAGAGATCATTGGGGATGAAGGGGCAGAAAGATGGCAGGAAGCAGAGGAACAGGAAGTTTGTTGAGAGGCTGTGTCTACTCTAGAAAAGTCAGAAAGGTTACACTCATGACGTCTCCCCAACACAGATTCTAAACATGACCTGAAGTAGGAAGTCACCCATAGACAGGTTAACTTGGAATGGGGAATGCTCACAACCTCTTATCAAAAGCCCTAGATTAAAAACTAAAGGAATGCTAAAAGTAGGAGAATCTTCCTAGGGAAGAACATGCCAACTGATTATTCAATAATAAATGCTCAGCTCTGAAAACAAAAATATAAGTAACATTATACGGACTGACTACATCGTATTAGAGTTAGGCACACACACAAACACAATACACACACACCAATGATGAAAAAAGGAGCCATGAATTTGAAAGAGAGCAAGGTAGGTGTATATAGTAGAGTTTAACGGATGAAAAAGAAGGGGAAATTATGTGATTATATTGTAGTGAAATGATGTTTTAAGTACAGGGAAAGGAACTAGAGAATATTTGCAGTGATGAGTATCAAGTTGTCGAGCTTGTAACATTGGGTGCCGGTCGCTAGCAGAATTTGAGACACAATGTGTGTAGACAGACATTCCCATGTTTATTTTACCTATTCTATCCTGTAATACAGCCAAAACACAAAACCAGGAAATCTTAAAAAAAGACTTATAAAATTGAAGGCCATCCAATTAGTGAAGATAAATATCAGATTAAAATTAAATTACTTCTGAATTATTGTTAAATTTTTTCTTTGATATGCATTTTTTTTCCTCATACAAAACTTAGTGGAGCTTTAGTGAAGCAACACCTGCGTCTGGACCACTGACACATCCTACTTCACAGAGCAAAGCTCAGCATCAGTTGTCCCTCTTGCTATCGTTTGAACTGAATGATTTTATCCTCACAGCACGCATGTGGCACAGCCCAGTTCTCAGCACAGGGTTACTGGAAGATGGTGGAACTTGTAGATAAGGAGAGAAAGTTAAGCTCTTGGCAATGGGTCCTGGAATGGTGTTGGAAGTTGGGTCTCTTCCAGCTTTGTTCTTCTACTTCCCACCCATCATTAGCTGAGTAACAGTGTCCCACCACCTGCTCCCCATCATCCTATTCCACCTTTCCGCAGGCTGGGCAAGAGCAGGGTAATCAAGAATGATCTGGAGCCTTTTGGAACAGAGCCAAAGCAAACCTCTCTTCTTTGCAAGGTTCTTTTTATCTCAGGCATTTTGCTTACTGACAAAAATCTAACACATCTTCCCATGTCTGTACAATGGTGGCTCATTTTCTTCTGCTCCCACAATTGTCAATTCATTTTCTGCCGTGGGAGAATGCTCTTGTACACTGTAGAGATTTGTCACTCTATTGGTTTAATAAAACACTGATTGGCCAATAGCAGGCAGGAAGTATAGAGGAGGTGACCAGACTAGGGGAATTTTGAGAAGAGGAAAGGAAGAGGTACAGTCACCTGCCAGACGCAGAGGAAGCAAGATGAGATAAAAGGTACCAAGCCATGTGGCTAAATATAAATAAGAATTATGGATTAATTTAAGTTACAAGAGCTAGTTAGTAATAAGCCTAAGAAGTAGACCAAGCAGTTTATAATTAATATAAGCCTCTGTGTGTTTGGAACTAAATGGCTACGAGACCAGGTGGGACCCAAACTTCCATCTATGTCTCTAATAAAATTACTCATTTTCTTGAAATGTGCAACTTTAGTTCTTAAACTGATTTGTTTAATAGTGGAGCAGAAAATTAAAATGTCTTAAAATGATAAAGAGAGGAAGGACAAACCTAGGTGTATGGTGGCTATGATACAAAGGCCTCTCATAATATTTCTCTCTCTCTCTCTCTCTCTCTCTCTCTCTCTCTCTCTCTCTCTCTCTCTCTGTGTGTGTGTGTGTGTGTATCTGTTTGCTGATGAATTGCTAATCCATTTTCCTGCTAACTAGACATTCACATTTACCCACCAAACATCATTTGAACCTTCTCTCCCTCAGGTA
This sequence comes from Neodon shergylaensis, assembly GCA_025134845.1. Taxonomy (NCBI): domain Eukaryota; kingdom Metazoa; phylum Chordata; class Mammalia; order Rodentia; family Cricetidae; genus Neodon; species Neodon shergylaensis. Next base: position 3,625,539 of record JABTXL010000002.1, read on the forward strand.
GAACTGTGGCTGGGAATTCTGGGACCTCTGAGAGTAAGACCTTGTTCCCATAGAGACTTAAGGCCCCAGTGATTTTGATAAAGTGAGATAAATACTGGAATTAAGGGGAATATCTGTCAATCTTCTTGGACCAGAACAGTCCCTAAGACATAGAACTTTGTTTGTCTTGGCTACAGCAGCCTTTCACAAATCTACTTGCCACCTACTTCCTTGAAACTTGGGTGAATTCACTTAAGAAAGCCAAACATGAAGTGGAATCTTTAGGATTGCCATGCTTTTGGTTCCAGGACAATAATGACAAATTCATGTGTGCACAGAAAAATTAGGAAATGGATGCTGTTCTCAGCTCATTAATTATTTTACTTGATTGTAAGCATATTGTTCAGCCTGGTTTATTGAGGTTCCAAGGCAACCAAACACATACTTTTCAATGGTTCTCATACTAAATAATTCTAAATACAACACGAGAGAATTGCTTCCTTTTTCACATTGCAAATGTGTGCTCTTGGTTTTGTTCGTCTTTTCTGGCTGAAGTCAAGGCTCACAATGCCTTCCCTTGACTTCACTGCCTGTGTTATCTCTTGGCATTGCATTGTCTGCTTTCACACATATAGAAGTCTTGGTCCTCTCTAAGACCTAAGTGTCTTTCTGAATAAAATATATTGTATATTATTGTATGTTTCCCAGCAGCTGAATACTATACATTGTATAGTATTGTATGTTTCCCAGAAGCTGAAGGCAGTGTCCCTCTCACAGGGGATGCTCAAGGATGGCTTGCTGGACAAGAGAAATTGACAATTGCATGAAAGATATTTAGGCAGCTAAGGTCAAGGTTGCCTTTAGTAACTATGCTTGTCTTTTTTTCTTTTTCTCACAGGAAAAAAGCTATTTTTTTATTATTATTAAAGGCACAGATGTAAAGAGAGCAAAATGATGTATATTTGATTTTGTTAGTTGGTGGAGAAAGTCAATACTGACAAAGGGCAAAATGTTGACTAGTTCTCATGCAACAGCTAATTAGTAACAATTTAATTTATTTTAATTAGCATTAAATTAATGATTTTCTTCTCAACTGCTTCAAAAAACTGTATTTTACATGCCAGTTTATCATATAATTTGTTCCTTTTTCAAATAGTCAGTGATTTAATTAATTCATGCCTATCAATGGTTTGCTGTGTATAAGAACATTTCTAAAACAATGTCGAGATAATTCTTTTAAAACACCCTCATGTATTGCTGACTTAGCTGTGCTGGGGTGGAAAATGATATTAATTGGCAAGTTCTAGATGTAAGGAGTAGACAAAAATATTTAAGATTATTCTCTGCACCTTGAGGAATCCCTACGGTAGTTTGGCCAGACCATGGCGATCATGGTGTGGATTCATAAATACTTGTTCCATGTAGGAATGGATAATAGAGAGTATAAGCTTGCCCAGTGTCCAAAAACCAACACTTCCCAGGTTCTGAATAACACTGCTAACTATTAAAATTATGAAAGTAAAGTTTCACGTGATTCATTTAGCAATAGTATCAAAACGTGGTTAAAGTTGATGAGACACAGTGGAATGTTCTGAGGCCATGGCAAAAGACTAGCAGAGAAAAACTCCTGAGAGTGTGGGGAGGAGGAATACGGGACAGCCCAGGAACTCTGATTTTGTTGCCTCCAACCTGTAGGGCTTGTTTTCTCTAGCTATATCTCTCTTCTCGTCCCTTCTCTTTAATATTTCTCTTTCACTACCGTGATAGAAGCGGAACTAATAGGGTGCCATGGTGGAATAAGGAGTGTAAGATGCTTGGATCACTTTGCTGGGCGTGATTGAAGAAAACATTCACTTTTATAGGGCTATGACTTGACAATTCAACACAAGGGAACGAATTTGCAGAATGCTAGGCTCTCACAATTTAAAGAATATGTTCCTTCCATTACTAGTTTAACTCATATAAAATCTAACAACAAGCTTAGTATCCACAGTGTTATGCTTCCATAAAACCACACAAGCGGGAACTGCTCTACTTAGACACCATTGCTATCAAAAGGATTTCACTTCTTGACTCCCCAGCCAAGCTTAAGCCCTCCATATGCGACTTAATTGGACCAACCAGTCAATGTCATTTGGTCTGCACAGGAGTCATTATAACCTGAGATAACCTGGCCTTGCCTTTGTTCTTTCAGAACCTAAAACACATGACCGAGTGGATCATGGATGCTCCATTGGCTGATGCTTCTAGAAAATGGATCATAGATGCTCCATTTGCCAGTACTTGTAGAAAATGGATCATGGATGCTCCATTGGCCAATGCTTGTAGAAAATGGATCATGGACGTTCCATATATAAGTAATATACGTACTGCTTATATACTATTTCATATATTCCTGTATTGTGTAAAATATATATGAAATAAGAAATTTCTCTCAGTCTCTCTTGCCCCACAGGTTTTGATATGAGTTTTCCTGTGTAATCAAGTTTCTTCAAAGCTTGGTGTCACTCGAACATCCTGGGTTGTGATAAAGGACAAACTTGGGGTACCAAGAAGGAGATTGCTGGTCCTCAACTGTGGGATGGGCATGGATGATGTGTCCATCCTCAGATTCTAAAAAATGGGATTTGAGCTCTCTCCACTCTGCTACATGCTAGCAACATTTCCACATACTCAGAGTGGAATCAGTTTCTCCTCTCTTTAGTGTGACGTGTGTATGATGGGATGCCTGTTCCTCATGGTCTCTGTAGAGCAGGATCTTCACAGTTCTGTGTCTTCCAGGGGGACATTTGGCTTCACAGTCTGCCCTTTGACACAGTGATGAAAGGACCCTTTATGCAAGCCTTGAAAACAAACTCAGGAATATAAGAATGACACTCTAAGCAAATGGGAAATTAGAAAGCATGATTGCTAAGTCATAATAAAGAAGTTTAGGAGGCTGACGATGGTGTACGTCATAGCGATAGGTTCCAAGGATGCCCGGCACTGTGAAAGAGAAGGGAGTCCCAAGCGTGTTGTTATTGTGTCTCATACAACAGCCACGCATTGGGTCCTATGGCATTGGGCCCCCACACTGCCATCACCTCCTCCCTCAATGTGACTTACAAAGCAGCCAGACCCTTGGAGAAAGCAGGTTTTATTTTACTCAAAAGTCTCCACTCTTTTGATGTACTAAGTAAGGGGTGCCAGGTACACCCAAGAGCTTCCCTCCAGAGGCTGAAACTCAGCATTCACACTTTCCTATGCATCAACCCCACCATCAAGATTTATTTCTCTAAGAAAGAAGTGCTATAGATAATCTTTATATACAGATGGCATGAACAGATGAAAGAGGAAATGAAGAAATTAAAATGATCTGTAATTACTTACTTTATATGCCCCGCCCAACACCACTTTTGAAAGATCTGAACTGCCGGGCAATGGTGGCGCATGCCTATAATCCCAGCACTCGGGAGGCAGAGGCAGGTGGATCTCTGTGAGTTCGAGAACAGCCTGGTCTACAGAGCTAGTTCCAGGACAGGCACCAAAGCCACAGAGAAACCCTGTCTCGAAAAACCAAAAAAAAAAAAAAGAAAGAAAGATAGAAAGATCTGAGCTCATTTATCCTTTTCTCAGCCTCGTCCTATGGGGTGAGTTGCCAGTCTTATTTACTATTCTTTTATGGACTACAGTGGTCTTCCAGAAAGCCATACTATCTGAGTCATGCATGGTCTGTAGTACAGGAGACCAGTCTCTCCCCTCTGCGTATCTAAGCAGCAGGAATGTTATTAACAGGAATGTGATGAAAACCCCAAGCCATAAATACTGTGCAGACAACGAATCGCAGGAGAAGAATTTCCCAGTCAAGTGTACTGCTTCTGTTACATTGTCAAAACGCCAGTATGAAGTTACCACCAGTGTAGCAACTGTAGGGTAGGAGGATAGGGGTCATTCCATGAGGCTAGCATTCTTGAGTCCCAGTGTATGTGGCACCTGAAACTGAAGGGGAGCTGACACCAGGCTCTGCCCACTCCCTGCTGGAAATAGAAGCCTTTCAGGGACATTCCAGGACAGTCAGGTGGGGCTTCATGTCTTGCTGGTATGGCAACTTTTTTTTTTCCCAAAAAAAGTTTTATTCTTCACATTATGAGCAGCTGGGATATCAAATTAGAGACTCGACACACGTGGGCTCTGGTCCCACTTTCCAGGGCTGCTGCACTACTGAAGCTGGCATCTGGATCAGAAGGACTTGAGTCTCCCACCCTTGTGTCCCATGCTGGTCCTCAGAGGATCAGCTGCTGGAGAGGCAGTCTGCTCACTTTAAGTATGGGAAGCCGAGGATGCTACACTAACCAAACAAAAGTGGGAAATAAGAGGCTCCGGTCCCACCGAGGTCATTTCATCCTGCAACCCCTACTTCCCTTGAGGAAGAGGATGCATTTATCAGGACAGTGAATTTTAAGTCCTGGCACGTCAGTTCCTGATATTGACAGTGAACCTACGAGCCTCAGACTCACTAAAATGCCATGATTTTCTGGTGGTTGTCACATTTGCTTTCGCTATACCCCAAGTGGCTGCCGCAAGCATAAATTTCAGGGAACGCATGTTCCAGGGGCTTGTTTTTGCTATCTTGCCAAGCACAGATCCTCCCAGTACACTTTCAGATGTGTGGAGGAGGGTCCTGCCCTCATACATTATTCACAGGCTTCTGTGATTATGCGGTCCAGAGGCGCCCTGCTTTGCACCGCGTCCCTGGGATTTGGGCACGAGGACTTCTCAAGGCGCTCAGCAAAGCTGTGGTTTATGCATGCTGCTATCCACCTGGAGCCTTGGAGCCGCCCCGGAGGGAGATAAGGCCCCATTCAGTCTCTCTCGCAGCTCTAATCCCAGCCGGGCAAAGCCGAACAGCAGATAGTACACTCCGATTGTGTTATCAGGCCGAAAGTGTTCAGCCAAGCGCTCTTCTTAGCTAATTTCTCAGGCGCTGCTTTTAGGGAATGTGAGAATTACACACGGTGGGAATGATGAGGTGTCTATTTTGTGATTCTTTAGCGCTGGCCAATTTGGAAAGGAAAAGACGTGAATCAGGGTATTTAAGAGCCAGGCACGTGTTCCAATATTTAGATCCGCATTCGACAGCTTTGCTGCAGATTTTCCTAAAACATCACAGGATTTAAAGAAGAAGAAGAAGAAGAAAGAAAGAAAGAAATCATCTCTGTCTAGATTTTTGCCATGTTCTTACATAAAGACTCTCTATTTTAGGATTTTCCTACATTCTGCTACCAGGACTGGGTGATCACTGTAGCATGCTAAGCAAAATTACTGAGCCGCCCTCACCAGATCCCTTCCCTTTCTCTCCCTTCAAAGACTAGCAATCTGGAGGACATTTCCCAGACAAGACGAGTGGTGGAAGCTGATTAGAAACGTACAGAGTTCGTGGGCTACGGAAGCTAGTGCTGGCAGCAATAATGGTTAGCATTTATTGAGTGGGTACTGTGTCCAACAATGGACCGATTTAGTCATCAAAACAACCCTCGTGTTTCACAGATTTTCAGATAGCGGTTGTGATTCCATACAGTGGGGTGGGTTTTGACAGGCTCTTCCATCATCTTGTCAAAGGCGGCGGTGGAGATGCGCTTTGTGACTTAATAGCTCAGTGGCCCAGGCTTTGTTGAACTCCAAGCTCTGGAAACATCTCAGGGGCAGATTTGTGTTTACCTGTGGCTAGACAGCAGAGGCCGAGAGTCAGGGAGCATGGTGCAAGGTGGACAGAGACCAGAAGAGGTAAAGGACTTGTGTCTTATCGAGACACAGGCTCACATGGCTCTGGGGAGTGTCTAGACCCCTGCAGCTCTGCAGGCTTCATTGGAATGATTTCACAGGTCAGCACTCCCCACACCATAGTGTTATTAGACTTACCCTGGAGGACAGGACACTGAGGACTGCAGAGAACTCCTGCAATTGTACCCGTTTTTAATCTTCCCAAGAAATCTAAGGCCCAGAATTTCAGTAATATAATAGTAATGGATGCTTGAAAATGGCCGTGCAAGAGAATTTGGGAACAGCAAAGCTCTCCAGTGTCACTGTTTTCTTTTTGACTTAATGTAAACTATTCTCCCACTCATCCCACCTCAAAATCTGCAGAGATCCAAATAGCATTTTAAGATGCTGGCTGGATTAAGTTGGCTTGATCTGGGAAGAGAAAACCCAAAGAAAATATGTCAGATCCACCTCATGCGAACCAAGTGTGAGCATGCCCTCTCATGAAGGCTGGAACTTTCATTTGAGATGCAGGGAGCAGAAATCAGGGTTCAACACAGAAAGATCTGGGTTCCCGTTCAGACCCCCTTACTTTCCAGGGAGACCTGCAGAAGTGGTGTGATTCTTTGGAGGCTATGTTCCTCTGTCATATTTACTAAACAACTAAACTATAAATGATTCCTTCATAGGACTGTATTCAACTAGACAAAGAATCACGAAAGGTCCAGTAGTAACACCTAAAAGACTAACATATGCAGATTTTACATTTAAGATCCTCCTTTTCTCCATGAATATCAGAGCCACATAAGCTGTTCAAACGGAGAGGTTGTAAATATTGAACAAGTTATGTTAATAACTCTTAAGTCTAGAGTGCTTTTTTATTTGTATAATATTTTTCATCTCCAAAACACTTTGCACATGAATTATCTCATGTTCTCCTCCATATGAGAGTATGTCAGGGACAGCCGAGGACACATTCTTGCTCCAGATGTACATGCGATTAAGCAGACAGGAGACGTGGAAGGATTTTCCTAAGATTAAAAATCAAGGAGTCATGGTGATCGAACTTCCCTTCTCTCCTTCATCTTCTACACTGACCAACTCTGTTTAAAAAAAAAAAAACAACCATATCTGTTATATCTGTTGATCATGCTTTTCTTGAGAACTTCTCCTAGGTCCCTTGGGGGTCACAGACATGGGACAGACACAGCAGACACTGTTTGAGCCAAGAATACTTGAGTCAGAATTACCAAAATATGGATGCCCCTGCTGGTATTTAAAAGATTGCAGAAGAATCATTCTGAAAGAATAGACTTGTTTTTTTTTTTTTTTTCTCTGAGTAGCCCTGGCTGTCCTAGAACTCACTCTGGCCTCAGACTCACAAAGATCTTCCTCTCTGTGGCTCCTGAGTGCTGGGATTAAAGGTGTGTGCCACCACCACTCAGCAGTTAGCCCGTATTCTTAAGGAGACAGTGCTGTGGACTTTGGGCTGGAGATGTGGGTAATGACTGGTGGTCCCTCTTCTCTGGATGCAAACAGCCATGGGACGGTGACAAATGAGACATTGTTATCCTATTATTCCTTTTTTGATTCATTGTAACAATTCTATGACAGGTGCTCTAACTTATCAACTTCTTGATACCTTGAGGGGCAGGTAAACAGGTAAGATTTTGTTTCAAATGGAGATTGATTTCCTACCTTTCCCAATGGGGATTTTTGTTGTTACTGTTGACTTAATTTTTTTTAACAGTATAAGCCCATGAATCTAAATATTTTTAAATACACCATAGCCAGTGTTCTGATTGTTGTTAAGACTAGGCAACATTTGGTCATTGGAAGCTTATTCAGAATGGGTCCTGAATCCATACAATGGAACTCCTTAGGTGGGTTTGCATATTGAAAAAGCCCCTGCTAAGAGAAGACAAAGACGGTGGCAGAGCATGAAAACTGCTTCAGTTCCCAAAGAGGGAAGCAACTTCTGCTCAGCATCTCATCTTGGCCAGCATCACCTGTGTGCCACCGTCTCTTTCATCATGTTCTTCCAGGTGGGAGGACTGCTGTTATGCTAATTGCACCTGTGCATAGTAGGCAATCGGAATAGGCGCAAGCTTTCTTGTGTTCTCTTCAGGCCCAGAGCATCAGGGGGTTTCTCTCTTGTTTCTTCCCCTTCCTTCCAGTTCTCCAGTCACCCTCTGACATTTGTCTCCATGCTAGCAACCACAGGCAGGGGGAGTAATGCATTTATGACTAAATGCCAGTGTCATTCCACAAACTAATCTAGGAGAAACCAAATTATGCTGGAAGTAATGTGGGGCTCTAATCAGGTTCTCTCCAAAATCCACTTACTCACGATAATTAGCATGAGTTCCTTCCAGAAGCCCAGCGTGCCACATGGCCACTCAATGGGACCCGCTCAGCTGCAGCGGGCTCTGGAGCACTGCTGTAATTCTGTCTAATTAATAAAGCAACAGCAGAAATCTAAGACAATATATGCACAGTCATTTGAAATCTCCCTGCAAGAACTCAGTTTGCCCTGTTTCCTTTGCCTTGGGTGTTCCTCTCATTAACTCAAGTGTGGCACACAGTGACCTGAAATTGCAAATATTGTTCTTCAGGCATGACTGATGCGTCAGAGAGGCAGAAGATTCCAACATTTATTTCCTCAAGATTTAACAAACTCAGATGAGAACACTCATCTGCCTCTCTTCTCAGCGATATGCAAATCAGAGAAAAGCATTTTTAAGATTTTTCAAGAGAAATGTAGTTTGAGGCTGCAGGGGGTGACTCTTACATTTGTGTGACCAATAAATGAATTAAAAATAGGGAGGCACATCCTCTTAAGAAGTAGAATAACATCTTGTGAGCCTCTGGCTATTGGTAGTGGTAGGGCCCTAACAATGTTCCTGCGTTGATGATTTCCCTTCATGATCAGGAATATATGTATTCATTCCCCTTCAGATGTGCGAGCCTGCGTGCTAGCGTGCGAGTGTGGGCCAGAGTTCAACACTGGGTATATACCTCACTTTTTCCCACAGTGTCTCTCACTGAACCTTGGCTTACCAGTTGGTCTAGAGGAACTAGCAAAGTAGCTCCAAGAAGCTACCTGTGTCTCTCCCCGACACTCCTCCCTCCAGGGCCACTGATAGCGGACAGGCACTGCTGCACCCAGCTGGGGATTTGAACTCAGGGATTCATGTTCGTTCTGCAGACTCTCACTGATTAGCCCTCTTTCCAGCCCCAGCAATTCTTTTTAAATGGACACCTGATGCCAGCTACCATCTCTGCAGTCCTTAGAGAGGTGCTGTGTATCGGTATGATGCTCAACTAGACCAAAAGCATCCTAGCCAGGAAGCTAGTAGTCAAATGTGAGCATTGCCACCTACAAAGCAGTTACAAGTCTTGCGTTCATTCGTGTTTTGGTAGATGGCAGCCACAAGAGGGCTCTAGAATCTTCCCAAACACACAACGAGCCCTGAGAGCTGTTTTTTTCTAGCAGTTAATTTCCTCAAATCAATATTACCTATTAATGTACATTACAGAGACAAGCTATAGACTTCTGACACTTTACACTCAAGCTAAGGGGAGAATTTCATATAGATATTCAAGGGGTCCACAGGGATTGTAAGTCAAAACTGAAATTAGTTGCACCTGTGATTTCCTGTGTCTGCTGTAGCATAAAAAAACCCCAACACTGCAAATTTCATCAAAGGTTAAAACTGCATTTGAAGCACTGTGTACGTAATGGAACACAGTGACCTCCGGTGGATTTTAAAAGCTGTTCACCTCCTCCGCCACATCATGCACCCCCAAGCAGCCAGGCAGGGTGACATAGCAGTTAAGATGCAATGACCCTCTCTGGGGCGGTGGGACTTTGCAAGCCATTAGTTCTGGATGCGCTCGGCTCCTGCTGTGAGACCGCGTTTGCTGCCTGCACTAGGAGAGACTCTTCAAACCCTAGACCGGTGTTAATCTCCATCCAGGCCACAAGCCTAGGAAGACTCTGCTGTCTCACTTGGGTGGAGTTGTGGCAAATGAGGACAGACACGATGCAGCCTCAGGGGATGAGAGAATGGCACCTCTCATCCCTACACAGGAGTCACTGAGAAATGTCCAAAAAACACTTTTAAAAGAGCAATTTAAAATCTTCTTGGCGCAAACTCAGAAACTCCCTTTGTGCACTGACCTTACACGGCTTTTTGGCGGCTCTGTCGTCTGCGATGGAATGGTAACATGGTCCCAAAATACGGCCAGTTTGGAAGACAGCTCTGTTGCCGTGGGGCCGGGGAGCGTCTGCAGCTTCGGGACCCAGTGCATTCCTTTCTAGGTAGCTTGTTCTCCTGGAACACACCACCACCCAGTTCAGGAAGCTGGAGGATACCGCCTGGACAGCTTGGGTTTCTCTTGATCAGTGGCAGATTGGCTCTCCATATATCCTCTCTCATTCTCCTTTGTTCAGTGAAGTTAGGACTCATCACTCAGAGCAATCTCTGGCTCAGGAAGGCTAGCATTCCCAGGTCCCTAAGGTGTGTGCCACACAGCACGCAGCAGAGCTCTCTCTCTCTCTAAGCCATTTACTGATTTACTGTTTAGTAGACACCTCCAGTGCTAAATGAGCTTAATCTCGATGGAAACCATGGGTTTTCAGTGAGTACTTTTGAAAGTCGGTGGTTCACCAGGTTCAGTCACCACCTGAACCTCTCAATGCTGCTCTTTAGTTTGCCCTGATCTTTTTGGATAAGAAAAGCCGTCTCCCACATTTTCAGGGAGTCATGCCAGCCACGACTCTGAAGCGGCTGGACTTTCATGTCCGCCCTCACTCTTAACCATGGTGTGTGTCACTTCTGTGCTTTCCTGTATTACTCAGAACATTTTTTCATCCAAGTGTCAATTCTCATTTTTGCCCGATGGCCACTCTTGTTAGAGGACTTCAGTGATGATTTGGGGATTAGAATAGCCTATGGCTTATGAGTATACACCAGAAACCTCAGCTTGGTACTGACCTAAAGACTGGCACCTCTGAAGGGCACTTAAGAGGAGGTATCTCAGGAAGGGAAAATGCTCACACCCAGTAGGTAGAACCCAGTAAGGGGGAAGGCTCACACCCAGCAGGCTCAACCCAGTAAGGGAAGCCTCACATCCAGCAGGTTCAAGCCAGTAAGGGAAGGCTCACACCCAGCAGGTAGAACCACACAGATTTTGCTTTGAAAGAGGCACCTCTAGTGAAGTTCAAGTTTAATTCTTTGAAATACATGTTTACCATAAGATAAATTAAACTAACCCATCATTGATGTAACCAGTGGTAGGGCTTGTGGGTTAGGCTGAGTAACTTCTCCACCGTGCAGAGGACGCTAATAGCCGAGTTCTGAGGGTAATCAGGTTAAATGAATGTGTTAGAGTGGACCTTAATCTAATGAGATGGGGATCCCTAGAAAATGGAAATTTGGGGTAAAGGCAGATAGGTACAGAGGGATGATGTCAAGTAAGTCTACAAAGGAAGTCAGAGATCTACATGTCTAGGAATGCCTGCCATGCCGGAGGCCTCTAGAGAGCTTGGGACAGATCCTTCCTCACAGTCCCCAGAGAAGCCAACATTCTAGCTCAACTGTGAACTTCTAGAGTCATGAACTGTGAGAGAAGACATCCCTGTTGCTTAAGTTAGTCAGTTTTCAATATTTTTGTTACGGCAGTCTTGGGATTCTAATACCAAGATATTTATTGAAGAAATCCATGATAGGAGGAATCTGCCCTGACTTCGTCATGAGAATCATTTATCTGTGAATACACACAGATTCATTATGAGTTATTAGATATCTTAGTGAACACCAGTGAACAGAGAAGTTATCTGGAAGAAAAAGGTGACTTAATACATTAAAGAGAGTTAGAGACATGACAGCTATCTTGAGACAGTACCGCAAATGCTGAGGAGCAAGGGAGCATGGACAACAGAAGACTTCTTAGCAACTGGCCTGCATTCATATCTACATGTGCACAATAGGCCTAGAAAATAATCAATAGATAAGATAAATGTTAAGGTTCAGACAACCTACTAGATACAAAGGGGAGAAGACACAGAAAATTAAGAATTTAATTTAAGAGACATTGATGAGTCTATAGTGCAAAACTCATTTTGAAGAAAATTCCCCCAAAAGAGAAATATGAAGCATAAAATAACAAATAATGAATGTAAAAATACAACATTTCCTAAGCCTGAAAAGCCCTAAAGAACTTAGGAGTGTAAATAAAATTTTTGAAACCCTAAGGAAAAAGAAATGAAGATAGAAAAATTTTCAGAAAAGATATTAGTAACAAGAAATAAAAATCAGAATGTTCATATTTTTTTCATGACACTCCCAAAGACTAGAAATAAGGTAACCATAGCTCCAAACTTTCAAAGAAAAATGATTTTAGACATTGAATTCTATGCCTGGCCAGGTTATTGACTAAAGTGCATGGATATAATTTAAAAAGAAACATATGTGAAGAGAGTTTACCACCTCTACACTCCTTATAGAAAAACATGTATTAGACAAAAATAAAGAACTCCATCTAATGGTGGAATCAAAGAGCCTTGACTTAAACTAGGATGTGCAGATATGTCCAGAATGAGGATGGCCTGGATATCTCTAAGAAAAATATGTCTGAGTGGAAAAATATATATGGAAATCCATATATTGAATGTTTTAGACAATAAAGAAAAGGGCAAAAAAATCTATCTCTTCAAATGATAAAAGCAAAGACAGTGAACAACTCCAGGAAAAATGAAAAGCCACAAGGGAAAGTTACAGTTAGGTATCAGCCAAAATGCAGAACTGTTGAAGTCCTAATGGGGCATAGGAAAATACAACCTGCTTGACTTTGACCTGGCACAAAGGAATCTGTGCACACTCCCTGAAGGGAGTCCAATGCATATTCCCCAAGGAATCAATGCACCCTCCCTAAAGGGTGTTCAGTCATTGTGCTTGTGAATAACTTGCTTGCTGCTAATATATAGTTATGCTTGCTGTATATTTGCTTTTTGACTTTCCTATTTTTTAAAAAAATCATCTCAATGAATGATCTCAGAAATTTAAGCTAACTTGAGGGCCCTAGGTAAAGCCTGAAAGCCTCCCAGACTGAAGGTCAGGACAAAAGACACGGGGCATACAATTGGTTAAGCACACTGGGTGGGGTGCACTAACTCTCCCATTTTCCATTGTAGGGAGTGGAGAAATTGCTCATTGCTGGAGAATGAAATAAAGGTTTTACTCACCAAATGAAAAATACTTGTTTGGTTCATTTGCTTATGGTAGGGTGAGTAGACCAACTGGGTCTTTATAGAGAGGGGCATGTTGATACCTTTCAATAATCTCAAATCAATTCCAATTGCATTTTGTAGGGCCTGCTGTCCTGGGGTTGGGTTTAGAGTCCGTATCAAACTCCTTTTCTGTGTTTCTCAAATTTCCTTCCTATTTTTGGGTTTCTTACCTTTTGTCAAATTCTAAGATAGCTGTGGGGTTGGTCAACCTGCATTTGAGCTACTATCTTTCTGGGACTAAATTGCAAAATTGATCTTGATACCTAACTGCCTCAGAAGTAAGGGCTTTAAATATAGTTCCTCTGCCAGACCAGAAAAAAAACATAGTAAGGAGGCAGAGCTGATCTCCCGGGGAGTGGGTTCAGAAAAGAGCATCTGAAAGACGCACGCTGTGGCTGCCTGAGCTTCTAGCAACTTTAATGACAGAAAACTCACAACTCTAAGCCAGGTTCCCTGAGGTTCTGATGTATAAGAATCACCCAGTGTATAGAATGTTTTAGAAAAACCCTAAAAGGCAGTTATTAAAGTTGTGTCCTTACTGTACAAGATTGAAACCTGAGAAATCTCTCTCTCTCTCTCTCTCTCTCTCTCTCTCTCTCTCTCTCTCTGTGTGTGTGCATGCCCACACGCATGAGGCACACACAAGGGCATGCATGACTGTACCCGCATGCTTATGTGCTATATGTTTTTGCTGCATTTTTAGTACAAAGATAACCAATTATATATATATTTTTTTAAAGAAAAAAAAGGGCACCATAATTGTTGGAAAACTTTATAATGCATAGTGCTTCCCCTAATAGCTAGAGCCAAAGATACTCCCATGCTTGGAGAATAAAAAAAAAAGTTCGGGCAAGCTGATAATTATGGGCAGGCAATTTGGCCTCCTGGGCAGATTATACCATTGTCCCGGAGCACTAGAGAGGAGGAACACTCCTGGCAGGTCTTGTAGAGGCATCTTTAGACTTTTTTTTGCAGGAAAATACTTTCAGATACCCTGAAATTAAGGGAAATCCTGGGGTCCTAGTAGCTTTGGGAAAGGTCTTGCCTCACCCCAGGTTTCCCTCATGGGATAATTTAACGCCCTCACCTGGGAAACTCAAGCAGCCTTGAATGCAAGAACTTTTTGCCGTAGTGCTTGCCTGCATCTCCATGCATCCCATGACTGGGCACATTGTTCTTTATTTAATCTAAGGGAGAGGTGTTAGGTTTTGTTTTCTTCTAAGACACGATCTCCATGTACCCCAGACTGGCTTTGAACTTGCTTTGTATCCAGGTTGGCCTCGAAGTTGTCATCCTTCTACACGCACCTCCCAAGGGAGGGTACGGCACCCTGTCCCATCAATGTGTGTTGGGAATTCAACCCAAGCAATTGAATACATGGTACAACTGAGTGCATGGCTTTCAGTCTCGCAGATACAGTGCTGGCTACATCATTACAGGCATAGGCTCAAGACGCAGATGGGGTCTTACAAGTTTGCACCTTTCGTTCCAACTTGAATGTTCTTCACCAAACAGGCAAGCATCTCTTTGGGTGGTGACAAAGAATGAGTTACTATGGTCAGCACGAATGGCTACTTTGCATGCATCGCTTTGCCATTCGTTTGTAATAAGAGCTCCTATTCATATGTTTTAATTCCTTAGTCCATGTAGGATGTTCTTAAGTATCTCCTATGTGGCAGCCACTCAATGTTCCCCTTGATGAAATGATCCCATCATGGTTTTGTACTTTGCAATGATTCCGTTTGCTTCCCAACGTAACAAAAGATGAATACTATTAAGTTCTTCTTTAATATTCTTTTCACAAGTAGCCACATCTTTCCTATTTACATAGAGCTTGAGGCATTTATTAAACATTTCCCAAAGATTTTTTTTTTAACACTCCAGCCAAGTGAGTGGAAAAGAATCGCTATTCTGATTCAAAGATGATTTAGGAACAGGGCCCACATCATATCAGAAGTAGAAAAGAGCTTTAAAATTAGGACCATTTCTCCTTGGCCCTCTCTGCCAAGACAGCGCAGGCGCAGGCTCCGGATGGCGCCTTATCGCTTTTTAGCTAGCGTGCTGAAGGATGTTTCTTTTGCAGGCCTAAGGTGAGGAACAAGAATGGCTTCTCATTTCTGCAGCTGGCTTTTATCCCAGTAAAAACCGCTTCTTTTACTTCATTTACAAGGGAAAGATTCACACACCATCAACAGGCTCCCTGCTCCTTTCCTCCCCAATACTGTTCTCTTAGTGCTTCTCCCAAACAGACCTCATGCGGTTGGGAGGTCTTTAGAGAATTTAGTCTTAGGTAGCCCTATTACTCATGCTGAGAGTATTGTTTGCAGCAGAGAGGCATATAATTAAGATGATGGGGAAATGTGAAGCTTCATTTCTTATTTCTGACTAACAAAGTGAGAGGAAAAATTGCCAGAGCCCTTGGCTACATCTATGTTCTATGTGTCCTCACCCGGCCACACACACCCGGCACTAACTCAGCAGCAAACACACAGCACTCCGGGCAACTGAAGCTTCCTCTCTGCGATCGACGGAACTGGAAATCCATTTTAAACATGGTTTTTAAGATCTGCTCATTAGCCAGAAGCCAAGCTCTGACACCACTTACTGGAGTAAATGATTTAATCGTCTTGGAGCTTTGCTTTCCTTGAGTCTAACTGTTGATAAAAAACAGTACCAGCCTCTAACGTTTTCCAGTGAGCACTCAGAGAGACACAGCACGGAGGGCTCAGCCCGGAGCTGTCATCTTCCACGCTGCCATGGTAGGCACAGTGAAGCCCAATGCTGACCCTTTGTGGAGCACTGGTGAACTGTAAGAACATGAAACAGGCCTGCTCCCCCTTCGTTTATGTACCCTGTCTCCCTCCCTTACAGTAAAGGAGAGAGAGAAAGGATTTCTACTATCGATCAGAGCCTGGGACAAAATAGAACCATCATTTAGAGGAAGAGAGGGATAGTGACCTCCAGATTAAGTCGCCATTATGGGGCTCCACGGTACACCCTTTCATCTCATGCTGAGGAGCTGGGGGTGTCTCGCTGTGGATTCCAGGTCTAAACTGCATGTTCCAATCAGCTCTTATCTCTTATCAGTCATTTCAGCCCCTCATCAAATGGAACTGGGATTCCGATTGGGCACATTCTTCCCTGTGACTGTAATTCCAAAAGCAGCATCCTTCTCTCCTGGCTCTGACACAGTCATAACAGCGCCCAAAGTCCTGACTCCCAGCTCTCACACCCTTGTAAGGCCGTGCAAGCCTAGGACCAGAGGTGTCATTGCCTTCATCTTTCAAGGGTCTTGGTACTGTCCTACAGTCTTGTCACAGACCATGGCAAGCTGATGCCAGGATGCGTACACACAGCAGTCCCTCTGCAAAGCAAGTGTCCTTAGGCCTTCTATAGCTTTGCCTAGTGTGTAAAGGAATTACAGTTAAGGTCAGGACCCTAAATCAAACTGTCCTGACCTCTTACAGTTTGTGGTCAGGTATAGAGCTCAGAGACCATACAGCGTCCTTTTGGGTTTGGCCCGTGAACCATCTACATATCACCCTGGCAACAGCTAGATGTTGAGCATTCTGGACTTCTGCTTTCCCAGACATGCTTCAGGATCCCTCTGCAGGGGGTTTAAGGTTTCTACATAGAAATTTTATTACATTTATTTGTGTATGTGTGGAGGGGATATGAGTGTGTATATGCATGTGTATACACATGTCTGCCACAGCAGACTTGCAGGGACTGTGGTGGGCAATTTGTGGGAGATTTTCTCTCTCCTTCTATAATGTGGGGTCCACGGATCAAACTCAGATTCTCAGGTTTTTCTGCAAGTGTCTTTACCTGCTGAGCCATCTCCTCTCTACATTTTCTAATGAGTTTTGCCAGACCACTGTTAAAATTGAAACGAACTAGCATCAAATTTAAGATATATATAATGACAGGATAAAACATAACCTATTTTAGGAAACCCTTCTAAAACATTCATCCATAAGGCTGCTATTCTTGCCAGTCTTGTCTCTGTGAACACTTAGCCTGAGTCCTTTCTGGGGCTGCTTAAATCCACCAAGCATAACTCTTAGTTAGGAAGAGTCATGTTAGCACTGGATTACAATAAACGTTTTATTACTAGACTTCAGTTTAAGAGAAGAAATACGTTATTACAGGACTGACAGGAGCCATAACTCACACACGATGCATGTTCAAGCCCAGGTTAAGAGCCTTTTCCCAGTATAAGATGTCAAGGCAATAGTTTGCATGGTTAGGGTTGGATTCATATGTTTTCAATGACAAATTAGCCTGCATCTAGCTGTGTTCTGTCTTGGGGCATCAAGGAGCATCCTGTCATCATTTTGGGGACATTCTCCTTCCCCATTCCATCTCCACACAGTCACCCACAGCGGCTGAGTCCCTGGCTCCCTTCCTTTCTCCTTGGAATCCTTTACATCATTCCCCTCACCCACTGACTTTCAGATCTGCTTCATCTTCAAGACAATAGTTGGCTCCCCAAAGAAGCTTTCACTTCCTAATCTAGTGTGAGGTTTGCTGAAATGTAGGTTCCTTTCCCCCCATTAATGTACTTTTCAAAATTAAGCTTTTCAAAGAGGTGACCTATTAGTGGCTTCCAAACTCCTGGACCCATATTTTCCCTTTTCCCTTTTATCCTGTAAGCACCTTATCAGTCAGGATAGCCTGGTATCCATTGCTGACTCTCAGTTACCGAAAACAACTAAGGCTTCATTGATGCCAGTGTTGTGGCTACCATCCGTTAGCAGGGGGCTAGCTTCATCTTCATACTCCACAGGCAACTGAGACAGGACCTTCTCTTCCAGTGCTGGCAGCTATGTCCTGAGGGTAAGGAGGGCTCTGGAGATGCATCCGCAGTGATGTGCCATGACCCGGAAGCAGCACGTGCACCGCGCTCTGATTCATCAGAGAGAGTCACAGGGTACACAAATCTTAGTGAAGACAGAGCAGGAAATCCTGGGGCTCACGTGGGGGAAAACTGTTAAAAGCACTCATGACTACCAAAAATTCTGTTTTTTTTTTTTTTTATCACATCCTTCCAATATTAAATACTGAACTCAAATCATTCTTTGTTGCTTTTCCAACAGAGCCCAGCTGGAAGGCAGTGGTCTCTCTTTTTTTTCCCTTTGTTCTTACTTTCTGTTCCATTTATTAGGCACTGTCAGACTGACACATAGTGTAAGTTATTATTGCATGTATAATGTGTTGAGTCCCCCGAGACCAGAACTTGTATCTTTTTTTTGAAAGCCATCCAACCACAGTTAAGAGCCCATAATAGATATTTAATAACATATCTAGGCATTGATTACCTTTCTAAATACAGTTAAAATATGACATCCATAATAACTGCCTTTTCATTTTGTCCCACTGACGCAAATGCTCTCCGCTCCTTGGAGTTGGAGTCCTCATGTAGTCGGTTGAATTCATCTGTAAATCCTTTCGAACACATTCTTACTGTCTGATTTCCAGCTTATGACACCCTTGTTAGAATTCCACACACATCGCAGATGCATTGGACAGATAGCACCTGAAATAATGCGCACTCAATACATATCTATTGGCTAATGCATTCTATGTTCAGATGAAAACATTGACTGTTGGTTAGGGAAATATGGTTTTTAAAACTACAACCCAATATTCTGACATAACACTAAACTTTTGTAAAAATTATCAAGAGAACTTGGTTTGACATAGCTTATGCCTACGACTGGAAAGAACTTGGGAAGGTTAGCCAAGAGGAGCACGGAGGGCTATGGAGGGATTTCTAGCTGTCAGAACAACAGGGTGAGAACCTGTATTGAAACAATACAAAACAACTGTGATCCTTGTGGCGGCCTAAAGAACCCAACCCTACCTTGTTTACCAGAAAGAGGTACATTGCCATCTGGTGTGAGAGATGTGGAGAGGGCAGAGGGGAGGGAATAGTGGGATTGGGGAATCACGCAAAGAGTGCTATTCAGAAAACACAGTGAAGTGGAAGAAAAGGTGTTGAAGGGAAAGCTCTGCCTTGGGACTAGGGACCAGGAACATCCATTTCCCAACTTAGTATCACAAGGTACCCCAAACTGAATGGCCTAAACAAGAAGCCACTTAGAGTTCTAAGGTTAGATGCAGGATCAAGATGTGGCAGGGAATGATGCATCCCAGCTGGAATGGTTTCCACTGTTCTTAGCTTAGGACACCACACTCCTGACCTCTGCCTCATCTGCATGCTGTGTGCATGCCTGTGTCAGGGCCTCGCCTTGACCGGCATATGACTTCCTCATATCCTGTTACCCACAACAAACTCCAAGTAAGACTGTATTGTGGGGTCCTAGAGGTGAGAACTTCAGCACAGGGATCCTCAGAGATCGCCATGTGAACCACAGTGATTCTATGGGGAAGAGGATGTGGAATGGAGAACACCCACAGTGGTGCCTCCCTGGAAACCATGCCCCTGATATCACAGGAGTCATCTCCCTTGTTCGTTGCAAGCGATTACGACTGCCACTTCTACTTCCCAGACACTTAGAAATAAAGACAGAGAGAGTCTGAGTCCCTAAGCCAAGGTAACAGCTAATTGAGATAGATTGGGTGCCACATGTTTCTGATCCAAGCCCCTTCCCTTGCTCCTATTTTTCGTGGATTTACTCCAGTGGGGAAGCCAATGAGTGGGGTTCTCACGGTCGTCATACCGGGTGAAGACTTAGACTCAGCACACAGCAGATTAAAGAACGTATGGATCTGTTAGAATCTGTCCTGGCCTGAAGACACGAGTGTCATATGAACCTGCAGCTGAACCATCAACAATGAACTGATAATTCAACTGATAATTATTAATCCTATATACTGGTCAGCTCATTTTCTTACCTAAAACCGCACTTTAAATACCGATGACCGAAAGTCTGGATGCGGGAGAAAGCTTTTGCTATTACTGATGCCTTCAATTGACCTGCGTAACTATTTTATAACACGGGCTTTGATGTTTTCCCAGGAAGATTATTGTGGCTGTAACCCGACTGGACTGTAATGCTCTTTCCAATTTGGTCTTAAATGCCATTCTCTGGGAGTAGCCTTCTCTCACCTGCTCCCAGTTGCCCTCCGTATTCACAAGTCGATGCTCCCAAGTGATTACTGTGTTTCATTTCGATCACTTATTTAAACACTGGTGTGTAATTTTGGATTATATGCCCTGGGATGGGAGGAGCTGGTTCGATATGGTTTCCCGTGTGTGTCTAAGGTCTGACAAATGTTCCATAACATTTCTATGACTTTATGAATATGAAAAATAACCAAACATCAGCCAGACTATCCATTATCCTGGGGCTTAGAAATTATTCAAGTTGTTTTGTGAGGAATGTGTTGGTCTTCCTTTGGGTGAATCTACAATGACCTTTTCCCTTGTGTGTCCAGGTTGTCTCTAACGTTTCTAAGGTGGAATCAGTCGTATCTCTAGCCATAACCTTATTGCTAATGACTGATAGAAACACTCACAATTTCTCACACTTGTAAGGTGGATAAGAAGTTAACAGAGGACCTGAAATAGAATTTCTGCAACTCTTTTTGTTTAAGGCTAGAACTATCTGGACGCGTAAATATCATAAACCATATGCAAAGTGTTAGAGTCCCTACACACCTAAAATACAAGTGTATAGTTTCTTTAGAATTATCTTTAATTGAACATCATTTAGATACAAATGTCAAGCAATAACTTTATAATTTGAGAATGCGGTCTTAGATCCATGGTAAAGATACTTTTATGGAAATAGGTTGCTATATTTCATTAATTTCTTGTTGGCCACCTGGGTCGAAATACCAAGTTCTGTATTTTGTTTATGTAGAAAAAAATATACTTATTATTTTCAAATACTTAAGTCTTCCATGCTTTGAATGAAAGAAGGAATGTCACAACAGTCTCTTTCAATACAGGAGTGAAAGCAATACAGAACATGAGTGCAAAGCTGACACAGTGGTAATGGACACACTGTGAGCCATGGATGGTACGGTCCATTGTGGCCACCATCGTGACCACCATTATCATCTTACTCTCTGAGACATGCTCCTGGGCACAGATACCAAGTAAACCTACTCTATGTAAAAAAAATATGCTTCATTCTGTTGAACTTTTCCTACTCTTAGTTGTTCCTTAAACCTATTTCCTCATTTACCCATTTCTGAGTTCACCCTATACATGCTTGTTGGAGGAGCTTTAGGAAGGGAGCATGCAGCCTCTGTGAAACAAGGTGACGTGTCAATGCATGAACACATTTGTATTGTGTTTGCAGAAGGGAAGCTGGGCCTTGAAGAGGTGACGTGATCAGTACCCAAAGGGACCAAGTTGGAGTCACTTCTGCTTCCTGACTCTGTGATTGTGACTCTTTTGTTTTTGCATAAAATACCACAGAATCTTTTCTCTCAGTGAATTTCTACACGCAGCCCTCACAGAGGCCAGAGTGGTTTCTACCACAGTCTGGGCTGCTCTGACTGGTGCAGTGAAAATGTTCCTCCTTATTCGTCACAGAAGCTGCACTGAAGGGAGGACCCTAAGAGCACAGACTGTAGATCTGGGGGAAAAGTAAGAATTCCTCTACTGTTGTATACCCTCGGTTTCACGGTGTACTGATGTAAGGAAGGAGTTTAATATCATTATTAAGGAAAGAGAAAGTCAAGTTCTCTTTATTCCCGGTAGTGGCTGTGATTAATCTATGGGGTTAAGAAAGAGAAGCAGCCAGAGGAAGAGACCATGAGAATTCATGGGTACCTGTGTGTAATAAACACAGGTTTAGAGTACGTTTTGTGAGCCCCGGTCTCTGCCCCAGATACTCAGGTACAGATCTCCCTCCTCCCCCCTCAGACCACAAGGCCTCCAAGGGCACACAAGGACATTTAGGGTGCTACCACATACTTCTCTTTACAGAGATCCGTTTTTCTCAATCTGAATATTCCATTAAGTTCAGCTGCATGTTTCCCCACCCTCTCTAGTACCCCCACTTCCGGTCTTACAGGGGTTCCTTACTGCCCTCTGGTTTTGGCTCAGCACAACCCCTGGAAGATGGGAGATACAGCAACCATTCCATCTCTCCAACCTGCAGCCTTGTAAGCCCCCAATGTCAGCTTTCATTCAGAGGAACCTCAAGGGATTAAAAGGAGGACCCACCCACCTCACTGACCCCACAGCAGACAATTAGAAATGTCTCTTTGGGATGATCCCTTTCTACCTTGACATATAACAAGTGGGACATTTCCATCTTAATCACCGACGGTTTGTTTAAGAGTATTATGGGCTAGCAACAGAATCAGCATTTCCCCCCACTGTCAAGATTCTTGATGCTAATATTGTACATGCCCTAGCACAAACTTCCTGCCTACCTCCTCTCAAAACTGGACACAAAACTACTACTAATAGAAACCGAATTCTGGCAAGATTTCAAATTCAAACATATGTCTGTTTTTTTTTTTTTCAAAAAAACCTGAGTCCTAATATTGGTTTTATGATTTTAGTCTCAATCTCTCTCTCTCTCTCTCTCTCTCTCTCTCTCTCTCTCTCTCTGGTCTTAAAGAAAAAACAAACAAAACCCATTTTCTTATCAGTCTGTGCAGTCATTCTCACTTGCCCCTTTGGGCACCGTGAGGATTAACGGTTTCTATTTCCTAACAATACCCCAGTCCCTCCCTGGTAGTAAGTTAGGGATATGAGCCCATTAACTGCAAATGTTGCTCCCGTGGCCTTCAAGGATTAATGTTCCTCCCAAAGCCCAGAACTTTCAGGTACAAATATGGTTCAATAAGTTAATGGGCTAATTAGTTAATTGTCAACTTGGCAAAGATGAGAAGTGTTATTGTTTTTGCACTTTATTAAATCCCAAGAAGTAACACCATGGAGAGTAAGTGGTGATGGTTTTTTCAGGAAGGTTGGTGAGTGTCATGTGCAAAACCAGCCTACACAGACTCTGGTCCGGCCTGCACTGAAGGACAGAGGGGATGATGGCACTAATGATATCCCACGGGTAACCCCAGCAACCAGTGAAGTTGGAAAAAGACTAGGAGTCATTATTTAAAAGTCCTTTTGATGTGCCTGTCATAAAGAACAATGGAAAGCCAGGAGAGCAGAATTATGGCCTGGTTCCATGTTCTGTGTGCATGAGAGATTGCTGGGGCAAACATCTGATCTGCTGCATAACCAAATATGAAGCCCGGTGAGGCACTTTAGGGCAAGGCACTGCAATGCCATTGAAACAAGGCTGCTTTATAGCCATAGAAAAGAGCAAGGTGAGCATTAAAAGTGTAACTATTCTATACATAAGAACAAGAGGAGCCAGGCACAGAGCATCGGAGTCATGCTTGCCCTAAGAAAGGGAAATCGTTGGAAAATGTTCAACTGGTTGGTTACCATCAGAGACTACACAGCTTCGACAACCTGTGTCTAAGGAGAAAAAACATGAAAATTTCACAGGCCTGTGGATGGTTTTGGAATGTGTTCAATCCCCGAGCACAGCAGCGTATTTTGAAGAATTGGAAATCCCACACAGAACACTCACAGACTGAATGATGGATAATTAAACATGTTCAATTTCATGGGAAGCATATTTCATTTAAGGTACTTGCCAACATAGGAGCTAATAAGACTTCTGGGCATAGAAAGAGTATATATGAAGAACTGATGAAGAGCTTTTCTCACAGAGCGACATTCGGCAAGGAAAGAAGCAAGTCCACCAGGGGAAGACATGAGGCCACAGGCAGTCAGCACTCTGTACAGCCATGCCGCTCCTCGACAGCCACCTATGTTCTGGACTTTGTGAGGGTGGCACAGAACCTCTTGAATGTGTCTGCAATAACCACACTTTCTTCTCTAGCACAGCTCAAGTTCTAATTTCTCTTATTTCCGTTCTTCCCAGAATTGAAAATGCTTGAAACTATTGTTCATTGCTGCAAAGGATTGCATATCAGTGCATTGGGATGCAGCCAGCTTTGTCCATGAGGTATAAAAGACAATATCTATTTGGGAGAAGGGTCTTCTCAAGTTTTCTTCCCTGACATTACTTGTTAGAAGTCCTTTCTCAAACAATCTGTTTTGAGGTGTTTCCTAAACTAGTTCATCTAGTTTGCAATTATAAGGAGAAATGAACTTCAGATGCAGATGAAAGAGAACTTCTAGCCAGGTGGTGGTGGTGCACACCTTTAATCCCAGCATTTGGGAGGCAGTGGATTTCTGAGTTCAAAGTCAGCCTGGTCTACAAAGTGAGTTCCAGGACAGCCAGGACTACACACAGAAATCCTATCTGGACAAAGAAAAAAAGAAATGAACAAAATAAAACAAAATGAAATGAAACAGTAACAAAACAGGAGGAGTTCTAAAGGCAGCCCAAGTCATTAATGAGGCTCCTAAGCTACTGATCTGGCCATGATGAAATGTGGAATTCCACCCATATATGATGATAAATCTCATGATTAATTACAGTTGACTTGAATTCTCTGTTGGCAGCTAAGATATTCTTATAATCCAAAAGATAACCATGTATAGATCCCTGGGCAGGGCAGAAACCCCAACAAGAAGGCCCTCGTGTTACACTTAGGGCCTGTTGTTCCAGACATAAATATATAAATCTATATATTTACTAGTCAGAAAGAGCAGCAGCCATGCAATTCTGTTTGCTGACAGTGAAAACTTGAGCAAGTCAGTCAAACTCTGTATAAAGACCCAATAATCACAGCCAATAAGTTGGGCATCTTCAATAACTTTCTCTTATTAGTAGTATCATAATCCCAGATGCTTAACTTTCTGTAGTTAATAGTGTCAGTCTCCTGGATGTCCAGGTAGTCTCATCTCACTCTCTTTTATTGACCAGATCACAAGAATATGTACAAAACTATGTAAGAGAATACTTGGGAAGTAAGAGCGCAGTAGAAATATGTAAAATGCAAGCATGTATACCATGCATACAAACATGTACCATATAAAGGGAAGCCTGAACGTATACCATACAAAGGGAAGTGTGATCGTATATCATACAATGCAAAGTCTGAACATACACCATAAAAAGGGTAGTCTGAACATATACCATAAAAAAGGGAAGGCTGAATGTATACCAGACAAAGGCAAGTCCGACAGCTGTTTCCAAACAGGAAAACAAGTCAAGGGAGAAAACAAACACCATTCAAAGCAGCAGGATAAATAAGCCTTGAAAGGCATATGGTATATTGGACAGGGTCTGTGCATGTCATTTAAAGCCGACTTCTTCACACCTAAATCCACAATTAAGCATAAGAGTATGAGTGTGTGTCTCAGACCTCATAGGAACCTGGAGTCTGAGGTCTCTTTTGCATTTGGAATCATTGAGATAGTCAAAGTGGGATCAAACAAGGAGAGATGGGGTGGTATGGGACGAAAGCACAAAGAACAAATTGAATGTGCTGACCCAGAATCCAAGAGAAGAACGAGATTACAGAGCTGGGGTTGAGAGTCGTGTGCGACACTGCTCCCGAAACTTGACAATGCAAACGGAGACCGGCCATAAGGACTTGATGAAGAAAAAAGATGAGAACATGATTGGGTTGTGTTGAGGTTTAAGAGAGGCTGAGAAACTAGAGATAATAGTTGTGCATCCATTTTATATTTTGCTAGGACACAATAAGAAGAAATAGGGCAATGATGAGAACCCTGAACCTGAGGTTATTTTCTTCCTCCTCAGGAGATGACAGAATGGGCTTGAGCACTGATGCAAATGATGCAAGATATGGGAGGCGCTGATGTCAGGGAGAAACAAGATGGCGGCGGGAAAGCAGTTCTTGAGAATGGAGAAAAAGGATGTGGTATTTGACTTTTGAGAGTGTTCATTAGTTTGGGTAAAGGGTGGGGGTACAGGTAGACACAGGTATACTGATTGATTCACTGATGAGAAAATAGGTGGATTTTTATCTGTGGTCTGCTATCCTAGTCTATATAATGAAAAAACAACAAAAATGAATTTCTCAGAAATAAAATAAACCTTTTACATTTTCATTGTAGAGTTCAAATAATTGGTTCTTAGATAAAAGCATAGAACAGAGTATCATTTTTCTGTAATTAGAGAATACTCTAATTGTCCAGTGAGCCCTTGAATGGGTAGCTTCGCTAGACTCAGTGTGGTATAAACACTTTGGACAGGACAATCACTGATGTAGTAAGAAAATCAATTCTATGATCGCTCTTCAATAGTTGGTGGCAGCACAAAGGAAGGAAAACAGAACAGGCTCAGGAGACACGAGGTTCACACCCTGCGCAGACCTGATACACACCATAAAATACTGAGCACACCATTGATCTCGTCTTCACTGTCTTTTATGCCACCTGTATACAAATTATTACAATAGTATTTTCGTGTTAGATTTCTGATATGAAAATTAAATGTATGACAATGGCAGTAACAATCACGCTCCCGAGAGGAAGACAGGCTTTTATCTGCTTGATATCTTCTTTGAATAATAGTTCTGAACTGTAATATGTTTTTCTTCCTATGCTTATACATGCACCTCATATGTAGATACACAATGGTTACATTTTTGAGGTTTAATTCTCAACACGTCAGGAAGTGTTTGAAGATGGTTTAAAGATCTGACTCAGTTATTGTGATGTTGTTCACGTGGACACTAGTCTAGTCTCTTGTGTGTCCTTATCAGAGGAGCAAATGGACACACAGGAGACACCAGAGAAAACTGGGCAAGATGGGGACACAGTGAGCAGGTGGCTAGACAAAGTAAGAAGAGAAACTTCATAAAGAACTAAACCTATTGAGACTTTGATCTTGTTCTTCTACTGTCCATAAGTGTAACATGTACATAGACATTTCTTTTAAGCCTTCTTTCCTATGATAGCTTGTTACAGCAACATACACAAGCTAACCCTCCCTTCCTCTCTCTCCTCCTCCTTCTCCTCTTCCCCCTTCTCTCTCATCTTAACCATAAAGATAGATATTAGAGAACATCACAGTTCAAAGAATTGACTTCCTTGGGGGTCACTATGCCCTGTAAATACTTACAAAGTGAATGGTAATTCTAAATTACCCTTTAATTAGAGATATCAGTGGAACATTGAAGCTGTGGAAATAGAATCTTTAAAGAACAGGCACTTTAAGTTGTTTCCCACACTCTTAACCAGGCTCCCAGCCAGTGTGCTATGATGTCACAGCTCCTGCTCTTGTTGTTTGTGCTGTTGTTTGCAGGACTCCAAAATCACTACCTCTTTGGGGTTCATTAGAGATTTTTTAAAACATCCTTCTCATTGCACCATTTATTAGTCCCTTATTGCAATTCTATCTTTCAAACTCAATTAACCGGGTTGCTTACTCTTGCAGCCTTTGTTCTCATCTGGGGAAAATAATACTAAGGGATTACAGCTGCAGGTATAGCAACAAAGTGCTTAGCTGAGGACTGTGACGAGACCATACTCTCTAGGACAGTGCAATCATGAGATGGTCGCTGTATCAGAGCAGCCCTAGACTCGATGGCCTTGCAGACATCTGGTCTCCCTGTTTTCCCCTGCAGCACTCTACTTCTGTAAAAAGTGGAGCCAAAAACCTCCCTTGCTCATCTTCTCCTGGGAACTGGGTGACTTCCAACTGAAGAGTCAATAAATGTAATTAAAAGGCTCATCCAACTGGATCTTTCTTTCTCTGAGTGTCTTCCCTTGTAGGGCTGATTGTCTCCCACTCATAAATGGATTTTTAAAATCACGAGGTCTGTGAAGGTTACAGATGTCCTCAGCCTATTGATTTGCCTAGTTTGATGTTTAATCAGTTGTAGTCAGTCTTCAACCAATGAATGACACACCTCTGTCTGTAGACAGTTGACAAATATAACTACATTGCATCACTGTCTGACTAATAACTACCCAAAGGAATGCCTGTCCATCCTGATGTCTTTATACACAAGCAACAATTCAATGATTCAGTTGGACATGATGACAATAGAAGAAAATCAGGGGATAGACAAATCATCAGGGAATAATTACTGAATCAGCCATCTTTCTTTTTCTGTGTGTCACTCCAGTTCTTGACTACAACTGTTCAAGCCACCAATTATGACATTTTTCTCATTATTAAGAAACTCAAAACTTGATGAATTCAAGCCCAAAGTCTTAGACTCATTAAGTCTGAGATTTCTTTCTTATCAGTCAATTAAATCACATCCCAACCAATCAGCATTGACATGGCACATCACCTCAGCCAATCAGCACTGGCAGGCACATCACCTCAGCCAATCAGCACTGACATGGCAAACATCATCTCAGCCAATCAGCATTGACATGACATACACTTATTCTCTTGTTAAGAAGTCAGCCTTAGAAACTTCACAGTGAGTGGTCACCCTTCATGGTGGTAGTCTGAACTGCTGTTTAGAAGTCTAGGTGCCCAGTGATCCTGTAATTTGCTGATTTATTGTCATATCATTCAAAGGAACTGACAGTGCTGTTTACTTTAAAAAATGCCAACTGCATCTGAAGTTTCGCTAAGATCTGTTTATCATTGTCGCATGAGAAAGGAAACTATGATGAGGCCTGAAACTTTCAAATATAAAATTTCTCTTTTAAATAAAGGCAAATCACAAGTCCAACTTTCGTTTTCAGTCATTGACTTAGACAAACTAAAGGCTGAGTAAATGCTGGGTGAATTATATGTCTTGACTGCTGTTTAAAATGTATGGGATCTGCTTCTGAAAGGTGAGAAAGAGAGGGAGCAGATTTGTCACTGTCAATGGTAACATCAAGGAGAACCGCGATGGTAATTTCACTTTATGTTGCTCTTTTCCTTCCCAAGATCCCAAGTCTACAGATGTGTAAGAGGAGGGCCCACTTGTTCTTCCCGGTGGCCCAGAACCAAAAACCACACAGAGACTGTATTAATTAAATTGCTGCT
This sequence comes from Neodon shergylaensis, assembly GCA_025134845.1. NCBI lineage: Eukaryota > Metazoa > Chordata > Mammalia > Rodentia > Cricetidae > Neodon > Neodon shergylaensis. The sequence goes on from JABTXL010000002.1 coordinate 3,654,432, forward strand.
TGGCTCATTAGCTCTAACATCTTATTGGCTAACTCTTACATATTAATTTAACCTATCTCCATTAATCTGTGTATCACTACGAGGTTGTTGCCTACCAGCAAAGTTTCAGCATGTCTGTCTCTGGTCGTGGATCCATGGCATCTCTCTCACTCTGCCTCCTTTCTCCCAACATGCCATTTAGTTTACCCTGCCTACCTAAGTTCTGCCCTATCAATAGGCCAAGGCAGTTTATTCATTAATGGTAATCTCAGCACACAGAGGGAACTCCCACATCATAGATGTGCCAGGGAACAGACCACAACTGGACATGCACTGACAACCAGTGTGCTAGACTATTCTGCTTCATCACCACTGAGAAGCCCCTCCAGAAATCAGCTTCTTGCCATTTGATAGAAATCGCACAGGGGATGCTTGTTGCCATGGGATGAGAGGAGAAAGATAAAGATCTTCAATGAAAACTGGTCTTCCAATGAGAAACCTTTTTCTTTAGATGGGTTTCTCTTCGGGCTCTCTAGGGATGAGGCTGGAAATAATTTTTTAAAAAAGAGCAGGAACTTGAATGAATACAGGTATAACTTTTTCACAAATTCTTTATAGTTATACTTTTCATTGTACTTTTGTTTGAAATATCCAAGGATGGTGGTAATGAATGACTATCACAGTTACCATGGTATTGCAGTTTTGATAGCACAGCACCTGGGATGATAAGCTGAGGATTACAGAAGAGCAGCTTTCAAATCCAACCTCAGTCACTTTTTGACTGCGCCATCTCGGGGAAGTAACTTAACCTCTGTGCATCCATCTTCTCGTGTCAACATTAGAAATAAACAGGTTTAGGGGCTGGAGAGATGGCTAAGTGGTTCAGAATGCTTGCTGCTAGCCCCAAAGATCTGAGCTTGGATCCTAGCACCAATGTTTAGTAGCTCACAATGGCTTGCGATTAGATCACTACAGGAGCAGATGGCCCCTTATGGGTTCTGCAGGTACCTATGTACATATGTACACACACACACACACACACACACACAAACACACAGACAGGAGTTTCTGTCCCACGAGGTCCTACAGCCACTCAGTCCCAAAGAAACACACAGAGGCCTACATTAATTATATACTGGTTGGCCTATTAGCTCAGGCTTCTTATTAATTAACTCATATATTAAACCATAATTCTTGTCTGTGTTAGTCATGTGGCTTGGTACCTTTTATCAGTGAGGCATTCTCATCTTGCTTCCTCTGCATCTGGGTGATGACTGTAGATTTGACCTTTCCTCTTCCCGGAATTCTCCTATTCTTATTGTCCTGCCTATATGTCCTGCCTGGTTCCTGGCCAATCAGTGTTTTATTAAACCAATTCAAGTGACAAATCTTTACAGAGTTAAGAGCATTGTCCCACAGCACACAAACACAAGCATACACATAAAAAAGAAGCAAAATTATTTTAAAAAATCTTGTTTAGATCACAGAACTAGTAGAAGAATAAAGAACCTTTATTGACAGCAAGTATGTTTGCAGAATCTATAAAAATATGTCAAAATAGATTTTAAAATTAAATTTGACCTATGATGATGTAGCCAGGTACTTTTGTTATCAGTGGGTTGAGGACACAAGGCTCTGATATAAATTTACAATTATCAACAGCATAAAGGGTTGGGGAGATAGTGAAGACATTTGCACTAGCAAGACTTTGCTATAAATAGTTTGGGGTGAAGTGTAAAGAAATCTGAAAGAAACTAAGGTGAACGTGTTTTTCAAAGAAACTCCCCAGTAGGGTATAAAGGTGGGAATCACAGATGATTTGCCAAAATATAAATAAGAAAACTCATCCAGCCGAAGAAACTTCACAACAATGTGCGTGTTGCTTCCATCTGTAAGAGAAATGCTAGAAAGACGCTTAATATTCATGACTGACACATTTTCTTTGTCCTGTCAGTCAGCTGGAACCAAAGTACACAGCTGGCAGGAAAGTGCATCCCCACTTCACGGTTCATCCCATGACCTCACATGGCAAATCAGGCGTGCAGGGCTGGAATACTTCCTGCGGGCTCAGTTTTTTTTTCTTTTCAGGGCGTAGCATGGTGACCAGAATCTACCATGGAGTAGCCAGCATCCTTGGCATTTTGGCTTCTTATCAAAAGTCAACACCATATTGCAAGGATCTAAATCCAATTATCAGTCTCCAAAGTAAGGACGGAAAGACCCCCTATATTTGGCCACATGTCTTATTTGCAAGCAAAGTAATTTGTCAAGGAGAAGCTTCATCTCTGTGTTTGCGGCACTGAAGCAATATGAAGAAATTTTAAAAGGCATTCTTTGAAAAAATTTGCCATAAACATTCAGGAAATCAAAACCTTGGAAAGACTCATTATTAAAATATGTCTATTTTTAAAAGACTATAAATTTTAATCAGATCCTACTAGCTTTCATGACACAGTTTTCTAGAATTCTAATCTGAACAGAGTTATATTTATAAGATTTTTCTTTTTGCACACACATGGGACATGAATGCCTAATTACAAATTTAGGAACTTAGTTTTTTTATAGACGAAGTGAAAAATGTACAGTTTTCCTCTTATTCTCTGGCCAGAGACCGGAAGAGAGGAGCTGACACAGGACGAAGGACACCTATGTGCCTTACTCTTCAGAAGCTGGAGGTCAGTGACCCACTGCTATTTTTCCAGGGAGCCTGAAAGCTCTCTGTGACGTCAGAAACAGTTGGAAATGCAGACTTAAAACCTTCCTCAATAATTCTAATTATTAATAATAATTCTCAGCGTGTCACAGCATTTAGCCACTAAGAAAACATTTGTGCAAAGAGGACTAAACAAAAATAAAATGCGATATTATCTTTAAACAATATTTTATTGGGTAGATGATTCTTAGGCCCATAACAATGCCACTTCGTCCCTCCCGAAGGATCATTTAAAATCAGCTTATATGTCCCAGGGTATCTCAGTGGAAATGAATTCCTGACGTTCTAGCCCTTTGAGAATTGATTGCAGATTTATACATCTTTGCCGTTTGGTTGTGTAGCAGGCTCTAAAGATCCCGGATGATGGAGGGTGCTTGTGATCCTGCGGTATGAGAGTCTTAATTAGACACCAAATGTGCACTGCTGATGATGGTTGTTTAAATTATCAAGGCACACACTACGATCCTCACACCAACAAGCCAGAAGGAATCATGAGGTAAAACCACAGTAAACCCCCTTTTGACATAATGGGGTGCGGGAAATAGCCTGCCACCACCCGCGGCGTCGCAGCTCGCTCTGTCCTCAAATGGTCTGGGCTGTTTCGTATTTCACAGATCATTGCTGCTCATTCTCTGTTTCCCAACTACAAAGTCTGCTCCACTTCGCATTTATCATTTTAATACCTTGGCTAATTTCACCCTAGAATAATGTTTCTGTTTATAGAAGTCTAGCCCCTGCGGCAAGCAACAGATACTCAGGGGTTTCCAGGAAGCAATGCATACGCACACTAGAGTACTGGGGGAGGCTCTCCAATCACAGCCTGGCACCCGCTTCCATTGCCCTATCAGCCCCAGCCTCGGAGGTGTGATCAGAATCCTGTTGTGTGCAGCTGTTCTCAATCCATCCTGGGACGGAGAAGGTAGAGGGCACCTCATGAGCGGACTTGGAGAAGTCCTAACGAGAAGAACGAGCAATTAATTCTTTCAACTGAAGGTCGGGGGTGACGGTGTGTTAGCAGGACACGAGTGCACTGATTGCTCAGGACTAAGCATGTGTTTCCTTCCCATCCATGGCACGACCAAGGTGAGATAGCTTTTGGTCTGCTCAACAAATTGGTGTGTTGCCGAGAGGGAAAAACACGAGCTGATTAGAGGAGGATTGATGAGTACGAGTGTTCCCAGGTATAAACCATCTGGGCAGGTGTCTTTTAACTAAGATTAATAAGCATATGTCACCACAAGTTCCTTTACAAGAAGCGTGATGGTGGAGAATCAAAAATTTCCGAGTCCAACTGCCAAGCTGCCACCCAGCAAAATGTTTCCAGATAAACAAAGCATTGTGCCATCTTGGAGAGAGACAGGTGCCCTTGCTGAACCTGAAATAGTTTCTATCCAAGGTAAATAGTTCTCCTCCTCTCTGGGAAGATGGACATGGACCAGAGGGGCCTCTGTCCAGGCCAAAGCACAGGATGCAAAATTTCATCTCAGCCAAAAGTCTGCGTGCATGTGGACCCAAGTCAACACCTAGCTTCTCGGGTTCTGTCTGCGGGCAAGTAACAGACCATTTTACAGGTTCCTGGAGACGGGTGGGTGAGAGACTTACTGGGATCAGCAACTGGCAAGGACAGCAGCAAAAAACTTGAAGGCTGTGTGACAGGTCAGGTCATATCCCCAAAGACACCACAGAGCGCCACAGTCTGCCAATTTAAATCTTAGTTTCTTTTGCAATATCAAAATAGGCCAGGGCTGTGAGCTCCCAAGGAACTATCCAAGGCCCCATTTTGGTTTGAAATGCTGTACCAATGTGTGTTTTCTTGTAGCTTGTGTGTGAACATTAGTCTTGTGAAACTGCAGGCAGCCCCTTTCACAATGACAGTAAAGCCACCAAGAATCATTATCTAACTTCCTTGTCCACAAAAGAGGATTATATTCATATACTGAAGATACATTTCTATATCTGCAATATACCTTATACTATACTTGTGTAAACTATATATTCAAATAATAATAAAGATACAAAAATAATTATGTTAGTAGTATTCCTTCTAAACCCGCGTATCAATGAAAATCAATAGATCTCTTAACATAGACCTATATGTCTCCACTAATTTAAAGCAGTTATTAGGGGTAGAATGTCAATGAGAAGTGCGATCTGACCAAAGGGAAGATTTGGACAGGACTATATTTTCAAGCCAAAGTTGTATGTTTCTTGGTTCTACAAGGTTGTAATCATTAATGCTTCTCACATGGAATTTTGAAAGGCTGTTATTTTCCCCAAATTGCATACATTTTTACTTTTTATAGTTTGGCAGAGCTCACAGTTGTTTTGTGTTTGACGGCTTGGAATGAACTCCCCGTGTGCGGAAGGTTTCATCTGGGCTCATGGAGAACAGGAACAATCAACTGAGAAATCTGTCATGGCCACAAGTCAGGTATACACAGATTACACAGAATGTGCTTGTCCTGCCTTACCCTGCCCAACGCAGACAGTCATTAAATTAAATACATAAAATTAATACATTAAATTAAATACATTAAATATGTATTGATGACGAAGGAGAGAGAAGTGGTATGTGCCCAGAGACCAAAGGTCAGAAGGGCAGAAACAAGCACAGCAGAAAGCACATCCTAATGAAAACGAAGTTCAGAGAGGTTCGGCAATTGAAGAGGTTATTGCTGCTGTGTGAGGGCAGCATCTTTCAACCTAAGCAGAATCTATTTTACTCCTCACATTGCCAAACTTAGGGCTGATGCTAGAAATAGCCGAAGGAAAAAGAAGTCTCTGTGGACTGCCTCTGAGAACGGTCTGGAGCAGAGAGGAAGGAACACCTCTGAACAGACTGATTCATGATTGACAGTGACCAGTAAGGACGTCACTTGTAGAATGTTCTCTCTCTCTCTCTCTCTCTCTCTCTCTCTCTCTCTCTC